>OX463853.1:9283798-9919373 GCA_949825065.1 Odontocerum albicorne | reverse complement strand
GTGTGGTATTAAAATGCTGGAAAGAAAGAATTATTAGTACATACATTAGTAGCCTCAGTAGTAGAGAGCATAGATATTAATTTAAAGTAGTTATTTATTTTCGAATGAATTAGCATAAAAGTTTGTGAATGAATATGTCGGGTTCAGGTTTAGATTTATTTGTTGGTCGTATTGTTTGGTTTTAATCTTTATTGTTCTTCTGTGTCGTGATTTGATCGCTGCTGGGTATATATATATATATATATATATATATATATATATATATATATATATATATATATATATATATATATATATATATATATTATATATATATATATATATATATATATGGGTATATATATATATATATATATATATATATATATATTATATATATATATATATATATATATATATATATATATATATATATATATAATATATATATATATATATATATATATATTATATATATATATATATATATATATATATATATATATATATATATATATATATATATATATAAAATATGAATAATATGTTTTCTCAGAATACTTCGCGAGCTGTAAGGAAGTCCGACAAATGTCAAACTAATAGAAATCTTGCTTCAGAGCTACCTGAAGCTCCATCAGCAGACTCTTCTTACAGTATTTTTTTACCTGCATGGCATTTGTTATTAGACTTACTTACAGCTCGCGAAGTATTCTGAGAAAACATATTATTCACATATCTCTTCGCTAAAAAAACAAAAAATATAATCATATAATATATATATATATATATATATATTATATATATAATATATATATATATATATATATATATATATATATATATATATATATATATATATATATAATATATATATATATATATATATATATATATATATATATATATATATATATATATATATATATATATATATGATATATGCATGAAATTAATATCTGTATGCATAAAAAAGTTTTATATATACAATCGAAATAAGGTTTCAAAACTAATCAACTTAATACATTTTTTTACATGATAATTAAATAATAATCAACAATCGGTAAAAGTATAATCAGTAAGATGTAGGTCAATGTCTAGTTTACTGGGGTCTTGCAGAAGATAGGAACAATATATACGTGTCCAAATGATGAACTGTGAATTTAAAATGCTCACTTATTTTTCATATACTATGTATACATACTCGTTTACCATGTAGATAAATTAGTATTTCAATAAAAAATGTGTTAGTGATATTTTTTGTAATATCCACATAATTAATGAATTAGTTTTCATTCTTTTATATTTATAATTACATATGGTACAACTAATGGACTTTTTGCTTTCACAACTTATTTCAACCAATTAACTCATCTTGGATACATTCAATATTCATGACAGATTTTACAAAAACAATCTTTGATTTGAAAAAAAAAACATATATCATTGCAATCGTGTGACTTTGGAATTGAGCCCCTTAAATTGAAATAATTATTCAGTACGTGAAATATGATTCAATTTGTCATTCAATCTATATCAGTTTTAATGAATTCATTAGTGTGGGTGCCTAATGAGGTTTAATATGCCAACTCTGAGTCTACAAAAATAATTTGAGGCAGATAATGGTCAGTTTTGACAGGTTTTACAAAAAAATGTCATCCATGAGAGATTTTACAAAAAAAATAAAAAATCTTTGACTTGAAAAAACCCATACCACTCATTGTATTCGTGTCACTTTGGAAATGATCCTCTCAAATTGAAACAGTTATTTCGTACGTAAATCTGGTGATATGGGGTTTAATTTGTCATACAATCTATATCTGTTTAATGTGTTCATTAGTGTGGGTGTCCAATGAGGTTTAATACGGTTCTCTATGTCTACAAAATTAAACTTTGAGGCAGAGAACGGTCATATCCTGCGTGACCAATTCTACTCTATTGCCCCTAAAAGTATTCACATTGAAAAACTTGGAGAAATTTCAAAATGTAATATACGGAAAAAATAACGAAAATTTTTCGGACTGGATTAGTACTTCCAATGTTTTCAGCAGAGCTGGAAATGAAAAGTTGTTATCTAATATTCAAGTTCGTACGATATCGTATAAGACTGGTTATTTTTTTTTATATTAAATAAAATAACCTTTACTTCACGCATTTGCCAAAGGTATAACTTATGAACCAATCTAATTTCTATATTATTACTATGATCTATATTTATTATTACTATGAGCTATATTTATTATTACTATGAGCTATATTTATTATTACTATGAGCTATATTCATTATTACTATGAGCTATATTTATTATTACTATGAGCTATATTTATTTAAATAACGTAAACGGTGTGTCAATCTTTAATAATCTAATTGATTTTCAATTCAATTATTATATATATTGTAGATATTTATTTACATGTCCTAGAACCATGCGATTAATATACCATGTAAAAGTTGATGTAAGATTAAAAATATAATCCATACCTGATTTCATAAACCGACACGTGTACGAGTATGCCATTTATTAAATAAACAAAACACACAAAGGAAAGAAATTTTAAATGCAAACTGCAAAATTATACGGATCTAGGTTTATTGTCTATCATTGGACGTGTCCCCAGAAAACTAAAATTTAGTCTGTATCTCGCTGAGAAAATTAAGGTGCATGACCGCGAGTTTAGGCACTGAACGTCACCGGTTCGAATCTCGCGTTGTGGTACTCTAATCGAATGACATAGTATTTTTTTCCCAGAAGTGTTCGGGGGCTTAAGGATATCTATGATTTCGGTCACATCTGTTCTTAAAAAAAAAGGAAAAAAATATGCCAGTGTCTCACTTTGGTATGTCGTTGGATTCAGGACAGCGGTATGGTCGGCGAGTTTGCTGGTGTGTAACGGCTCACTCAATTAAATAGGAGAAAGGAAGAAAATAAAAAAAACTCCACGGCACAGCTTCGCTTTCCAGCTGTTCTAACGAGGCCCAGCAACGACTACGACTGAGGAAATGAAGATGAAAAAATGTATTGATTAATTTTATTAGTTGTTGACTATATTTTGTTCCTGTCTTAAAAGTTCTTACAAATTTCATAAGTTATTTATAGTGCATCAATTAAAGGAAAATATAAGTCCATTCTACAATATTTTTTATAGTGTACATGTATCTAAAACTTATTTAAGAAATGTTACTGAACATGTAAATACAACACAAGAGTCGTTTATTTACAATAAATAATTAAAAATGTTTGGTACCTACGAGTATCTTGGACGAGGAGAGGCTTCTCTGCATATTATTATAAAAAGAAAAGTGGAAAAGGTGTTGAAAAAGACAGATGTCTTGGCTAAACAAAATTTATAAGTTGACTGGTGTATAATGGGGTGCTGGGCAGCTGATTCAGCTGCTTCGAGATTCGTGAATTGAGGCTCTCTTATAACTGCGAACGCCGAGAGGTTGATATTGCGCCTTAAGGTGTGCACACAAAGAATTGGAAAATGAATATATATTATTTTTCCATTAGCTACGTTACAAGCCCTCAACTTTTTCTATATGGCGGCATAATTTAAATTTAATACGTGACCCCATAGTTCTTTTAAATACAATTTTACAACCTTTAATACAATTTTTGATTGATAACAAAAATAATTGCCAGTGTTTTAAATAATAAAAAATATGTTTTAAAAGTAAAAAAAAAATATTTAATCAATTATGAAATTTTAACTTTTGAATAAAATAGCCTTAATCCACATATGAGAAAATTTAACTATTGTGGTCCTATAAAGATCTGGTATTGTATTATAGTATAGTTAAGTTCTATATAGTACAACTTGGCGGGATTATTCCCTTGTGGATTTATAATGCGCTTATATCTCGAATTAGAGCGCCCTTGAAGAGTCGTAAATTGTCCTTTTATTATTGTTATATTGTGGTAATTTCTTGCAGCCAACCAAAAAGGTATTTAAGAGGCCTTAAGCGAAAATCCGACTGGAAACTTTATTTAAATTGATTGGATACCGATAGGAATTGATCCCGTTATTTTTATTTCTCACAATTTTTTAACTTTTGATTTATTTTTATATGGGTTGTTTCTCATTTTTTCTTTTAATTTCTTATTATATCGGTTGTTTCTCATTTTTTCTTTTAATGTTTTATTATATGTATTGTTTCTCATTTTTACTTTTAATTTCTTATTATATGGGTTGTTTCTAATTTTTAATACAGTTGAATTATGGTACTTTTATTCGATTTGTTTAGAACCAGGTCAGGTATCTTCCCGTTTAATAGTGAAAAACTCTCACAATATAATTAAGACTTTACAAGCATATGCTTGAAGTGTTTTGTTCAACAAGCTTTGTTTTGGAGATATACGAGTATATCCTTAGAACGAAACTCTTTAAAAAAACAAAACAAATTTGAGTTTATACCATATATCCATACACTTCACAGATATTTTTAGTCGTGGTAGTTGCGTTATGATTTTGTTTAAATAAGGTATGATTTAATTCTCAGCCATTACCTATTTAAGGGTTAGGAGTTTTACACGATCGAAAGCGAAAAATAAAACTTGCCAAATCAGAGAGAGATTTTAAACCATGACGAAAAGAAATGCTTGATATCAAAATATAACAATTTACACAGTGTGGAAAAATGTACGTTTGAAGCGACAATAACTTTCGCATTAAACCTTTAATTTAGTAACTTAATCTAGGGATACATTACATACCTTTTCTAAGATTTGGTTCAAATATTTATAAGCTGAGAGGATATTTAAAAAAAGAATTAAATCATTTTAAGATTTTTTTGCATTAAGACGTTTGAAAAGTGTAATGTATGGCATTTATAAAAATAGAGTCGTATACAATACAACGACGTGTTCAAATTGTTGAATTGTTTTATGTATTGAAATCTCCGGAAACGGTGATGTTAATTGGCCACCAAGCTCATGTGATCTGACACAGTTGGACTATTTTCTCTGGGGTTACGTGAAAAGCCAGGTCTATAATAATGACCCCCGATCCATTCATGAGCTCAAGGACAAAATTATTCTCGTTATTGATGAGTTAGAACCGCAATTATGCCAAAATGTCATCGAAAATTTTGACAAAAGAGTGGGCATCTGTAGAACTGCAAGAGGTGGACATTTGGCGGATATTGTTTTATTTTTTGTGTTTAAATGTCATACATTATACTTCAATGGCCAATAAATTTTTTTTGAAATCAAAGCAAATTGTGTGTTTTCTTCAAGAATTAAAAAAAATTAATAAAAGAAAAACCCTTTATATGGATGAAATCAAAATAAAGTTCAAAATAAAAATGAACAAGAAAATAAGTCTTTATTTTTTCTTTTATAAGTAGTTTTTTTTTTAACTATAAAAGAATAACACACTTGTATAACTTACTCGTATTTGACCTTTGTTTTATTGATTTTAGACAATGAATCTAGGATTTTGCACACTGAATCTAGGATTTTGCACACTGAATCTGGGATTTTGGACACTGAATCTAAGAAGTTTATAAAAATGTTAAAGTAAGATGCAAGGTGACCTTTTCCTATCTTCATAATATCTGTATAGATTATTTTTGTAAATCTTTCATCATTTAATTTTTCTGCGTTGCCGAACCATATCAATGCTTCTTTCTTAGTATTAAACACAGTATTTTCTTTTGATCCACATTCTTTTCTTACATCCTCAATCCTTTTTCTGTATTATTTTGTTACATAGATTGGGGAATCTACTATGATTAGTTGACTTCATCGGTAATACAATTGTTATTTTAGGTAGTATATTTATTATTACAAGTTGACTTCGTCGGTAATACAATTGTTATTATAAGTGTTGTTTTTATTATATGTTGACTTCATCGGTTACACAATCATTATTGAAGCTGGTGTACTAGTTATAATAAGTTTAAATAATTAGTAACACAAGGTAGTGTTTTTATTATACCATAAAAGGTTGATTTCATCGGTACTTCTATTGTCAGAGTAAATTTTATTGTTTTAGTGAATAAATGCGAGTTATCAATTATTGAAGATAAGAGCTTTGATGTTAACATTAACTTGCTTGTTATGCCAGATTAGTTAACTACACCATTTTGACTATTTTTAAGATTTACTGGGGAGGAGGTGCAACTCACAGGTTGAAAAACACTTATTTTAAGGCTTTGGATTTAACCTGTGCTATGACATTATGGAACAAGAAATGAAAGGAAAATATTTGTTTACAAAGTCTTGAGTAATCTTGGGATAAAAAGGTTTGGTAAGTGTAATTTATTTTATGATATTTTTTCAGCGTGTTCCTAAAAAAGGTAGATTATTTCGGAAATCCGCAACAAAATTTTAATAATTATTGTGGATATGATAATCTAGAAAAATACTTTATGAAACAAAACTGTTGGGCAAGAAGTGAGGTTGATTATGAAAAACGTGGTTGTTTCAAGTGAACCAGATTTTTATAGAAAGTAAAGTAAGCAGCACAAATTAAAAATATTTGGTTTGGAAAAAAGAAGAGGTGATAGAAATGGGCCTGGATAAAAAAAAAGTAGGGACCTGCTCTCTTTTCCTACGTTTCAGAGGAAACTGCGTGATAATTATTAAAACGTGTCCAACTTTTTGTAACGTTCATTAGGTGTTGCTAAATAAAAAAAAATGCAAACCACTGATCAGATAAATACCTTCAAAACAGGTATCTAAACTTGAAAATTAAACATGGTGGATTAAGGGGAATGTTAACCTTTAAAGGATTATCAAAATATATTTCTTTGAACTGTTTATTCTGTTATTCTTGTATCTTTTTTTCTTCTTCTTCCCAGTGTCATGTCAGGTCCCCCCAACGTTGAATATTACTTGAGAGTAGACATCTTGGTCCCCGGCAGCCCGTAAAAGACCTCCAACGTCCCTTATGGTATTCCAATCACGTATATGTATATTGCGGAGCCAGGAGATTTGCCTCCTGCCAACACCTCTTCGGCCTTATATTTTGCCTTGGATGATCAGGTGCAGTAATTTGTACTTTGCTCCTCTAAGTACATGACCCAAGTAGGACACCTATCGGATTTTAATATTACTCAGCAACTCTCTATCAACTTTGGCTCTTTGAAGAACCCTTGTGTTGTTGACCATATCCGTCCAGGATATCCGTAGCATTCTCCGGTGCATCCACATTTCGAATGATTCTAGTCGGTTCATACTACTAACTTTGAGGGTCCATGATTCCACTCCATGCAACACCACTGACCAAACGTAGCATTTGACTAAACGTTGTGGAAGTTTCAAGTTTAGATTATCATCGCAGAATACGCTTCTCATTTTATTAAAAGCCGCACGATATGATTAAATTCTGCACTTTACTTCGGTTTCTGGGTCGAGGTCTTCCACTAGGATACTTCCGAGGTATTTAAAAATTTTTACTATTTTTATATCAGCACCGTTCAATTTTAAATTTTAATATTTTTTTAAACGTAAAAATTATAATAAATAAGTAACGCATTTTACCTTGATCCCACAACATAACGCTAAATAATGGTTTAAATATCAAAAGCACTTTTAGCATATTGTTTAACTAAACTTTTGAAAACAGATTGAAATTGTTTTCAATAGTTTAGTTAAACAATGTGCTAGTGAGAGGTATATTTAATTATCTATTTTCATAAGTTATCCCATGCTCCGTGATGCGAGTAGTTTTAAGATTCAGGAGATTGCCGTACTTAAGCATCCGCCCGATAATTTTAATCTCGCTGGCTTTTCTCTCATTCCTCACATATTCACGGCTCAGTTCATTTATCTGAGTTTAAAATTTATAGATGCTCACCATAAGCCTTCAACCTGTACCCTTTTGGACTCAAATATTTCAATCTCCTCAATGACCTTTAATTGCTTTAGCTTTGAGATCAATTTTGTCTTCATTCGTAAAATACCAATCAACAAATTAAATCTTTCAAATTCACATGTTGATAAGCATGGTCCGGAGATAATATTTTATCTAACTCCGGCAATCAAGCTTTTGAGTTCGAAACTCTTGGACTATGGCAACAATATTCGTAGACGTCTAGTGCGTAAGAATGTTATCACCCTTGAACCAGACTAGGACTAGTTTTACTATTTTTTTTGAGTATCTTCGGGTCTCTGACTTAAACCCCTCGGGTGGAAGACCAGCGTTTTAGCAATTAGGCCACGGATGTCATTTGGGTTCCATTGAGTTCAACATACGTTGAAAGGGTTTTTGCACGTGAAATGAATGAATGAAGAAAGATAAAAATATATATAGTGCAAATGTAAGAGGAAGGCGTGTGAGTAGAAGGACAAGAAGTTTGGTTGGATCAAGTAAAGTATTTTAAAAAAAAGAAAACTTAGAAAGACCGAAAAATCGTATGAGTTGGAGTACCCGGCGGTAAGTAATACACATCGGGCTTAAGAAAGGGACTGTCGGCCATAATCGGCTAACTTCGGCTTTGTAGAGCGTCGTCTCTGTCGCACGATGCGCTACGATGTGTGCCGAGTTTTCTCAGTGCATACATGTTTACATAATTTATTCAGCGTCTTTCAGTATTTTTCCACGTTCACGTTTCAATCTCATAATACGTCAAAGTTGGTATTAAAATACTGTTGTTGATATTCACCCTCACAAATTTTGACATTCTCTAGTTCGAGTACGAGTATATATGTTTTAGTGCTTCGTTGATTTTTTTCTTGTCGTTACACGTCGTTTGACATCCTTCGTAGCTCTTCCATCATATGAGAAAATTCTATTTATAAAGTAGATTTCCTCGAGTTGCTCATTTTTTTCATTGCTCATCTATTATTTTAATTTAACTGTTTTTCGTGACTTTGGATTTCGCAGCATTCAGTCTTAGATGTAAATTAACAAATTGTATAATTATATTTCTTAGTACAATGTGAAAGTCACTTTATATCGATTTAAAAAAAATTTATTTAAATCTTTTCAAACTGATCTCAATAATTATACATATGTTATGTATGGCAATACAATCCGCGTTTTACCTGATGCGTTTATAATTTTCCCCACTTCTCTCAATAAGTAGCATATCTCTCAAAATTGGTTCCATACATATTGCTATAGTCCAGTATCACATAATCTACACCCTTCTTTGACTCACAAAATCTATGAACACAACCACAATATATTTGTAAAGCCGTTTAACTGCATGTGATGTAGATATCAGAATCAAGTTAGCCTAATCTAGCAATTTTATGCTGGTGAACTCTAAGGCCAAGGCCACACCAAAATGCTTCGCTAGGTTCTACGTGACTAATAGACTAGTTGATTTCATGTATGGCCACACCAAAGTTCACCATTCATTTGATATTTGGGAGCGGTTGAGTCAACAAACGATGCCACTCTCAAAACTCACCAATTTCATTACAACTTACCATCTTTATTTACTTCCTGTGCAACTTCATATCAAAGTGATTTTATTACAGGTACATTTTTGTGTAATTTGCTCGATGGACTCCACAAAGGCTCCCTTTTATACACAGCTGTTTTTTAAATCAATTTTAAAATCTTAAAATTTTAAAATCACTTAATGATACAATAAAATTAACCAACACGTCTGTTCGCTAGGAGATTCACTCAGATGAACAGACGTGTTGTTTGTGTCACCAAGTGATTTTACAAGATGGCGGAAGTTTTACTAACAGCTGTGTATAAAAGGGAGCCTTTGTGGAGCCCATCGAGCAAATTATACAAAAATGTACCTGTAATAAAATTACTTTGGAATGCAGCTGCACAGGAAGTAAATAAAGATGGTAAGTTGCAATGAAATTGGTTAGTTTTGAGAGTGGCATCGTTTGTTGACTCAACCGCTCCCAAATATGAAATGAATTTGTGCGAAGCACTTTGGTGTGGCCATGCATGAAATCACCTAGTCTATTAGTCACGTATCACCTAGCGAAGCACTTGGTGTGGCCTTGGCCTTAGTCATACAATTTGACTCCACATATTATTGTCTCAAATTCGATTGTGTATGTATAGATACTCGTAACTGAGAATTTTCATTCAAAATGTTCAACAACGAAGTAAATTCAAAGGGGTCAACAACGAGGATCACTTCACACCCATCAGATATATGATATATTAGAAAATTCTTTCTTTCTTCAACTGATCTGTAGATATTTTCAAAAGCTATGGAATTTAATCAGTGACTTGAGCCATTGTATTTGAAAAATAATCCCGATCATTAGATTTAAAATACTTTACTGGAGAGCTGGGTCAAGTAGTCCTTTCTTGACTTGAAGTTTACTGAAGTTTTTTTGCTATCTTTTTATTTTTAAAAATATGTTTTTGAAGATTCTGGATAAGGTCTTGACAGTTTGTTTTTGTCAATTAAATGTTTTGTTAATTTAACTGATATTCGTATTGAACTGGAGAACTTTAATTAAAAAATGTTTTTGAAATAATACAAAAATATATATAAATCTTAAGTAAAATAAATATTTCACTGAATATGTGTTCGCTGTAATTGTTTTTTTTTTTAATATTACTTAAATTAAAAACCTGTGTTCCAAATAACCTTACAAACAATTTATAAATAAGACTGAAAATCAGAAACTTTTTACAAGATTATAAATGGTTACAAAGTAAATGGACTAGAAATGTTTGAGTTGGCAAGAAAATATGATGTGTTAATTATTAAGGGTGAATGTGAGCTGGAAATGAATGTGTTTTAAGTGGGATTTGGAAGAGTACATTGAAAAGCTGGTTTGAACATGTTGAACGGATGAGTATGAAAAACTGACTTAACGAATTTAATATTAAGCATGATTAGAACCGTTTGAAGACATAAATATGGACAGACTAAGTGGGTGAAATTTTGAAAAAAAAGGAAAGGTAAGGAGTAGGAGAAACGAAAGAATTGTATGAGAAAATGGATGAGGTGATGGAAGTATGTAATGATATGGAAATTTGTTGTTATGTTTTCTCTTTCTACCCAAACAGGGAAATAGCATGATGGTATGTTTCTTTGTATAATAATTCATACTTTAAAAAAAAATTGTCAAAGTTCTCGATTAATGTTAACTATTTTTAGATATATTTTTACAAATAAGGAGTTTGAAATTAATGCTAGGTGTTGAGAAATAAAAAGAAATATTTCATAAATAGTTTAACTAGCACAGTAATTATGTAACTATTAAAAATGTATAACGGTCAAGACGATTGACTTGACTTTTAATAACCGTTTATCTTGATAAGACGACTTCAATGACCTAAATGACAGGGCTTTTAACTTCCACCTGGGGGTTTTGGTTTCAATTCCTGATACAATTGTATGTGTCATATTTTATACTAATACGGCTTAGTTGTTTGTAGTACAATATAGCAGGGTAATTGCTATAAGGCCATCTCTTCCAACCAACCAGAAATATGTCTTTGAGGCTAAATTGAAGAACTTCTGAAGTCTCTTAATGTATCGTAGTATTGTCAACAAGTACGATACAATACGTCTGTCCTTTTCCAGTAGTTTTATTCCAAGGATTCGATAAATGAGACCGAAGACAATGTTTCTCTCAGTCACTCTCTTTAGTACGTTTTTATTGTCAATTCAAGTTAGTTTAAAATGTACTTTACGAATGAGTTTCTTGATGAAAAAACGCATTTGATTCTTGACATCTCAATTGATGATGTCCTAATTTGTTCAATTAGCGTATACTAACTAATATATGTTTAAAACTGATTAAAATAAATAAATGAAACACTGATTTTGTATTCCCCATTGTTTTTAAATAAGAAATAAGTGTTTTATTTGTTTATTTTTATTAAAAAATATAAACATGATAACACAAAGTAAAACAAACGTCCTTTCTACGATTTAAAAAATGAAATTGATAGATTTGGCATTGATTAGACAAGAATACCATTACACTAATCAGATTAAACCTTTTTATATAATAGTATCTGATGTTCTTTTTTCCTTACAACAGAGATACTTTTCCGCTTTTCCTTTGAGTTCCGAATTATTTTTCGAAATTTCAAAGTATAATAGGGATGTTAAAAATCAGATCACAACACACAAACTCCATTCGAGTACAAAATGAAGGCTCTGCGAAAGCTTAAAAATAATCCTTACAACTCTCTCAAAATAAATAAAAAACATATCTCGTTTTTTGTTTGTAAATTCTGCTAATATACATGCAGTGTAAACATGTATATATTATTGAGTTCAGTATATAAGTCACTAGGAGGCTGGTTATTCAGTTTTCATTTTGTCATAATCGTTTTTTTTATTTTTTTTTATAACTTTATTAATTCTATATTTTAGTTCCGAGTATTTTTTTCCAGTGTTGTTATAATATGTATGTTATCATGCTGCATATGTGTATGTCTAAGAATTGTGTTAATTTTTGGAGTATTTTGTTTATTAAATGTAAATATACTTGAGAAAATGTAGCATGGTCCCTGTGACAGTTCACGAATTTGCCCCAATACAACCTTGTAACGACGTTCAGTAATTTTGATTATTTTATCAACTTTAATACAAGTTTCGATTCTAATAAATAGCAAGTTTAGGTAAATACATTACATAAATCTAACAATAATGACAAATTAATACATCTTGTTACAAATTAGCAAAAATGTGGCAGTTTGTTAAAATCAAATAATATTTGGTGACGTTTGTTAAAAGTTACTACGTTAGTCTGCATTGGCTAGGGATGGGGTATACGAGAATTGGATTTTAGATTTTTTTATACCTAAAATTAAATGTTCGTAATTAGTATTAATTCATAGTGGATCTTGGCCTATTTAAAGATAGATACAAATCATACAATACATTAGAAAGTCAGTATAATGAAAATTAGGAATTTAAACGTCAGTTTAGAGAAAAACAATTTTTCGATTTATAAAAAAACGATTTGATTTGTAAAAAAAAACGATTTTACTCCATCCCTTTGAGACATGACATTTCAAATGTCACAAGAACCATCCTACATTTTCTCAAGTATAAGGTCTGTAAAGGAAACTTAAATATCGTCTATCTTTTGAATAAATAAAAAAAATATTTAGTAACCACCATTTTGATTGAGTGAACTACTTGTTTCAAAGACCTCTGTCTTCCTCGACAGGTGAAGAAGATATACCTATTAAAATATATGGAATAGAGCCGGGGGTAAAATTCATACTTCATTCATTCATCTTCACCTGACGAGGAATACGGAGGTCTTTGAAACCGGTTGTGAACTCAAATAAAACAGTGGTGAATACAAAATTAAAAAAATAGTGTTTTATTTATTTTATTAAAAATCTATAAACACTATACCACAAAATGAAACTTACGACTTTTGCAAGATTCAAGAAAATAAACCAACAAATAAAATAAACTTACCAAGTTTAGTTGAATTGAGAACTTGTGTAACCTTTTTTCAAAAATGTTTAATTTTCACCAATTTTAATATTGGATACAATTGCAAATTGATTGCAATTTTAGTTCAAATAAAACATCATTAGCTTAATTTAACTTACTTAATTGTGCAATATAAAATATAAGTTACTTTTATCATCCCTTTCAGTGTGCTTTCCGAATATGTGTAAAAAACTCTTCGAATGTGGGATAAACTGACTAAAAAAAACTTCGACCTCTGGAAATTGGGCCCGGGACATCTGAAGGTAAAGTAACTTTTATCTTTATAATAATACTGCTATCAACAAAATACAAAACTCAGAAAATGTCAAAACTATTATATTTCAATTAGGGAAAATTCTCAAACATTTTGACATGCTTCATATTATTCTCATCACACGTATTTTTTTTATTCATTGGGGAAAAATAATATAATAACGTCTTTATAGAGCTAAAATAATTATGTCACCCTATAATCAGTTAACATTGTTGAATTTATTCAATTTCATGAAATTCGTTGAGGCAGGATTTATGCTGATTTAATTTATTAGGAGTTGAATAAAAAAAGTAATGAAACTTTGATATAAACTTGGTAAAAATGCAAATTCAATCCAAAGCTCACTGTTGGGGGTTAATAATCTCCTTTACAACTTTTTTCAAATTTTTCTTTTCATGTAAATTGACTCAATTAAATTTCAGTATGTATACTCGTATTTTACTGCTGGCGTTATACGATTTACTATCATGATCCTCGAATTTCTAAATTTTTTAGGGTCTGCATGACTAGTCAACTCTCCCCATCGTTCTGAGGCCAAATCAATCTCTGCAGTCTGGTGTATAGTATATCACTCTTGTTTTGGTTGATGTTCACCTACTATCGTTTGTTGGACAACCTTTTCCTTTATTTTCAGGGGCTTCCATTCGCAGTGTCTGGTTTCCCACATATTCAACTAGTTTCCTTTGTACATATCCATACCACCGAAGACTAGGCTTTCTCAATTTCAGTGAGGCTGAAGTCACTCGAAGAGTATTTTTCAGATGGTCATTCCTAATTTTGTTTTTCTTGCACATTCATGAAATCAATCCCAAAATGTGTATTTCATTAATGTCTGTTTTAGGAAGTTTGTTGTTGCTCAGCACTCAGTGACATAGTGTTGTCACGCTTTATTTTTCCTTTTAGTTCCATGGGTATTAGTTTACAATATATTATTACTGTTACCAATCACCATTTGTCCCATTCTTGTTTAATTCCCATTTGTTTTGTAACATATTACTGCTGATACCAATCAATACTTGACCCATTCTTGTTGTATTCCCCTTTGTTTCATAACATATTACTGCTATTACTAATCACCACTTGCCCCATTCTTATTTTATTCCCCTTTGTTTAATAACATATTACTGCTGTTACCAATCACCACTTGCCCCATTCTTGTTTTATTCCCATTTGTTTTATAACATATTACTGCTGATATCAATCAATACTTGCCCCATTCTTGTTTTATTCCCCTTTGTTTAATAACATATTACTGCTATTACCAATCACCACTTGTCCCATTCTTATTTTTTCCCCTTTGTTTAATAACATATTACTGCTGTTACCAATCACCACTTGCCCCATTCTTGTTTTATTCCCCTTTGTTTCATAACATATTACTGCTATTACCAATCACCACTTGTCCCATTCTTATTTTTTCCCCTTTGTTTAATAACATATTACTGCTGTTACCAATCACCACTAGCCCCATTTTTGTTTTATTCCCCTTTATTTTGTAACATATTACTGCTGTTACCAATCGCCAATAGCCCCATTCTTGTTTTATTCCTATTTGTTTTATTTTGATCCCATCATATACATGTACACCCTCACTATCTCTGAGATATTCTAAATATTTAAGATTTTTTGCTATAAGTAACGGTTATTCAACTGACATTCAGGCAAGGTTATTTCACTAACACTTATTTTAAGACAATTACTTCAAGGTGAACTCTCCATATTTCCAGTAACTTCTGTATGCCTTTCAAATTATCAGTACTAGATCATCCTCAAAGAATATGTACAAAGAAAGCTCTTTATATATCTCTCTAGTGATTGTATTTATGATAACAATGAAGAGAATAAGACGATTTACCATTAATATCGTATTGTCTATCCTTTGTAGGATTTGAATTTTCAGCGAATTCTTTCGTTTTTTGCCTGAACCATATTTTTCAAAATCTGATGAAAAGTATGTCTGATTTAAAACATAAAAAAATCTCTCACAAAAAGGATATTAAAGGACAAAAACATTAAGATTAAATGGAATAATTAGTCTCCCAGTAACGATCTTAGATTGAAGAAATGGTCGCTGGAGAACGACCCACCTTCAGGGAACAACATAAACGTTCAAAATATACACAAAATATTTTTTATGTTTTATATTTTGAAAAATAATATAATTCTCGTATCCGAAAGTGTGTGAAAAGGCTCGTTAGTTCAAATCGTATTGTACGAGTATCAAACTGTTTTTGTATTCGGCAAAATCTGACGGGTCTTTTGCCATGTGACGTTTTTTCCAACTAAAAACATCATACATCGCTGCTTTCTCCTCATACTATATGTCGTCGAAAATATTCAGTGTCTGTCCGATCACGATCTCTCGCTCCGCCCAAGCGGAGATTGCCTGTTAGATTTACCAGTTCACCGCTGTTCATTTTTGACATAGTCCTTTACGGTTTATGGCGTTAGACTATAAAACCAGCTACCAACTTATAAGTACATAAGCCTCATTGTGTCGTTAACGTGTTTCAAACAGCGGCTCAGAAAACATTATATTTCGCTTCACTGAAGAATCGTGTTTCCTGATTTGTTTTTTATTCTTCTTCTTAATATCCTGTCTCATGGCCGTAAATGAAATTGTTATATTAATAATGTTAACATGAGGAATTCTGCAATTTTGATATTATTTTATCAGATGATGGAAGAGTTAAGAAGGATATCAAATGGTGTGTAGTAATAGTAAACAATGTCAATAGAGAACTTAAACATATTAACTTAACCCGGACAATATCAAAATCTATTAGGATAATAATCCTCAATAGTGTGTTGGTGTCAGATTTGATGTATGAGAGTGCCACATGGACGTGGAAAAATACTGAGAATAGCCGAATAAATGCTCAAGAAATGCGTGATTTGAAAATAATACATGAAGTGATAATGCTTGGCAGAATATTGAATGCAGTGGTTAGGGTGTATGTGAATGAATGAAAAAATACTTATAAAATAGGTGTATAGTACAAATGAAAGGGAAAACGTATGATAGGAAAATCAAGGGAAGTATGATTCGATCAAGTGAATGATATTCTGAAAGAAGTAAAAGTCGACAGTCATATAAATCATAGAAGTTATTTGAGAATGTGTATAAAAGGTTTAGGATATGTGTCAAGATAGGAAAGTATAGTGCTCTGTCCTCTCAGCTTAAGGAGGTATTCTACTCTAGAGGCGTGAATTTCGGGCGTTTTTTCAGACTTAATAAAAAAAAACAAAAAAAAAATTGAAAATAAAAATTGAAAATTCAAGATGTTACTAGCTGATATATCTTGTCGTAAGAAAAGGGGTGAGCTGGTCGACATGATTGGAACTCTTTCGTAAATTCGAAATAAAAATCATTCACAGTTTCTTAATAAAAAATAATGTCGTTATAATTGGTACCAAAGAGAAAAAAATAATTAAAAATATCGTAAAATGGCGGCTGTTTGAAAAAAAAACAATTTTTAACCCTTTTTTTCAAATTAAAAAAAAAATAGTTTCGAATTTTTCAAGGTAGGGGCGATATAAAAATATTTATCAAAGTTTCATACCGAATTTGAAGGCAATCGGTTGAATAAAATTTGAGATTTTATATCGACCAGGTTGAAAAAAGTTGTTTCGAGAAAAACGCGTTTAAAATTTTGAGATTATTGTCAGTCATTCAGGTGCGGCGTAATTGCTGCCTCATTTATAGCTATAACTTCGTAAATATTAAGAATTTTAAAATTTCCTTTTAGGAACATATTTTCAAAGGTTAAAAGGTTCCTTTTGAGAACATATTTTCAAACTTTAAGAATGTGCAAAAAAAAAAAAAAGATTTTTCAAATTTTTAGAGTAGTTAACTTAACCCCCTTAACTCCGACAGGGAAATGGCGTGATGCTATGTATGTATGTACGCAGGATTATATTTCAACTGTTAAAAGATTCGTACCTTCTTTTATATTGTCATTTTTTTCTTTTACAAGCTATTGTCATTATATAAAACTCATATGTAATCTTGTACAGACATTGGAAACGAAATTCTCCAACAATTTTTCTTTTATTAGTATTGTCATTATATAAACTTTAAATGCAAATCTTGTACCGGACATTGAAAACGAAATTCTCCAACAATTTTACTTTTATCAGTTTATTGTCATTATATAAATGTTAATCTTATACCGGACATTGGAAACGAAATTCTCCAACAATTTTACTTTTATCAGTTTATTGTCATTATATAAATGTTAATCTTATACCGGACATTGGAAACGAAATTCTCCAACAATTTTACTTTTATCAGTTTATTGTCATTATATAAATGTTAATCTTATACCGGACATTGGAAACGAAATTCTCCAACAATTTTACTTTTATCAGTTTATTGTCATTATATAAATGTTAATCTTATACCGGACATTGGAAACGAAATTCTCCAACAATTTTACTTTTATCAGTTTATTGTCATTATATAAATGTTAATCTTGTACCGGACATTGAAAACGAAATTCTCCAACAATTTTACTTTTATCAGTTTATTGTCATTATATAAATGTTAATTTTGTACCGGACATTGGAAACGAAATTCTCCAACAATTTTACTTTTATCAGTTTATTGTCATTATAATATAGAAAATAAAAATTACTCGTAGCGCAGTTAATATACTTATACCACTGCTTAAAGCCTGGAGTTCAAACAGTTAAAAGCAAGTTGTCGGCCCTTTAAAAGAAAACTTCAAATGCAGTAAAACTACCCTCTGACGTCACTAGATCGGAGTAGCCAGTCAGTCAGAACATGAACCGATGTAAGGTTGAATAGCGATCCGTTCGTAAATTACTGAGTCTACAAAATGTGTATCAGTACCACAAAATGTGACATGTGGATTGAACCGGATGGTTAAAATTTACAACATGGCAAAGAAACCAGATTGAAGATAGAAAGTTTGGCACACATGGCCAGAGAAAAAATCATCACTGATTTTACCAGAACCAGTGGTCTAATAGACAAAACCAGAAAACGCCTGTCTCTCAGCCTGGGGTTCCGCCGAGCCCCAAATCCAGTCGGAACACAAATTTTAAAAAATGATTCCAGTCTAGTTTTCCCTTAAGGTCTCTTCAACATCTTTCTGGTTGGTTGGAAGTGAAGAGAGGCAATAAGCTCGCCAGGTTGTACCGTATACGATGAAAGTGTTATTTGATATTATACAATACATATTTCTGTATTCACTGACAATATTTGTTGATTGTGTCTTATAACCATTGTTAAGTGTCAAAATCGATCGTAAATCAATAAATAAGTATCTGGTATATTGAGGCGCTCTTTAATATGTCTGATATGTTGGAGCATATGAATATGAAGTTAAATGTATCCAACTTTTAAGCTATGGTTGTTTGGAAACCGTGATAAAGCATTTGAATAACTCAGATTATCCCTTATCTATTAAGATCGTATTAGATTCTCGTTGCATAAAAAACCACGTTTCAGGTTTATTGGAAATCGAACTTATCAAAAATATGTTAAAGATGTTTTTAATGAAAACCAGACAAAGAGTCTCTTTAAAATAAATTGGGTTTCAACAGAAATAAAACCCGTAACATCCAGGCTGGAAATAGATATCTCACCAACCAGGTCATAAAATGGGAATTTTATTACTAAAAATCTCTTGAATAAACTTGATGCTTTGGCCTATTTTATGATAACGTACTACATTCATTTTTTACTGTCACGTCGGATTTTCAGTTTCACCCTGATTTAAGGTAATGTCAGCGGTAAACTTTATTTATATAAGCCCGATTACACATATGAAAGAGGAAGCTTTTCCTATCTTTAGAAGACATTTTGAACCTTCTTTTTACCTTTAATAAAAATGTTGATTTTGATATTTATTCAAAGAAAATTATTCAGAAATTTAAAGTGAGCTAGAAATCTGAGACTCTTGTGAAGTGGAAATAAATCTGAAAAAGAAATAAACCGCTTAAAGGAACTAAGGTTGTATTCACATGTATATGAAACTAACGCCTGTTTTTATTTTTTATTATTATTATTACACATGCCAAGAAATATACACAATTTGCGAAAAAACAACAGGTAATTTGATTTGGACATACAATTTTAATGTATCTGGGTTTGTTGCTTTTCATTTGTCGTATCCCCAGTAAACTAGGCTTTTGCCTGTATCTCACTGAGGATATTTAGCATGAAAAAATAAATCGATAATTCTTTCCGATTTTTGATTACACAAAAACAAAACCCCATTGCACGCTCTCATCAACCTGACAAACAGTGACACTCAACTACAACTGGAAACATCTGGCGAAATTCAACTCCTCACACATCATCCCTCTAGAAAGACCAAAAATATTCATCCCACAATATACCGCACACAATCATAAGAATAAAAATTAAAACAAAATATACACAGAAACACAAATACAAAAACAACCAAAATTAAAACAACAAAAAGAAACCCACACTCACGAGCTCACACAAATCTTTCCCACTCGTCATTTATCCTGAAAGCCCAAGTACTCAAAATCCTGTCGCAATAACAACCACGCTCCGATTGACTGTCTAAATGGTTTTCCTACCTTTACCTTTATTGAAGTCGGCACGCCATTGTATGTAATGGGAGCCAAATAAGCAGGTCATGCACTCTGTCCTTTCTGTCTTTTCTAAAAAAAAATGGCGGAATGGTATATATGTTTGTATTTCAAAGGGTTTAGATTTCAGTTGTCTCTTATTTGTAGATTCGGTTAGATAAACACGTTGAAAAAATAGCGTTTTATAAAATGCACAGGCATAAATAGATTATTTTTACTCTTAGGGTATCCGACAATCATGCTCAGTCATAAGGGATATCCTATCGTATCATAGATCTAAAAAATATCTATCTAAAAAAGTTTCTGCAATAAAGTATTCTGTATTTCTTTTTAGTTTTAAGAGTAACATCTTTTTAGTTTTAAGAGTTTATTTTAAAATTGATACAGATACAATTAGATCAAGTTACAAAAACAAATATTTTTTTTAAATAATATATATAATGATAACAGAAGCAATGTTTATCATGCTTCCTTGTGAAGTACCTGCTTTATCTGAAAATTCCATTAAGTTATTTAATCCTCAATTAATTCACTAAGATGTGTACGATATCGATATCAGATAATTCATTCTAAACGGTTATTTTATGTGCGGTTGGTGATGCTCTTAACATCGAAAAAATCTTAATTCACGACGGTCTAAATAATTATCCGGTACATTAATTAAAAGTTTGTTAGTAAATTTGTTCATTTTTCCCGTAAGCAATCTCTTCTTACGCTTAAGGAGTACTCGTAATATCTAAACACTCCCATAAAAAAACATTGGATAGAGCCTACAGTGGTATCTTGTCCTTATGGTGAAATATGCCAGCCTTGAGTTAATTAGGAGATACCAGTTAAAAAATACTTGGTACATAATACCACCAGAAAAGACATTTTTTGTAAATAATGCAAAACAAGTTTTGTATAACTCGTTGAAGGCATGCCAACGATTCAGAGCGTTGTCAAAAAATATCACCGAATATAGTGAGTTTATAATTCATTACTTATTCTGAGCTTTCTGGAATACCGGGTCTTAAGACTCTTGCACCTTCGATATACTATACTGTATTATTCTTCCATTATATAAAGTATAACATTGTGTATTTGTTGACTTGTGGCGATTTCTTACAACCAATCAGAAATCTGTAAAAGAACCCTTAAATGAAAACTAGTCAAAAATCCTTTTATAATTATATGGATTGTAACTGGAATCAAAGACTTAACCCTTGGGTTGAAATACATGCCTCTTTCCAACTATGAAAAGGAATTATATGACATTTGAATTTTTCTTGTGAATTATTTTATTAGCTTATACCAACGCCGTTTGCAGACTACAATTTGATGTTTGGATGTGTGTGGTCTAGGAAAAGGGGATGAACTTAATAGGTGTTAGATAATATCAAACACTCAACGCGTGCTTGATGAACTCACGTCAGAAACTCTAACTCCATATTGTGGTACGGGGAAGTGGGGGTTAAGTAGATAATTGAAAAGGTGTTTAGATAGTTACGAATACTCAGAATTCAGATAAACTCCACTGTTCGATGGTAAATGAGGGGGTGAGGCAAAGAGCGGAGTTAGTCTTCTCGATTGTGGTATGAGAACGAACTTCTGGCGGTAGGTATTCTTCACTTTCAATGCAGCTCCCCATGCTGCATAGGGGTGGCTCAAACATGACCTATGGTTGCATTTCATTGTGTTTTTCTCAAAATTTTCTAGCAGCGCAAAACGCGTAACTGATATTTGTCACGCAATGGCGATGAATAATGGCTGAAAACGTCCACTGGACTAAATGGGAAAGATTCCATGTGTTACTAGAGCTGATGGGGATAAGCGCCATCTGATGTGAAACGCTTAAGCTCCTGAGGAGATAAACTGTGAAAGCATGTCTTCAATAGTTGGCTAGCTGCGAGCGCTCTTATTCGTATTCTCATAGTAAACTCATAAACTACATGCATTAAACCACTTGAACTCACGACTGTAACGTGAGTCTGTGCACTAAAAGTTCAGTATTTTATATTCGTTACCGTAACGTGAACCTGCATACGGCGATCGACGTAGATTGGCCAATCACACACGGTCGTAACCCGAAGATTATTTTCTAAAAATCAATAATAGCTGCGAAAAAATCCGAATATCGATTTATACTCCTTTTTGATAGCTTACGAATATTAAGTTAATACGTACCAGGGTAGGCAGAGATGAGAGAATGCGAGACTGTCTAAATCCGTCTCCCTATCAGGATAGGCAGAGATGAGAGAATGCGAGACTGTCTAAATCCGTCTCCCTATCAGGATAGGCAGAGAATGCGAGACTGTCTAAATCCGTCTCCCTATCAGGATAGGCAGAGAATGCGAGACTGTCTAAATCCGTCTCCCTATCAAGATAGGCAGAGATGAGAGAATGCGAGACTGTCTTAATCCATACACCCTATTATACAGATCCTACGATTTCCATGACTTTTTTTTACATTTTCTTCTTTCAAAATGTCATACTCTTTATCTAACCATACTTTTCTTGGTCTACCTCTACCACGTTTTCCACTAATATTTGTACTGTATATTTGTTTTGTTTGTTCTTCTTTCATTGTTTTTACGTGCCCAAACTATCTTAAAATGATCTTCTTTGTCTTATCCAACACGCCTTAAGTTCTCATTTATCTATAATAACTTGATTCCGTATTCTATCATATATTGCCACCCCATGTACTCCTCAAAGTATTCTATCATATATTGCCACCCTATGTACTCATTTAAGTGTAAACATTTTTACAGCATTTATTCGACTTTTTTTAGTCTTATTCGGCGTCCACTTCCATAAATCAAAGTTGGTATTAACAAACTGCTGTGTACTACTAGAGTAACATATTTTGATACTGTGCGGTTCGAGAATGCATATATGTTTTTGTAACTAATTGACTTGATTTCCTATCGCAATACACCCTTCAATATCCCTCGTAACTCTTCCATAATCTATATATAAGTTTGAATAGTGGATTTCGGAACGGTTTCAACATTGCATTCTTCGCATTCCCTAAATTAATTGTGATGAAATCAAAGCTACTTCCATCCTTATGAATATATAAAACGAAGCGAAGCAAGGAATCTCATTATGTTTTTTTTTCTTGAACATAGTAAGAATTTCGGAGCAATAACGTTTTGTTAACATTTCTCAAATAATGGAGAAATTCAGAAATTTCGATAGTGAATTGAATTCATGACATAAAAAAACTTAATACCTTTTTTATGTTCGTTTCAAAAGAATCCATCGACAATTTAACAATTCGAAAAAAATTCCGACAGTTTATTGATTTGTATGGTACTCTTGAAATTATCTGAATCAGTGATTCATACATATTTAAGAGCGTGATCGGGATTGAACATTGTTTTCGGACCTATTCATTGAGTCTTTTGGTAAAGCAACGCTAAATAAGGAACGGACCTGGTTATTTTTAAACGTACTAGTTAGCACACTATCGTACTTGAAGTGCCAACAAGACTCGCGCACGCTAGTTTGTTACGAGACAAGTTATTATGCTAGACTGGTTTATAAATACCTCATCACATAAGCCAAAAACTATAGTGTCAAGAAACTGGAAGGAAAAAATAGAAAGCATACCATGTAGAGGACGAACCTATGTATACTAGGGTTATATTGCAATACAATGATGTCGATTATTTTTTGCTAGGTATCCTCCGTGACCAAGTTAGTAAGACATCTATTTTTCAACCTGAGTCTTCGGGTTCGATTCCCGCTAGAGCATATTTTTTTGAAAAAGGAAACTTATGTGATTTTCACTTAATACCTCTTATAATATTTCTGATTATTTGAAAAATACTGCTATATGACTAATCTACCAATATTTTCTCTCAATTGATGTTAGTAAATTTTTAATTCATATAAACCTATATTTTAAGCTAAATTCGAATTAAACCCATTGATAGTTATTAATAAATATATCGCCTGTTGATAATCATAGTGGCGAAACTCCAAAAAATCGATTTTCGAGTTAAGACTACCAAATGGCACTAAAATGACTCATTTTTACGTGCATAAGTGGCGAAACCTCTTGAAGCGGTCAGGAGTTGAAATATACTTTTGCCACTTATGCACGTAAAAAGAAGTCATTTTAGTGCCATTTGGTAGTCTTAACTTAAAAATCGATTTTTGGAGTTTCGCCACTATGATTCTCAACAGGATATATGATAGTTAAATTTGATATAAGTGATAATAGCATTAATTCTGCTCGTCAAAAATGATAGTTTGTGACAGTCCTTAATTTGTGACAGCTGTTTTGCCATACTTCTATATTTTAATAAGACCAATATATGGCAGCACAGCGCTCATTATTGATTCAATAAAAAAGAATATAGAACTAAAAGGCGTTTAATTAAGATTTTCCTTAAAACCTTTTCAATTATTTCAATATTTTAAAAAGATAATAGAAGTTTATGCAGTGTTGAATAAATAATAGAAGTTTATGCAGACCTAAACAGGGATTCATGAGTGTTAAGCAAGTTTGCTAATCAATTTGTTTTTTTTTTTAATTTTAAATAGAATATATATTTTTTTCATCACGAAAATTCAATATTTGCGTGATTTTTTTGCTTGAAGATTGAATTTTTTCGTCATGAATATATCAAATACTCAATGTTAGAATTCTTTGAAAGGAGGCCTTTTTTCTCTTTACGCGTCATATTTTATGTTCAATTCTGTTCGGTTACATTGCCGGCGAGAGTAGGCGTATGTGACGGCTCTTGTAAATATATCGAAATTGCTAAAACGTGAGGTGGACCTTTTCTGCATATAAACATTCTATGGAGATACAACTAGACGCAAATTTATTTTTTACTCATTTTGAAGAAAAATATGAAAAATGTTTAATAAAAAATAATAATATATTTTCTTATCAGACTATTTTTGTAACATGTTTGCATTTTACGTTTGTTTTTTTTTTTTTTTTTTCAAAAAAAAAAAAATAATTCTAGAACCCAATTATTTATTTTGCATTATTTTTCTTTATTATTTAACAATTTGGTTGTTTACAGTACGTCTAGTAAAATCTTTAAATTTCATAGCTCAGTACGGATTAGAAACATGGAAGGCGATAAAGGAGGGGGGGAAACGGGATCGATACCTTCGAGATTTGGTGTTGGAGGCATATTCTTTATATCGCATGGACTGCAAGGCACGTCAATGTGTATATCATCTAAGAATAAGAAAACCGAAAGACTTTTGACAACATGCAAGAAAAAATATCTAACATACACTTGTAACTAGCAAGAATATTGAAAATTCGGAGAAGTTGTTGACCACAGTGACATTTGAAGGAAGAGAGCGAGAAAAAGAATGCCCTGTAAGATGAACGGACCAAATAAAGTAGTTTAGAGAATCCCATTTGAACCAACATGTTCAGGTTCTAGATAAAGTCAAGGACTACAACGCAACTTAGCATTAAACACGCGATGGATAAGAAGACAGTACAACTCAGAGGACTTGTTTTTTTTGTTTGACAATCTCTATTGAAAGACCAAAAAGATTTTAAATAGGCCTTATGTAAAAATCAAACTAGAATATAACTAAAAAATCGAAGGTTCCAACTAGAGTTCAATCAACGATTTCTGCTTTGGAAGAGATGCATCATCCTAACTACACGTAGATCACCGAGCTCATCCACTTATTACTTCTTATGCGGGGCATTTCTGAATTACCAATTCATTTACCATGTACATGAGCACCACACAAAATACGAAAATTTATCTTTATATTTATCTTTATCTTTTTCTTTATCTTTATCTTTATCTTTATCTTCATCTTTATCTTTATCTTTATCTTCATCTTCATCTTCATCTTCATCTTCATCTTTATCTATATCTTTATCTTTATCTTTATCTTTATCTTCATCTTCATCTTTATCTTTATCTTTATCTTTATCTTTATCTTTATCTTTATCTTTATATTTATCTTTATCTTTATCTTTATATTTATCTTTATCTTTATCTTTATTTTTTCTTTATCTTTATTTTGAACCTTGGAAGTTTTTTCAAGGTTCAAGATACTCTTACCGTACATTGTCACTCTTCGTATTCTTCTGATCTTCTGCAAGCATTTTTACAGCATTTATTCGGGTCTTTTCAAATTTGTTATATGTCCAAGTTTCTCTCCCATACATGAAAGTTGTAACTAAAAAAACTGTTGTGGACTATCATCTTGGCAGATTCTGATACTGTTAAGTTCGATTAAATATGTTTTATTGACTCATTGCTTTGTTTCCTATTGCTACGCGCCATTCAGCATTCATCATAACTCTTCCATCATCAGAGGAAATACTACCTTAATGGTAAATTACTGTTTATTCCACTTAATATAACGGCATTACCCACTCGGTTGCAAGGTTATCTTATAAATTTCATATGAAATTATATAATTATAAAAAATGTATAAATTTTTTACTTATTTATTTGCAAAACTCTTTCATGTCAATAATTCTTGCAAATTTAGTGCTTTAAAACCATTTCTTCTAATCAACCAGCTTTTGTTTCCAAATTATTATCAGCATCCATGACGCTGTCATTAACTTGGTAAATGAAAATATTTTTGTCAAAGTAACAAAATATTATTTCCAGGAAAATAAGGATCCGGATGAGAATTGTATTGGAGATAAGGACGAGGAATATTTTGAGATAAATAATGCTTCTTTATTTTTTTCCTCGAAATCTGTAAGAATGAAGTACATCCGGCTGAGACGCTTGAGACATTAAGTTCTTTCCAAGGATTAGAAGTTGAAAATTGATAAAATTTTCTTTCGTTTGAATTTCGTTAATTTCTGTATAATTTGTGTTTAATATTTTTGTCAAAAATCATTATGTTTTGTTTGAAGTAACACGAACCATTGCTGAAATACTGTGAAGTAGTCTGGACAATTATTTGCTGTTTAAAACTTGTCATTATAAATATATAATTATTAATAATTTGATATATTGTTTTAATTTTAATTTTCAGACAATCATTAAAGGGATCCTTTATTCTTTGATGATTTCTAGGTGTTATAAATGCCTGGATAAAAATATACGAAGACATAATCAAAACTTTTGCTGGAAAAATAAAAAATATTTTTGAGAAAACGTAAACAAAAACATTTGGTTAAGCTAAGATAAATAACTTTAACCAAATTCAGCTATAAATATCAAATTCGAAATTCGTGGTGCCTTAATGAAAAACTTCAATTCAAATTCAAATTTAGACATTTCACACGTAATTCCCTTCTAAAGCACAGGGTTTAATTTGGACCATGACAAGATGGTAATTCCCTTGCATCAAATTCTTTTGAAACTTAAAATTTTCGATAAAACCCAACTTTGAAGTCTTTCGGCATATTTTGATACTAAGGAAATAATCAAGTTTGGATTAGTGAATGAAGTTTTTCCAAGAACCGAGAAGCGGTGAAGATTAAACAATCTCTCAAAAATATTTTATATCTCATGTTGAGGTTGATACAATTCATTATTAAATAACGAATGTTGTATCCCAGCTAAGTGAGTTACTTCTACTCAATGCCAAAATATGTTGAGCGCTTCCTATTATATAACTTGTTTTATACTGTTAAATCAAAAAGGAAATAAAACATACCGTGACCATGAAGTGAAAATGAAACAATACATACTGGTATATGCAAAAGCTATTACATAATTTAAGTATTCCATTTTTTTTAAAAGCTGTCATTTATTTGATTTTTGATTCAATTGACGATGCAAACGATAAGAAAAAGCAGTACAACTACTTCACGCGTTAAAATGAAATAAAACATTATGTGATCGTGAAGCAAAAATGAAACGCAAAACATGTATGCAGAAACATTTTTCCAATTTTCAAATACATTAAACTGTCAAAGTAAACAGATATACAAAATAAATGAAAATTGATTTGCTGTCATTGTTGGAATTGGTCTTTGCAATAACAATAAATCATAATATATAATAAATAGGCCGAAACCCATACGATGGTTGTCGTCGAAGAAAGAATACGAGAATGGAATTTTGAATACAAGAGAGCGAGAGAGGAATACTTGGATTCTCTCCGAAAGTAATTCGAAATTTGAATCTCGGTGGTTCCGTGATAACTGAACGAATTTTAAATACCTAGCTAACAAGTTTTGAACCAGTGTAAGAGGGGACGATGTATAAATGATATACGAGTATATAAACAAATTCTATATTTATGAATATATATTTTCATAAATGTAGAATTTGTTTTACTTCCGTGAATATTTCATGGGTTGCAACTAGTATAAATATAACAGTATAAATAGGCCAAAACCCATACGACGGCTGTCGCCAAAGAAAGAATACGATAATTGAATTTTGAATACAAGAGAGCGAGAGAGGAATACTTGGATTCTCTCCGAGAGTAATTCGAAATTTGAATCTCGGTGGGTCCGTGATAAATGAAAAGATGGAAACTATACTCAACGAATTTTAAATACATAGCTAACAATCTTTGAACCGGTATAAAAGGGGACGATGTTTAAATGATATGTATAAACAAATTCTACATTTATGAATATATATTTTCATAAATGTAGAATTTGTTTTACTTCCGTGAATTTTTCACGGGTTTTAACTAGTACTTTTTAATCGTTAATAAGGCGTGTACCTCTATCCTCGGGACTGGATGACGTTTTCATTGGTGCTTTTAAGATATTTTTTTGGTGTTGGGTAGTTGAGTTTTGTCTTTAAAAAGCACCGTCTGTGTCTCCTCACGGAATTGTGGTATTATTAAGGCAGGAATACGTTATTTGGTGCGATGGGTAAGGATTTTTGACATTGTCTTTCCGTAATGAGAGAAAAATACGAGCTTGGATAGAAGGAATACACATCTATTTATAAGTTATAAGTTATAATTTATAAAATAATAATTATAATTAAAAAGTCTCAAGAGCAAACTTTGGATAAAATTGATGGATATCTACTCGTACCTATCTCAAGGCAAACTTTTGGTTTGTTAAGTTTATCACTTATTTTTTGGATAACCATTTATGGCATGGAAATATAATCCTTATTGCCAGGTTCGTATTTTTCTCCCATTATGGAGAGAGTTTACTTCTTCTTCTGTAAAATAGCAGCGAGTCCTTTCGGTATGAAAACAACCTCTCCATGAAATCTTATAAAATCCATGCCCATCGCACTACATAACTTCTTTATGCTTTAACAATATCTGCATCCAGTGAGAAGACGGTTTCAATGGTATACTAAATTACTTCCGCCCAGAATTCTGCGTTTTGGACAGCGCTTTGTGTTTCCCGAATCAAGTTATCTACAACAAAAGACAATGGAATCCTTTGGCACGTGGACTGCTCACCACAGATATAGAGAGTCGACCCGTCAACGTTCCTCATTTTGATATATTGTCCATGGTTATCCCGGTGCCTGTTTGAATTGAAATTCTATTCAATTGCCAACTCTGACCATCTCTTCCATCAATGTTGAAAGCTTTCCAACTGACAAAGCAGACCTCCCAATAGATTTGTGGAAATTTTCAATTGTGACGATTTGTTTGTTCAACACACACATTATGTACATACAAATCGCATTCATTCAGGATATCAGAATTACTGTTGCGGAATTACAGTGGCTATTGAAAGGCTACATAATAATTTCCCCATGAAATACATATTTTGCTCGCTTAATATTTTTGCACTTAAAATATTGAGAGAAACTCATTCAATATATCAAATGAATTTAAAAATATGTGTTGTGTGTGTTGGGTCTGAATTTAATATAGACGTATATTTAAACCACTTATTAAAGCCTATTTGCACAAGGTAAATAAAACAATTTGATGGTATACACTTATTGAGTATTGCAGGTCGTGCAAAGTTGCGGAAATAAGTTAAAGATCTTTTATATTATTTTTTTCGATATTTATATAACATACAACGAAACCTTGGTTTCAAACTTAAGCCGTTCCATTGGGCTGTTTGAAAACTGATTCGCTAGAAAACCAAATCAGTTTTTTCGATAAAACTGTGGATCGGATTAATCCCTTCCAGACGCCCAAAAATACGTGAAATTTTAACTACACTTTAGCTGTACTGAAGACAGCTGGTGGCGAAAGGGGAAAGTGGTGAAGCAGGTGATGAGGAAGAGATATGTTATTATTTGGAAAGGGAGTCAGTCACCTTCCATAAAAAAGTCAGGTTACTGACATTCTGGGGCTCTTTTTCTTTTCTGTCTCACTAAAATCGTGTACATTGAGACTTTTTGGCTGCGTCAAAAAAAAATTACTGAAGTGAGACATGACATTGTCATTGAAAATGTATGTACGAGAACCGAATTGTTCAGAAACCGAGGTTCTACTGTACAAATATTTCTTACATCGTCGTTTACTATCTTTCGAATGTGTGAAAACTATTTGGATTCTTTTGCACGGCAAAAGGCCAAATGCGTCAAATCGCGAAACATTTTGTTGGTGGTCTTATTAAAATTAAGTGTTTGAATATACTTTTTGTCCAAATTGGATATGCGGAATTCATAAATATGGGTCACAGCGTGGAGGAATGTCTGACATCTTAATTTCTTAGAAGATTGGAGAAGATATATTGGATTACTTCAGAAGCTGTAGGATGATCACACGCGTTCTCCCACCCTGTTACCAGTTCAGCTTCGCTGAGGGCGAGCATTTCGCTCCCACTCACGGCCGGACCTCGAACCCACAGACATCTGTATGTCTAGTGCTAGCACTTCGTAATTCGTTTCTTTAATAATTACGGCTCGAGCTCAGTTCTGATATATATACAATTCGAATTCATTTCCTGCGCGAAATTTCTTTTTGCCACAATTCCATTGTTACCGAGATTTCTCTTCTGGAATTAATTCGTCACCAAGATTTCTTCTCTACCCAAGACGCCACGTGCCAATTGCGTCATATTCCGAGACGATTTCACGTTTCTCAATTCCATCAACGAGATCTACGCCGTTCTCCAAGCGGATGCTAGGACAGGTCGTCTTCACGGCCGTCACGGATTGATCCGCAGCTCCAGCTGCCATACTTCGCGTTCAAGTGGTGTCAGAAACGAAGGATTCCTGGTGGGCCAGGACTACTACTATTACGTCATTATAATCTTGCAGGTATTGTAATCCTATTTTATTTGTAATTCTTTGGTGATTTCACATTTTACCCTACCTTGCTTCTTTTGGTCACGATGCTTCCAGAGCGATCGTTAGATAGAATCTTAAAGTTAAACTCTTAAAGGGAATTTATTAGAGTCCGATTCTTATTCAAATTCTACCTAGTCCTACCGAGATTATTGGCCCGGTAGTGATAATAAATAATCTAATTTAATCTATTACTGTGTTTCATTGTTATTATCCTTCCTCTGACGAATGTGCTGTGAGAAATTCTAGTATTGTCACCTATCGAAATCCTGAGACAAAAGAGATCTGTGTTCACTTTCTATTACCGCTGAGCTAACCTCGGGTTATGACTCATTCCGATATTCTTAATGTTCGAATATTTAAATTTACATTAACCTTAAGTATATAGTATAAAATCGGATTTCAGTCTGACATGGTAACAAAACTTGACTGTTCTAGACGTGTTAGAAGAATCACCCAGATGTAAGATGACAGAGAGCAAGTTATATGTGAGCTATGTTATAGTGTTTCTAGAGTATAAATCTTAATTTACGGGATCAAGATAATTTTGTCTTACACCAACAATCTTCAAAATGCATGTATTATTAATCAAGATATTATGTTGAGATGTACCATACGAATAAATTAACATATTTATTAAAATATTTTAACAAACATTACTTTGTGATTCAACTAATATTATTAATCTCCGCTACTCGTGTTTCTACCTCCTATTTCGAGGCTCTCTTGAAATGGAATGATCCCGGTTTGCTATGAAAGCAATGCTTATACATATATCAGACTTTTGATAGGATATTATTTAAGTTTTTGAAAATTATTTCTTACAATAATATTATTTTATAAGTCAAGTAGTATCTTTTAATGCTTTAGACAATTTTCTAAGAAACCCTTAATTTAATTTCTTTATTTTTCCCACGTTCCAAGGTCTCTTCTTAATAATATTTCATAGGAATCTGTTTATTTTTTGTAATTTTCAAGCAACAAATAAATTAATTGAATAAATATTACTTTACTTTAAATAATTGTTAAGGTATTTTTATTGTAATCGATTATAAACGCAAAAAAATGTTGTCTAGAAAGATATTATAAATTACCAATTCGCATATTTAAGTCAAGTATAAATTTTCTTTCCAAATAAATGGACAAATTTAAACAAATTTAATTTTAAATGTACAATTTGAAATTAAACACAATTTGCTTATAACAACAAGTTAATTAATGAAGTTAAATTATGTGACTAAATAGACACTTGATGCTCAAATTTAATCTTAAATACACGATTTTGGATTCAAATTTGGGAATTTATTTATTTATTTTATTTATTTATTTATTTTTTCAAAACAGGCTTAGCCCAATTACTTTGAAAATACAAAACATCAAAAAAGAAGAAAAATTACATAGAGGGGAAAAAAATAAATTAAAAAATATATAAAATAAAAATATTGTAATGTCATGTGACGATTGTAACATTACATAATTAAAATATATGTAACACTCCATTTTCGTTGTAAACAATGCAACCTAGTGAATATATGACTATGTAGCAAATTTTTCCGACCAACCAGAAAAATATAAATGTGGCTTTAAGAGAAAACCATACTGGATCATTTTGTAAAAAAAATATGGTCAAACACGTGAATCAGACCCTTAACTTCCTGGGCAGAATACCGACTTATTAACTAGGTCACAGAATGCGGAATTTGGTTAAACATGGTCAAACACGTGAATCAGACCCATAACTTCCGGGGCAGAATACCGACTTATTAACTAGGTCACGGAATGAGGAATTTGGTTAAACATGGTCAAACACGTGAATCAGACCCATAACTTCCGGGGCAGAATACCGACTTATTAACTAGGTCACGGAATGCGGAATTTGGTTAAACATGGTCAAACACGTGAATCAGACCCATAACTTCCGGGGCAGAATACCGACTTATTAACTAGGTCACGGAATGCGGAATTTGGTTAAACATGGTCAAACACGTGAATCAGACCCATAACTTCCGGGGCAGAATACCGACTTATTAACTAGGTCACGGAATGCGGAATTTGGTTAAACATGGTCAAACACGTGAATCAGACCCATAACTTCCGGGGCAGAATACCGACTTATTAACTAGGTCACGGAATGCGGAATTTGGTTAAACATGGTCAAACACGTGAATCAGACCCATAACTTCCGGGGCAAAATACCGACTTATTAACTAGGTCACGGAATGCGGAATTTGGTTAAACATGGTCAAACACATGAATCAGACCCATAACTTCCGGGGCAGAATACCGACTTATTAACTAGGTCACGGAATGCGGAATTTGGTTAAACATGGTCAAACACGTGAATCAGACCCATAACTTCCGGGGCAGAATACCGACTTATTAACTAGGTCACGGAATGCGGAATTTGGTTAAACATGGTCAAACACGTGAATCAGACCCATAACTTCCGGGGCAGAATACCGACTTATTAACTAGGTCACGGAATGCGGAATTTGCTTAAACATGGTCAAACACGTGAATCAGACCCATAACTTCCGGGGCAGAATACCGACTTATTAACTAGGTCATGGAATGCGGAATTTGGTTAAACAACCAAGATTCGTTTTTGTAAAATGAACTTGTTTCCAATAGGAATCAAAACTACGCCCCACGTGCAGAAATACGGGTGCCCTACCAACGAAGCGACGGAAGTCAACCACCACAATAAATACAGACAACATACGGTTGTCGTATGTGGTGCCATTAATAACCTAAAAATGTTGAATAGGATAGACTATGTCTCGTGATCGAATACGATTGTCAGCCGTCCTGTGGATGGACATGCTTGTGAGTGTATTGGTTGATTGTGTGCTAGCTGTTGTACTGCAGCAAGCATACAGTCTTGATATTTCAAAGCCAAAGTTTCAATATAAAGGAAATCAAACGATCCCCATGGTCTTATTAGTAAGGCGCCTGTCTTCTAACAAGGAGGTTGCAGGTTCGATTACTATGAGAACCCAGATGTTATTAAAAAAAAGTTTTCAGTCTGGTTTTCTCTTAAAGGCCTTCCAAATGTCTTTATGATTTATTGGAAGAGATTGCTACATGGAAATATTCCCACTAGGTTGAATTGTATACAACGAAAGTGTAATATATGATACTTGATTTGTTTAATAATAGTGGGTTCGGGTCCTGAATTGAAACATCCTTGAGGAAGGTTGGCTCTCTAAACGGTGATGTCTAAAAATAGTATTTTAAATTTGTATCAAACTTCCATAGCGATCGGTAGGTTCAATCTGATACATTATTTTACCATATTGAGCTTTTTCATACAACGCTTTTTAGTGTATTGCATAAAAGCGCTTTAGAGATTGATGATAAGTAGCAACAAATAGTGTACAATCGATCCAAAAGTGAATCTTCCAAGTTTCGAATCTGGAACGTCCGCTTGCTCAGCGCGGATGTTAACTGTTAGACTACGGCCGCTGATAAAAAAATACTAATTGTTTTAATCAATACGTTTGTATCTTAACTTTCAAATACTTTCGTAACTAAATTGTTTTTCATTATTAAATTTATATTGAAATGTGTTATTGGTTAAACTAAAACAAATCATCCTCGAAACGGGAATACTAGTGGATTCAAAGAATATTTAAAAAAAAAAAATATGGAGTCTTTTTGCAAAGTATCCATTATTTCTTTCCTTGCATTTTATTTCAACTGTTACGATGGCATACTGGAATTCTAAAGATACTCTGACAGAACCATGTGTCCAGATGGGAAGTCTTTTATTTCTTTGAAACTCAGGTAGACGGAATGAAAGAAATGTTAGAAATAAAAAAAGTCAAGAAAGGAGAAGGAAGAAGAGCACGTGTTCCCAACTAGCTCACGAAACTCTCGTTTTAAAAAAAATATACGATATTTCGAGGACAAATGAGAAAAATTTGTTTTTGAATATGTTCATTTAAAGTTGCAATTTTCAAAAATTATATAAATAAGAAAAGTTTCTTGTTTATTTAAAGTTGCAATCTTGAAAAATTATGTGAATAAGAAATATTTCTTGTTTATTTAAAGTTGCAATTTCGAAAAATTATACAAATGAGAAATATTTCTTTTTAAAAATTTATTTTACAATATATACGACATAACAGTATCTTTTACATACAAATGCACATATGACAAGTTAATACAAGTACTTAAAATTATTGACAAAAATACAAAACTTTATCTTAAATTAACATGAAGTTTCAAATAAGGAATAGTAATAATAAGAAAAGTAATTACAAAGTCGATTATCAAAATATTTAATATAAATATTAATATTTAAATTCAATTCATATATTAGAAAAAACATTAATATTTAAATAGCGCCGATTAGAGAGCAAACTATCATTAAGGGCGCTCTTTCTCGGGATCCACACCCACTATTACTGACAAATAAAAATATTACAAAATAAATATATCATATAAAAGTTAAATGTGAGTAAAGAAAGATAGTGGCTGTGGCCATTAGATAAAATATTACCCCACATCTCCGTATGTTCAGAATAACACATTTGGTAAGAAAATTGCAGAGAACTTACGAAGGGATAACGAACAAAAAAAATCCTTCGTAGATCTTCCAATATGTGTTAGTAACACCTTCGGTTTTAGGTAAAGTGTTCAAATATGATTATGAATATTAATAAGACCTCAAAAAAAAAGTTGCTTTTAATGGTTTCTAAAGCAACACACGCCACTCATATCTCTAACAATAAAATGTAGACCATCCCACGCATCATAATAAATACCCCGACATATTGGATTAATTTGGAACAATCAATTTATCACATAAAACATTAAGACATTCTCTCAGAAATGTTTACTTAAAACTTACATCACGTAGGGTCCATTGCGGATAGGTTATTGAGAGGTATGTACCATATGTTATATGAAAACTAGACTAGAAACGTGATTTTAATAACTTTTAGGGACAGTCGAAAATTGAATCCGAAACCTCTTCGTGGAAGAATATTAATATTTTTTTGTTAGGACAACATTATAAATAAAAAAAAACAACGAAAAAAAATCAGGATACATATATTAGGTGTTAACATAAGTTGTGTCCGTTTTTTTTTTTTTCAAATTTAAAAATGAGCACCAAAAGTAAAACAAAATGGTAAAGGTTATACACCTTCTGTTCGTGTTCAATTGAGGGAATAAAGCTGCCAAAGCTGCTCGCAATATTGCGAATATTTGCGAAGTGTACGGTGGATATGCTATGAATGAAAGGACAGTTCGTCGATGGTTTTTGCGTTTCAAAGACGGTAATTTCGACCTGAAAGACATGGAGCATTCCGGACGACCAGCGGATTTCGACGAGGACCGCTTAAACCATATTATTCATGAAGATCCCCTTCAAACCACCGTAGAATTGAGTGAGCAGATGAATTATAGTCACATGACTGTACACCGCCATCTTAAATCAATGAGAAAAGTCCAGAAGTCCGGCGCTTGGGTTCCACATGTTTTGAGTGAAAACAACAAAAATTAACGTTCGACAATTGAACGCGAACAGAAGGAGGAGTCGAAAATGCTCACTTTCGTCTACTTGACATTCCATTTTGAAGGATTGTAATCAAATAAAATAATATATATGCAACGTAAAAGCAAACACAATATCTTGTAGAGCAGAAAATTTTCTTTTGAATGACGTATAATTTTTACCATTTTATTTTACTTTTAGTGCTCATTTTTAAATTTGAAAAAAAAAACGGACACAACTTATGTTAACACCCAATGCATGTATCGTTCAAATGAGATACATTTACATACCAATATACAATGGAACTTGGAAAGAAAAATGAGATACATTAACATACCAATATACAGTGGAACTTGGAAAGTAAAAATGAGATACATTTACATACCAATATACAGTGGAACTTGGAAAGTACAAAAACTATCCAATATATTAAATTTAATGAACTTTCCTTCTTCTTTATTGTCATTCATTCGTGTGCAAGGTTTATACATTGAATATCTGACGGGTTTACTGTTTTTCATCGACTTCTTTTAACTCACCAGTTCATCGTGGATACATTAAATTATTGCAAGCGTGACAAGTTTTATAAAAAAAAATATTTATTTAACTTTAAGTGATATAAACAAATAAATATCAGCTCTCTCAACAATAATGGTATAAGAGGAAAGGGGTTTGTTCAAGAATAGGGAAAGAAAACAAAGGGAAATTGGGATTTAAGGATATTCTGAGTAATGAATTTTTTTTAGCTCTTTCTTAAACGTAAATAAGAATGATGCACATCTGATAGCTCTTGAAAGTGTATTCCACCAAGTAAATCGCAAATAAAAATATGTGCAATGGGGTGTGGTGTGTTGGTACGCAAAGAAGTTTATTATCACCTGATCGAAGAAAATGTCCATATTCATAAGCTTTTCGTGAATATATGCATTGAGATGTTATGCATTTTATTTGATGTAATTGGGTTTAACTTGTATCAAATAAAAAATTAACTAAAGTTAAAAAAAAACAGTTGTATGAGACTCTCGCGCGGTAGAAGTGAAACTTCTTAGCTCATAGGAAAAGTTGATTTTATGCATTGCTTTTTTCCATTTGTTGACGATTTTTTTTATGGATTAGGAAATAGTTATGTGGAATTGAATTCAAGAAAATCTCTCTTAATTAAGTAAAAACTGGTTATGTGAAATTTTATTCAAGAAAATCTCTCTTAATTAAAAAAATATATATAGTCTTGTTTGTACTCCCCTGAAGATGAGGTGAAAGCCTTGAAACCGGTAGGGTTATACCGTCATCAAAAAGTGGAATAAACAGTGTTTGTTAAAAATAAATTACAATAAATTACAATATATATACATTTTTAATTATAAATGATAATTTCAATAATAATATCTCTCTCTCCCTGGCTCCATCCCAACTCATTGTCTGCGAAAACTGTTGGGGTCAGCTCTCCTCGTCCTCAGGTTGTATGCTCTTCTGTCCCGGACTACGTCCCCCAGGCCATGCCTCTGCATCAGGTTATCTCTTTGCACCACCCATGAATTCCTTGGTCTTCCTCTGGTTGTTATTCGAGGAAGATCCATGGAGATTGCCTGGTTCACAATGTGATCGGGTGTTCTGCGTCCAACGTGCCCATACCATCTCAATCGCCTCTCCTCCATCTTGCTGTTGATGTCTGTAACACCCAGGCTTCCACGAATGCGTGAGCTTCTTATTTTGTCTCTTAGGGACACACCTGCTGACCATCTTAGCATGCGCATTTCAGCAGTTTCTATTTGCCCAGAGTAAGAGGTATACATCGTCCAGCATTCGGAGCCATAGAGGAGTGCGGGTCTGACAATTGTTTGGTATACTTTTCCTTTTAACTTTACTGGCATTTTCGGATAATAATATAATACACCTAATAATATCACATTTATATTTTTTAATATGAAATATATCAATTCTTTTTTATAATTATTGATTATTGAATTAATAATGTTTAAATGATTATTTATTTATTATTATACTATTTTTAATATATTATTAATAATATTATTATTTTTTGTTATTAATTAATTATAATATAATAATAATATTATAATAACATATACGATATATTATTATATTACTCGTATATATTAAATATAAATTTTATATTAAAATAAGTATTAAATGAAAAAAATATTTAATATAAAATGAAATTAATAAATATTAAATATATTAATATAAAAATAATATATAACAAAAAATATTTGATTTTTAATAATAATATAATACACTTAATAATATTAAAATCATATTAATTGTTATTAATAATAAATCATTATTAATATAAAAATAATTAAATAATAAATAAAATATTTAATAATAATTTAATACAGAAGTTTCACTTCAAAAACATTAACAATGGAAATCTAGCCCCAATCCCCGGGCTGGAAGACAGGTGTCTTTTCAACTAAGCTACGAAGGGTGTAAAATCATTCAAAGAGAGAGTACAACCAGAAGGGAGGTCGAAAAAGACAAATGTTGTCAAAAAATATTTCACACGTAATGAAATAAAATATAAAAAAATTGCATATTTATCACCGTTCCAGCAATTAAATACGTGCCATTCTATTAGGATTCCTCTCTCGTTTTGTCAACTCACACTCAATTCGGAAAAGCTACCAACACAAAAGAAAATTATTCAATATATCGAAATATTTAAAAATAAAACCGACCTCTGAAAAACATCATAAATATCCGGACGCTTTGACCATTCAAAAATTTCGTCCCACCAATAAACCCACCTGCTTACATACAAAGCACAACATTTAAAGCCGTGAAACACGAAAATATTTCCCATTTCAATATCAATATCCAATTTTGACAATTCGTCGCCTAGTGGGCCAGACGTATCTCTTCCAATCGGCTGGAAACCAATTTATTTTAAAGGGATTTTATTTCGGTTTTCACTTAAGTCAACTTAATATTTTTTCTGGTTGGTCGGGAGAGATCGGCATATGGAAATAATCCCACCATGTTGTGCTGTAAATAACAAAAGTGTTATTAAATACAATATAAAATATTGGATGACGAAAATTGCGTCGTAAACCATATATTTCTCCATATAAAAATTAGAGCATGAATATCGTGAATTTTAATACTCTTTTCACATTAAAAGCTGGCGGGCTTATTACTTTATGGTAAACTTTTCCAACTAACAAGAAAGACAATCATTTTTCCATTACGTTTGCTAAATAATTTCATTTTGTGATTCTATGGTAAAAAAATAATTTCATAATGTTGATGTTGTTATAAAAGGATTTAGAGTTTGTTGGAGGAGTAAAAAGTAGTGCATTTTTACGTAAACTTTCATATGCAATATATTTTTGATGAACGTATAGAAGAGATTGTAAGATGGGCATTTAATTTCTGTTAAATAATGCAGTATACCAAGGGTTAATAAAATATTAGTTATTATGCCCCACAATTTGACAACTTAATAAAAATTTACGATAAAGGTATAAATTAACAATCGGTAAAAACTATCAACCTATTTTTCATGTTTATATGTCTTCCTCAGTATGGTACAGGTAAAACCTAGTTTACTGAGTACATGACAAATTGAATTCGACAAAACCAGATCCATATAAATTGACTTAAATAAGTTGTTTTTCGTTCGTCTGGTTTAGAATTCACTGTGTATTCGTATAATTACTCTTCATGTAAATAAATAAAGTACCCTTTAAAAATAGTTAACAGCGTGTATCGAACTAGCAGCCCTCGGATTAGAAAACAGGTGTTTCACCAACTAGGTCATTTAGATCGATATATGTACGAATGATGGATATTGAAAGAAATACTTATCAAATATAGCATTTAATATTGCGAGTGGAAGAAGGGACCGAAGAAAATGTGGATGGAAAAACAACATTAATAAGACGGGTAAGATATGAAGCAAGAATAAAAGAAGATAATGCACGGCGATATATATAACGATGATAAAGAAGTGTGGAATTAAAAGAAAAGTGTGGATAACGGTAATGCCTACCTTGCAAGAGTCATGGTATAATGATATGTAAACATGTATTATATTACAAAAAAAAACTTAACAGTTATAAAGTAGGTAACTATTGTTGACCATCTTCATTTTCACTTCGGCCTCCTGGGAAACCATGGCTCATCGTGCAGCTTTCTACCTTTCCAGAATCTTTGTTTTTGATATATTCGACAGTTCAATCCTTCCATCACCTACGCTTCTATAGGAGATAGAATAAGTCTCTATCCAGCGCGATCAAGCCTATAAAATGAAATATTATTTATTATGAGCATGATGTCACGTAGTCACAAATAAGTAACTATCAAAGAGAACTCCTCAAGCGACGACACACCTGAGCGTGAACATAATAGTAGAAGTGATGACGGACTTTTGGTGTATGTACAATGTAAGTCTGAAAGAGACCTTTTCGGAAATTATTGATATGGTGGTTATCATCGCGTTTCCGTAAAATGTGATCTGCAGATAGATGCTCGGTGTATTTGCCACAAATGTTTTCAAAAATTACAACATGGTTAAGGAACAAGATTGAAACTTAAAAATTGAAATTTAATTGTTAATTAAAGCTCCAATAACCAGGGAGAAATTTGGTATTTCAATAGCTTGGACACATCCACGAGGAGCCCTGATATAAGAAAAAAAAACGCCTGTCTTCCTATGGGGGATGACAATCATCGTAATTGCTAGCACTATTGATGAACTGAACATTTTTTTCCTATTTACTAGACCACATAATTTACGTTAATAGAAGCCGTGTCTCCCTTATGAAAGTCTTCATTTTATACAAGTCCATTCGGGTGGTATTCCATCAAGGAATATAGTTGAATTTAATGTAGGATAAAAAAGTGTGTAAACAATATACTCGTATTCAGACTCCTTATTTATATGGTAAATTTGAAAGTAGCGTACTTAATGTGTGTTATTTATGTTAATATGTTTTCGTTTTTCAGTGTTCATAATGGTATTGAAACGGAAAAGAATGCTCTCCTACCTAGAGCCTATTTTACAATTTCCAAACTAAATTTGAGTCAAAGACAAATATTTGCGTTATTTATTGAAAAGGAACTCACATTTGCATACTTTTTTACTTTTCTTACAAAGCAGAGAAACTTCTTTTGATAACTTTTATTTGATTTCTTCTAAAAAAAAATCCAATACTAAAATGAAATACATACGTAAAAAATATATTAAAGTACTGCTCCTAAATATTGAATTGGAATTGATATTCAAAGTATCTTTCTTTCTACACGAATTATTCGAAATTTCGTTTTTTAATCAATGACTTATATTTAACAAAAGGAAACCAAAAGATAAGGTAAAATTGAAAATAAAGGTATTATGTCAAGTACAAAAAACTGAAAGTTATTATTTTGCCCCATTTTTCTTTAAGAAATTCAATCCTAATATAAAGTGAGTTTTTTTTCGTAACTTGAAAAGCCAATTTTATAATGTTTAAAAACCAAATTGAGTTACTAAGGCGTTGCCAGCAGAATGGAAGTCTTTTACTATTTTAAAACTGTATAGTAAGACACACAAGGCAAACTAAAGCCTCCATTCTCGAATAACTGAGAATCACCGACGGATTGTTGACAATATGTCTTCGACGAGTCCTTCGATTCTTTGCGAACATTGTTCGTGGCCAAGGAGATAGTTTTGATAGGTTTGAGGTCACTGGAAGCGTGAAAAGCAACGCACAAGAGGAATACTTCTAACGTTGAACTGACCGAATGACAGATGCAATCGGACTGCCTTGAACAACAGCCCTTCAAACCGCAGATTGCAGAGATGGATGGAGAGGTGTCGCTTGAGGCTGTCATGGGAGTCACGATGCTATATCATGAGCTACACGACATAATGGATGGCTTAAGACACACGTCCTCCGATTCTTTGAACACATTTTTCGTGGCCATGGAAACAGTTTGAAGAGGCTTATGGTTACTGGAAGCGTTGAAGGACGAAGCATAACAGGAAGATACTTGGTGCATTGGACTGATAAATAGATATACAAAACAGGACTATCATAAGCAACTGCTCTTCGAACTGTGGAGCGCAGGGATGGATAGAAAATAGTCGTTAAGGGCTGATATGGGAGTCACGACAGGATGGATGGATTCACACTGAAGGAATAATTTAGTTACAGGACATTGCTGAATCTGAGAGAGTGGTGTTATACATTGGGACGTAGTAGTGGGGATCTTATTACTCATGGATGTTGCGTTGAAATGCAGAACTTTTCATCTTTACGCATAATATTACTATTTGGGTGTGGTTTTTTTTTGCTTTTGATATGTAACTATTTTTTATTTTTATTATTTTGTTCCGTAAACTAAAAAAGTGTAAAGCACATTGTGTTTTGAAGTTAATATTTTGACCGTTCTTTCCAGTGACGAAAATATACAAGTATGATTGACATATGTAATCAGTTGGTTGACCTTAAACAGTGAATTTTAGTTAGTCGGCCAGCGGCTATATAATAGAAATGAAATGTGACGGGGAAGGAATATATATTTTTATATGCTGACGAAATGTATATTTTCTTTAGAAATTCTAATATCTTTACTTATCATGTAAAAAATTAACAAAGAAACGAAATGGGTTAATAACTTTATTTATAGTATTTCAATGTCTTTATTACATTCTTCGGATTTAAAGTATGGTGACCTATTTACTCCTATAATGGACGGACGCAGCAATTCCAACATCAATATTCTCATGTTTATTTATGTTTACATCCTATGTACAATAGAAAAGCTAAATAAGTCTGATCATAAGAAAGTTACCATTTGCAAATAATAATTCGGCTATTTTTATTGGTTTGACCTTCCCAAAACAAATTAGTTTTTTTGGTTTGATCTTCTCAAGACAAATTAGTTTTTTTGGTTTGATCTTCCCAAGACAAATTAGTTTTTTTGGTTTGATCTTCTCAAGACAAATTAGTTTTTTTGGTTTGATCTTCCCAAGATAAATTAGTTTTGTTGGTTTGATCTTCCCAAGACAAATTAGTTTTTTTGGTTTGATCTTCCCATGACAAATTAGTTTTTTTGGTTTGATCTTCCCAAGACAAATTAGTTTTTTTGGTTTGATCTTCCCGAGACAAAATTTAGGCCGAATGATACGTCTATTTTTGAGGCGTCTTTAAATATAAGTGAAATGATATTTCTAGTACTTTTTTATATCTTATATTTCACTGCATAGTACTTTTTGAAAGTCTATTTCATACATACTTAAAGCATGTCATAGTGAGCGCGAAAAGTAAAAAAAAAGAATGAAGAAATATGTTTTCCACGTGTTTCAAATAACTTACTACGATAATAAAAATAACAGTATTTTTTTGCGAAATTCTAATTTGTTTACAGAAATGAACAATAAACTTGAAGAGTGAAGTAAAAAAAAATGTCGTGTAAAATTTCTCGCTACTTCGTCATAAAGTTTTACTTTAAGGTAATATGTTGCTGCTACCCCCTTTTATTTTACAGACTCATATATCATCCCCTCAAAGTACCTCATGTCCCTTTATAGATATATTTTCTCGCCTGGATACATTTTAATAATAATTATACTAAAAGGACAATTTATATATCGCCGTTTAGAGAAAAGGCTCTCTTAAAGAGTGTTAGCACTTCATAATTAAATCCACTCTTATAAAGAGGTTAAAGCAATTATAAAAATGTTACACATGAGTGTAAGAGTAAGAAACCACGTTTCTTAGGAAAAAAAATATAATAACGCTATTTACTCGTAGATACTAAAATCTCCTTGAGGGTGCTTAAAATATATAATAGAACTGAACTATGAGGTGCATAGCCGCGCGGTAATGCACTGGACTTCCATGCGGAAGGTCGCCAGTTCGAATCCCGTCGCTCTACTACTCCCCTCGAATGTCACAGGCATTTTTTCGTCGAGTATTCGGGGGTATAAAGATATGTGTAATTTTGGTCAAATCTATTCTTTTTAAAAAAAAAAATTACTCTTTTTGAAAAATTGAAAATGTTACAAGGAATAAAATTAGTATGAAGGATAGGAAAGTGGTGATTGTGGCCATTAAATAGAGTACTTTCTCGCATCTGCATATGTTAAGAAAAACATATTCGGTAAGAAATCTACAGAAAACTTACCCACGGAAGAAAAACTATAAATATTTTTTTGTATATCTTCTGATTGATGACACATTCGACTTTAGGTTAACTGTATGTGTTTAGTGTTAATATATGGTCAGACATTTTGATTAGACCTCAAAAAAGGGTTGTCTTCAACTGCTTTCCCAGAGCTGCACAAGTCGTCTCCCTCTATATCTTACGCTTAGAAGTAGACCATTGTATGCCAAGGGACCAGCAACGGTAAAATCCTTCTCATAATGTTTTACCCCTTTATTAGATACAGATTGAAAATATACAATAGAGACGACGCATTATGGATCTGAATACAAAAATACAAATCTTGAAATCATTTCGTTCGTGACACTTTAGCTAATGTGACTTTTTAGAAGTGGACGAATATGAAACTATTTATGACTATCATAGAAGCTGTGAGCTCGTGAGTGTGGGTCTCTTCTTGTTGTTTTAATTTTGGATGTTTTTGTATTTGTGTTTCTGTGTGTTTTTCTTTTTTTCTTCTTTTTTTTTTTGTTTCCATTTGTTTTGATTTTTATTCTTATGATTGTGTGCGGTATATTGTGGGATGAATATTTTTGGTCTTTCTGGAGTGATAATGTGTGAGGAGTTGAGTTTCGCAAGATGTTTCCAGTTGTAGTTGAGTGTCACTGTTTGTCAGGTTGATGAGAGCGTGCAACGGGGTTTATTTGTGTTATCAAAAATCGGAAAGAAGTATCGATTTATTTTTTCATGCTAAATATCCTCAGTGAGATACAGGCAAAAGCCTAGTTTACTGGGGATATGACAAATGAAAGGCAACAAACCCAGATCCATTAAAATTATATGTCCAAATCAAATAACCTGTTGTTTTTTCTCAAATTGTGTATATTTCTTGTCATGTGTAATAATAAAAATAAAAATAAAAAAATAGATGAACCTAGCATCTACATTGAAAATGGATACGAATCTAGGAATTTACGAATCCAACAGACGAGAATAAATATAATTCCTGTATAATTTCTTTGAGTGAATTTATTCGTCCATTAATGTTTTCCGATTTAGCGTTTTGCACAAAGGTTTTAAATATATCATAATTAAAATTTTACAAAGTAGCTTTGAATATACATCATGATAAAGCGTCTATTGATTTATTGCGTAAAATAATATGTTTTGACATACCGAATCCAAAGTTGTGATAGTAACGAAATCCAAGTCTTAAGATCATCGGCAGATAATATGTCAAGTACAGCTTTTCATTTGTAGATTTTTGTGCTCCTTAGTAGTGCTATAAGAATTTAGGTAAAAAATATTCATTTAGATATAAATTCGTTGTGGATTTCCATGCGAAAGGTCGTCGGTTCCAAACCATGCTGTGTTAACCCCATTCGAATAATATATATTTTTTTTTCCGACAAATATTTGGAGGTATACGCATAACACATCGATCAATAAGTCCCGGGACTAACTACTAAAACAACATTTGTTTGTCAAAATTCTTCTTTATTCATCAATATAGTCTCCTTCAAGAGCGATACATTAATTCCAACGCTTTCCTAACTTTTCTATGCCAGCCGTGTAGAACGATTTATCTTTGGTTTCAAAATAGGCGTTAGTTTCGGCAATAACTTCTTCATTGGAGCCAAAACAAATGGTTGGCACAGCTCGGATAACACTTTTCAAGCCATCGCTGAGTTTGAACGCTATTTTTCCCATTAAAAAGCAATTTTTTATCAATACACGAAATTCGTTTTTTTCCATTGTTTTGAAAATAGCAAAAGTAGCGTCACTAAAACCACTGTAACTCAATGACACAATATCGGAATGTCATGAAAGTTTGACACGTAACTTATAAAGATTGGTACTAACTAAGAATTGTACGGATTTGTCATTAGAGATTCCATCTGTTGGTTAGTCCCGGGACTTATTGATCGATGTGTTATCTATGACTAGAGTAATATATATTCTTAAAAAAATGTCGTATAGTTAAATCAGTCTGGTAGGGAACCTGCCATGAATCGAACCTGTTGCACCCGCATTCTTAGCTTGAATACTAACCGTCAGGCCATGGGCGTTGTTAGGATAACATTACCGGACTACGAACTTCAAACTGATGTGGCCCCTTTTCATATATTTGAAGGCTAATTTATTAATCCAATCAATGAAATATTAATGCAAAAATGTTAAACTAGATAAAATTTCTACAAAATTACATGGATATTGATCTAAGTTTTTTGACACAAAGTTCGTTATCACTTTATTGAACCAAGTTATTTTGAATTATTCCCTCGCAATAAATAATATGGAGTTAGATGAAACCTTTAACGTCTGCAAAGTTTATTCACATCACTTATACGAGTACGAGTAACAGATGCTCTGAACTATAATATTTATTGGGGAATTTATATATTTATTGGACCATACACACACCCTTAGCCAACTTTAATACATTGCAAGCATCAATTATTCTAAAGAAAATTAGGCTCCTCTTGCACGTATGAAGCATTGAAAATATTCTTGAGATGACTTTGGACAGTTTAAATAATAATTAAAATAAAGACTAACATAATAAATATAAAATAATGTGAGTGAAAGGCGTGGTATAGGGGAAGGTCAAGGAAAGCGTGGTTGGATCAATTGATGAAATTATGATTGCATCATGTAAGTGACCCGTGTTTTTTTGTTTCACAATACCCTTCTCGAGATTTAAAAATAGTTTAAAAGCATCGAGAATTTGACGGAAATTTGTGGTTAGGGATGAATGTGACGGAATTGTGTGATTAGGGATGAATGTGAACTAAAAGCTAATGTTTTGAGTAAGATGATAAAGAATATTCTAAAATGGTTTGAATGAAGACATACCAACAAAACAAAAATACAGCGCAAATGTGAGTGAAACGCGTGGTTAAGGAAGATCAAGGAAAGTGTGGTTGGATCAAGTCATGAAATTATAGTGACATCAAGTAAGTGATTGTGTCTTTTTTATTTCTATATAAAAAAATAACACTTTTATCATTCTTCCTTTTTGTTTTCTTGTCTTTTTTGAGTCGGATGCCCATTGTTCGGAAAAGAGTTCGTTACTCACTTCTCTTTTGTGGTTTTTTAAGGACTTAAGGACCATTTTAGCATCCCTAAGCCTACCTCAGATTTCAAATCTTTCCATATGTTTTAGTACAGATTATTTGATTAAATATATGTCTTAAACAAAGCAATATTTTTTAATCTTCTTATATAACAATCTCTTTTAACAAACCAAACATATGTAATTAAGACCTTTATTGAAAACTAAATAGAATTTTTTTTTAAAATCCCTCTGGACGTTTTACCAACCAAGCCAAGTAGTTCTAGTGAAGTTGATAGTTCTAATCAAGATTTAATCTCGTCAAGATGTCTTCTATAACAAATATCACTTCTAAGGTAACTTTGGTAAGAACAGATATATACTGATGTTTTTTTTTGTATGATTAAACCCTTTGAATGAATTGGTTCATGACTAGATTTTATTGTCACAATTTTGATGTATTCTAATCAGTAAGATATAGGCAAAATCCAAGTTTACAGGGGATACGACAAATTAACAGGCAATGAATTCTAATCCATATAAATGGTGTATCCAACTTAAATAACTTGCTGTTTTTTCATAAATTTCATGGATTACGTGTAAACAAAAATTCTTGTCATGTATGGTATAAATAAATTAATAAAATCATAACCTATATGATAGATTTTAACATCAATCATGATATCAATATTTTAGTAGACAGTTATCATAATATAAAAAGTCAAGTTGATAAAAATCACTGTATGAAAAGTTTAGTAGACAGCAATCATAATATCAACAGTTTAGTACATAGTCAGAAATCATAATAACTAAAGTTTAGAGGACAATTATTGTAATATCAAAAGTTGAATGGACAGCAAACGTAATTGAAAAAAAAAATAGTAGATATAAATCATAATATCAAAAGTTTAGTAGACAGCAATAATAATATCAAAAGCTCATTTGTTATCTTACTTATTTATACAGGACACCGCAAATATTTATACAGGACACTCCGCAAATATTTATACAGGACACTCCGCAAATATTTATACAGGACACTCCGCAAATATTTATACAGGACACTCCGCAAATATTTATACAGGACACTCCGCAAATAAGTAAGAACACACAAAACAATTATATAGTATCTTTTAATAAGCAATTCATATCGAGTGCGGTTTATGTGTGGATTATTAATTATGGATTTATTTATTTATTTATTTATTATTACGCATGACAAGAAATATACACAATTTGAGAAAAAACAACAGGTAATTTGATTTGGACATATAATTTTAATGGATCTGGGTTTGTTGCCTTTCATTTGTCGTATCCCCAGTAAACTAGGCTTTTGCCTGTATCTCACTGAGGATATTTAGCATGAAAAATAAATCGATACTTCTTTCCGATTTTCGATAACACAAAAAACCCCGTTGCACGCTCTCATCAACCTGACAAACAATGACACTCAACTACAACTTGAAACATCTTGCGAAACTCAACTCCTCACACATTATCACTCCAGAAAGACCAAAAATATTCATCCCACAATATACCGCACACAATCATAAGAATAAAAATCAAAACAAATCCAAAACAAAAAAAAAGAAGAAAAAAAGAAAAACACACAGAAACACAAATACAAAAACAACCAAAATTAAAACAACAAGAAGAGACCCACACTCACGAGCTCACATAAATCCTTTCCACTCGTCATTCATCCTGAAAGCCCAAGTACTCAAAATCCTGTCGCAATAACAACCACGCTCCGATCGACTGTCTAAATGGTTTCCCTACCTTTACTTTTATTGAAGTCGGCACGCCATTGTATGTAATTGGATAGGGAATTAAAGTCATGTTTACAACAAAGAAAAATACAAATTTTATTATGAAACAATAAAATATCTTATACGAGTACTCTCCGCACTGAACATTTGTTTATTTATTTTTCAATATACATTAATAATAAATAAAAAAAATTTAAGCTTGTACATTAATAATAAATCCAATATTTAAAAAAAAATATTATTAATGTAAAAGCTTACTAATTAAAACTTATAAAAAAAATGTTAAAACAGCAAATAAGTAAATAAAATATATTTTTTTAAATTCACATTATAAATATGTTCAACTTAAAGAGAAGAAAAACAAAATAAACAAATTTGCCTTGTTTATGTTGAAATTAATATTGTAGAAACATATTCGAAGTTTGATAAAAAATAACGAGAATTTAGTTTTTTTTTTTAAAGTATTGATTTAATTATAAATCGCCACTTCCAAGAAGTCCACATATGATAAAATACACTTTTGCCAACGTTTTCTCCAATCAGCAAACCATTTATGGAACGCACTTTTTAGCATAACCTTTAGCTCACCCAGCGATTTTGGTTTTATGTTTTTTTATGATCGCAAACGTTGTCCTTTTAATATCCTCTGCATCTTCGGGAACAGGAAAAAGTCACAGGAAGGGTATATCTGGTAAATATGGTGGCTGCGGTATCACAACGGCGTTGATTTTGGCCAAAAATTCACGAATCAGTAGTGAAGTGTGAACCGGTGCAATATCGTGGAGGTAAATCAAGGACGATTCTGATCGTTTTCTTCTTTCTCGTGACTGACTCAAATTGCGTAAAACCTAAAAAAAAAAACTTTTTTAGAATGAAAAAAATACTAGCCTGTCAAAGACAAACTGTCTTTTTAATATTGTTAACAATTGAAATATGCATCACAGACAGTGTCACCAACGTGAAAAAAACAAACACCCAGCGAAATAAAAAAAATCAGGCAATTTTTTTAATTAATTCTCGTATACCTTTCTTCGATGTACAAAACCTTACTTATTCTACTATTGGGAAATTACCATAATATACGTGGGAACAAAACAAGCGGAATCCACAAATTGTCTGCGTTTGACTCAATCAACCGCTTTTTGTGTATATTGCGTGGGTTGGGTATCCGAAGATTTTTGTTAGCTTTTGAAAATGACGACATGTTTTCCAAAACTCAGGGTTGCGAGTTCACAGATTTTTTCATGAGTAAAAGGATTCTAGTCTGGTTTCACCCAAGGCCTCTTTAACATTTTTTTTGGTTAGTTGCAAGAGATTGCCACATGACAATAAGTCTGCCAGGCTGTACTCTATACAACGAAAGTGTAATGCAATAATTGAACTCGAAGTTTTTAGAAAAGCAAAATAATCTACTTTGCATGTGAAGACCAGAAAGATGTTAAAAGATCATTATTTTTTTGACATCCCTCAGCATATCTAAATTGGTGAAGTTAACAAGTCAACGAGCATTATCAGAATACATTATATTTTGTCTCTGTTATCGTAACTCAATTTAAAACCATTGGATAGGCACGCATATCACAGTTCGCCATTATGCGTATTGTAAATCTTATCGCCCGTAGAGAAGTAACAAAATCACGCACTTACAATGCATGCGAACATTATTAAAAGACGAACGTTAATTGTAACCAAACAAAAGCAAACTTAGACCATATTTTTATAATTTTATTTATAAAGGGTCTTTCAAATTGACAGGTTCTTTTAATTAAAAAAAAATTAATTCTTGAATAAAACACACAATTGGCTTTGATTTAAAAAAACTATTTATTGGTCATTGAAGTATAATGTATGACATTTAAACACAAAAAACAATATCCACCAAATGTCTACTTCTTGTAGCTCCACAGATGTCCACTATGTTTTCAAATTTTCGATGACATTTTGGCTTAATTGCGGTTCTAACTCACCAATAACGCGAATAATTTCGTCCTTCAGCTCATAAATTGATTGGGTGTCATTCTTGTTATAGATCTGACTTTTTATGTAACCTCAGAGAAAATAGTCCAACACTTGGTGGCCAATTAACATCATCGTTTCCGGAGATTACAATACATAAAATAATTCAACAATTTGAAAGCGTTGTTGTGTTGTATGCGAATCCATTTTTATAAATATCATATATTACACTTCTCAAATGTCACAAGACCCAGACAAGTTCGCGACGCCATCTGTGTTTTATCCAAGAATTAAAAAAAAAGCTCAATTTGAAAGACCCTTTATATATTAAAATAATATTTCGTCGTGAACAAAAATATATAACGGAAGAACTGGTGCCTATAAATATCCAATCAAACGCAAAGTTTTTGCTCTCAACACAAACAATCATATTGCTTGATATACTCAATACTTAAACTAACTTAAATATATACTTAACAAATGTAGTTTCACAACTTAGGTTTCCTGAGTAGATTAGTTACGTGTTTACTTTGAACTTTCCCCATCTGTTATTTAATGATGAATCAAATATAAAATTGAGGTGTATATTATTATATTTGATAAAAAAATATGGACTTTTTTTCGATATACTACCTTGATCAAAAAGTTTTAGGACTTAATTCATAAAATCGAAAATATAAGTTTATTAATCAAAATCGATATGGTCCCCTTCAAAGTACTCCCCATCGACTGCAACGCACTTACGCCAGCGCTTGATCCAATCCTCGAAACACCACTGGTACTCAATTTTCGGTATGTGGTTTTTTAAGTCGGTTGAACAGGAAAAAGTCGCAGGGAGCCAGATCAGGTGGGTTCGAAGGCTGCTGGATAGTATCCGTGTTGTTTTTGGTCAAAAACTCATGGAAACATGTCTTTCGCGATTTCAACGCGGTCCTTTTTTTGCATTTAATTGAGGTCTTTTGGCACCAGTTTTGCAGCGACACGTCTGAGGCCTAAATCACTATCCAAAATGTCTTGAGCGGATCCATAAGCGACGTTCAAGTCCTCTGCCAGCTCTCTAATGGTCAATTTACGGTTTTCGGACAACATTTCTTTGATTTTATCGATGTTTTCACCGGTTTTCGACTGCCACTGCGTTCGTCATCCTCGACCGACTCACGACCACTTCTGAGGCGTTCGTGCCACCGAAAAACACTTCTCCAACATTTCCAAAGTCTGCGGACCGTTAAATCCGTTTTTCACACAATATTTAATACAAACTCGTTGATGCACAGTTGATGCCATTTTCAAACTTGTAAAAAATCAAAAACAAGCTCAAAGGTAGATGTACTCAGTACAGCGTAACTTTTACAAATGTCAAGCTATGACGCTGAAATTGAGAGGAAAGTGTCAATGATAGATGTGGTAACCTAACAAAAAAAAAAGAATTCCGATCGGGTGACGAACAGCGCCACACGGTGGCCGGTCCAAAAACTTTTTGATCAAGGTAGTATGCAAAGTCTATTGCAAACTTTAAATAAAAAACTTCAAAAAATAGTAACGATATTATTATTTACATAAGAAAAGGTTTAGAGCCACTAGAGTAGGCACGAAACACATTTTTAATCGTACTAGTTAGCAATACTTCCATACACGAAAAGGCAATAAAATTATAACATATCTGTAGCGTGTGTTGTCGTTACCGTATCCGAAATTATAACATGTCTAGAGCGTGTATTGTCGGTACCGAATCCGAAATTTTCGGGTTGTTTTTGTCTTACCAAAATTTGTCTTACCAACTAAGCCACAGAGGTCGTCCCATGTTAAAGATTTTATATTATTGTAACTATCTGTGGATTGAATTTGGAACCTCTTGTCTATGATTTTTGATTTTTTTTTTATTTATCGATTTACGTGAAACATGTTGATAAGTTTCGAAAGACGAAACAAAAGTATAAAATTATTGGAGAGTATTTTCATTAAATGGTAGAAAAGAAGGTCGCAGTTTATCTGCTGCCTGTAAATACAGAAAAAAAACCAGTACTACTCCGTCTCACTTTCCATCAACCTGCCTCGAAGACTCGAAGAAGTCGATCGCCCATAAATTGCAGTTCCGTTGGACGAAGTGTGACGTAAAGACATGCATTTTGTGGGGAACCTAATGGTGTAGTTACCTTGTTTTCCCCTATTTCGAAAGGAGTTGAACATTTTGAACAGGACTGGATGAGGAGTGGGCTGCACTGCATATTATATGTAAAAGTGAGGCCTAGCCAAGTCATCATTCTGTTAGTATTAATAATTTCAGATCATCATCGTTGACAGCCGCCCACTGTATGCTCAATGTATTTTGTGAAGACGTGCATACGCTGTATAATTAAACAACAAACTGTGACCTAAGTGGAGAAGACACATTGCGTGTGATGACGAGAGCAAGGGAAAGGAAGTCGTAGAAAAGAGTGGAAAGAACGCGACTTTTCCATGTTGGGGTAGGTTGACGACAGAGCGCCAGATTTTATTATCTCGACAAACATATTTCACCTTTTTCACATCCACACACCTTCTCATACAGCTCTTACGACTTCTCTTCCTTCTTACATTTCCTTGTTTTAAAATATCATTAACTTAATCCAACCATATTTACCCTGAACTTCATCACTTTCACTGACATTTGCACTGGTTGGTTTTTGGTTTCACAGATTTTTTCTTTTGTTACTAAGCATACATAAATACTATAAATATTCATGCATAATTACCATAAATACCATACATATGCATACATAAATCCCATAAACATACATAAAAATCATCAGTATACTTACAAAATATCATATGTATACAAAATTATCATATACATACATAAATACCAACATAATATGCATACATAAATACCAGATGCATAACATACATATATACCAACATAATATGCACACATAAATTCAATATACATACATACGTACCAACATAATATGCATATGTAAATACCATATTCATACATAAATACAAATGTAATAAGCATACATAAATAGCATACGCATACATACATACATACCAACATAATATGTATACATAAATATTATATGAACACATACATACTAACATTATATGCATACATAAATACCATGTGCATACATACATATCAATATAATATGCATACATAAATATCATATGCAAACATAAATACCAACATGCCATGGCGTGATTGTATGTACTAGTATGTATGCATGAATGTTGATATGCACATATAGCTATTGTTATTCACGAGGCATTCTCAATTTATATTTTCCATCAAAATTTCCGTGACATACGAGTAAAGTACTAATTTCCCATATCAGGCGTCTGGATGCTTTCGAAAAAATACTTCCAGTCTGGTTATAAGAGTTCATCGAACGCAAGTATCCCATAAGCAGCGCTAGCGTTTGCAATAATCGTTATCTCTGCGTGTGCTATTACTGCTGACACATGCCTTCTGCCAAACTTGCTTAATAATGCATAAAATAAATGTAATATTGACAATACTTATTTTCACGTATTCGCTATTAACGTTTCTCATATGTGTATATTGAGAAAAATATCAAAAATATAAATTCAAGAATAACTCAATACAACTTCAAAACGTATTATTTCGCAAACTATTATATTACCAATGATACGTAACGCGACTCTAAACCCGCGTTTTATCACTGCGCGGATTTCTCGTGTTGCGCAAAAAAAGGGTCTTCTACTAGTTAATTTATTTGTAAGGAATTCAGCCAACCAGGATTCTTCTCATAAAGTTAGGTGGTGCCTGAATATATCTAGTGTAACTCAATTTATTCAATATCTCTATACCACACGTGACTGAGTGTTTAACTATGATATTCGTTGTGTAAGTTGGTATGAAGGATAGATTCCTCATTCAATAAAAAATATATTTTTAATATTTTCATCATCCTTCTTTACATTCTACCAGGATTACACCCATACCCTGGTATTCCAAGACCTCCCATATCTATATTAAAAAACCGAAATTATAATAATTGTAGTAAAATATGTCTTCTTCACGCACAAGCTCAGATGAATACACATTCTTACAGGTGGCTTTCTCCCTCGTCTAGATAAAAAAAGTTATAAGGAAACAGGCTACAGGGGGAAAGAAAAAGCAGCATCATCCTTTATATTAAGATGAGAGAAAAAAATATGCAATTTATTACATAAATCATCAAAGTTTTCATAATATATGAATTTAAGATGTGTGTTCTCTGATAATTGTTTAATTTTTCAAATTCAATTAACGAAATAAACATTTACATAGTAAAATCATTTTTATTGGGGGTCCGAAGCAATTAAGCAACATGCCAAAAGATCCGCCAGTGAAAAAGTTTGGGAATTGCAGACGTGAAACATCAAATTGGGACCCGCATTTTACTCTGTACGGTGTTCAAGTACTCCTTTTAGTATTTTCGGTATCTAAGCCACATACAAAACTTACTTTAATGCTACCAATTGAAACTGGTGATTTGAACACATTGAAGAGCGTGGCCGGGAGATAACATTGTATTCGATCTCATTGTTCTTCGGGTTGGGTGGGTAATGTAAGAAATTCATGGTTTGTGATTGCACTTGTTGGTAATACTACACCACACGTGAAGAAGCAAAAACATTCGGAAAATTATCAAATCAAGTGTGTGAGCAAAAATCTAGCGCGTGCAAATAAATTGGTGAGATGCCATTACACTGTCAGGACTTGGTACTTGTCTGCCATGATCAACCATTTAATTTTTACAGTCGTAAATAACTATTAAAAACTCAACTTACGAAATGATCAACCATTTAATGTATTGCAGTCATAAATAGCTATTAAAAACTCAACTCACAGTATTATCGTAAATTTTAGTGTTTTGATGGGAGGGTGTCAGGTTTGGTACTTGGTCTCCTATCATCAAGCATTTAATTTATTATAGTCATAAATAGCTATTAAAATTTCATTCATGGTATATATCGTGAGGGTGATGTGCATTTTTATGTAGACAAATTTTAAGAGAACCGTGTAAACTGATATGACTAACGTGTTCCCATCGGTCCAGAGCTATTAAGTATGCCTTATGTAAACAAATTTTTGTTATTTATGATTCAGTTATAGTTAATAAATTTCGTAAAGGGATTTTTGAAGTTGTTACAGCTCTTGGGGGACTTTTTTGGTTCAAGTTATTTTTTTACGCTTTCACACGGTTGGATGGCCATACATTTTAAGAGTCTACGACCGACATTCTATAAGGAGTTTCTTTCTTTGTGACGTCAGACTCTAATGCACTATATAATCGATACATACCGTCCATAGCGTCTCCTTCCCGGTTGTGATTTCGTCATGTTAAAAGCTCCTATACTTATCATTGGTCGCTGTAACTTAATTCCAAGTTTTCTAAAAGTATTTCTATAAACTAAGTGTTCACTTTTTTTCCATAAAATTGGCTGGGCAAATCCTATCCATACGAGGATTTTGTTATTGCCATGCGTTTATAATTGAGTAAATTCTGGTAATTTACCCATGTGACAATCTTGAGATTGACGTACCACTTTATCTCTGGTCAAAATCAGCTGATTCTCACAGAATATCGAGCGCACTAATTGTCGTGAAGTCTTCAGGACCGGGACGAATCTCAAAGAGCCCACTCCAAATTCCGTTTCGTTGCGAATGACTGTACTACGGCACGAGTTGACGCCCACCAACCATACTGGGGCGACTTCTTCATTTCAACGGCCCTGTAGCCTGATGGCCCTGTAGTCTTGCACCTGATGTCGAGCATTGGAAATACATTGTGTCAAGTGTATTAAAGTAAGATGAATTTGTTTATTATCTTTGCTTGTCATTCAATGGTGATATCGGAGTAAATCTAGAGATTGGTGATATCAAATTATTGAGAATTGGCACCACTTCGCAACGAACTGTTGTGAGGTTACCCCTCAAATAGAAAATACTTCGACTGTCTGTCCATCTGAAAGGATGGCGGAGTATCAGAAAGTAATCTGCCCAATTTAAGTTTTCTGATGGGCTATCAGCTCGTCAAGATCAAATATATAACTATTTAACAGCAAATATGTGTTTCATAGTATATTTCTACCTATCCAAGCACTGACGACTGACTACTTCTTCCCACTATACCTTGAGATCTAATAGAGCCTTGCCTTATAACCACTGACTGAGCTACCGGATTAAAATACATACATTGTTACATCTAGGGTTTTAGTAATGCAATTGAAATGATTAAATAAGGTGAATATTGGTTAAACCTATTAACACGTATATAGATTTTGGTGATAATAGATACTTACAATGAATAGTATGTTTTAATTATAATAAGTGAAATGGTTTCAATAACGCATACGCTTTGAATAATATCATATTTATATTTTAAACGATCTAGAAATGGTATGTGTCTATCATTATTAAAATTTGTATACTCGTATATCATCAATAAACTCACACGCGCTAGACTTGACAATTGTTCAAGTATTGTACCTTTTCGCTGTGGGGCTGTATTACCAACACGTGCTATGACAAACTTAAAATTTATGGTTTATAGCATACTCCTATTCGAAGGTTAGATTAATGGGATCGAAGGCAGTATTCCTCTCAATACAAATGAAACTATAAATTTGACTGAGCACTTGAAACTGAGAAAGAGTTTGATGTCAAAAACAACGAGGATAAAATAAGAAGAAAAAAACGCTCGTCAGATAAAATAATTCCATGAAATGTGAACGCGATCATCCCACCGATTGAGTCAAATGAGATTTCATATGGATTAGTAGGCAAAATAACCAAACACTGGAATAAAAAAAATACATATTAATACAGAGATTATTTCCGCGTTTGGAAATAAACGGAGGTTAAGTGTTGTTCCCGTTGGCGAGGAAAGATTCGGGTAAGAGGTCCTTATGTGATCCAGGATGAAGTAAAGCAAAGCCGAATAAGACGCCTAAAAAAATAACTCCTAATTATTTTACTGAAAAAAAAATTACACTTCAATACTCTTTTGAATTATAAATATAAGAGAAAAAAAATATATATTTTATTGCTTGGTTAAGATTGTACGTTTCCATTGCTCATTTTCTCTATACTACCCATTAGTGACGAGAAAGAAAGCGCAGATAATCTGCAATTAATAAAGTTCCTCACACTATATGAAACAGGATATGTAACATATATTATAATACAAATTGGCTTGTATAGTCGTTTCCGATGGTACGAGTATAAACGTCATGTAACCTGATACCTCACTTTGTATCGTGCCTCCATTATACTCGTCACTGGCAATTGATATTCAATAATATTAGGTGTACAAATAAGTTTCCGCCGTATTTTATCAAAAACTGGGCATTTATTGTGAAAGAACGGAACCTCATATTTTATTCGAAGTATTGCCCATCGCTTGCCACTATTTCAGACTTTTTACCCTTTAATTAATTAAGTTGGATTACTAAAAGCCTGGATGTTACAATGTATGACTCTTACTCCGGTAGCTCAGTATAGGTAAAACAAGGCTCAATAAGATCTCAAGATGTCGTGGGAAGAGGTAGGCATTCGTCAGTGCTTGGGTAGGTATAAATACATAATGAAACACATATTTGCTGTTAATTGGTTATATATTTAATCCTGACGAGCTGATACTCCGTCAGGAAAATCAAAGGGGCAGATTTCTCTCTGCTACTCCGCTAACCTTTCAGATGGACAGGCAGTCGAAGTAATTTATTATCACACAACAGTCCGTTGCGGAAATGTGTCAATTCTCAAAGATTAGATCTCGCCAATCTCTAGAATACTCAAATATCACCATAAAATGACAAGCAAAAGAGGATAAATAAGGTTGATCTTACTCCAAAACAGGACAAAATGTATTATCCCAGATCCGCTTCAAGTGTATGACCAGGTCGACTCGTATATGGCCCTCTGACCTTATACTGTTACTACAGGGCCGCTGATGTGAAGAGATTCCCTCAGTGGTTGGCGACCGCCAATTCGTGCCGTAATACACCCACACGACTCAGTTCCTCGGGAATTTACCGGACAAATTGTATCAAATAAGAATGAACAATCAAATGTGAGAAAAGCTTGTTCAAGTTCGCGAACAGCGTCAAGACGAGAATGATGTTGACTTGATAACTTCGTGGCGAGAATGAGGTCGGAAGATCGCGGTCCCTTAATTTAAGGGATCTCAGCCTAGCGCCGCCATTTTGGAACTCTATAGAAAGTCCCTCGCGACCGTTAAAAAAATCATAAATCTTTTCGTTATTTTGCCAATGAATAGTCTATTTAAACTTTCACAGCGTAATTAAGTCGAGAATCCTTTTTGTATAACATCCGGTGAAACTTATTGTTTAAGAGACAATACTGGACCCTTCTTTTTTTAATGTATCTCGAGTGAATTGTTATTCTCAGCCGTTGTTTTCAATATTTAACTATGTCCGTAATAAATTAAGCGCGACGTATTTCTTTAGAAAGGAGAAGAGAAATTTTTTGACCCCTTTTTTTCTCTCTCGCATGACAATCGCGGTCATAAAAGCGCCTTCGCCCTCGAAATATATCTTGCGCAAAGTTTTATTTTCTTTTCTTAGTAACAATAGTTATCTGTGACTGCAATAAAACAGATCGCAGACGGAACACTAATTACCGATCCTCATAAAGTGTCGTGTATTTCTATACAAATGGGAAGACAAGCCAGCCACTCGAGGCAGTTAAGTTTGAAACAATAGGAAGCAATCCTTCTCGAAAATGACGCAAGATCTCCCTTTGACTGCTCTGGTTCACTATTTTTAATGGTTATTTTTTAACTACAATAAACTAATTGGTCGGCCGTACCCAAGTCCTGACACTCCATTTTATGTTACCGAAGAAAAAAAAATAATAAAAAAAAAATAATTCAAGTACTGATTACGGCCCTGTGTCAATTGGTCATACACCTGCTTGCCGAAACAAGGATTAGATACTATGCTAAAGGGCATGACGTTACTGGGTCATGCCGGATACGCTCGTGGACGATTTAATAAGCCCCTGCATTTGCGAAAAGAGTAGGAAACCACGAAAAACTAACTCTCAGGGCTTCCCTATCTAAGAACACCTGGAAACAGTTAAACATTTTATAGAGCAAGGCACAATACAGGAGAACATCAATTATCGCCTTCCCCTCAACATGGTTACACATAATAAGTCTTATTATTATTTTTACAAAAAAAAGAAACATACAACATTTAGGATAACAAGACAAAACAGTCACAAGAGTAATGTTCAAGAACAGATACTATCGCCTTCTCTACAGCATGGTTACACATAATAATTCTTATTAATTTACAATAGAAAAATGTACAAACATTTAAGATTACAAAGGCAACACACTCACAAGAGTAATGCCCAAAAACAGATCAAGTTACTTAATAGTAATTATGTTAGTTCACAACGGCTTCCCCAGAACCGGATCCGATAGTCTGCACTTTTAGGGGCACTGATTTAGTTTCTTAACCTAATCACTTAAATTAAGGAAGCAAGGAGAGTTTCCTCCCGCTTGTCTGGTGATCTTTGATATTGCAAGGTACAAGTCTGGCGATATATCAATAATGAGACTATATAAGACACATTTAACATACGATTTTCCATTACACGGCCCTGAGACACCACTCATAGGGGCGACATCTGACTATAGGCCTCCTCCAGGTCTAAAAACTGACAAGAAACAGTTACACTTGGTTATACAATACAGCAAATATGTGTTTATAATATCATCACCTCGGGGATCGTCATCCCTTTAGTGCCAATTCTCGTGCTAGCCAGAGTCGTCAGTGCGACGCCCACCCACATCACGGACGGTGCCAAAACTCGCATGATCCATAAAATACCATGGTTATCCGGGCACCGACGGTGCCATGAGCGTCCACCTAGACCGGGAGCACATGCAAATTTGGGTTCATGACGCCCATGGTTGGAGTCACACTCAACAACCCCCACTGGATGTATATAGGCCATCCGTAAGCCTCCACTGGATGTATATAGGCCATCCGTAAGCCCCCTACTGGATGTATATAGGCCATCCGTAAGCCTTTCGCTGATTGGTTGGAGCCTACTCCACAACCGTTGTCACCAGTGCGACACCCGCGGACCCAAATGGCGGAGCCAAGTTGTACATGTTGTCCACGCACAAAACTACGGTCGTCCTTGTCCCAATGGTGCCCACGAGCGCCCACCTAAGTCGTCGGTGCGACGGCCGCAGAACCAACGGGCGGACCCAAGATACGCATGATGTCCCCACACCATGCTACCTACGTCCGGGTACCGATGGCGCCACGGACGCCTGCCCACCTGGACCGGACTGACAATAAAACCTTTGTCACCAGTGTGACGCCTGCGGACCCAAAGGGCGGAGTCCATACACACTACTATGGAGGTCCTGGTACCAATGGTGCCGCGAGCGCCCACCTCTGTCGTCGGTGCGACGGCCGCAGAACCAACGGGCGGAGCCAAGACGTGCATGACGTAGTCATATCATACTATGCACCTCCGTGTACCGATGGCGTCGCGGACGCCTGCCCACCTAGACCGGACTGACAATAAAACCTTTGTCACCAGTGTGACGCCTGCGGACCCAAAGGGCGGAGTCCATACACACTACTATGGAGGTCCTGGTACCAATGGTGCCGCGAGCGCCCACCTAAGTCGTCGGTGCGACGGCCGCAGAACCAACGGGCGGAGCCAAGATGTGCATGACGTAGTCATATCATACTATGCACCTCCGTGTACCGATGGCGTCGCGGACGCCTGCCCACCTAGACCGGACTGACAGTTACAAAAAAAAAAAAAAAAAATATACAAAACAACAAAAAAAATCATTGGCCGAAGCCTCACAATTAAAGGATATCCCATCGAAAGCCCCCCCCACCAAAGCACGCACCAAATCCTTTTCATTCATACTTCCCAGCAGCACTTCCCAAACCCCTGTAGCAACCCCACTCATTCTCTATCATGGAGCTGCCTTCCATTCGACCTATACGACCTAGTGCCAGGTGAGCGACCCTTGATAGAACAGGATAAGGAATTGATATGGATGTATCCAATGTGACATCATGAGGAAGTGAGCGTCGACGCTCTATCAAAAGACGTGCATACAAACGCTATGCTATCAGCAAAAATTCACCACTCATTGTCCAGCACATGGTCTATTGAGCGCCACCATATTTTTTTTTTTGCAACATGGAAACCTAATTTGGTAAAACTGAATTACCACAAGTGCCACGGCAGCTCTCGCGTCAATTCACCGTAATGGAGCCTTTATTCCACCTTGGCGATGTCTTTGACGCGAAATTTACCTGCCACTTTCCCCTTCAGGTCAGACAGTTCATATATTGTGTCGGAAATTTACCTTGTGACCACACACTTGACAAATCGGGGCGCTAATTTGTTGCTGAAATATCGCCCAGCGTTTGATTGGCTAAAATACCCTCTCCATACCACCTGTCCAACTAGGTGGTTTATAACCTAGGTGTAAACTACACCAAGCAGCGCTTAGCTTCCAGCCTGCCACAACCTATCTGTACTTTTAACCTAAAGGTTGTTCCCTTTGCCTTATACCATTAGTTATTGCAAAAAGTGCGAACAAAACGTTCTTCCGGCACGGCCCCTCTATTCGGAGAACGATCCATGATGGGGCAGGGTAGAGATTATGGCGATGAGAAGAAAGGTGAACTCATCTTGCTATTCTCACAGTATCATTGAGGCATGAACAATCCTTCCCTAGGTGTTCGCATCACTCGCATTGGTTTACTCTAAACCACTTGACGAACACGTAATTAATGAGGAATTAAACCTCTCCTATACTAGTCTTCTGCGGATCATGGCGGGGATATTTATTCCTCATATACCTTTAACTAATAGTTTTCGATGACGCCATCTCAACGATGAAGTTTAAACAACTTGCCAACTTTATACTACGGCCAGCATCGTGAAAACATGCTCAGCTCCCGATGAAGGAGGTTAAAACGAACATGTTGCTTCAATACTGCATGGTATACTCGCTCGCTTGTATACAGACATGCGCCCTAAGGTCTCTGATTTCCTGCCCGAGCACATTAAAGTTGTCACCACGCGTTATATATGTAGACGTTCTAAAAATCAGGGTGTGTAATACCCTTGCGATAGAAAAACAAATCAAAGTTTTTTCGCCCTTTGGTGACATACTTGTACTAATTAATCAGCGATCTAGGTTTCTATTACATCTGCGGTATCATGAAGCTTATGGCTGGCGAGCTTACCGCAAGGCTAGGCGTTGTTTCGAAAACTAAACTGAACAAACTACAATATACGGGTAATACGAGTAAAAATTCTAACTTATTTACCATGCCGCTGGTTATGAAACTTCTACAGTATTACTCTCTACTAGGAACCCTCCTGAGTTCGTCGCGGTACGTAAGATGTCCTAGACATTTGTACGCGTCATCGCAAAATTCGGAATTGTATAACCCTGTAGTACGGCTTCCTAATACGCGCACAGGCACAAACAATTATAGCCGTACGTCTAGAAGGCAACCTCAAAGGAACACAATACCAAATACAATACATAGGCACAAATACAATACAATACTAACAGAAATGAAATTATAAATATAATTAATGCAACAAAAAAAAATACAATTCAGGATAATAAGATGTATGCATGGCAGATAATCAGATACGGAAAAACACACAAGAATTATAACTCTCAAGCCTTTACCTGAGATCAATAAAGTCAATAATTAATTATCTCCAAGACTCTCAGTCCTGTTTGCATATTATTAAACCAACATGGTACAGAACCCTGGTCACCCTGATCGGCGAACAATTGTTCCATCATTCGTTGCATCTCAGCAGGAATGTTTTTTAAGCCAAATGGGGTGACCACAAACCGATATTGTCCCCGGCCCTCTACAAGGAATGCCGTCTTACATTTAGACTCTTTGCTTAATGGCATTAGCCAAAACTCATGGCTCAGATCTAAAGCAGTGAGGTAGCGCGTATCTCGAAGATTGTCGAGAATTCGGTTGATGTTAGGTAACTGATAACAGTCCGTCTGCGTCACGGAATTTAGTTTGCGGGGTCCAATACGATTCGAGCAGAAGCATCCTTTTTCGGAACAATGGAGGCATTATTGAGCCATTAACTCCTACTCGAATGAGAAAACGATTCCGGCGTAAGCCCGGAACGCTTCAAGAAGGGAATACCGAGCACCAAGCAAGTATCTAAAGAAGGAACTACCTGGAATTCCACCAACACAGTTTGGTGATCATAATGTAAGGGCAACTGGATCGTACCCAGCACCCGATATCCCTGACTATCAGCCGTGTGAACGACTCCCTCAGTAGTTCGCATAATAAACCGTAAGTCCTTAAAATTCTTATACAGATTACCACCTATTACGTTAATTGCTGCACCTGAATCTAGCAACGGCCTAAATGGTGAGCCCTGAATTTCACAATGAAGATAGGGTCTCTCATCCCTAGCATTTGAAATTTCTATGGCACTAAGGTTACGGCTATTATTTCTTAATTCTATTGTATTTGACCAACCCCTTAGCTCCGAATTACCTTGACCGGGTTGGTCCCCTATCTGTTTTTTGGAATTAAGGAGCTCGGCGGCGGACGCGAAGTATCCGTCAGCAAAGTAAAAGGTCTAGAAGTCTCGGCACGACTCCTTACGCGATTACTTGGCGACTTATCCGGTTCCTTCTGGATAAGTGGTTTGTGCGGACAGTCGCGGGCAATATGATGCGGAAGATTGCACAAGAAACACCTCAACAAGGTCGGTCCTCTACCGATATCCTTCTGTGAGACGAATGACACACGTGCCCTTACCCTTGGCTGCACCTGCAGCGGCCGGGGTGATACCTCACCACTCCTGTTCATTTGTTCGAAAGAGGCACATACTCTTTCCATCTCTCGTACTGACGAAGGCCGCGTACTGACAAGGACTGAGCTAAACCTAACGTGAAGCCCTCTTTTGAACACCTGTAACAGCTCCACCTCCGTCAAGGCAGAGTCCAGTGTACTGTTTACCTCCAAAATTCGGGAGATATAATCGGTGGAAGATTCTTCGTGACCCTGCTTGGATGCCCAAATATCCAGCTTTCTATCTATCATAAAACTCTCAGATTCGAACCTCTCCAAAAAATGTGCCTTCAATGTAGCCCATCTCATAGGGTTCCTATACGTAATCCTGAAAAAGGTCAGGGCTCTGTCGCGCAAAAATTCAGGTAGGACGGGAGAGAGAGAGTCTACATCGAACCTACGTGCGTGTGCTATTTCCTCGAGCCTAACCAAAAACTGACGTACGCTACCCGAGCCATTAAACGGATCCACTGGCCACGATGAAAAATTGATATTTAATGGAGGTAATTGATTACCTCTAGTGCTAGGAGACGGCAACATTCCCAAGTCTCTTGAAGGGCAAGACCCGGTAAATGGCAAGGAAGAGTCCGAACGAGGGGCTGTCGCTCCGGAAACCAGTTCCATAGAAAATTCCGGGGCTCCTCGCAAATTAACATGTGCCTTAGACCTTTGAGGCAATATAACCTCTTCTGTAGGAGAGTGAACGAGGCCCCGATTGTAGCTCCATGCTTGCCGACGCAACCTGGGGAGTTTGTTACCCGGAGTGATTCCCCTTTCCATCAATTCCCCAATCAATCTCTCCTTAGTTGCACTCGTAATATTGTCAATAGGACTCATTGTGGACTTATCCTCAGCTAGCAAGGCGAGAGTTCTATCTGAAAGATTAGAAATCCCCAAGACTCTAGGCCACGCTGTTATTAATACGCGTTCCCAATCTCAGGAATAGCCTTCACCAGAAATTCCAATCGCATGTAATCGAAGAAAACAACTCTACCTTAAAGGCCTAAATAGAATAATTCAATAAGTTCGATCACCCGGCCACGCTATTATAACACCGGTCTACTACTAATCTCGCCGACCAGATGTACGACAGCTAGTATTCGTCAAACTTAATTAGCGAAACAGCCGGACGGCTCTGAACGAATAATGTTATAGTTGGCAAACTTAGTGCTCTAAATATTCTATTTTTTGTTGATGATTTAAAAATCTTCAAAGCGATCCAAACTCCGGAACACGCCACCAACTCTATCCAACCGGAAAGAAAACGTAACGAATTATTCCTCGCCAATGCAACAAGGAACTTCTATCAGCTGCTAAACACCCGGCCAATCACAAGAAACTATGGCGTTCCACCAGCTCTGCCTATCCGATTACCGGCCAAATTCGAGATTATACTCCTCGTAAAACTACGCTCAACTCGATTTTTTCTAATTTTAGAAAATAACTACCTACACTCGCACAGCTTTTATCAACCGCACGTTATTAGTTAGTTATTATATTTTATTTAATAAATAAAATCCTCAACTCATACACAAAATGACCGCCAAACAAACGGTATTTGAATCAATTTCCGCCCGACCGACTTGACCGAAGTACAAAGCCTATGCTTTGTCGTTTTAGCGGTCCTGAATTGCCTTCAATTCTTTACCGAGTTATATGCAGTTAATCAAAACAATATAACAAAATTATACACCGTATACGATACAATAATGCACAAAATTTCGAATATCAAAAAAAGGAAGAAAAGAAAGAAGAAAACATAAAATTCTAATACACAGTATACAATAAAGTAATGCACAAGATATTCAAATTGAAAAAGAAAAGAAGAGAAAAAAAACATAAAATTCAAATACACAGTATACAATAAAGTAATGCACAAGATATTCAAATCGAAAAAATGAAAAAAAAGAAGAAAAAAACATAAAATTCAAATACACAGTATACAATACAGTAATGCACAAATTAGTACCAAAAGAAGAAAGAAAGGAAAAAAAACATAAAAACACAAATTATACCGTCCAAGCTCGATGACGTACCTCGACGCCCCACGTTGAAGGGCGGTCAGTTTCAGACTTTTTACCCTTTAATTAATTAAGTTGGATTACTAAAAGCCTGGATGTTACAATGTATGACTCTTACTCCGGTAGCTCAGTATAGGTAAAACAAGGCTCAATAAGATCTCAAGATGTCGTGGGAAGAGGTAGGCATTCGTCAGTGCTTGGGTAGGTATAAATACATAATGAAACACATATTTGCTGTTAATTGGTTATATATTTAATCCTGACGAGCTGATACTCCGTCAGGAAAATCAAAGGGGCAGATTTCTCTCTGCTACTCCGCTAACCTTTCAGATGGACAGGCAGTCGAAGTAATTTATTATCACACAACAGTCCGTTGCGGAAATGTGTCAATTCTCAAAGATTAGATCTCGCCAATCTCTAGAATACTCAAATATCACCATAAAATGACAAGCAAAAGAGGATAAATAAGGTTGATCTTACTCCAAAACAGGACAAAATGTATTATCCCAGATCCGCTTCAAGTGTATGACCAGGTCGACTCGTATATGGCCCTCTGACCTTATACTGTTACTACAGGGCCGCTGATGTGAAGAGATTCCCTCAGTGGTTGGCGACCGCCAATTCGTGCCGTAATACACCCACACGACTCAGTTCCTCGGGAATTTACCGGACAAATTGTATCAAATAAGAATGAACAATCAAATGTGAGAAAAGCTTGTTCAAGTTCGCGAACAGCGTCAAGACGAGAATGATGTTGACTTGATAACTTCGTGGCGAGAATGAGGTCGGAAGATCGCGGTCCCTTAATTTAAGGGATCTCAGCCTAGCGCCGCCATTTTGGAACTCTATAGAAAGTCCCTCGCGACCGTTAAAAAAATCATAAATCTTTTCGTTATTTTGCCAATGAATAGTCTATTTAAACTTTCACAGCGTAATTAAGTCGAGAATCCTTTTTGTATAACATCCGGTGAAACTTATTGTTTAAGAGACAATACTGGACCCTTCTTTTTTTAATGTATCTCGAGTGAATTGTTATTCTCAGCCGTTGTTTTCAATATTTAACTATGTCCGTAATAAATTAAGCGCGACGTATTTCTTTAGAAAGGAGAAGAGAAATTTTTTGACCCCTTTTTTTCTCTCTCGCATGACAATCGCGGTCATAAAAGCGCCTTCGCCCTCGAAATATATCTTGCGCAAAGTTTTATTTTCTTTTCTTAGTAACAATAGTTATCTGTGACTGCAATAAAACAGATCGCAGACGGAACACTAATTACCGATCCTCATAAAGTGTCGTGTATTTCTATACAAATGGGAAGACAAGCCAGCCACTCGAGGCAGTTAAGTTTGAAACAATAGGAAGCAATCCTTCTCGAAAATGACGCAAGATCTCCCTTTGACTGCTCTGGTTCACTATTTTTAATGGTTATTTTTTAACTACAATAAACTAATTGGTCGGCCGTACCCAAGTCCTGACAACTACTTTTTCCCATATTTCTGGCAGCATATGGATACCGCGTCGGAAGAATGCTTCATCTTTTGAGGCTATCCACGAATCGACCCAATCTTTGGTATCTTCATATGATGTGAAGTGCTGCTCAGACAGGCCTTGAGTCATCGATCGAAACAAGTGGAAATCAGAAGGAGCAATGTCTGGTGAATACGGCGGGTGGGGTAACAATTCCCAATTGAGTGATTTCTTTAAATTGAAGAAGTAAATAAAAAATTCCCGCAAGTGACGCTTATTCGGCTCAAAATTTGACATTTTTGCACACAAAAGAATATATTATACTGATAAAAATTCACAAATATTTCAAAGTAATGTTGTTGACAGATGTCCAACCTTACGACAATGACGTGTTACATCTGACAATTTTAACCATAACTTACTGGTGGCGCCAACTATTGTCAAACGGCGGCGGCTTATTTATACACCTGATATATTTTCAATCAAAGTTCAATAAATGATCTCTATGGTAATACTTAGTGTGGTATATCAATCAATCAATTAAAGTTTGATACTTTGACAGAACTCCTGTGTCTGTACTACCTTTATTTTAAATATTAAAAAATAGCTAAGTGGTTATAATACTTATATTTCTAATTTCATCATTTCTGATTTTTTACTCTAAGAGTAGTTAACTATACTCGTATAACGAATAAATTGTGACAAATTTGAAAAGGGTTTTACAATTTATATTAAATTAAGCTTCTCGGGCTCAAAGAGATTTCAGACTCATTAAGATAGCTTGTTCCAATGGAGATTATGCTGTATGTACGTTGAATTTCCATATAATGAGAAAATTCTCCATTCAATATCTCATATAATTCCAGTTTCCATTGTTCAGAAGGAAAGGTGTCTAGACTAAGCGCAAGGATTTGGCTACTGCTGGTACGAAGAACTAAAATGTAATCTTTGTAATGGATAAAATTCTAAAGAGCTGCAGATTACAAATGTGTATCTTTTATTAACTTTTAGCAAATTGTCTGTTATTTTTCAGGATAATTTTAAACTTTGTATCACCGGAGTAAATTTCATAAATGATTTTTTTATCTTCATAGATTCATTTAAATAATTTGATACCATTGTTAATTTTATTCCTCACTAAAATATAGATGAGATAAAACTCGTTACATAAAAGAAATACATTAAATAATCATAAATGAAATAAATCCCTTTGAAAGTTTAATTGATATAAATTAAAAGCTTAAATAACTGGACTGAGAGGGTTTTTGGAATGTTTCATTTGCATTATTTCATGAAAATTAACAGTGGTCAATTAATTAAAAAAATACGAACTTTGTAATCAAGTATGTAAGAAACTCGACTTCCACCAATGTTTCGGTTTTGATTCCCTGTGGCACCCTAAAACAAAGTGTCGCCTTTTCATAAAAAAGTGAATTTAGTAATATATTCACACGCGCTATACTTGTGTCAGTGTTGTTGCCTCTGCACCGTGAGAGATAATCTTGCATATACGCATGTTGAAGAAAACACGAGGTCTGTACCTACTTAAGTGGTTTCAGTTATCTTGAAAAGTGTGCATATTAACTTGCTTAAGTTAATATTTACGAGTACACTTTCAAGAGAACGGCGAAAATATTTTTTGCCTGAAATAACTATTATTCTTAAGAACTTCGACTTTTAACACTACAGCAAACGATCAACTAGCCTGTAGCCAATGGTAAAACTATTAACCCTGAGAGTGCTACGAGAAAAAAATATAATTGTCTATCTAGTGCCGAGATGTATTTATGATTCGGACGTTCGTGATAAATATTTATTTTAAACAACAAAACAACAAAAAAAATATATTTTTACAACATAAATATATTTTAGAATTTGTACCCTTGTATTCTAAATGAATATAATTCATTTAGAATACAAGTAGAACAAATTTCTTCCACTGCTATAGCAGTGCGCCGATCTCTCAGGGTTAAAGAGGTGATTCTAAACCCGAGACGCTTGAATGTATTTTAGCTTTAAACTACTTCAATAACAATAATACCGTAGACATTTATTTGATCCTCACGTGAAGGACCAGTGAATCTGTTTATATAGTATTGGGATTTGTGACACGAGTCTCCATGTTATTTATAGAGGGAGAAATTTTCAGATCCTCTACAGCGTGCTGGTATTGTACTGTGTTATACTTTTTTGTATGCAGTACAACTTAGCGGGTTTATTGCCATGTGGCAATTTCTTTCAACCAACCACAACAATGTTAAAAATACCTTAAGGGAAAATCAAACTGGAATTATTTTTAAAAACAAATCGAGGTTAAACAGAATTGTCAGGAGACTGATGTCATAGCAAGTACGCTACGGAGATCGCCTGGTAGTAGCAAGTTATAATTTGGGGCAGTGATGTGGATGACGAGTAATTCGTTACATTCAAATGGTTTATAAAGTCTACCTGCAAAAGTTCGGTTTCTATACTTAGCTCTTTCCTACAATGTTGATTCTAGATATGCTGGAATACGGAAGGAAGTGAGAGTCATTTTTCATGTATTTAAGATTGTGATAGGAGTAACATCTAACCTAACTATGATATGTTGGAAAATATATGATTCATGGTGACTATTTGAGATACAGAAATATTAATATGTTTAGACTGGACATAGTTAGCTTCCTTTATTACGTTAGCTGCCCCTTTTGAATAAAATATCAGACATTGACATCTTTAACATTTCGTGGGCTGTCCCTTTTGAATAAAATATCAGACATTGACATCTTTAACATTTCGTGGGCTGTCCCTTTTGAATAAAATATCAGACATTGACATCTTTAACATTTCGTGGGCTGTCCCTTTTGAATAAAATATCAGACATTGACATCTTTAACATTTCGTGGGCTGTCCCTTTTGAATAAAATATCAGACATTGACATCTTTAACATTTCGTGGGCTGTCCCTTTTGAATAAAATATCAGACATTGACATCTTCATCATTTCGTGGGATATACCTTTTAAATAAAATATCGGACATTGACATCTTCGACATTTCGGAAAATTATTTTAAAGAAAGCATATTGGGATATCTTAGTAATATAAGTTAATAACCATTTTTTTTTGTTTAGTTAACAATTGTTTCTTATTATGGCACAAGTATATATTTAATTTTTAACTTTCTATGTAATGGGATTTAATCTGTATATAAGAGTTTTATAAAATACGTACATATATTAAAGACATCTTAAAAATATAGAAAAAGAAGATAAATATAGTTATTAAAATATTTGAATACATTAGTACCCATTTAGATATGCTGTAAACGTTTGATAAAGGGAAAAAATATCCCCTAAAGGTTCATTATACAGTAATTTGTTTAGTCAATCACTGTTCATTCCACTTATCATACAATATTATAGCGGTATACTCATAACCCTACCGATTTCAAGGTTTTCACCCAATCATCAGGATAGTGCAAACAAGAGTCTCGTCTGTGCTTCCCTGATGATGAGGTGAACACCTTGAAACCGGTAAAGTTATTCTGTTATATTAAGTGGAATAAACAGTTTTTGACTAAACAAATAACAATGTCTTTAAACCTCCACAGTGTTAATACCTTAACTATAAATAATATATAAAATAAATTTATTATGAACTGAAAAACAGTTAAATAAACATGTCTTATTTAATATATAATTGTTTGAAGACAAAATAAATACTTATTTTCTTCTAATAAAAGATGTTTCCAAAAAAATATTTCATAGTCCATTTTGTTATTTTCTTTGATTAAAATATCATAAAAATAATTAAATTCGTTACCTTCATTGAACAAAAAATATATCCCTCTAATTCCCAAAGAAATAAAAAATTGGAAAATAATGAACCATTTATTTTCAGTGGGAATTTGGGACATGTCAAAGAAAAAAGTTGAAATTATCGTCAAAATAATAATGGAAAATTTGACAAACGTTAAATTGAAGCTCGAAGTTTTCGACGAGTATTTCATAATTATTTGTCAATGTGCTGACGCAGATAATTAGTTCAGTAATTGATACTCGTCGAAAGAATAATAATAGAAAGAAAAAAAAATAATGCACATGAGTAAAAAGTGAATGCGTTTTCTTTTCCTTTTGCCATATAATGTCAATGATTGCGGAATGTATGATTAATTATATTTTGTTAACTTTTATTTATTTATCGGTGAACCTTTTGTAGTATGAACTTTAATTATTTTATTGACTGCTTATTTACTGTCATTTGTTTTGTGTTTTTAATTTATATGTACAAGGGTGTGGGCAGAAAATTTTTTCTCGTGACCGGGTTCGCCCTCTTTTGATGGGGGTGTGTCTCAACTGGAGGGATATTATGAGATGAACCCAGATCTTTTGATAACTTTTCTTCGATATTATCTTGAAATACAAGTTTATATGTAATTTCAGGTTTTTTGTATACGAGTACGAGTATATGTACATACTGTTTCTCAATATAAACCTACATTTATTTATTTCACTATAAAAGATACGAGAAGTTTGTTGTAAGTAATTGTTACACAGTAATAAGTTCGTCAGGTTCAACTATGGACAAAAAGAGCGCCAAACAATTAAAAAATACAACCTATAAAAATATAATATGATGAAATAATAGAAATAAAACATAAAAAAATATAAAGATGTACTGTTGCGCAAAATGTGTGAAAAACAGTGTATTACAGAATTAATATGACGTAATAATGCGGATCGAAAGAAGATCAGAATTAATATTACGTAATAATGCGGATTGAAAGAAGATGTAGTGCTCAAGATAAAAACAGTGTATTACAGAAATAATATAACTTAATAATGCGGATTAAAAGAAGATGTAGTACTTAAGATAAAAATAGTGTATATTACAGAATTAATATTACGTTATAATGCGGATCGAAAGAAGATCAGAATTAATATAACGTAATAATGCACACTGAAAGAAGATGTAGTGTTCATGATAAAAACAGTGTATTACATAATTAATATAACGTAATAATGCGGATTGAAAGAAGATGAAGTACTTAAGATAAAAATAGTGTGTATTACAGAATTAATATTACGTAATAATGCAGACTGAAAGAAAATGTAGTGTTCATGATAAAAACAGTGTATTACATAATTAATATAACGTAATAATGTGGATTGAAAGAAGATCTAGTGCTCAAGATAAAAACAGTGTATTACATAAATATTATTACGTAATAATGCGAATTGAAAGGAGATGTAGTGCTCAAGATAAAAACTGTGTATTACATAATAATTATTACGCAATAATGTGGATTGAAAAAAGATATAGTGCGCAAGTTAAAAACAGTGTATTACATAATTAATATTACGTAATTATGCAAATTGAAAGAAGATGTAGTGCTCAAGATAAAAACAGTGTATTACATAATTATTATTACGTAATAATGCGAATTGAAAGGAGATGTAGTGCTCAAGATAAAAGCTGTGTATTACATAATAATTATTACGTAATAATGCGAATTGAAAGGAGATGTAGTGCTCAAGATAAAAACTGTGTATTACATAATAATTATTACGCAATAATGTGGATTGAAAAAAGATGTAGTGCTCAAGATAAAAATAATGTATTACATAATTATTATTACGTAATAATGCGGATTGAAAGAAGATGTAGTGCTCAAGATAAAAACAGTGTATTACATAATAAATATTACGTAATAATGCGGATTGAAAGAAGATGTAGTGCTCAAGATAAAAAGTGTATTACCTAATTAATATGACGTAATAAAGCGGATTGAAAGAAGATGTAGTGCTCAAGATAAAAAGTGTATTACCTAATTAATATTACGTAATAATGCGGATTGAAAGAAGATGTAGTGCTCAAGATAAAAACAGTGTATTACATAATTAATATTACGTAATAATGCGGATTGAAAGAAGATGTAGTGCTCAAGATAAAAAGTGTATTACCTAATTAATATTACGTAATAATGCGGATTGAAAGAAGATGTAGTGCTCAAGATAAAAAGTGTATTACCTAATTAATATTTCGTAATAATGCGGATTGAAAGAAGATGTAGTGCTCAAGATAAAAAGTGTATTACATAATTAATATTACGTAATAATGCGGATTGAAAGAAGATGTAGTGTTCAAGATAAAAATAGTGTATTACATAATTATTATTACGCAATAATGTGGATTGAAAGAAGATGTCGTGCTCAAGATAAAAACAGTGTATTATATAATTAATATTACGTAATAATGCGGATTGAAAGAAGATGTAGTGCTCAAGATAAAAACAGTGTATTACATAGTTAATATTACGCAATAATGTGGATTGAAAGGAGATGTAGTGCTCAAGATAAAAAAGGAACACTAAGACTTCTCGGCTGTGTAGAAGAAATTAATGATGAAAGGTTTATGAAAATAAGCTATACAAGTTGTATGTCAGGTATGATAAGTTTGAGAATCCATTCAAATTTAGCACGTTCATGTGCGACCAAACTGAATAAAATTCTGAAAGAGGGGAGAGTGAAGAGCCTTTATATCACGAGAGTATGTGTCACGAGGTCGGCAAACGTGGTTGAAGAGAAAAATGTGTACCAGAATGGAATAAAAAAGTAGTCTTTTCTCTCTGCCAATATCTGCTAAATAATGAGTTGTCAGAATTGTTATCTAGTTATAAGAAGTATGTAGTTGTTAACAATTTCTAAGATATTTAGATTATTGAAAATGAACATGTAGGAAATAAAAATTTAGTAAGGTCATAGTTATTTTATTAAAATAAGATTAGTTCTTAAGGTACACATTTGTATATTGGCAAATATTTGTGTTTTAGATTATTTTATTAATTAAAAAAAATGAACATGACTTGACAATGATAATAATTATGTATAAACTCTAGTGTTCAAATCGTTAGAACTCAAAGAAAATAAGCTGGTGTCCTATGATCCGAGATTTATTTCCTACGGATTTCGCTTTCGGTCTATATTTTTAAATTTATTGCAGTCTCGAGGAATAATTGCAAAGAGTTTTAAATTTCACACAAGGAAGTCAAGTGTGATTGGCGATGATATAAAAAAAAACAATCCAAACCTACTTTATATCTATGCTAAACAAGATATACTTTTTTAACCTAATTTAACCTAACCTAACTCAACCTGGTTATGATATTATCTTCTACAAGGTTATTGATAAATGTTTAAGTATGATATAAGCAATACGAGTGATGACATACTGTGAAAAAAGGGCCTTCTCAAGAGGCTTAAAGTTCAAGGGCTCTATTATTAGGAACGAAGACGGCGAAACGTTATACCAGGTCTGTAAATATGATACCGGAATTTGCTCATAGATGGCTCTACTTGTCAATGTAGTGACTGTCAAACCGCGTCATTGGCGCCTTTTTCTTGTGTTTACATTTGTCAAAGGCTTTTAACTCACAACAATACAAATTTAATACAACTACATATGTTTTCATAGCGTTGAACATGTTTGTTTTTGTGCCTGAAAACTACGATTTGCGAACAGCATTGATTTTCTGTTACCATTTGAAGAAAACTGCTGCAGAATCGCATCAAATGCTTGTCAAAGCGTACGTTGAGCATGCTCTTGGTAAATCACAGTGCTTTGAGTGGTTTAAAAAATTCAAAAGTGGCGATTTTGACGCGAGAAACGAAGAACGTGGAAGACCACCGAGAAAGTTTGAAGACGCCGAATTGCAAGCATTGTTGGATGAGGATGACGCTCAAATGCAACAACAACTCGCAAATCAATTAAATGTGATGGGCAATACTTTGAATAAAATATTTTTTATCATTTTCATACAATAAATGTGTATTTTCTATTAAAAAAATCCGGTTTCATATTAACAGACCTGATACGAGTACAATATGAATGAATTAATTTAAATGTACTCTGTCGAATACCGTACAAACGAATTTAAATGACAGTAGGCTTTGGAAATTCCCTTAGGGTTTCTTAATCATCCCCCTTTGATTTATTGTCTTACATATTATTATATTCAATCAATTTAGATCACTGTTTCTCCAACTTATTAGCTTTGCAACCTTCCCAAAAATTAACTTCGCAAACACCCTGCAAATACTTAATATCTTGATGATGCCTATGTACTGTTGTACGTGCATAAAGACGACAAACTTTTTAATTGAAACAAACGCAACTATCACATTTAATTATTACCTTTTTCATAAAAAAAGAATAGTCAATCTGCAGATTCAGGTACCTTTTATTTCTAAGTTTGATCATGGTTATATTACTTACGCCACATACTACACACCATCACTACTAAAGTAATAGAAAATATATATAAAGGTAACCATTGTTTAACATTACAAATAATTTATAACAAGACCATGAATTTCGGACTGTATTATTTTTAATTAAATATATTTGTTTTTTTCAGAAAATTTCCCTTCGTACACGTAATATTTTTTTATTTTCACAATTTCCTTATGTTTCAATGTAACTCCTGCTAGAGTCGCAACCCACAGGTTGAGAAACAGTGATTTATATATCTGCTAACTTATCACAGGTAGAATTACGATCGGTAATAGCTTGGTTTATTGAAGACTTATTATTGACTGTATTGTATTACACTTTGGTTGAATAATCTGGCAGGCTAATTGCCATGTAGCAATATCTTCCAACTACAGAAATATTATAAGGAAACCTTAAGTGAGAACCAAACTGGAACCAATTTATTTTAAAAAATCGAGTACTAGCGGGAATCGATCTCGCTACCTTCAGTTTGGATGACAGGCGTCTTAAAATATGTTATTATTAAGGATGAATTGGAGTTAAAAACTGATGTCAAGTGTACTGAAAAATAGTATGCTCAAGTGGTTTGGAAATATTGAAATAGTGGAAGGTGACGAAAGTCTGAATAAACCGATTCAAAATGCTATTATAATTGTGAGTCATGGTATACAAACATGGAGAAAATATATTTCGAAAGAAGAAATGGTAAGGAGTCGTATAAGCAAATGTAGGAGGCAAAGGAAGTATGCAGGGATAGGAAAGTTTGGCAGTCTATGCTCTAAAAATAACATTGGGTGATGGTATGTATGTATGTGTAGATATGTGTAAATGCGAGGAATCTTTGAAATAATATGTTCGATTAAAAAAAAATTCTTTCCTTACTTTTTATCTGAATTGTTCCCGCAAAATATCTGAACTAGACCCGACGGGTCTTGTTGGTGCTCTTCAGATGATGAATGGGAAAATCTTGAAATCGGTAGAGTTATACCATTGTATTAAGTGTTATAAATAGTGTTTTACTAAACAAATTACAATATCTTTAAACAAATTACAATATCTTTAAACCAGTGTTAACGCCTCAACTATAAATATAAAGTTTGTAGAATATTTTTATGACTTATACAAGTACATATGGTAAGCAGATAGAAAAACTATGCGACAAAAAGCGAGCCTACAATGGACTTTAATAGGCTAGTTAATAGGCAATCTCTTCCAACCAACCATACAAAAGTAAATGAAGCAAGTTACGTGGTCGCATAAACCATTCAAATGACTATCCATCCCCACAAAATCCATAAACATATACGTGAGCACATGCCCACAAACCCCACAAATCCGGACAGTCACCCGAACATTCTTTTTCATATAAAGTGAGATATCATCAATCAAAAGGAAGGGATGGTGGAGAGGAAAGAAAAAGAAAAATTAGGAATGAAACACGTTATTTTACTGACTATAAATTAAGAGGTTTTTCAGTCGCTTCTTAAAGCATGCCAAAGACGGAACGAGTCTTATATTGGTTTGTAACTGATTCCAGAGTCTCACTGTATGGACAGTAAAGGACGGCGTAAAGAAAGAGGAGTGGTGAAATGGAAAGGCCAATAGATAATCTCTGTTTGAGCGTAGCGCTAATCCATGAATGGAAAGACGCTGAAAATTCTTGGCGAGATAAGAGAGGGTGGCGGGACAGTTAAGGATATTATACAATAGAGACATTATGTGAATTTGGCGTCTATTTCTGACATTAAACCAGTCCAATGCCTTCTGGTATGAAGTTATATGATCGTACTTACGTAGGTTGAAAATGTATCTTAGACACACATTTTGAAGACGTTGTAATTTGTTCAGCTGTTCCTCTATAACATCCAAGTAACATACGTCTGCATAGTCCAGAATCGGAAAGATCAGAGATTGTACGAGTAAAATTTTGGTTTTGGTTGGAAGGAATCTTATATAATGAGCATAGCCATCATCTTCCTATACTTACCTTATATAATGAGCATAGCCACCATCTTCCTATACTTACACTCAACATAATTTATTATCACAATACAAGCTATTTTGTGTGATGTTGTATTGTGATCATTCATCATTGTATAAAGTACAACTTGCTGGGTTTGTTACTATGTGACAATATCTTATATCTAACCACAATGATGTTAAGGCGGCCTATGTTGTGTGATGTTGTATTGTGATCATTCATCATGGTATAAAGTACAACTTGCTGGGTTTGTTACTATGTGACAATATCTTATATCTAACCACAATGATGTTAAGGCGGCCTATGTTGTGTGATGTTGTATTGTGATCATTCATTATGGTATAAAGTACAACTTGCTGGGTTTGTTACTATGTGACAATATCTTATATCTAACCACAATGATGTTAAGGCGGCCTATGTTGAAAAATAGACCCATACCCTTTAAAAAAGGTACCAACGCGAATCAAATCCGCAACCCCCTAGTTAGAAGACAGTTGTCTTACCAACTAGCCTACAAAAGTCGCATGACTATTTGAGAAGTGACAGATAAAATTGGAATCTTTGATAACTAAACATGTCTAGAAAAATTTATTAATGTAACGCTATACACATTTATTAAAATATGCACACCCTACTTCAGTAATTTCGGGCGAAACAGAGAAATATTGCTTTCTTTTTATCACCCCTCCTTAGTGGATATGTAGGGGGCTGTGTGAGGTGGTGGTGCTGATATCACATTATAGGATGTCACGTTTTACTTCATTGTGTGGGCGGTAGAAGTGTGCTTACGGCAACCTCAAGAAATGTCACGAGACACATGCTCGTTCAAAGTAGTTCAGGGTTACCTTACTGAAATAATAATTCTTTGAATGTCAAAATAAATTTTAAATTGCATCAATGTTCCTGATATATTTGCTTAGTTAATTATGAATACGTTTATTGAATGATTCGATACTGAATGAACAAATTGTAAGCTTACGCAAGAAATTGTTATGTATCACCTTTGATCGTAAATGAATGCTTCATTTTCGATATAAGTATGCCTTAGAAAAATAAAATAAAAAAATTAACCTTTCATGTTGGAATTTTCTCAAAAAACAACATTGACTGAGAGTGGAGAAGCCAATTTGCCTATTATTTTGAGGTAGAGTTGTGGGATTAAACGATGAACACGATAAATAGACAAACGCAGTTTTATTTCATTAAATAGTTCATTTTGCTATTCCACTGGATTTGAGATTGCTCTAACAACCAAGAATACGATTAAATTTAACCCAGATAGAATGAACACTTAAACATACGAGTATACACATATAACTTTGCAAATTAATAACCATTACAACATTTTAAAACAAACTTCCACCAAGTAATAAATTTAGTAAAGCTCAATTATTTTTCGGCTGTTATATTGATGATATCCGTAATCTTGTCAGTACGATGCCTGTATTCTAATACGAGGTTCCAGGTTCGATAACTGTTAGTATTTGAATTTTTAGAAAAGGTTCTAATCAAGTTTTTACTTAAAGCCTCTTTAACAGCTTTCAGGTTAGATGAAATATATTGCCATAATGCAATACAACCTCCAGTTTGAACTGTATAGCAGTGCTCCGCAACCGGTGTGCCGTGGCACACTGGTGTGCCGTGAGCCGGATACAGGTGTGCCGCGGTCAAATTCAATGTACGAGTATTTGACATTTTACAATTTTTCATTATGTATTTAATACACAATAACTGGTGCCAACTGTTGAAAACTGCGTAGTGTGCTTTGTACACACCATGGCCGCACCAAATTAGTCATAGACAAAGAAAAATGACCCTTATGCGCGTCGCTGAAGACTCATACCTAATTTAATACCTATATATTTTAGCTTTTGGTGTGCCGCGGAATTCTAGGAAGAATTTTGGTGTGTCGTAGGTGAGAAAAGGTTGCAGAGCACTGCTGTATAGAACACAGAGTTACACAATGAAATATAATTGATGCTCAAATTCTTCCATAAAAGGTTTTCTTTAAGTGATTCATGAATCATTATTGGTTTTGCACAGAAAGTACAAAAAAAAACCCACTTATTTACGAGTATTATTTTGTATTCACCACTGTTTTATTTGAGTTCGCTACCAGTTTCAAAGACTTCAGGTGAATTTACATTTATTCTAAAAAATAACATGACGATTTATAATTATTCTAAAAGAAAAAAACGGTAAACAATCTGCTTCCCAGTAATTATTATTGGTAAGGTTATTGTTGGCTCGATAGAATTATCAACACGTGCAATGACGAACCTCTGTTACCTTTTCAGTCTTCAGAGCTCACATTCATGCTGTCAAATAAACATATATACATTCCATGCCAGTCATCATGAAAATTCTGTAGAATTTCTAGTTATTTTGAGCCTTTTGATACTTCTGAAGAAATCTTTCTTATGCGATATCGCTAAATACTCCAGAATATAATAAAAAAGATTGGGCAAATAATATTACCAAAATGACAAGTTCAGAACATACAATTATGTCATAAAAACACACGTTACCAGATCGTGTACACTGGACACATAATAAAACTCTCCCTTTCAGAACTTTTAAACTATTGAACTTCTTTAATTGATGAGCTTTCCGACCAAATTAACAACCGTTAAATATCTATCGTCATTTTGTGTTAAGTGGTGTTTGTTTCCCATTAAGCTTTATTTTATATGAGTTACACATGTGTAGGGTACACTTCACTGTAGTGGTCGAATCGAGAAAAATTTAATTATTTTTATTTTTCAAGTTTTCCATCACCCTTTTTTTCTTAGCAAGAGATTTTAACTTAGCAATAAACCCACCAATGTACAATGAAGTTTTAAATAAATTTACGTATTTACAAAAGTATTAATAAAAACATTAGACCTTAAAGTATGTACACGAATGGCAAACATTTTCAATGAATAATTATATAAATAACTTATATCAACTTACTGAAGTTCTTCATTTCGTCCTTTATAGAAGTACGTTGTGTCATATTCAATTCAAACAGATAAATGGTCCTTTCCTTATCTTCGCAAATGACCTGTCGTCAATGATAAATAACTTCTGGATTCAGATTCTGAAATTGAATGTCTCTTAAAATCTAATTAAAGAAAATAAAACAACTATTAGTGGTACCTTTTACCTCGTCATATATAAGTTTAGTCAATTTTGCTATTTGGGTAGTATTTTCATAGACATAAACTTGAACCAGCCACTATCAACATCTACTGAGATGATAGACTATAATAGTATTTAAGTAAATGTGGAAAATAATCTAATGAATGCTCTAGAAATGCGTGCACTTAGAAGAACATGAGATAATGTGAATTTAAAGCTGATGTGTAGAGTAAGAAAAAGAGCCCTCTAAGATGGTTTGGGCATGTAGACTAGGTTTGGGAATGAATAAAAAAAACTAACAAACCAAATATACCGTGCAAATTTGAGTGGAAAGCGTAGTTGAGAAATATTGAGATATGACGAATGGTATTTTGAAAGAAATATACAATAGTAAAAAGAAAAATCGTAGTAGCTGTATGAGAAGGTGTAAGAGGCGAAATACGTGTGTTGAAATAGGAAAGTCTGGCACTCTCTCCTATCTGCCTACCCCAGTAACGATACGGTGTAAAGATGTGTGTGTTGTTTTAACGATAAGTTTTTTTATATTTACATTTACCTAATATTTTAGTGCTATTTATTATACTGTAAACACTCCGTAATATACCGTAAATAATTTCTTGAGTCCTTCTTTATCACCAGTCTACCTATATACTGTCGAGGGAGTCTATTCCATGCTTTAGAGTCAATAACTCCAAAAGACCGATCGAAGTAACTCGATATGTTCATCCAGGTTATCTCAGTTAGATGTTTAACATAATGAGATTTCGACGACCTCAATGAAGCCGGTCTCTTAGAGGGCACATCATTGAGTGGAAGATCATTCAGAAATTTAAGACAAAAATTTAATACCGAGTTTTTTTAAGACGATTCAATCTATGAAGCTCCTTAAATAGAAGAGTTGTTAGTTGCATTTATATGCATTCAAAATTAAATGCCGTTGTGTTGACAATTGTCGCAAGCTGTTTATATTTTACCTACACGTATATATATATAGCTTTTATTTTTTCATCTCTCAACAAAACATATCTTTTATGAAACCTATTACTTTAATTTTTCTAGACGAGTTAACGAATTATATTTTGTACTGACGACCTCCATATTCTAGTTGGCAAGACACTGGTCATTTATCTGGCCGTTTCGGGTACTATGTTCGATAGTAGAAAAAAATATATTAAAAACCAGGGTCCTAGTGTCGTAAAAGTGTTCGTCTGGGATAATATGCAAATACCCCCAGATTTTCACGAGTATTGCAGCCTCTTCACACATGGTGACGATTCGTGCAGCGTACCTAGTTAAGTGGTTCTAGAAGTTCCGATGACGGTGCTGTCTCCTGGTTACCATACGATGAATGGATGAATTTTGAATGTGCAAAAAAAGTTTAGTTTTTCTAACAAATCTTTTATTTTGTTGACATTTTCTAAACACGTCTTTGAATATTTTTTTTATGAAAAAATATACCTTAAGTATAATTATCTTCATTTCAGTCTTAAGAACAAATATATTGACTGTTGTTGAAGCCCTAATGTTCATCCCACATAAGTGGTTTAGATCACATTTCTTGGAGTACCCAGCCTTATTAATTATTTCTGTTACTGGTTTCAGCAACTAGAGAACGCATAGGGAACTATCTCAACCATGACATGTCCTAGCTTACATAATGCATAAATAAACATTAGATCTAAGTTAGTCATTACAGAAATCTCGAAGTACGGAGTAATATTCTTAATATGAACGAAATATTTTTGTTTTCTTTGTGTTTTTCAGACAATACACTCGAGTCATTGAAGTTTGTCTAAAGGTTTGCATGGAAAATTACACCAAAGATGTATCCCACTTAAAAACGCCAGTTACATAACTTCTAAGAAATCTAAGTTATCCATTCGTATACGGGAGATGCTGAACAATAAACATAAAAAGAAAAATACTATGTTTTACGAAAAGTATTTTAGATTCATATTTCTCGCAAAAATATCGTTTGAACCAAAGTTTCGTTGCTTATTTCATTTCAAACGTTTTGCATCACAAAATGTAATAAAACAATGTATTATATTTTAAAAGGACTATTTCAATAGCGCTGTTTAGAAAGTTGACTCTCCTCAACGGCGTCCCAACTAAAGACTCAAACTCACTATTATTGACAGATAAAAAAATACAGGAACCCTTTATTATCGTTGTGGTTACCAATGGGGTTCGAAGCTGTTGTTAACTCCGGGCTGGAAAACAGGTGTCTTACAAAATAGGCCTCAGAAGTCGAATATGTTGATATGTAGACATGAAGAGAACTAAGAAGACGAAGATCTGCATAGTTTTAAAATTTGAGAACTTGGTATCAATTTCTTAACCAAATCAACTGGAATTTCATATTTTGTTGGTGTTTAATTTATAACATTTTCTTTTTAAAAGCCATTTTATGGTTATTTGCCGGTATTGTAGTTTCCGATGTAATCTGATTGAATTAAGTATTTTCTTCAATACATGAAAACAATGGTGGACAACCCCATTATGCGGGATTGTATGTAATTCCTCGTATTCTTCGAGAATAGCATAAACAGCTTGTCTGAAGCATTCCAGCCAAGCTGATTAACTTTTCTTTAACGAAGGCGAGGAAAATTGAAGGTTCTCAAAATGTATATGTATCAATTACATGAATATAATAAATAAAAGTCTTTTTCATTTGTCTTAATAAATTAATTCCATAAAATGTGAAAGTCCCAAAGTCTATGACAGTAAACAATACTGATGTAATAAAAATTAGAGTAAGGAATAAGACTACTTCGTTACAGGCCCTGCTTGGTGAAGTGGTTCTCAATATCTACAAAATGGAGGGATTTTTTCATTGTTATGAATTCGTAATCGACAGTTCGGCTTACCATTAAAACGATGTTAATTGTAAATGTTGCATTGTATTACACTTTCGTTATATATATAATAATATAGCCTGGTGAGTAATTTTTTAATATATTATTTATAGTTAATGCATTAACATTGTGGAGGTTTAAATACATTGTAATTTGTTTTATCAAACACTGTCTATTCCACTTTTTGTATAACCTTACCGGTTTCAAGGCTTTCACCTCACCATCAGGGGAGTCTTGTTTGTGCTCCCCTAAAGATGAGATAAAAGTCTTGAAACCAGTTGGGTTATACCTTTACAAAAAGTGGAATAAACAGCGTTTGATAAAACAAATTACAATTTGAGAATATATTTGTTTCGAAAGTCCTTTTTAAATGTAGCTCAAACCCAGCAGTTTCCTTTTCTTTATTATATAAATTAACATCTATGTCTAATGAAAAGTTATGAATACACTTTTGTTGTATACGGTTAAACCTGGCGAGATTATTTCCATATGGAAATATCTCCCAAATGACAAGAAAAGTGTTCTCTCAAGGAAAAACACGACTTTACCCATTTTTTAAATATCTGGACGTCAAGGGGAATCGAGTCTTCAATCCATGGTTTGGAAGACTAGCGTATTACCAAGAAGGATTCGGAGGTTGTCTTGTTAGTTAGATTCATTGTTTGGTAGATAATGAAGTAATTTACAATTTTTTGACAATAAAAACGTTAATACGGGGTTCATCACAAAAAAAAACTAATTGTAAAAAATGTACAAGGAAGTCATTCAAGCAGCAACTGCAATTTGAGCGAGAACAGATTGTGGCAGTTCGGACACATTTCAAGAATACCCGACAGAAGAAATTGTATAATTCTTTTGGAGATAGGTGTCAGCAAAAGCAGAGATAAATGGTGTATCAAGAAAATATAAATTGATAAAAATAAAAAAATGTAGCTAAAAGAAAGTGAGTTCTAAAAAGCATCGATCAGAGAAGCTGACCTCAAATAGTGGGAATGATCTATTGTAGGAGGAGAAAAATTGATTAATTCAAAGTTTTTTTTCTAAAAACGACCTTTTCGTCAGTTTAACTACTGAAAAGGCTAATATTTTGTTTTGTTATTAATTATAAATCTTAAAGACGGATTTACCTCGAAAGAAAGATTTGGCCAATTTGAAATAAAGCTCTGGTAACAAAATGATAAATCGATGAGCTTATCTTTGCAATGTTTAAACAAATGATTTAATTTAATTTAAATTAATAAATCAAATACACAGAATTATACTCAAAGCTAAAACCCTGTAACAAAAGGGATTTGACTGAAGTTGCGAATTATGTTTCATTTTGGAATAAAGATGATAGGGAATATTGGATGTTGTTATTATATAATATTATATTTATTTTAATTCACAATTAACATTTGCATTGATTTTAAAGAAACGAGAACTGTATTGAACCAATAATATACATACAATTGTATAACGTATATAGATAATTGCTTAACTAAGCAAGACCTATGACTTAGTGGGCTCATTCGTTTACCACAAATTTTATACGTTTGCTTTAAGGGGGTATTCCACTCTAAAGGCGTGAATTTCAGGTGTATTTTCAGACTAAATAAACAACAAAAAAACTAAAAATATTTTTGGTACGCATTATTTTAGATTGTTTATTGATGCTTTGAAAATGTACAAAAAATTAATGAAAAAAAGTTGTAAATTCAAGATGTTATCAAAAAAAAATGAAATATGGAAAAATATGAAACAAAAATCATTCACAGTTTCTTGATAAGAAAAATTGTTGCTATAGTTGGTTCTAAAGAAAAAAAAATCGTAAAATAGCGGCGGTCTGACAAAAATTTTAATTTTTTAACCCATTTTTTTCGAATATTTTAATTTAAAAAAAATATAGTTTTAACTTTTTCAAGGTAGGGATAAATTTGGGATAAAACTTTGATAAAAACATTTATCAAAGTTTTATACCAAATTTAAAGGCAATCGGTTGAATAAGACTTGAGATTTTATATCGATCAGGTCGAAAAAAGTAGTTTCGAGATAAACGCTTTTAAATTTTTGAGATTATTGTCCGAGTCATTCCGGTGCGGCGTAATTGCTGCTATAACTTCATAAATATTGAGAATTTTAAAATTTCCTTTTGAAAACATATTATCAAAGGTCTAAACTTTAGAAATATGCAAAAAAAAGATTAATTCAAATTTTTAGAGCAGAACACCCTCTTAAATACTTAGTTGAAATATTCATATTGCTTATTAATATTCTTATACATATTTACATCTCAAGCTATTGCGTATATACTTCTTACCTAATCATAATATCTACATTTTATATAAATACATGAAAATCATATTCAACAACTGCTTATCACAAGCTTTACATTCGCACCAGTCAATCTTTCACATATCTTAACCATAAACTGCAAATTAGAAACAATAATTTATTAAGATTGTCAATCAGTAGATGTATTATAAAAAGTACATATCAAACATTATATTATAAATTCAAAGGGTCGGTTATTGCAATCAAAAGTGTTTATAGTTACGCACTCACGCTTTACATTTGTATCAGTCATTTACTCACACATCCTAACCATAAACTGCAAATTAGAAACTATAATTTATTAAGATTGTCAATCAGTAGATATATTATAAAAATTACATATCATACATTGTATTATAAATTCAAAGGGTCGGTTATTGCAATCAAAAGTGTTTATAGTTACGCACTCACGCTTTACATTTGTATCAGCCATTTACTCACATATCCTAACCATTAACTGCAAATTAGAAACTATAATTTATTAAGATTGTCACTCATTAGATGTATTATAAAAATTATATATCATACATTATATTATAAATTCAAGGGGTCGGTTATTGCAATCAAAAGTGTTTATAGTTACGCACTCACGCTTTACACTTGTATCAGTCATTTACTCACACATCCTAACCATAAACTGCAAATTAGAAACTATAATTTATTAAGATTGTCAATCAGTAGATATATTATAAAAATTACATATCATACATTGTATTATAAATTCAAAGGGTCGGTTATTGCAATCAAAAGTGTTTATAGTTACGCACTCACGCTTTACATTTGTATCAGCCATTTACTCACATATCCTAACCATTAACTGCAAATTAGAAACTATAATTTATTAAGATTGTCACTCATTAGATGTATTATAAAAATTATATATCATACATTATATTATAAATTCAAGGGGTCGGTTATTGCAATCAAAAGTGTTTATAGTTACGCACTCACGCTTTACATTTGTATCAGTCATTTACTCACACATCCTAACCATAAACTGCAAATTAGAAACTATAATTTATTAAGATTGTCAATCAGTAGATATATTATAAAAATTACATATCATACATTGTATTATAAATTCAAAGGGTCGGTTATTGCAATCAAAAGTGTTTATAGTTACGCACTCACGCTTTACACTTGTATCAGTCATTTACTCACATATCCTAACCATAAACTGCAAATTAGAAACTATAATTTATTAAGATTGTCAATCAGTAGATGTATTATAAAATGTACATATCATACATTATATTATAAATTCAAAGGGTCGGTTATTGCAATAATAAATGTTTATAGTTATGCACTCACGCTTTACATTTGTATCATTCATTCACTCACACATCCTAACCATAAACTGCAAATTATAAACTGTAATTAATTTAAACTGACAGTATTAAAGAAAGTACACACTAGTACATTATAAATTCAAAGGGGGAGGAAATGCAATCAAATGTGTTTCAAGTAACATACTCAGGCTTTACATTCGCATCAGTCATTCTCTCACATATCTTAACCGTTAACTGCAAATTAGAAGCTATAATGAATTTAGACTGCCAGTATTATATAAAGTACATACATTATAAATTCAAAGGGGCGGTAAATACAATCAAAAGTGTTTATGATATAGTTACGTTCTCAGAATAACAGTGGAGTTTTGGAAATACGGCGTAATTTGCACCGTAACACGTTTGGACTAGGCGGAAATTTAGAGCAGCTCGTTAATATTATATATACCGTATATCATCGTGCATAACAATGTAAATTTCTTCGCTAACATTCATCAAGCCTAAATGGACTACGATAGGGCGTCTCTCAGACAAACAAATATTAGATGATAGGAAAATTGTTGGGTTGAAATTCTGTAAATGGAATTTATTAGACGTATAATGGATTTTCCTAAGTTAATTTCAAAATATTGTACTACATTTTCATTGTATTCCGTACAATCTGGCTAATTTTATTATATTTTGTTTATAGTCAAGGCATTAACTTTGTGGAGGTTTAAATACATTGTAATTTGTTTTATCAAACACTGTCACAAAAAGTGGAATAAACAGTGTTTTATAAAACAAATTACAAAATTTTATTGTCATGTGGCAATTTCCTTAAATTAATCAGAGCTTTTAAAAAAGCCTTATGTTAAAGTTAAATTAGAACCCATTTTACATAATTAGTTCAAATTTTAAATCGATAATATTTATTGTAACAACTTTTTTTATCTGAAGCGTAACATGAGATGAATCAGTATAACTGAAACTTGAGCAGAAGTATTGTTCGAGAAGAACAGTTTTTTCAGGACTTGGCTTAGCTATCTAACCTGCATAGGAAATTACTTTAAAGAAAACGGTTCTATGAGATCTCAAAACATTTTGTACGTTTGCAGCGGATGTAGGAAAAAATGTAAGACAAAGTGGAGGCACCAAAGCAATAGTCGGAGATGTGTAGGAGTTTCTATGACACTCTATTGTATCTCGTGGATGGTAAGAGTCCATCACAATTACACTACCATAATTACCAGCAAGAAAAAGTGTTGAGTAGATAAGGAATTTGTGTAGATAAGGATAAGAGGACGAAGTTGAGAGGGACGCAACGCGGCTGCTGCAGGTGCAGGATTGGAAGGTCGAAGTGGAAGACAGGAAGAGTTGGAGGCGAAGATTGACGGAGGCCAAAGTTCGACATGGGCTGTAAGACCATCGAAATAAGATAACGAATTGACATATTCTTATGTTTAGCGTAAAACGATGAAGGAATAAAAGAACATAATGGTGTTCCTAAACCCAAGTCTTTCGATCGTGAAAATGATCAACTAAACATTTTTTTTAAATGATTTTGTTCCTATCGAAATTAACTTTCATGCGCACCATAAAGCCGTTTCTCTGTCGGGCTAGACCAACGGGGACAGAGTGCAAGACTTTTTCATCTCCACACACCCTTCACCTCTTCTACATTAATACATCTCAAACGACTTATATGATTTTCCTAATTTTTAACATTTCCTTCTTTTAAAACAGCATACACTTGATTCAACACTTTTCCTTAATCTTCCTTTACCACCCACATTTACACTGTTTATTGTATAAGTTTTTTAAAATTATTTTTTAGTTTTTCATTCGTTCCATGTGGTCAAACCATCTCAGAGTGCTTTCCTTTCCCTCACTCAGCATATCAACTTTAAGTAAGCATTATTCTCAAATCATTTTATTTAGTATTTTATCATACGTTGGAAAACGAAAAACTCCACGGCACAGAATAGCTTTCCAACTGAATTGACGTTGGAATGGCAAGGGGATTCTCAACTACGAGGTCCAGCAACACTTTCCAACTGAATTGACGTTGAAATGACAAGGGGATCCTCAACTACGAGGTCCAGCAACGCTTTCCAACTGGATTGACGTTGGAATGGCAAGACGATCCTCAACTACGAGGTCCAGCAACGAAGACGACGATCAGTGGTTTTTCAAGTCCGTGTTTCACTCAAACGTATCAAATTTGGTATTTAAATATTGTTTAAACCATAATCTTAGCAGATGTTGGTACTATGTGATTCGAGTATATACTCGTATGTTTAAATGGCCCATCGATTTTTCCCTATCACTACACGTAATTTGATATACCTTGTTACATCTGCATCATCTGAGAAACTATTACCTAACTTGCAGAAATCTTCAGCTTGCTCTAATATTTCATTAATCACCCATATATCTTATTTACACCATACAAGTTATTGTTTTCTCGTTATAACTACTAAACAATCGTGCTATTCAGCATATTAATAATAATTATTTCAAAAATATGACTTGTGTAGCACTATTTCGATATAAAATATCCCTTCAAGAGCGCTGTGGCTTTTGATTTTACAAGACAGCTCTGTAAAATACAACCAAATCAATTTAAGTGGAATAAGCTTTCTAACGTATGTAAGATTGACGAAGAGGACAACTATGAGTTAGTTTGGGCATTTAAAACGTATAAATCAAGAAAATAAATATACAGAGCAAATGAAAGTGTAAAGTGTGGGGAGATTATCAAAACTAGTATAGTTGAATCAAGTGAATGATGTTGTGAAAGAACGAAATGTAAAAAAGTCAGAGAAATCGTGGTAGTTGTATGTATATAAAGGAGCAAACAAACTAAAGTTGTGATAGTTAAGTCTGGCGCTCTATTTTCTCTGCCTACCTCAATAGGGAAATGGCGAGAAAGTTTACATGTACAGGGTCTTTCAATAAGGACGCACGATTTTGAAATGTAAATAAAACAAGTTGTGTGGGAGATATCTACTCATTTGTTTTCATTTGAAAGAATATTTTATGGCATTAAGTATGGAATATAACGTCGTTCAAATGTCCGCCGTGGTTTTGCTTGGTGACACGTATTCGGGAGGTCCAATTTTCGATGACTTTGTCGCATAAATCTGGCTGACTTTGCTGGATGGCGTTCGTTATGTTGACTTTGAGGGCATCAATTGTTTGCGGTTTAAACGCATAGACCTGCGATTTAAGATAGCCCCAAAGGAAGAAGTCTAAAGGCGTTAAATCGCATGATTTTGGTAGCCAGTTCACGTCGCCGCCGCGCGAGATAACCATGCCCTCAAATCGCTCGTGCAGAATGTCCATTGTAGCATGCGCTATGTGGCACGTAGCGCCGTCCTGTTGGAACCACATGTCGGTATCCATATCATCCAGTAAGGCCACAAAAAGTTGCTTATCATTGATCTGTAGCGCTCGCCGTTGACGGTTATGGCAATGCCAGTTTCGTTTCGGAAGAAGTACGGACCGATGATTCCGATAGACCAAAATCCGCACCAAACAGTGACTTTCTCGGGATGTACTTGGTGCTGGTGTATCTCGTGTGGATTGGTATCGTCCCAAATCCGACAATTTTGCTTCCAACAATCTACGAGATCATCGGCATCGAAAATACTGCCTCTATTTAGCCATATAACAAGATTATTCGAGTAATTCTGATATCTCAGTATACCACGTCAATCGGTTGTTGACAACCTGCATGATTTTAATAAGACGCTTGATTTCCATCTGTTTTGTGTTCAAATCACGACCTAAAAGAATCCCAGTAAGCTGGTAAAGTTCATCTGGTAACAATACTCTTACGAGTTGAGGACGTGTGCTGTTGTTTCATGTTGTAGTCGCATCACATACGACAATGCTGTCATCTCCTGCAATTATACATCACCAGTTTCGTTCCAATTCCAGTAGTTTAAAACAAAACGTCCAATTACAGGGGTTGAAGACAATTTTGTCTCCTTACCAGGATCTTCAATTAATCTAAATTATCAACTCAGATATGTCGAAAGGTACAATAAAAAGGAAGAAAGAAAGTTTAGTGGGATTTATTTTGTAAGTCCACTGCTCATTTTTCATGATTCACTAACATTTCATTGCATTAAAATCGGGTGAGTTTATTGGCAATATTTTCCATCCAAACATATTAAAATAAATATCTGGTTGAAAATATCTGACTCTGAGTTAGGAGGTCTCTACTGTACATATACACGAACATGCTACAGTAATTATCAATTTGATTTGGTACGTGTAACGTTTATCTATCGGCTTTGAGATTCTATCTATTTATTGGTATACGCTAAGTAAATTCATGAAATGTTTCTATAGTACCAATTACGAATGAAAAATTCAAAATGCCAACTAGTTAATCTCATTTTACTAAAGCGTATGGTTTAAATATTGTGGAACTCCACATGAGAATATTTATTGTGTATATCCATTTCGAATAAATTAATCATTGTCACCGTGAAAACCATACATTTTCTATCGATGATTCCAAATTCTTACATATCAGTAGTAACGGAAATAAATTGGACAGATTAGAGGCCCTAGAAATTTCTAAGTCAGTGCATCGAGGTGAACATCTGGAAAACACAAATATCCTAAAATCTCTCCACTACTCACCAAGGTTGTCTCATGCCTCCCCCAGCCCCCAGTCCCCAACGCGAACATTTACCGTTAGAAATGTGTATCTCGGTACCAGTTCGAACATAATTCAGTCTTGTTTGTGCTCTCTTGATGATGAGGTGAAAGCCTTGAAACCGGTAGAGTTATACCGTTACAAAAAGTGGAATAAACAGTGTCTTTAAATCTCCACAATGTTAATGCCTTAACTATAAATAATATATGAGAATATTTAATAATACATTACATAGTTCTTCCACTAACAACATTAATTATCACTACTTCTGTTTCTACCTATTACATTGAGTATGAAAACGTGTCCCAGTGATTGATTAAACGACCTTAGTAACCTAATTAGTAAGACGCTTGTCTTCTAATTCAAGAGTTGAGATTTGAATTCTTCATTCTGGTTTTAACTTAAGGCTCTTTTAACATATTTGTGATCGGTTGGAAGAGATTGCTACCTGGCGAAAAACTCGTTAGTTTGTACTGTGTATGTATGGGTAATTTAATGAAATTTATTAACCCATTTTACATTCGTTACAGGTTTAACTCAATGAATCGAATAACAAGCAAAACGATTAAATAATTTAAAGTTTAAATATAACAAAAAGGCAGCAGGAACAATGAAAGTTATGCTTCTGAGTGAACGGACTAAGTTATTTCTACAAATTTAATTAAGTTGTTCATTCTTCAATTTACCCACCGAGAGATGACAGAAAATTCATTCAAACAAGGTCATCCGTGAATACGGCAATGAAAACAATTTCAATTAATTATATTATTTATAGTTAATTAACATTGTGGAGGCTTAAAGACATAATTTGTTTTATCAAACACTGTTTATACTACTTCATGTAACGGTATAACCATACCGGTTTCAAGGCTTTCACTTCATCATCAGGGAGTACAAGCAAGACTCTTTAGGAGAGCAAAAACAAGTCTTGTTTGTGCTCCCTGATGATGAGGTGAAAATCTTGAAACCGGTAGGGTTGTATATACCGTTACATCAAGTGGACTAAATAGTGTTTGATAAAACAGATTACAATTTCAATTCACATGACGTAAATAATTGTCTGATAATGTAAACATGACGTAAATAATTGTCTGATAATGTAAACATGACGTAAATAATTTTCTGATAATGTAAACAAAATTTTGTTAAACAACAAATGGACTCCTATTTTACCTGTAAGCAATTTGTTATATATAAACAGGTGCGTAGATCTTTAAGCATACCCATTAAAATATGACTACCACCGTGGTCAAGTTAATAAAATGCTTGTCTCTTAACTCGGAAGTTACGGGTTCAATTTCCGTTGAAACCAATTTTTTTTTAAAAGATGTCTAGTCTGTTTTACACCATTTTTCAACAAATGTCAAAGTGGTCGCTTTAGATGACTATCAAACGTTAACTACGCATCGCATCTGGCTGATTTTTTACAGACATCACTTGAAAAATTATACTTCTTAGCAAAGATATAACAAATAATAATAATATGATAAAAATACAATATATATAGTGTCGTTTATGGAGTAAGCTCTCTTTAAGTGCGCCCTAAAAGTCACTTTATGTATTTTGACCCCATCTCATGGAAATTTATCAAACTGTTTAAACTACCCGCATATGTGAATCTAACTCATATAACGTACCTGAAACAAATATCTGGAAAATACACGTGTACGCCTTCCATCTTCAAAACAAGGAAGCTAAAGTAAGTTTGGAGTGGAATAGAGATCTTTGAAAATTCAATGTAACCTCGAGTGGTATTTAATCGTATTTGAGTATACAACCAAAACTGCCTCAACACCAAGTGTAAAGTTACTGTCAGAAACTATACTGAATAAGGCGAATTGAGTTCTATCATATACTACGAGAGGTGATATTCTGCAAAGTGGTTACTTGTTTATCTTATTTATCATAAAGGAACTAGAAACATTGTTTTAACTTTATTGACTCCTCAAGACGACTTTCCAATTTATTTACTGCGCAAAATATTTTACATGGAAAACATATTGTTTATATAAGCAAACTTATTTTACTGTCAATCTATTACACTAATTATTGTTTATATTATGAGCCAACTTATTTTACTGTCAATCTATTACACTAATTATTGTTTATATGATGAGCCAACTTATTTTACTGTCAATCTATTACACTATTTATTGTTTATATGATGAGCCAACTTATTTTACTGTCAATCTATTACACTAATTATTGTTTATATGATGAGCCAACTTATTTTACTGTCAATCTATTACACTAATTATTGTTTATATGATGAGCCAACTTATTTTACTGTCAATCTATTACACTAATTATTGTTTATATGATGAGCCAACTTATTTTACTGTCAATCTATTACACTAATTATTGTTTATATGATGAGCCAACTTATTTTACTGTCAATCTATTACACTAATTATTGTTTATATGATGAGCCAACTTATTTTACTGTCAATCTATTACACTAATTATTGTTTATATGATGAGCCAACTTATTTTACTGTCAATCTATTACACTAATTATTGTTTATATGATGAGCCAACTTATTTTACTGTCAATCTATTACACTAATTATTGTTTATATGATGAGCCAACTTATTTTACTGTCAATCTATTACACTAATTATTGTTTATATGATGAGCCAACTTATTTTACTGTCAATCTATTACACTAATTATTGTTTATATGATGAGCCAACTTATTTTACTGTCAATCTATTACACTAATTATTGTTTATATGATGAGCCAACTTATTTTACTGTCAATCTATTACACTAATTATTGTTTATATGATGAGCCAACTTATTTTACTGTCAATCTATTACACTAATTATTGTTTATATTATGAGCCAACTTATTTTACTGTCAATCTATTACACTAATTATTGAGAGTGTAGAACTTTTTGAACCATTTGTGAGATTTCACACTTTAATGGGACATACTCGTATATTTATTTATTTAAATGCTTTCCATAATGTTTTTTTTTGCATTTTTTATCATTTTTCGGCCTTTTTTACCTTTCACAACCAAATATCAAGATTTTTTAGTGATTCAACGTGTACGCAATTCAATGCTTATTAATATCAATAGCAAAATACGGGCTCAATTATTTATTTTCATGCGTTTGTATGGCACCTTTCTGAAAATCTGATTTTAATGATTCGGACATCTTGAAAAGTTTGCCAGTAGGCAGCATTTTTTTACTTTCTTTAGTAACCACAAGTAAACACAGACCACGCGGTTTGTCCTCGCACGAGTTACGTATCACTACCGTGCAAGTGAAGAGGCGACACCACTCGCATACGTCTAACACGTGTAATTATTGTAACCACGTAAACTGTTACCAAACTGGGTATCTTTTTTCGGATATCATCAGGAGTCCAACTTGAAGCCCTCGGGCTGAAGTCAAACCAGTTGGATCATGGGGCCTGTAGAAATAATAAATAAACGAAGGATACTTTAACGTTTATTTAAGAAGTTACTTAATAAATGTTGGAAAATTCTCTAAGATCTTGATTTTTTTTTTTCAGTAGCTTCATGATAATAATAGGATCAACAACAGGGGTTAAATTTGAAACACTCAAGAGTTAAAGCTCAAAATACTTTAAAATTACTTCTTTAAAACTACTTCATAAGATTTTAAAAAACTTTTGGTCCTTAATTAAATAGAATTTTTATTTTACTTTCAGGTCTTTAATCATAAGTTTTTATAAAGGATTCATATTTTCCATTTTTTGACATTCTAAAAATAAATGGGATAAAAACTTAGTATTTTATAATACATAACAAAAATAATAGGGATAAATACCTAGTATTTTATAATACATAAATAAAATAATGGGGATAAATATCTAGTATTTTATAATACATAACTTTTTTTTGTACATAACTTAATACATAACTTTATAATACATAACTAGTATTTTATAATACATAACTTTTCTTTTTTTTTTACCTGGCGAGTTTATTGTCTTGTAGAAATCTCTTCCAACCAACCAGAAAGATGTTTTTTATAGACACTAAGTGTTAACCAGACTGGAATCCTATTTAAAAAAAATCTGGGTTCCAGCGGAGATCGAACCCGCAACCTCCGGATCGGCAGACAAGTGTCTTACCACCAGACCACAGAGGTCGTTTGTTTTTTATCTTTCTGGTTGGCTGGAAGATATTCCCACATGGCAATAAGCTCACCAGTTTTTACTGTTTAACTATACAACGAAAGTGTAATACAATATAATGAAATATGTGGAATAGTGCCCTGGGTAAAATTTATACTCTTTGCGATCGAGTTGATAAATGAATTCTCTTCAGGATTTGGATCAGCGAATTGTGGATGAGCCGCAATCTAATCTACTGTGAACTATTTTAGTAAATCAAAAGGAGATTTACATTTCTTAAAAATACAAATGTTTACATTTTCATTGAACCTGAGTAACTTCATAGCTTGATTTCCTGCCAGCACAAATATATAAAAGCACTTAAGAGCAATATCATTAATATTATAAAATCTGTGGGTATTTATTAAATTTCATTTTTCCATGATGGGAACTCATTTGTGGTTAGCACCTCAACGTCATTTGGGGGAAACTGTTAAAAAAAATATATCAATAAACATAATTGCAAATGTCAGCCATACAACTAAACATGAAGAGGTAACAGTACACCTACACATCTAGTGCGTGTGAGTATTGTTATCAGACGAACTCTTTTACTGAGCTGGGATCCTTTTTATATTATTTTTTGTTTTCATCGGGAATCAAACCTAAAATCCCCGATTGGAATTGAAACGTCTTATCAACTGGCTACGGAGGTAGTCAATAAGGTATTCAGATAAGAATTTTAAGCAAAAGTAATTAAAAACGCATAAATGTTTTAAAATGCTTAAATTCCCATCACGGGAGCATATACCGGATGGATGTCATACGTAAATTTTATCTGGCGCCACCTCTCACAGGATAAGGAATCCTTTCTAGCAAAGGAAATGACTTCGTCATATTACGGGGTAACGTCGTCGCACAAATACTTCACACAAAATACTCCAGAGGCCACGCGTTGTTGAAATTTTCATGAGTCTGCTTTATTTTGCACAGAACTTCTTTATAACACAACGGAACACAAATATCTTATCATTAAATTGCACCATTTATTAAATGTCACCACATATTAAACGTCATCATTTAATAAACGTCACCATTTGTTAAACGTCACCATTTTATTTACATTTTCGTAATTGACATGTAAAAAGTTTATGCGATATAAGTTGATGCAGTTTAATGTGCGTTTATTTTACAATATTCATTAAATCGATGTATGCTGTAAATTAGAATAGTACATAAAAAATAAATAAGCGTCATTTGAATTTACATTAATAAACTAAAACTAAAAAAAAACGAAACGAACGAAAACAAAGTTTTTAACATATTCGAAATAAAAATTCCAACAGAAAATGCGATTTAAATTTTGGTAATATTATAACATATAAAGACCAAAAAACAACTTAAAACACTTATTCCTTTATGACGAAGTTGTTTTGTAGCAAATTGCAAATTATACAGTGGTTTTCGCTCCTTATGGAGAATAGAAATATTGGGTGTTAACATAAGTTGTGTCCGTTTTTTAAGCCTTCAAAATGGAATGTCATGTAGACGAAAGTGAGCATTTTCGACACCTCCGGTGGACTTCGATGATGACCACTTAAACCATATTATTCATGAAGATCCCCTTCAAACCACCCTAGAATTGACTGAGCAGATTAATTGTAGTCACATCACTGTATACCGCTATATTAAATCAATGGGAAAAGTTCAGAAGTTCGGCGCTTGGGTTTCACATGTTTTGAGTGAAAACAACAAAAATCATCGTTCGACAATTTCTGCTGGTTTGCTCGCACGTCATCGAGCTATGCATGGCCACAAGCAAACATTCCTCTACCGCACTATTACTGGTAATGAAAAATGGTTTGAAAATGGTGATGAAAGAAAAATAGTGAATAAAAATGTTTGAAAGGGATCTTGATGAATAATATGGTTTAAGCGGTCCTCATCGAAGTCCACTGTTCCTCCCGAACGCTCCATGTATTTCAGGTCAAAATTACCGTCCTTGAAACGCAAAAACCATCGACGAGCTGTCCTTTAATTTATAGCATCTTCACCGTACATTTCGCAAATATCGCGAGTAGCTTTGACAGTTTTATTCCCTCGATTGAACGCGAAAAGAAGGAAGTGTCGAAAATACTCACTTTCGTCTACATGACATTCCATTTTGAAGGCTTGTAATCAAATAAAATAATACATGTAACGTAAAAGCAAACACAATATCTTGTAGAACAGAAAATTTTCTTTTGAATGACGTATAACATTTACCATTTTGTTTTACTTTTGGTGCTCATTTTTAAATCTGGAAAAAAACGGACACAACTTATGTTAACACCTAATGTAAAAAAATCTTTGCATCGAGATGCATCTCCGGTCCACCTGGTGTACCCAAGCTTTTGGACTACCTATTTCACTGTTGGTATAAGCGCGTTAATAGACAAAAAATTTAATTGATTAATTTGTATTCATTTTTTAAAAGTTTTGTAGCCATTTGGATTATTTCAAAGATCATATTTTGTGATAATGTGAAGACATTGATTATGTAATTTCTGAATGGATCTCCATTCAACCTTACATCAGTACATCATCGAACTGTCAAAATATTGTTTAAGTGTATTATTTTTTTAACTTGAAGAACTGTTTAAGCCCATGTTTTAAGCCGCTTTAAAGTACATTTGCGCTATGAGCCATTTTCCTTCTTCTGTAACGTTTAAAGTCAATCGTAGCTGGTATCTTTCACACTTCAGTTTGTCGCCGCTAGAGAAATTATTTTGTGCAGATCTTTCTTTGTCACTTTTTGATGTCTCCCTTGTAATAAATAAATGGGGTTTTGACCTTCTATAGTGAAAAGTGTAAATCACGCTGAAAAAAAACTTCTTTTTTTTTCTTGAATCTTTTAAAAGACATTTTTTCAATTTGTGGTGTCATGTTTGTGGTTTTTGTAATAAAATAGATAACATATTCATTTTTATTTTGTATTCCCTACTGTTTTATTTGAGTTCACTACCTTTCCAAAGACATCCGTTTCCCTCAGGTGAAGATGAACTAATTATGTCTAAAATATACATTTCCCAATTGTAGTAGGGAATGTAGCAGTGACTAATACAGTCAGGGGAATAGGTAGGCGTCAAAAGGGTGTCATTTGAACGGAAAGCATATAATTTAACAGAAGAAAATCATTGAAATTTGCTGGGGTATTTAAAATGTTGACATTTTTTTTATTTACGTATTTTGTTCCTCATAAGGACGAGAAAGGTGGTAGGATTTAATTAAACTGTAATAAATTACAAGAATACGTCGAAAAAAACATCGTACAAAGGATTTCAACTCTCATAAGTTTAGTTTGTTAAGCAGTTAGATGGCATTTAGAAGAGCAGATTAACTGAATTTAAGATGAATATATGTGATGCTGCTCATAGAAACAACAATACAAAAATACTACAGGTAGCAAATACCGTTCGTGGGTGCTGATAAAGATAAGCTTAAAACCTAGATATAAATAAAATAATCGAGCAGTTTGGTAATTGAATTTTCTCAAAGGTTTAATCCGATTTGCTTCAACAAGGAGAAAAATACGTCGCACTGTTACGAGTGGGAAAAGATAAAAAATAGGCTTAAATATGGAAACTTCCCGGTATGTGAAAAAAAAACGAAAGCAAAAGTCACTGTTTTTTTCCTTTCGTATTGTACGTCGAATATCCCTGACTTATATTGCTTTCTACATATTGTGATATGATTTAGAAAATCTAATAAATGATTTAAAATATACAAATTTTCTTCTTTTTTGTGGAAGAATCCAATTTTTATTGTTCCGCCATGGGGGATACAATGAATATAATATGACTGAAGTTATGTACAAGTAATTTGATTTGTTTTTTTTTATGTAGCTTCAAAGTGAAATAATTCATTGCGCGGTATTGTGGAAAATGTTCCTTTTGCATTTTATATTATTATATAATCGTATCATTGCACAATCAGGTGGGTAAAATGTAATATGGTAATTTTTTACTTTTTTATTGTGAACTAAAAGTTAACAAATCACTACCTCAGAAAGCTCTTCTTTATTGCACCCAACACATTCTTAAGTTCACACACATTCCTAATCATATCATTACGTATTCTGTCATCCACGTATTCTTCTCGTTTGCATTTCTACAGCCGTGTTCTTAGCCCATGTCCATATTTCACTTCTATACATCAAAATTGGTACTAAAACAGTGTTGCGGACTATCGTCTATGCAGGTTTCAATATAGAGTTTTTATGCCCCATTGATTTTATATCGCTACAAGCCGTTCGATATCCCTTGTAACCCGTCATCATTTGAGGAAATATTACATTAATAACAACATTTTTCAACTTGCTCTAATCTTTCATTGCTTACTCTTATCTGGATTTCCTTTTTCTTTCACTTTTATTATCAACTTGGTTATCACCTTGGTTGTGTATGTGATAGTTTCAATTTTAAGTAAAAGTAAATGAATCCTATTGGGTTTTTTAGTATTCTGAACAAATATATTAAATTTGTAATTAAAGAGTTGTATGACAAGAAAACAACAGTGTAAATCAACAACATCGATTCCAAAAAGTTAAAAGTACGAAAGAGTGTACCGCAAGGGTGCATCCTCTCTCCCGATTTGTTTAACATATATGGAGAATATATTATGAGGAGAATAGAAAATTGGTGGAAAAAAGAAAAAAAATTACCACATTAGAAGAATAAATGGAGACACTCCTTAAAAAGGTTGAACACGGGAACAAGCTCCTGGGCCTTGCAATCAACAGGTCAAAAATTAAGTTTATGATAACAGGTTGCAGTAACAAACTCCTACCAAATAATGTGAATCATGGTCTGCAAGTGGGGACTGAATTGATTTACTTAGGCTCCAGTGTTACCAACAACGAAGGATAAATGCGTCAAGTTAAGTCTCTCATTTTTGCAATATTCATGTATGGCGTGGAGAATTAGACTCTGAGAGCAAGCGAGATAAGTAGAATAGATGCATTTGAAATGTAGTGCTCGAGAAGAATGTTACGAATTCCATGAACAACAAGGCAAACTAACTAACACCTCCATTCTCGAAGAACTGAGAGTTACTGACAGATTGTCGACAGTTCTTCGATTATTTGCGTACATTGCTCGTGGCAAAGGAAACAGTTTGGAGAGGTTCGTGGTTACTGAAGACATGGAAGGACAACGCACAAGAGTAATAATGTCAATACGTTGGACTGTCAAAGTGAGGGACGCAACTGAACTACTCATAATAACTACCCTTTGAGCCGCAGAGTGCAGGAATGAGTGGAGAGAAGTCGTCAGAGGCTACCATGGGTGTCACGATTCTCAATCATGAGCTATACGACATGATGAAGACAAGATTTATGAATGTGGCATAGATGAAATATGCGTGCACAGATAGGAAAGTTTGACGATTTGCCCTCTGCGCATACACCAACAAGGAAACGGCGTGATGATATGTACGTATATATGCATCATTTATATAAGTCCAACCGCATTGCTATATAAATAACCACATTGATATTTGAAAAACCGCATGGAAATAATTATTTGTATAATATGGCAAAATTTTCTATATATGGTATAAAAAAAGAAATTTTGATTAACATTTATTTAAAAAATGGAAATGTTGAACAATATTAATTTAAAAATAGAAATGTTAAGTGAAAAAAAAACTAAACATATATGTATGATATGTATGGTGTATGCAAACACTGCTGAGTAATGTATGCTATGTAGTTAAGTATTCTAATTTTGATACACACGCTATCGAAGTAAAACATGTCGGTAATAGGAACATATGTACTAACAATATAAAATTAGACCGTTTATTTAAAACAATTTTTTTACAAAACGTAAAAAATAAATTAATTGTCATTTGTATCATATGTATTTAAAACACAGTAATTATAAAGTCATACAATTTAATGAAGTTTTTAGGTAACGAAATGCGAAAAAAATCTCGATTTTTCTTAAGGTATTGAATGCATTAAGTATTAACATTCGGTGCGACTGTTAACTTTTAAACTTCATATAATAAAACCTATTAAAGTATAATAAAATGACATTCATACGAGTATATGTTAGCTGTTGAGATTCGATCGTTAAGAAGGATGGACAAATATTTATAGGTTAAGTAAGAAGTGTCGCGATAAATGAACAATGTGGATGTGAGAGAGATGAGTGAGGATAGAATGACCAAAAAAATAGATATGACTGAATGAAGAAGAACAAAAAAATAGGATCTCTCAAAGTTGCATGGAGTAACATTTTAGTCAACGATTATTGAAATAAGGTAAGGTAAAACTATATTGAATATAAGTTGTATGAGACGAACTATTTATTTATTTATTTATTATTACACATGACAAGAAATATACACAATTTGAGAAAAAATAACAGGTAATTTCATTTGGACATATAATTTTAATGGATCTGGGTTTGTTGCCTTTCATTTGTCGTATCCCCAGTAAACTAGTACTATGAATGTGGTAGAAGCGTTGAATGTCTCTTAGGACCGGAATATGTGGCGATCGATCCTCTTTGCCTATCTTGCAAGGAACATGACGTGATGAGATATAATGCAAGTAAGTATAACAATTAACAATTATTTGGTAATTGTTTTCGCTCATCTATGGATGGTCTTTTCAGGTAGTTAAAAAATAAAATATAAGGAAAAATGTAATTATTCAGCAAGTACAAAATCTAGTTAACATCTTATATATTATATATTAAATGATATTTCTAAATATGAATCGATATTCCTATGAAGGCTTTAGTGCATTTACTCTATGCATACTCGCATAAGCTAGAGTTGATATCCGTGCGAGTGTTCTTGTCTCTTTACGTGCGTGGTAGAATGTTAACACGTGCGATGGACGCACCTCGATTCCCGGGCTCTCACTTAGTTCAAAACTCAAAGGCTTGATTATAATTATTGCGACAGAAGACAATTATGTCTCATGAGCACCCTCTTCAATATGTTGTAATCACCAGTTTGTGCATATTGAAGATAACTAAACAATGAATGAACTATGCGAGTGAGAGTAGAATGGTTTTTCAGTATTTTATGTTGGGATATGAAATTCAATATTTTTTGTAATTTGATATTCGGACTGACAAGTTCTTATGATTGAAAACAATAGTTCTCTCGCTTAACAAAAGAAAATATACAATACATTTACGTTTTTTCTTGTTGAGTGCACGAGTGAAAGATATCATTCGTTGCATGTTAGTTCAGTTAGTGAACAAATCAAACGGTATTTGCTTTTGATTGATATTTACTGATTTCATTGACTGAATAAAAGAACCTTGTTCGCTCGCTCGACTAGTAAAAATGATCTTTTAAAAAAATACTTAAACATGCTTTTTTGTAACCTCAATAAATCATACTATACTTGAGAAAATGTAGCATGGTCTCTGTGACGTTTCATAAATTGGCCCCAATACAACCTTGTAACGACGTTCAGTAATTTTTATTATTTTATCAACTTTAATACAAGTCTCGATTCTAATAAATAACAAGTTATTTAGGTAAATACATTACATAAAACTAACAATGATGACAAATTAATACATCTTGTTACAAATTAGCAAAAATGTGGCAGTTTGTTAAAATCAAATAATATTTGATGACGTTTGTCAAAAGTCACTACGTTAGTTTGCATTGGCTAGGGATGGGGTACTTTGATTTTCGATATTTTTATACCTGAAATTAAATGTTCGTAATTAGTATTAATTCATAGTGGATCTTGGCCTATTTAAAGATATATACAAATCATACAATACATTAGAAAGTCAGTATAATGAAAACTAGGAATTAAAACGTCAGTTTAGAGAAAAACAATTTTTCGATTTATAAAAAAACAATTCGATTTGTAAAAAAAAACTATTTTACCCCATCGCTTGGAGACATGACATTTCAAATGTCACAGGGACCATCCTACATTTTCTCAAGTATAAAATATGTTCTTTGAATAAAATATAAACCTTTCGATAGCTTCTCTTTTAAAAAAAATCCCTCCGGAACTTTTGATAACTTCTCTCCTAAATATACATTATTTTCTATTCCCTTAACTTATGTGTTATAACGGGATTTATAGTTGCACACAATTTCTTTAGCGGTGAGCCTATTATTTCTCTATTTTTATTTATACATCAGCTATTTCATAAGGCTCATTGTCTGTTTTCTTTTAACCTGGCGAGTTTATTCTAACCTAACAATCTCTTCTAACCAACCAGAAATATGTTTTTATAGGCCCTTAGTGTTAAGTGTCTGTTCTGAGGCAACTGACTTACACTAATGAAATTCACATATGAATGCTTCTAAAATTATACCTATAGTTGCACAGATCCGAGCTACAGCCACTCGCGTGATATTACAACTCTGAGCCAAAAATTGTCTTTTATTCGTAGTTTACTTCTGTTAAGTAAAAATTTGGACTCTCATATTATTTGAACTTTTCACGCTACGGGCATAATTTGGGATCACATGCTATCTATGTACATAATACTATTAGACATAATTTGGGACAACATGCTATGTACATAATACTATCAGACATAATTTGGGGTTGAATATGTATGTGCATGTGCATATTTATATAATTTTTTGACAATTTTCGTACACATTTAATGAGTTTATAACGGTATTAATTGATTTTTGTATTTATTGTAATTTACCTGAACAAGAGTGTTAGTTGAAAACATCTGATTTTCTCACTTTCGGTGAAAGTATATTTCAACTGGAAGGATGTTATGAGATGAGCCCAGACCTTTTGAATGCTTCTCTTTCAAATGTATTTTCTCTTCCATTACCTCAAAATATGATATACGTGTATAATTTCAGGATATCATATATATGAACCTATACCTTTTGTACTATGCTGCTATCAATAAACACCTATTTATTTATTCATAAAACGTGTTTTGTATATTAATCAAATGATATTTCCTTTTGATTGACCTTTACTGGTTTCATAGACCGAAAAAAATAAACCACGTTCCCTAGGTAGCCCAGTGAAAATGTACTTTTACAATACTTAAGATTAGTAATATAACTTAACTACAATATTTTGTAACCTAGGTGATTCATATTACAACTTTAAATAAAATATTTTACTTAGTTTATTTTTATTGTTTCATGTCTTTTTAAACAGAGTAAAATAAAATGGCATTTTATTACCTTATTTGATGATAAACAAGTATATTTTTTAATGGCACATCGTGTAACAAACGCTTATGAATGATTTAGTCGTGATGCCCACAATATTTTATTGGTTCGCTTTTTACAATTGGAATAGTTTTCTCTTCAACAATTTATTCAAAGTTACATATAACAAGTTACAAATTCAATATTATCCTCTTTAGTTAAGAACGTTCTGTCTTTGGAATTGTAATTTGTTTAATCAAACACTGTTTATTCCCCTGTTTGTAACTTTCACGCCATCATCAGGGGGGCACAAACGAGAGTCTTGTTTGCGCTCCTCTGCTGATGAGGTGAAACCCTTGAAACCGGTAGGGTTATACCGTTACAAAAAGTGGAATAAACAGTGTTTGATAAAACAAATTATAATGTCTTTAAACTCCCACAAGATTAATGCCTTAACTGTAAATAATATTCGTCTTTGGAATGTTGAACAATCCAAGTTATCTTTAGTATCTGACATAATATTTTGCGGTTCATTCGGGTTGACTTTAAAATGATTTTTCCTAGCTCAGTTAGATGTGCTACATATTTATCGACATTTAAAAATAAACTAAAAGAGTTTTTAAAAACCATTTATTTCAAAAATTTCTTTTTCCTATTTCTCATACGATTCTTGTGCTAATTCCTATTTTCCTTGAGATTTATCTTTAAATTTATTTTATGTTAGTTTTTCTCAAACATTGTTTACATACACTACGTTAAATACACTCTCATGGATGCCAATAACAATTAAAAAACCAAAGCTTGTTGGTTGGAAGAAATTACTTTTTATCAATAAATCCATCAGATGTATTTTCATGAAAGTGATTTATAAATAAATTACAGAAATTGTTTTTCAATAAATATTCTAACAAAAGCTTCTGACGTGTTAAGATAAAAATGTTTTCTGTCATTAATATTTGTTTTTTTTTTCATTCATTATTTTACCTACATGGTTATACATGGTATATCTGGTGGGTTATTGCGATATATCAATTTATTCCAGCTAACCAGCATCTTGGATGCTTCAAGTTGTTTGATTATATTTATCAAAAAATATTCGTTTAAAGTTATGCAAAAAAAAATTACTAATTTTAAAACTTTAAGATAATAGATCAAGAGGAAACGAATTCGTTCAAGGATAAGGAAGGGAAAAAAGGAAAATTAGAATGAAAAGCTTTTCTGAATAATGCATTTTTTTTATTCTCTTCTTCTTCTTCCTAGTGTCATGTCAGGTCTCCCCACCGTTGACTATCACCTGAGAGTAGGCATCTTTGTCCCCGGCAGCCAGAAATTGATACAATTTGAGGATTAACGATTACACAGAATTTTGTGAATAAAAATATATTTATACATTAACGATTTAATCAAACATAAACAGCAGAATAAGATCTCAAAGGTTGAATTTGATCAGTTATTTACTAATTAGTAAAATAAATAACACTTAAGTGTTCATTACAATAACACAATGGTGACCTCCATGGTCTAGTTGATAAGACGCCTGTTTACCAGCCCGGAGGTGGCGGGTTCAAATTTCGTTAGAAACTCAGTTTATTTTAAAAAAGAATTCCAGTCTGGTTTTCCCTTAAGGCTCTTTTAACCCTTCCCTCTCTGTGATGTGTAACTGGTACACATTGCTTCTAAAAAACTTTAATATCTCTATAAATATTATAAATACTGGGTTCAGATTTCAGGTATTTTTCCGTAATACATTTATGCATTGAATGAAAAAATAATATTAATAATAATTAGCACTTATCGGCTACATAAGAGATATTTTGTGAAAATCGGGAATAAATTCACCAATACAAACAAACGTGTGCCAGTGCGTGACGTAGGTAAATTCATTGTAAAAAAACACTATGGGTGAGGAAGCGACGCTATTCATACCTCACTCTCACTCTGCTTTGGTATACGGAAACGCAAGAAATAGAATCTCAGTTCGCAATTGTGTTTCTTCCTTCGAAGTATAACAGTCCGAGACCGAGTCCCATCTCAGTAGCTCTGTGGCATCCATTTGAGGTGGTCTCTTCGCCCGTTTTGTGAACGTCGGTCGATGTTTTTTTCATGTTTTCAGCAATTAAATTTCAATTATTATCACTTTTAACTTCAAATTTAATTAAATTAAGTGATTGGCTATGAATATTCTTATTTTTCCGATTTTAAATCGCTCATTTTTACATGTGCATTGATGTGTATTGAATACACAACACCGGAACGCGTGGATTTATTTTGCACAGAAAGGAAAAGGTTAACATATTTCTTGTTGGTCGGCAGAGATTGCAGCCTGCCAATAATCTCACCAAGTTGTACTGTATACAACGAAAGTGTTATATAATAAAATAAACAGTGATGATTAAAATAACAAAAGATGTAACAATACTTAAAAAATAACTAACACATCAAAATATTATACATTAAAATACCACTGTAAATAACATGCATATGTATAAACGTATATATGTATAGTCATTACAGCAGGTTGACATGGCCCAATAATAATAATTATAATGTGAAATTTTTATAGCACCGTTAAGAGAGTAGACTTCATCTGCAATGAAATTATTTAATTTTATACAAACCCATCATCATAACTTCGAGTGTACATGATTACACAAAGAACGACTTTCTGGAATCAATTTCCGAAAAAACATTTAAAACAGGCTAATTTATATCTACTTGTAGCAAGATTCCTTAGAAGTCTAAGAAAATTTATATCTAGAAAAACTACTAAAGAGGTCTTTACGGATCTAAATTAATTTGTTCATAGGAAAGCATGAACTTAAATTATCAGTTTATTTGGTTTTAATGATTATTTGCTTTGAAAGTAAGATGAATTTATTTTCAACTTCTTTATACAATAAATGTATAGGGTAACCTGCAACAAACTAACAATAAAATTTACATATAAAAAAAGCATTTCAGTTTATCAAATGTTTTGATGTATGAAATATGTGAGCAAAATATTGTATACATAATCATTTTTATTGTAATTTGTTTTATCAAACACTGTTAATTCCACATTTTGTAACGGTATAACCCGGTAGGGTTATATCGTTACAAAAAGTAGAATGATGAGGTTAAAAAAACCGGTAGGTTTTAAGACTTTCACCTCATCATCAGTGGAGCACAAATCGACTGAATTCTGTTCAAACTGGTACCGACATACACACGACATACGACAACTTCTAACGGTAAACATTCCGGTTAGGAACTGGTAGCTGGGGGAGGCATTAGACGACCTCAGCAAGCAGCGGAGAGATTGTTGGTATATGTGTTTACCAGATGTTCACCTCGACGCACTGACTTATAAATTTCAACAAATGAATGAAGAAAAGTTAAGAATACAAATTAACAGTGTAAATGTGGAATGTAGAGTGAGGTGTAGGAATGTAGACATTGCAAAATATGTGTGTCGCGATTGGAAAGTTTGGCACTCTCCCCTTTTTGCCTTGCCCGACAACGAGACAGCGTAGTGACATGCACGCATGCATGCATGTTCTACTTAGGTCTTTGAAGTAATGTTACGTAGTTTCTTATTGCAAAAAAAGGCTCTAAATCAAAACATATTGTGGTACATTACAACGTATTCCGATATCAGCCAAGTATCAGAAAATATACTACCAAATAAAGATAAAATAAACATACCAACATTTTCGATCGGATATTTACCATATATTTTCAATCGGATATTTACCATATATTATGCCCTGCAGCAAGTCGTTTTCTTTATATGAAAAAAAAAAACAAAAACTAAAGCAATTTCTTTATATAGAAAGTTTTGAGTAGTGTAAAATGAAAACAGCGATTCAACGAACTAAAAATATTATAACTAATATAAATATTATTTAAGACGACTTACAACAATAATTTATAACCGGATATTTGTATACAAAATGGTTGTTCAAACAGTGATTTCGTATTTTAAGACCAAATTTAATCGCTAAACTGCACCAAATATTCGTGAACAGTGCTTTTTGATATTTTTAATGTTTCAGGAGTCTCACGTGTCGTTGATCGCTTGGTATTTTCAATCAAAACTTTGATTAAGTCGCCATCAGTAGTTATCGGCCTACCATAGCCGGCACGTCTACAAGCGTCGTATCACCATTCAAGAAGTTTTTATTACACATTTGACACACTTTTTTTTGTCTGTGTTGCAATATTTCCATTGCGGTAGTAAAAACTCACCAAATATCAAAACAACAGCTTATTTTGTCCCATCTTCAAAATGCCGCAAAAGAAAATCGCTTTGGCTAAATAAGGGTCGTGCTTAATTATTACTTTTCATAACGATAGAAATTCTGCATGTTTGAAATTAGGTAAGAAATTAAAATGTTGGTCTTATAACATTTATCCGAGAAATATGAAATTAATTTACGGAACATATATTATTTCTTTAAACTAAATGTCAGCTTTAAGGACAGAAACAATGTCATTGAAATGTCCCAAATCTGAAGAATATATAATACATTCAACTTTTCAGTGGAATACCATACATATGTTAATACCATTGAAAGAGTATTCTAAAAGTTTCTCAGAAAACTTTAATATAATCACGGCAATATGTGGGCTGTTCCCGATGAAACTTCACTGAACTAAAAATATATTCTAAAATCTACGTTACATAAACAATTTTCATCAAACACCTAGCGATGGAATAATTTTTTTGCGATTTAATTCTTCACAACTCAACAGAGAAATTCTTTTTTGTATATTTCATTAATGTCCTTTTTATGTAATAATATGAATAATTAAATAATATGAAAAAAAATTGTTTAGGAAAATTTTCTATTACTGTCGTGTATGTGAAGAAAGTCAATTTTTTAGAAAAAAATATTCGGCTTCGCCTACGCGTACACGAACGCCTATAAACCGGTTTTTTGTCAATAGATTTCGTTTCCTCGAAAGGATCTTCGGCAAACTAACGCCTCCATTTTCGAAGAAGTGAGAATCACCAACATATTGTAGATAATATGTTTTCGACGTATTCTGATTCTTCGGGCACATTGCTCGAGACCAAGGAGACCATTTAGAAAGGTTTGAGGTTACTGGATTTGTGGAAGGACGACGCACAAAAGAAAGAAATCCAATGCGTTGGACTGACCAAGTGAGAGACGTAACTGGACTACCCTTAACGACTGCCTTTCGAGCTGCAGAGTATAGAAAAAGATGGAGAGGAGTCGTTGAAGATCATGGAAGTCACGATACTCAGTCATGAACTACACGACGGGATGATGAAAAGATCTTTAGTATTCTTTGCGAATTTCGACGATGCAGATTGATATAACTAAGAAAAAAATAGTAGAAATAGTAAACTAAAAATTTATTTTCGGCATGTTATGTTGTACTAGTTGAAAAAAGGTGTATGTGTCATGCAAAATAAAGAAAATATTTGTGAAGTGTACGTTGGAGACTGTGTCGACATTTGGAGGTGTCAGAGATGGTTAAAAAAATTTGTAATAGCAATTTTAATCTTAAGATGAACCAACGTAAGATGAACCACGTCAAGGGCGCAATGTTTAGTGCGTCAACGATATACTGAAAACAAAAGTGGATGTAAATCCTTTACTTGTAATTGAGAAAATATCAAATACAATAGGAGCATCATAGTCTATCATTCAGAGACATTTGAAACAAATTGTTTAAGTTTCCAAGCTTGGAAAATTGGCGTGGAGCCAAATAAAATTTCCGCAAAATATTATACAATATTGCGTCTTTCCAATCATGGATTAGCGCTACGCTCAAGCAGAGATTGTTTATTGGCATTTCCAGTTCACCAGTCCTCTTCTTTTACGTCGTCCATTACTGTCCATGAAGCGAGACTCTGGAATCAGTTACAAACCAATGTTAGACGCGCTCCGTCCTTGGCATGCTTTAAGAAGCGACCAAAAAAAACTCTTAATTTCTAGTCAGTAAAATAACGTGTTTCATTCCCGATTTTTCCTTTCCTCTACACCATGCCTTCCTTTTCTTTTGATTGATGATATCTTACTTTATTTTAATAATAATGTTCGGGTGATTGTCCGTCTTTTTCGGATTCGTCGGCGTATGCTCACGTATGTGTTTATGGATTTCGTGGAGAAGGATAGTCATTTGAATGATTTATGCAACCATGTAACTTACTTCAATTACTTTTTTCTGATTGGTTGGAAGAGGTTGCTGCTTGACAATAAGCCCGCTAGATTGTATTTGTAATAAAAGTGTTAAATAAATAATATTGGTAATGGGTACACCCGATAATATACTTCTGAATTTATGTTTTTACAGCGCCAGCTACTAAGCAAATAATGATAGTACTTTATAAATTGGCCAAACGAAAGGCTACAACAGGTTATACTAGTTGATTGTATTGGAATTTATACTATATATCCTTACAATGAGAATTTTATCTTAGATCTGCCAAAAGAGTGTGCTGAAGGGCAACAAATTTCTCACAATTAACCAATCACACACATGTATTTTCCATTCCCAGGTTGACTGATTCTCGATTATGAAGGATAGCCTATCTATTTTGTTTTATTATTTACTTCACCTGGCGTGTTTATTGCCATGGGCAATCTCTTCCAACCAACCAAAATTATGCTTTAATGGGCCCTAAGTGAAAACCAGACTGGATTTCCATTTTAAAAAATCTGGATTCCAGCGGGGATCAAACCCGCTACCTCCGGATCGGCAGACAAGCGCCTTACCACCAGGCCACGGAGGTCGTCATATTTGATGAACTTTTTTGAAATATAAGTTCTGTTAAAATAAAAAATGTGTTGAAAAACTAAATGTTTTCTACTGATATAACATCTGTCAGTACTGCAAATTATCTAAAAACATTCAGAATTCTCAGAATCAGCGTTTACTATATTAATATGATCAATGTATAATTTTACTGTAAAAAAGTTTATAAAATATCAAAACTTTTACAACCCTCAATTCAATAATTTATTCATTTATGACCTCCGTGATCTAGTCGATAGGACGCTTGACTTCCATGCGGAGTTTTTGGATTAGATTCCCGATGATACCCATAAAAAAATTAATTATGGCTAAATAAATCGAGTAAATCGCCGAATATGTATGTGAATGTTTGTGTCTCTTCACATGTGGTAGTATTGCCAATGACGAACTAAGAGTTTTGTGTTTCCTCTTGTAGTTATTTACTTAAAGGTTCGAATACTCGGGCCGAAGACAATTTTGTCTCCTGGTCACACCCTTTAATACGTCCAAATCACAACCTCGGATATCTCGTAGGGTAATCATACGAAAAAAAAATTAATTTTTTGAATGTTACTTAAACGAAATTCATGATGTAGACATTTTGAATATGACCGACATTGGAAGACAGTACTATCTGTTAATCTAGCCTATAATCATTGGAGTACGGACGAAATTTACTGTTCACCGTCGTATACATTGGTAAAACACACGCTGAGAGGCAACAAATACCTGAAATTCTTTAATTGATATAATCGGGAGTCGAACCTGAAAGTATGAGTATAAGACTCGCGCTTGACTTACTTTGCCACCGAAATCACACTTGAAATACTGAGAGCGGATTTCAAAATCAGAAAATTTTTACATCAACCAGGTGACAAAGCATTTCAAGTTAGCATTTTTTAAATATTAAGTTTGCGAAATCTCTAAAACCGTACTCTCTTACTTGTAGACTGAGATTTTTCTAATAAAGCTCTGGTTCTTAGTGTTTTATAAATTGAAAGCTAGAAACCTTCGTTATTTTGATACGAAAGAAAATAATAATGCGTTGAAAATAAAAAAAAAGTTTTTTCTATTCATAATGATGAGTAAAAAAGTTTATTAAAAAAACCTTTATTCCCAGAGCAATGAATAAAAGAAGACTTTGTTGAGTAAATGACTATTGAAAGAAGAGTAAGGAAAATAGAGAGAAAAATCTTCGTAGTTCACAATTCATTTTGCTTGCAATATAACATCCCCTGTTTTACAAAAACAAATCAAAACCAATATTTTCACAAACATTGCCATCTTTCTTTATTAAATAACATTATTTCTATTATTTGGATTCGAGCTAAGTATCAATGTTTTTTCAATAATAAATTTTTATTTAATATGATTATTATCTCGGATACTTTTTCGCAGATCATCCCCATATAATTGTCAATTGGTTTATTGACAATTGGAGTAAAATCTATTACGATGGAAGTAAATGTAAATAAGAAAACAATAACGTTGATAGTTTAGTCATGTAAAATAAATCATAACGCCATGCCTATATTGGGGTATGTAAAGAGAACACATTTTGTTGAGACAATATATTTTGGCATACATCGTTCGCTTTTGTCGCGTATATACATTTCGTAAGGCATACTCTTCTGTTATAGATGATTTTCACTCTTCTCTTTTTCAGAATTTGATTCAGTTAATCATAGTATGTCTTCTCACATTTCTCATATATATTTATTTTACACTTCATTGTAAATACAATCTTTACTTATCATATCGTCACCGATATTGCAGGAACACGTACCTCGATTTTTTGGTTTAAGTAACTTTATTTTTTGTCATCTCTTGTATCATTGACACATTTTTGCATTAACGCATATATTTATTTTCAACGTCGAACGCATTAATTCGTAACTGCAATACCAAGTGACGTTTTTATTTTATTATATTTTTGCAGAAAATCGTTTTTTTTCTTCCCTGTAAAATTTGGGCAATCCTAGATACGTGTTCCTAACTTTTTTTCTATGTGACCGAACCATCTCATTGTTACTTACTTCATATTAAGCACAACACTTTTTTCAATTCGTATTCTTTCTCACTATCATCGACTCTTACTTTGTTATAGATTATTTTTTCACATATTCTGCTTAACGCTATAATTTCTCCACCATTAATTTACTTTCATCACTTTCTCTACCTTGTTTGCATATTCTAATTTCGGGACCAAGATTACATAATGAGGGGCCCGATTTGCGTTTCTTGAAATGCTCCAGTCATTACATGCATTATATTGCACTCTTATGCTGCTACCCTTGTTTCAATCACACAACCATTCATTATGGCAAAATTGTCTTTACTTCATTGTAAACGTGCTGAATGTATATTTTTATTAAATTTTATAGTAAAGAGCATTTCTTAGGCCACTGTTCATTCAAATCATGTGAGCGTTTTTTTCGGCGTCATTTTGAAGATGAAACTCAATAATTTTTATTTCAGGGCTTGATGTTATTTTTTTACCACAAAAGAAAAAATGAGACACGAACCAAAAAAACATACATGTAGTGTATGACGTATCAAATGTGGTTCACCGAAAAGGACTTGATTCGTGGAATGCCCAGAGCTGTCAAGGTGACACCATTCTGGGCGGAAATAGTAAAATGCATTTGACACGAATAAAGGAAGATAAAAAAAAAATCTTTTACAAAACTGTTTTAATTTACAAGTATTATTAATTTTACACAATTTGTTTCTTTTTTAACGAGTTTTTAGATATTTCATATGTTTACGTCAGCTGTTGAATTTAATTGCCCATTGATGTTGCCTTAATGTTTTGACACCCTCAATACCTTACGTCGGGGTTTCGGCCTACCATTTTTCCAAGATACTTTATAAGTATAAACTTTTATGCCTGAGGCTTGCTTTACCTACTCTTATGAGTTTGTGGTCATCGATTAAAAACCATATTCATATATTATAACAAAACTATATTCATACTATAGTAAAGCATTCATAGTACAATTTTTAAAAGCAATACACAGTCTCTCCAATTTGCTGTCTTAAACATTCATTAGTTGTGTGCTCCCGTTCAGCATTCTACTATCAATAGTTTTCTTTAAACTTTAAAAATGTACATATACTCATAACTTAAATTTCAAAACGCAGTTTTAAAAACACTTATGAAACACACCTGTCAAAAACATTATTGATTTTTTTTATTTTCTTCTTGGAATATTTGTTTTTCCAGTTAAAATGTACCTTGTCACCTTTATAGAATGGGTATTGTAGAAGATCGTGGCTTTGAATGTTGTTTGGATGATGAAACAAGTTTTTTTGATTATCCTTTATGGGGCATATTTGATTTAGTGATTGCTTTATACAATAAATACTACGTTTCTTCTTTCTAAGAATTATTTTTCCTTTAATAGGTCAACTGTCAAATTTTTCTAGTGTTTTCAGAGGAAAATTTAACTGGATTTTGTTTACATAAATTTAATTTATTTTTCTCAATCTCTTGTAATTGCATTTTATGGTTTGAGAGTGATGACACTTACGAGAATTATCCTTCTGTGGGGGGGTTAAAAAATCGGTTTGAATAGAACATTTATGAGATGGAGACAGCAACTAAAAATATTATCAAAAATCAAATTCGGTTGATGAATTTGATTTTTACAATCTTTTCAGATGTTGTCCACAAAAAATCAATGATGTATTTAACCAAATCTTAAAAAGTACAATAAATTTTCTTTAGTGGAGGTCATTTCGAAGTTAAGGTCAATTTAAACCGGTGGTTTTTAGTAATTTGACTTATGCATACAGTTTTACTAAGTTTTGTGAATTCTGCACTTGATCACTAATTTATGTGTGTATCTTTATTCTAAAATGTCCGTAAGGCGATATGTTTGATTTTTACCTGAGGCCTCTTTAATACCTTTCTGTATCTGTAGCCTAATGGATAAGATTTAAGACACCTTCCCCAGGGTTTCAGATTCGGCAGCAAAATAAGGCTCTCTTCCGCTATTTTGGTAGTATTTTCTTAGATAGTGGAAGAGTTGCGAGGGACATTTAACAAAAAAAGCCCACGGAGCACTAAAACATACACATATACCCTCGAACTGGACAGTATCAAAATCTGCTAAGATGACGGAAGTCCACAAAAAATATTTTAGAACCAACTTTAATGTATGTGCTTTAAACGTGGACGTGGAACAAGAGTGGAAAGAGCCACATAAATGCTGCAGAAATGTGTGCACTTAAATTAATACATGAGGTGAAAATGTTTGACTGAATACGGAATGAAGTAGGAAGAAGTGAAATAAATGAGAGGAAAAAAATGGTTTGGCACATTAAACAAATGAAAAAAGAAAAACTTACAAAACAAATGTGCATACCTAATAAATGCGAGTAAAGAAAGGCATGGTAGAGGAAAACCACGGAAAGGAAAGTTGGTTCAACTGTATGATATTTTGGAAGAAGGAAATGTAAAGTAGGAGAAATCGTAGGAGCTGTATGAGAAGGTGTATGGAAGCAGAAGAGGTGAAATACGTGTGTTTTGATAGAAAAGTCTAGCGCTCTCTCCTTTCAACCTACCCCGATAGGGAGATAGCTTAAGGGTATGTATAAATGCGTCTTCTTAAAATTACGTCAAAAAATCACTGAAGCAATTTGAGTCTACAATTGTCAAAATTTGATAATTGATGTCGTGTTTAATTATTATTTTTCATTGCAATATATATTCAGTACATTTGGAATGCCGAAAACCATCCAAAAAAAACGAAACTACTTTCCGGTCGACTTATTACTTTGTTTTGATCCAAAAATACTTTTTGTTACATTAGTTACGAAAGACTAATGTAGATTTTTTTTATAATGAACACGTGTTTAAAAAATGGGTTGTATTTTTTCATAATGAACACTAGTATAAAAAAAAATTGTATTTTTTCCATAATGAACATATAAAAAATGACTTGTATTAAAAAGAATATCTTTAATTAAAAAAATGGTCCCTCGTCAATATTTTTATTAATTTTTATAATTATCTCCGGAGGAGAGATAAAGCTGTTGTTTTGGCTCATTTTTTTTCAAAAACATCTTGTCAGGCTCATTACACACCATTTGTAATGGCTACTCCCTCGGTATTATCTGCTACAAAGCTGAAAATTGATGACTCTTGGATGAGGACACATTGTCTCGGTGATATCTTCCGAACAATCACTGATTCCGAATGGACCGTAGGCAAGATATTAAGTCCAAAATTTATTGAGTTGTAATCGTGATTGTGTATGGGAATCAGTTTTGAATTAATAGTGTTGATTTGGTTGTCAACAAAACTATCTAAGGGAATTGGAAAACATGTTATATAGAACTTTTTGTATATAACTTATATAGAAAATTTGTCAACATTTTTTACAAAAAATAATGTATTTCTTTAGCGTCGGTAAGTGAGGAAATTAACTTTGAAAGCTCTTTCGCCATACACCATCTCTGACAGTGTTTGTGATGAGTTGGCAAAATGCCCGTCTTCCAGCCCGGGAATCACGATTTCGATTTCAATTTATATTCATATTTTTTGAAACAGGTTTTAGCCTAGTTTTCATTTAAGGTTTATTTAAACGCTTTCTAGTTTATAAGACGAAATTTTTACATGGCAATACACCTTCCAGTTTTTTATTCTATGCAAGGAAAGTTTAATAAAATACAATACAAAACCATGTCTTAAAATTATAAAAGTTAGTCATTCAGCTGTTGAAATTCCTATGGATATCTTTTTTATTTTGATGAACTCCGTAGTCTAGCTTTTGAGACGACTGTCTTCAATCTGGAGTTTCAGGCTTAATTCCCTATGATACCCAAAAACAAAAAAAAGATTTGTAGTCTGGTTAAAGTCGCGCTAAAAAAGTGTGTGTTGACACTTCGTCACGGGTAGTATTTACAGTTCGTGTGATTACGAATTGTATGTTATGCACCTACTTCATTGATTTATCCAAATATTGATGAACTCCGTGATCTAGTTGGTTAAACGTCTGTCTTCTAACCTAGGATCGCGGGCTCTATTCCCACTGGTACTGGATTTATTTAAAAAAGGTGGGAATTAATTAATCATTTAAGAGCTCATTTAACAAAACCTTTTGACTGGCGTTAAGAGATTGCCACAATCTAAGGGTAAGGTCAACAAAGTACAAAAAAAATATCTACGATATCTCTATATGAGAGAGTTCGGTGTCTATCCATGGCTTTATCCTACTCAGTTTCTGCTGGGCATGCTCGGGTATAACTCCTTGAGCGTAAGAAGAGATCTGCGTCTCCTGGTATACGTTGTCAAACTCGTTCGAGGAGTTGTGAGCTGTCCAGCATTATTACAAAGATTAGCGTTAAATGTTCCTAACAATTACACTAGACTGCGCCGGCAAGAACTGTTCTTAATAGCATACGCCAGAACAGGTCTTCCAGCCGCTATGCCTGTTGGAAGGGCCTTAACTCTTCTGAACGGGACTGCTTCGGATATTGACATATTTCATATCACATTACCAAAAGCAAAAGGAAATTTTCTTCTTAGATTGAGCGCGTTAGAAAGCACTCATCCACATACTTAAGTGACTGTGAATATATGTGTATCATATGTTTGTGTGTATATATATATATATATATATATATATATATATATATATATATATATATATATATATATATATATATATATATATATATATATATATATATATATATATATATATATATATATATATATATATATATATATATATATATATATATATATATATATATATATACTCGTATGTATGCCTATGCATTATTTTATGTAATTTAAAAAAAAATTCTATGTAATTTTTCTTCTTTTTTAATGTCTTGTATTTTTCAAAGTAATTGGGCTAAGCCTGTTTTGAAAAAATAAATAAATCACTTAATGATGACTATCAGTGATGCTTATCCAATCATTAGATTAGTGTCTATCAATTTCTATTCGATTATGAGAATTTTCAAGAAGCTCGTATTTGAGAGAGAAAAAAATCAATTTGATACTCTGAATCAAGAAATATCAAATAGGGTTGACCTTGATATGCGATTTCATAAGGTCTTAGACACTGTAAAGACCAAAACTCGTTATGCCAGAAGTTTGAATAGGAAAGAAAATACGAGTACATATGTTGAATAAATTTTAAGGATTTGTCAGATTGAACCAAAAACACATTAATTGGAATAATGACAAAGATGTGACCATTATTGTATTGTATTGTTTTACATTTGCGTTGTATACAGTACAGCCTTGCGGGATTGTTGCTATTTAGCATTATCTTCCAACCAAACAGAAAGATGTTAAAGAGGCCTTAAGTGAAAACCAGACTAAAATTCTATTAAAAAAAATCTGGATTCCAACGGGAATCGAAACGTAACCTCCGGATTGGGAGGCAAGCGTCTTACCAACTAGGCCACGGAGGTTGTCAATAAAGTTAATGTTTACCCAATTGCATCAAATGAAATGTTCAGTATAAGAAAAAAGTGGTACAGTTCTACCTACAAATTTGAAAGTAGTTCAATCCTCAATGACCTAGATTTGGAAAATATTCATATTGGAAAATTCGTTCATTAAGGCTAATCCGTGTGCAAGGGGTGACGCTTTAACTAGTTCAGTTCGTGGACACGGCACTGAAAACAAAATTTATGTGCAATGGTGTAAATAATCGACAGGTATAAGAAAAACAAAGCAAAGTCTACTCTTAAATAACTTTTTTTTATGAAGTTTCGTTACGTAAGTAAAAGAGACCATTCATTTAAAAAGTGAACTATTTAATTTTTTAAATTATCTGAACAGTGCTGTAAAAGACATCTTTACAAGAGTAAGGATTTAATGTCTTTAAAAAGAACACATTTTCACTAAATAATGGCTTTCGGTGTGATAAAATGGTTAGGAATTTACCTTTTGCCCATGTTTCTCAGTTAGACCTTTCTCATTCCATAATTTCTCTCGGGATAAACCAATGTCTTAGACAGTGAACCCACAATGCAGATATTTATAGAATGGGCCAATTTGTCTATGTTAGACTAAATATCAAACAGAATAGTATTTCAATGAATAAATTCTTCTCGGAAAACAATGTTTGTTTCAATGTGCGTACATTACCATAAACATGCCAAATTGTTTGTTAAGAACGCCAATACGCATGGAAGCTGGTACTTTCTAAAAAAATTACATTTAAGTTGTTTGATCTTATGCTTTTTCCGAGTAAAAGATATTCAATACATTTCAAACGTATATCATTTGCGTAACCAGATATTCCATTTATCTGAAAGGTCTTTACAAGAACATACTAAATTAATTCGTTAAGATTTTGACTGCAAAGCAATTTGTTAACTTCTATTTCATATTCCAAATTCTCTCAAATTCAGATTAAAGACACTACTATAGAAAATGGCTAACGTATGACTTGGAAACGATGACATTTACTGCCAATACCATTCACAGACTAAAATGCGCAAAACGGTCCATGGAACGACGAATGTTGGGTAGACAAAGTCAAAAATTAAGAAATCAGGCGACGGACTAGGGTTGTCGACATAATGGACCGTGTTGCTGGCATGAAGTGGCAATGGACGGGTCACATTGTAAGACAATGAAATGAAAGATGGGCACCCAGAGTCCTGAAATGGAGGCCGTGGGATACGAGAAGACCGATGGGACGGCCCCAGAAGAGGTGGATTGACGACATTGTCCCTGTCGCCGATTGAAAATGGACGAGAAAAGTCCAAGACAGGGAAGCGTGGAAGGTTTTAGAAGAGGCCTACATCCAGCAGTGGAGAGACGGCTGAAGAAGAAGACTATAAAAAGCGTTTTTTATCACCATCATACCTTGGCTAATTGAAGTATTTAACCTTATGAACTCTATTGGAGGTTGCTCAGATTTTTTTGAAGTCATTCCACCATTAAAATATTGGTCCGCTGATTCGTCTTCTGGATTTTTGATATTTACTTGAACTTCCTTCTGTAACTTGTAATCTTTCCTTTGATCTAAGTATACCAACCACCTGAACTTGTTTGACTTCATAAGTGGTGCCATACGTAAGCTGTGGTATCTTAAATAAATAATTAATAACAACGTTTGGCAGCCGTTCTGTTATTGCATTATTGTCAAACTTTACATTTTTCAATGTATTTTTTCATTAGTCAAAATATTTTTTTGGCCCATAAGATGTAGACTTCCGCGTGAAATAACATTTTCAACGTATTGCATTATCATCATCGTTATACTTGAATTGTACGATTTATATGGGATCTGTGTGACGAGTCATCTGTCTTAATTTATTTAACACTTTTATTGCGAATACAATCTGGCGGGCTTATTGCCAGGCGGCAATCTCTTCCAACCAACCAGACAAATTAAATGAAGCAAGTTACGTGGTCGCATAAATCATTCAAATGACTATCCGTCCCCACGAACTCCATAAACACATACGTGAGCATATACCCACGAACCCCACAAAGACGGACAATCACCCGAACATTATTTTTAATATAAAGTGAGATGTCATCAATCAAAAGGAAAGGAAGGGATGGTAGAGAGGAAAGGAAAAGAAAATTCAGGAATGAAACACGTTATTTTACTGACTAGAAATTAAGAGTTTTTTCAGTCACTTCTCAAAGCATGCCAAGGATGGAGCGAGTCTTATATTGGTTTATAACTGATTCCAAAGTCTCACTGCATGGACAGTAAAGTACGACATAAAAAAAGAGAATTGGTGAACAGGAAAGGCCAATAGACAATCTTCATTTGAGCGGTGCGCTAATTCATGATTGGAAATACCCTGAGAATTTTCGGCGAGATAAGAGAGTGCGGCGGGACAGCTAAGGATATTATACAATGGCGACAGTATGTGAATTTGGAGTCTATTTCTGACATTCAACCAGTTCAATGCCTTCTGGTATGAAGTTATATGATCGTACTTTCATAGGTTGAAAATAAATCTTAGACACGCATTTTGAAGATGCTGTAATTTGTCCAGCTGTTCCTCTGTAACATCCAAATTCATTGTACTCTGTTTAAGGTTATCTCCGGATTCAGGTAATTTCATTTATATTTGGTTGACGACTTTTTTTTCTATTCCCATGGACTTTCGTTCCTAGTGCCTGGTTCTCTACATATTCAGCAGGTTTACATGATCATACCACCAAAGCCTAACTTTTTAAAGTTAAGCATAATCAAAAAACTCATAAAGCACTTCTCACACATAAAATTCATCGCATTATGCGCATTTCGATAATCCTTTTTTTTTTAGTTTATTTGTTGCAGAGTTCTCTGCTCCAGACAATACTAATGGTTTTATGACGCTTTTATATGTTTTACTTTCACTTTCATGAGTATTATTTTATCACATGTTGCTGGAGTTACTTGTCACCACTTACACAATGCTTGTTTAATAATTTTAACTACCACATACTAATTTCCACCGTCACTTACTGCATACTGCATACCTTCTGAAAAAAGTATAATTAAAAAAATATTTTCCACAACGAAAATAAAAAAAAAACCAACTTGTCACGTATCGTTTCGTAACACATGTCACTAAAAAGTTGTTTCCAAAATAAACTGTATTATTTCAAGCAATAACCAAGCACCAATTACAAAAATTTATTCAGATAATAAAGGGTTGAAATAAAAACTAGTTTGGGATTCACCGACGAGCCGATTTCAGGTCACGTGTATGTTAAACAAACATGTATGTATATGCTAGACAAGGGTTTCTAAATGTAAAAAGTTTCACGCAAACTTACTTAATGTGACACGTTTGAAAATCTAATTTATTCATCTTATGAATCTAATTGTATATGTTATAAAAAAAATATTTAAACAATGTTATAAAGCCATTATTTTGATTCTCTACAACTAACACATCTGAGAAGTCTCTTCAATTAAATAGCGATTCTTTGAAAGTAGATTGGCAATCTGAAAAGAAAAATAAAATCAAATATCTAATGTATTTTTTTCTCTTATACATGGAAATGATGTAAAAAAGTAACATAATTTAGCAGAAACAATTAAATTACGATAAATATTTTAACGTGATTTAGAATTTGGCTTCAAAAACATTATTTTTTTAATATTAATTAAAAAAAATGTTTGCTCTAACGCTAATTTCAGAAAACATATTTTTACTAAAGAAATTATAATATTTATTTAGAATATTTTTAAATGATTATGCAAAAAAATATTGTTTAAGATCATGAAAAAATATTTAATACGAATATAAGACAAACGGGTAGGTAAAAATATAAATAAATTTTGTAGAATCGAGTAACCAGGTTACAGTACCCGGTGGAAAGTTATACACATTGGGCTTAAGAAAGAGACTAGAACGACTGACAAATCGTGACGGAACACGTGTATGAATGACAGAGACTACGCTCTACAAAGCCGAAGTTAACCGATTATAGCGGACAGCATTACTTACCAGCGGGTACTGTACGTTGTTTTTAAATTCCTACCTACGAAATTGAGTTTTATTGTACTACATTTTTATAGTACTCGTAAATATGAGTAGTATCCCCTGGCGTGTTAATTACTATAATTTCTTATAACCGACTTAAAATTTATAAAATATTTTTTAAGTGAAATCCAGACTGAAATCCGTTTTGAAATTGATTGGATTTCAACGGGAATCGAATCCATAAACCTCGGGTAGAAAGACAATCATATATCTTACCAACTAAGCTAGGAAAGTTGTCAGGAGAATGGATGCTAGAAGCTAATTACATGATGTTGAAATGCGTGCAATGAGAAGAATAAGTAATAGGATAATACTATATATGACACAATACGTAATGAAGTTATCCAATGGTGTGGGCTGAAAAAAATCTGATGTCCTCGCGACCGAGCTTGACCTCTATTGGTGGCATTGTATCTCTTCTGATAGCTTCTGTTGTAAATGTATTTTGATTTTTCAATTGCCCTAAAATATGTGTGTAATTTCTGGATAAACCTACATTTATTATTTATTTAAATCAGGGGTCTCCAAACTTTTTAGCCTAAGGGCCATAATGACTACTCCAATAAGTCCCAAGGGCCAAGACCTAGCTAGCTCATCATACCAAAATACTGTAGTTTTGAATTACGCCCAAATTATATTGTAAATTTTACAATGTAATCAAAATAAACTATGACGGGCCGGATACCGGGCATATTCGGCTCGCTATGGACTGCCCGGGCCGGATTGGTGTTGCTCGCAGGCCGGGGTTGGCCCGCGGGCCGTAATTTGGAGACCCCTGATTTAAATGAACGAAGGTCAGTTGTATTGAGAAGGGTGAAAATGAGCCTTATGAGGTGGTTTGAACATATCGAAAGAATATGTGATGAAAAGTTGCTAGAACAAATTGTTTGTTCGAACGTGACTGGGAAGCATGAAAATGGAGGACTTATATAAAAATGATTTGACAATTAAATTTAATTTTAAAGGAAGAAGAGGTTAATATAAAATAAGATATCAAAGAATATGTATGAATAAAGAAGAGGCCAAGTAAGTGAATCGTGATATAAACGTGTTGACGACCTCCGTGGAATAGTTTGTAAGAATCCAATTTTCCGACCCAGAGGTTGCGGGTTTGATCCTCATAGGTATTCATTTTTAAAAATGAGTATCTGTCTAGTTTCCTCATTCATGCCTCATAAACGAATTTCTAATAGTTGTAAGAGATAGCCACATAACAATGTCCCTGCCAGGTCATACTGTATACAACTCAAACGTAATATAATCCAACTTGAATTGACCGGTCCTCTCTGCTTTACCCACAGGAAAAATGGTGTGCTGGGAAATAACTTCGAATATCGTTATATCGTTTCCCATGTATAATTTCGTAAAATTTGGACTCCTTTGAGGTTAACCTGAGGTGGTATATGTGGGTTTACTTTTTATTTTGTTTTCTGCCATACGTTTTTGTTTTTTATTTTTTTATTTATTATTTAATCTAGATATACGGGGGTGTGGGATGGAAGCCCCCGATGCCCTTGCGGTTGGGCTCGCCCTACATTGGTGGGGTATATCTCGGCCGGGGGAATGTTTGTGGGATGAGCCCGGACCTTTTAATGTCTTCTCTCTTAAATGTATTTTTTTTTGTCATCTATTTATTTTCTGTGTTTTTTATCTTCTTGTTCTACATGTTCAAGGGTGTGGGCTAAAAAAAAATCTAGTGTCCCCGTGGCTGGGCTCGCCCTATATTGGTGGGGTGTATCTTAGCTGAGGAGATGTTATTAGATGAGCCCAGATCTTTGATAGCTTCTGTTTTTTAATGTATTATCTTTTTAATGTGTTCTTTAAATGTGTCTAAATGTATTATGTACTCGTACATACTATGTTGCTATCAATAAACCTGTATTTATTTATTTATTTTTTATTTATATCACAATACATAAAATTCAAGAGAAACCCGAGTTAACAAGTTCAAATTGTTTGCTTATATAAAAAAAAAATTTCAATTATTCATTTAGCATTTGATATACAATAGATTTAACCCTATTACATCAAATAAAATGCCAAGTACAAATTAAAATAATTACAACATATGGCAACAAACCCAGATCCATTAAAATTGTGTGTCCAAATTAAATTACTTGTGGTTTTTTCGCAAATTGTGTATATTTCTTGTCATGTGTAAAATAAATAAAAAAAATGCTTACTCATACTTTTGTGGCTCACTTATACCTATAAAGGAGCTCAATCCTCAATTTATTAACTCTTAATATCTTAGTTCGTCAATAAGGTACCGAAAAAATCTTAAAACACGAAGGCGTAAATAATCCTACGGCATATTTAAAACAGGTTGCTGATTAACAAAGGGTTTGCTTTTTTTTTGTATCAGTAATTTGTTTATGCACAAACAGGTGTGTAGTTATTCTAACGCTTAAGGACCCATTATAAAACCCAATGAAAGTTAAAAGTTGAATACATAATAATCTCTCATTTTGTTTCCTAATAAAATAATTTAATATATATGTCAGAAGTTAATTTATAATGACCTTTAGCTAAAATGTGAGATTTCAATACGGAACGAACTTGAATGTATATTTTTCTTTGTTTAACTTTTGAATAATTGGGTATTTTAAATCAAATTATATTTTGAACGGAAAATTTGTAGTTGATGTAAAGTATTCAAGGATCAAAACAGATGAAAAAACATTGTTTATTCTATTTTTTCGCAATCATCACGGCTATTTTAATTTTGTTGGCAGCTGCTCTGAAAAATATCTTCATGTTATAGCTGAACCGCTTTTTAAGGTTTTCTTTATATCTTCCCCTGCAATATGACTGGGATCATTTCATATTTCTTTCTTCTCATGAATTACAAAAAGTATTCCCATCTTCTCCTTTTCATGCCACTTAGTACTTCTTTGTCTTTTTCATGCATCTGAGGACCTTTTCGTTGCACATTTTGTCAACCAAGGAAATCCTTTAACACTGTCCTGTAGCTCCACATTTCAAATGCTTCTATTCGTTTTGTGATAGCTTAGGTGAGTGCCCAAGTCTCCGTTTTATATACGCATTCATAATTCATGGTTGAAGTTTCAATTAAAAAGATTTTTTTTCAGTTTGAAGAAACAGTTCCGTGCCATATACACCTTAGTTCTGATTTCTCAGGAATGATTCCACCAATCATTCAGCCAGCATCTCAGATACTTGTATTCATGCACTCTTTCAATACAGTCGGACCCTTCTCTCAGTGACGTGTACGGTTGTTGATTTTCTTTTTTGATAAACTTATATTTAGTCTTCGCAATATTTATTGTGAGTCCTTTATTGTTTCGTTCTATGTTGATTTTATTCATGAGTTTTGATTTTTTTTTCATATTATCAGTCAGGATCTTCTCCCTGGCTCCATCCCAACTCATTGTCTGCGAAGACTTTTGTGGTCAGCTCTCCTCGTCCTCAAGTTGTATGCTCTTCTGTCCCAGACTACGTCCCCCAGGCCATGCCTCTGCATCAGGTTATCTTTTTGCAACACCCATGAATTCTTTGGTCTTCCTCTGGTTGTTATTCGAGGCAGATCCATGGAGATTACCTGGTTCACAATGTGATCGGGTGATCTGCATCCAACGTGCCCAAACCATCTCAATCGCCCACACAAAATATCCCACACTATGAAAATCTATGAGCGAATTATAAACTCGAGAATCAGGAATTTGGTGGAAATACATGACAACCAGTGTGGCTTTGTATCGGGAAAATCAACAGTAGACGCCATTCAAACCGTTAGACTCCTTGTCGAAAAACACCGTGATGCCAAGAAAGACCTTCATGTGGTCTTCATTGATCTTGAAAAAGCATTTGACAGGGTCCCTAGACCCCTAATTTGGGCAGCACTTAGAGCACATAGTGTACCAGAAAAGTATTATCAGTCAGGATGAGTATCATTAACATATCGGATGTTGTTACTTATTTGACCATTTATTACTACCCTATCTATCGAATATGTGCCATCCAATGCCTTCCTGAACATTTTTTAGGAACAGTATTAAATGTTAATTGAAGCCAGTCTTTCGGTAATATTTCTGTGGAATACGAATATATGGTGTTAAAAAATTAATCTGGATGTCACTGAAATGATCGTCTGATCGAGTTTGATTATTTCAGTTTATCTAATTATTAGTTTGCTTTCTTGCATTGATCTGACTTCAAAATTTCCTGTTTTAATTCTCCTTGTGGTATTTTAAAACGTGGATGTCTTGCGTTATTCAACATATTTTTATGAAATCATACCACCTTTTTAGTTTTTCTCTGATTTATGTCATTATGTTATCATCTTCATCCATCAAAACTGATATAGAACGACGATGTTGAGTGTAAACTATTTGATTTCTCTCTTTGTGTGCATCAATCAACCAAGAGTTTGATATTAGTTGATGTTAATGCAGAAAGACAAAGCAAAAGTAGAATAACAGTAATTATAACTGAGTTAACAAATAAAGGAACTTTTTCCAGAAAATAAACCAGGGCGTTCAATATTTTTTTAATGATATCTTACTTTCGATCTAGTTCTTCTATTTCGTCATATTGACTAATAAAGTTTTTCTGTTTGGTCTCAGGAATATTTTTTTTATTAAAGGTTAATGTTTTTTATGGTAAACATTTAGGTCTTTCGATTTCTAGATTCCCCGTTCTTCCATCATCAGAATGTAAGCCAGTCATCCATGCCTTCCTCCTGGTTTCCCTTTTTCCTTTAAACGTAGGCAGAGAGGATAAACCTTCTAACATTTCTATCCATGCAAACAACTCTCTACTTATTTACATCCATACGTATCATCATACATGCCCTCCTGTTTCTTATACTCATCTCATTCCACCGTTTCTTCTATCTGTCTATTCCTCGCTCTGTATTGATTTAAGACTTATACATTCATTTCGAAAGTGTTTCGGAACAATTTTTTTTAATGTGGCTAAATCATCGCAGTTTCTCTTTCTTAATTATATTCAAAAACATCCATCTCAAATAAAAATATATTGTATTACACTTTCGTTGTATACAACATAGCCTGGCGGGCTTATTGCCATGTGGCAATATCTTCCAACCAACCAAAAATATGTTAAAGAGGACTTAAGTTAAACGAGACTAGAATCCTTTTAAAAAAAATGGGTTCCAACGTGAATCAAACCAGCAAACTCCGAGCTGGGAGACAAGCGTCTTACCAACTAGGCCACGGAAGTCGTCAAGCTATAGTTTATCTGAAATAAAAATTAATTAGTCTTAGTTATAACGAGTAAGAAATATTAAAGCATAAGCCTAAAGCTCTGCATTTAATTCACTGATTAGCTTATTGTTAAGAGCAAATATTTGCATAAGTGTACAAAAAAATGCTATCGAATTTATTCGAATGAATCAATATTTAGCGTAGAAGTCAAAAGGCTGGTAAATTTATATGTCAAATTGTTCCAGTTGCATAAATGTCAATTAAACGTGATGGATATAATATTTAAAAAGGCCAAAAACAAATTAGGAGATTTGGGAACATGTGGTCTCTATCCAAGCAGAGATTACTTTGTAAGCCAATTTGCAATAGGATATTCTGTTGCAAACAAGGTATGAAGCCTCAGTACATGCAGCTTGCCTGCGCCTGTTTCTCATTTACATCCTTGATAATTAGTTTGCTCCCAGTTGTATTGATTGCATATGATGATAATTAAATATAATATAATATTAATAAAGCAAGAATAATTAAAATAAAATTTATATAAAAGAAATTGACCAAAGTAAAAATATTTTGAAAATTGTTTTTGCTTTCTCGTAGATCCATACTCTTGGTGATGCTTTCAAGCAAATATAATTTCAGATTTTCCAGTTCGGCGCATCTTACATTTTAAATTTTATCTTTCGTTTTTGTTGACATTCGCAAGCTCAAAGAACAGTGTATATTTTGCACCTCTTGGATGAGTTGCTAACATTAACAACCGTTATGTTTTCACTTAAATATATGATATTTAAATGTCTATCTGTTCATGGAATGTTTCACCGATCTAGTGGTATCAGAATCCTTTGTATCTGCGCATTACATTAGGTGTTAACATAAGTTGTGTCCGTTTTTTTCCAAATTAAAAATAAGCACCAAAAGTAAAACAAAATGGTAAAGGTTATAAACGTCATTCAAAAGAAAATTTTCTGCTCTACAAATTTTTTTTATTTGCTTTTACGTTACATGTATTATTTTATTTGATTACAAGTCTTCAAAATAAAATGTCACAATTATCGAACGTTATTTTTTGTTGTTTTCAATTGTTTGTCGACAATTCTCGAACGTTGATTTTTGTTTTTACTAAAAACATGTGGAACCCAAGCGCCGAACTTCTGGACTTTTCCCATTGATTTAAGATAGCATAATACAGTCTAGTGACTACAATTCATCTGCTCATCCAATTCGACGGTGGTTTGAAGGTGATCTTCATGAATAATACGGTTAAAGCGGTCCTCATCGAAGTCTACTGGTCGTCCGGAACGCTCTATGTCTTTCAGGTCGAAATTACCGTCTTTGAAACGCAAAAACCATCGACGAGCTGTCCTTTCATTCATAGCATCTTCACCATACACTTCACAAATATCGCGAGCAGCTTTGGCAGCTTTATTCCCTAGATTGAACGCGAACAGAAGGAGGTGTCGAAAATGCTCACTTTCGTCTACTTGACATTCCATTTTGAAGGCTTGTAATCAAATAAAATAATACATGTAACGTAAAAGCAAACACAATATCTTGTAGAACAGAAAATTTTCTTTCGAATGACGTATAACCTTTACTATTTTGTTTTACTTTTGGTGCTCATTTTTAATATGGAAAAAAACGGACACAACTTATGTTAACACCCAATACATCATTCTACATGTCATCATTTGTAATTAATTCAACACGGTATTGGAAGGATTTAACTGATTAAATCAGGTGTTATCTCAAAATATTCTTTGTCCTAGATTGTCAAAAAAAATTCCATCCTAATGCCGGTTTTGCTCAAAATTTATATTTTATTTTTGTTTCTTTTTCTCAAATTTTGTTTTAAAATTTACATTAAAAACATAGTTATGGATATCAATATGATGAAACAAAAACAATTTGACTGGAAGAAATTGCTTAAAAGCAATGCATCTGCTATGTATATTTGAAGGAAAGTATTAAAACGTATGCCACGGAGGTTTTGATCTCGATACGGAAATAAGCAAACCAGATTGTATTGTTAACAACATAACCTCCAAGACCTTCTTAGTCTACTGGTAGTCAATATTGAATTATTTAATTCCCTAATGTTTTGGGATCGACTCCTGATGGTCATTACAAATGTTTTTTTTTTAAATTTGAGATTTACAACATTCATGTACTAGTTTGTGATAAATTTCGAATACAAAAGTCGAAATTTGATGCCCATAATATTTTTTTGTTACCATGTTTAGTTGGCTGTAATGAAGACTATATTTATTAAGTGTTTTTTTTTAATCGTCCTGAGGATAAACGCTGCATCGTCTTTAAAACGGCTATTATTGAAGCCAACTAAAGACGGCAACCAATTTTTAAAAATGTTTTAAACTAGTGAAAAAGGGGCGTGTAAATCTTCAAAAATTATTTCAGTGTTACTTTCGTGCCATATTTCTATACTGAACACAAAATTTAACATTTACCAACATATGCCGACACAAAACTAACCACTTACGATATTTATGTAATATCCAATATTGCCTCCAGTGTGGACAATTGATATACTCACGTAACATCCAACATTGCCTCCAGTGTAGACAAACGATATACTCACGTAACATCCAACATTGCCTCCAGTGTGGACAAACGATATGCTCACGTAACATTCAACATTGCCTCCAGTGTGAACAATCGCTTTACTCATGTAACATTCCACATTGCCTCCAGTGTGGACAATCGATATACTCATGTAACATTCAACATTGCCTCCATTGTGGACAATCGATATACTCACGTAACATCCAACATTGCCTCCAGTGTGGACAATCGATATACTCACGTAACATCCAACATTGCCTCCAGTGTGGACAATCGCTATACTGGTCCTGGGGTTCGTCAAAAACCGTGTAGAAGACATTTAGTGAACTAACCATTGATGGCTTGCTAAAGACTTTGCAATCTTTGTTTATTTTCCCCTTTTGAATTTCTTCAATATTGCCTTATTTTGTACCATTTTCATCTGCAACATGGACCTAACCGATGTGTTCCGTTGTTATAATGTTGCTTATATATTTTACTTCACTACATTAAGTTCATCGTCGTTATTATTATTTGCATACTCAGATATGTCGTTACCGGAGGAGTAGACACTTCAGGCAGTTTCTTCTTAGTTACTATGTTAAGTGACATAAAAAAGTGACAAAATGTTGAAGATTTCGATTATCTAGTATAAAAGAATTTTTGAAGATAAATAAATACCTTTCTTTTGTACCACAATACTTTAATCTTGTAAATAATTTAACGTTTTAATGAACAAAATTGTAGGAAATCTGACTTTTGCATGGCTAACTCTCACTTTTTTGTTGTAATTCCAATTTGCAAAATATATACACATGAATTATAATAAGTTGAACAACTCCCTGAGAAATTTGTTAAGAAACCCCTATCTCGTTTGAAAAATATCCACGAACTCTTATATTTGAAGGACTACGAGTATATGCTAACATAAGTTAGTTACGTTCACTTCGAAGAATCTGAAACTTTTTTTTACGAATTTAAACATTCGAAAAGAAAGTTTAAATTACCGTTGGCGGTGGGTAATTCTTTTATTTTGAAATCGGATAACTTATGTAATTTTCTTTTTAAAATATTATTTGCTAAGATTTGTTGAGTCTAGCGACTACCGATAATGAAAACTTGCTGAAATCAATGTACTTTGGTTGAATTTATATTTTACTTCAAATTAACAATTATACTCACGCGCATTTATTTACACACACGTCTATATCTCAGCATACTCGTATACGCACACACATACTCACAAATGTATCAGTTTAGTAACGTGACAAGTAATAGGTTGCCCAGAAAAAATTAAATACTAGTTGCAACCCGTGAAATATTCACCGAAGTAAAACAAATTCTACATTTTTGAAATACCAAATGGAGCAAGATCAGCTTAAAGTTTTTAGGGTTCATTAATATTTAATTTAGCACCTCAACCCTACCACCCACGCTTCCTTCACGATAGATACGATACCACGGCACACGACTTAATGCGACGTAGATCTCATTCTGGTTAGCAGCGGTAAAATCTCTATACTCAATGGTACATGGTGGGGCCTTTTATTTTGGGAAGTTCAAGACACCAACCACCATACCATGATCACTTATATTACTACAGTGAAATACTTCCACAGATAGAACCACATGCTTCGAGTCAGTGCAAAAAACGTCCAATAGTGTCTCACTATAGTCAGTAATCCTGGTGGGTTCCGAAACTAATTGTGAGAGTCCAAAAGAATCAATCAAATCTTGAATTTTTTTATAGGAAGCAGTGGTCGTATTTAAAAGGTTGATGTTCAGGTCACCCATGAAAAATATATGGTCACAGCATGGCAGAAATCGTGATAAATGTTCACTTAAAACATCTAGAGCAGTGTTTAGATTAGAGTTTGGAGGACGGTAGATTGTGCCGATGACTATAGTTATACCATTTATTTTAAGTTTCATCCAGGAGTACTCAACATCACGATAACATGATGCTAATAATATCGTCGCGTTTAAATGCTCTTTTATAAAGAAACCCACACTACCCCCTCTAGTGTGCCTAGGGGTTTGAAGAAAGGAGTAACCTGGTATCATAAAGCCAGCAATATCAGACGCTGGCGACAACCAGGTTTCATTAAGACAGAGCACGTCTATATCATCGCTGGAGAGCACAAGTGGTAGCTCATCAATTGCAGTATTGATAGACTGAACATTCCACTGCCCGACAGTGAACTTATCTCTAGCCCTATGCGTGGCACATCTAAAACCAGAATGATACATTTTACCATTACTATGCATTTGACTGCTTTCATGCAGAGTCATAATTGGTGGATGCCATATGATGACTGATCGCAAATTGATAAGCTGGGCAATCAGTTGAACCATTAAGGTTCGTTTCAAAAAACCACAAAACACACCATGGTTTACAGCTACAATAAGGATGTTAATCAAGTCGAGAAACAGGGCGGAAAATAAATTCAAGAGGACAAAGCACCCATTGCATGAACATGAATATAAACAACTTCGAAATCAAACAAATAGTGCCATAAAACGTGAGAAAAGGGCTTACTTCTCTAATTTTGTTAACTGCAATACTAAAAACCCAAAGGAGATGTGGAAGAACCTGAACTCGTTGATAAATCCAAACAAAGGAACGTCTGGTGGAGTTCCATCCCATCTGACCAATCCTGATGATTTAAACAATTTCTTCGCGTCAGCGAGTCAGAGTGATCTGCCCGACACAACTCTTTTAAACTATTATGCAAACAATCGTAGGGAGGGAAGCTCAACGTTTGAGTTCTCATTCGTCACACCCGAACAAGTCGAAAAGGCTCTTGAATTTATTAAATCGAATGCAGTGGGTGCTGATGGTATTCCGATAAAATTGATACGACTCTGTTTGCCATTTATTAAGGACATACTAGCGGGAATTTTTAATACATCTCTTCAGGAGAAAATATTTCCATATGTTTGGAAGTCTGCTCTAGTTGTCCCAATTCCAAAGAAACAAAACGTCGTTGAATTTAAGGATCTACGCCCAATAAGTATTCTCCCAGTCATATCAAAGATTTTGGAGAGATTGGTGTTCGTTCAGATATCGGATTATCTTCTATCCAATGACCTGCCCAAGTATCAATCTGGCTTCAGGCCTAAATATAACACAACGACGGCACTGAGCTGTGTGGTGGATGACATATTGCGGGAATCAGATAAGGGAAAGGTTACTGCTCTGCTTCTGCTGGATTATTCAAGAGCTTTTGATACTGTCAATACAGATCTCCTGGTCTCTAAACTGTCCTTTTTGGGGTTCTCAGAGAGTGCATGCCAGTGGCTAAAAAGTTTCCTAACTGGTAAAAGTCAACGAGTTACCACTAGAGACCAGGCTGGACTACGGGTGTTGTCCCACCCCACGAGCCTTAAAAATGGATGCCCCCAAGGGTCAATACTGAGTCCATTACTCTTTAGCCTATATACATCTGATCTTCCAGATGTGATAAGGAACTGTAGCTACCACATGTATGCGGACGATACTCAACTTTATTATTCATTTGGAAGTGATGAGGTTCAGTCTGCCACTCAGCACATAAATGATAACCTCGAGCGGCTGATGATATGGTCTGGGAGGCATGCGCTTCTCTTGAACCCTACGAAATCGGTTATGATTGTAATGGGTACAAGACAACAAGTCGAAAAGTTGAACGAGCCTTTGGAAATAAATATTGGTAACGCGACTGTGCCTACAGAGAGCGTGGTTCGTAATTTAGGTGTGTATATGGAATATGACTTAAGATTCGAGGCTCACGTTAAAACTAAATTACAATGGGCTTTTTCGCGGCTTAAAAATATTTATCGCATCCGTCAAAACCTATCCATTGAGGCTAGACGTAGAATAATCGACGCGCTCATTATCCCAATAGTCGAGTATGGTGATTGCATATATGGAACGTGCCTTCTAAGGAGAACTGAAAGGAAATTGCAAAGATTACAAAATGCTTGCTGTAGGTATTGTTTCAACACTCCCCCCAGAGGACACATCACCCCTTTTTTGAGAGCTTTTAAAATTATTGACATGAAACAAAGACGGTTTCTTCACTTAAGCATACTCATGCATAAAATTACCAGTACAAAAATGCCACTTTATCTCTTCGAAAAACTGAATTGGGCTAGAAACTTTCACGGCTACGAAACTAGAGGCAGAGAGACTCTTTTACTTATCCCAAACCATAACCTAACACTGTTCAGGGGATCCTTCTCATACTCAGCCAGCAAATGCTGGAATGAGTTGCCCCAGGCCTTGAAGGAGCGGGTGAATAGTTATACCTTCAGAGATGCTCTAAAGCGTTATCTTCTGGGTGGTTAATGGGTTTCTCAGTGGTTAATGGGTCTCTTGTTTGCTTTTCTTTTCTTATTTTCTTTCTTTTCTCTCTTTTCGCTGGTAATAAATCGAGGATTGTGCATACGTGTTTGTGCGTTATTTCCTCATTAATTATTTTAAAACTGCTTATCTATTTCAATGTATTACTGCCTAACTATTTCAATGTTGTCTCAACTATCTTACTTCCCATTTGTCATTATGTAAAATTTGGACTCTTTTGAGGCTTTTTTTTTTTCTCGCTCTTGCTGACAGTTAACCTGAGGTGGTATATGTGGGTTTACTTTTTATTTTGTTTTCTGCCATACGTATTTGTTTTTTTTCTTTTTTTTTTTTTCTTTCTATTTATTCTTTAATCTAGATATGCGGGGGTGTGGGATGGAAGCCCCCTGATGCCCTTGCGGTTGGGCTCGCCCTACATTGGTGGGGTGTATCTCGGCCGGGGGAATGTTTTTGGGAAGAGCCCGGACCTTTTAGTGTCTTCTCTCTTGAATGTATTTTTTTTGTCATCTATTTATTTTCTGTGTTTATTTTTTTTTATATATTCTTGTTCTACGTGTTCAAAGGTGTGGGCTGAAAAACATCTGGTGTCCCGTGACTGGGTTCGCCCTATATTGGTGGGGTGTATCTTGACCGAGGGGATGCTATTAGATGAGCCCAGACCTTTTGATAGCTTCTGTATTTAATGTATTATCTGCAATTTATGTGTTTTAGAAGTGTTATTTAAATATAATCTGTACATACTATGTTGCTATCAATAAACCTATTATTTATTTATTTATTTATTTATTTATTTGTTTTTTATTCCTCTTTTCGCACTTCATCTGGAGGAGTCGTCGGTTATAACGTTCTCTTCATGAAATTATTCCTGAAATTTTATCTCGACAATATAAGGGATGTAATTGATTCTGAATTTGTTTTGTTCTTTCTATGTTAGCTGCAACACTTGTACGGATCTCATATGAAGCAATACAAATCAAATGGTTTATTTTCTCAAATAATGTTGCATTTATGCATCCTGTTGTTATCCTCCCGGTTTTGTTCAATGTAACATTATCATGTCATGCATGTTAGGAAGAAATCATTTTTCAATTTAATGTGTCTAACATTAGCAGTTTATTCAGTTCGTCAGTTTAATTCCTAGTATTTTCTCTAACGAACTGTTTATGCGAGTCTTACTTAATTTATCATATCATCAGATTTAAAATTAAAACGACAGTTAAATTGAACTCTAATAACGATTGTCTCTGATTACTTGCTTTGATGCCAATCAATTAATTATAATTATTATAATTAAACTTAATAGAATAGTTTAAGTAAGTTTTAATGAATCCTGAGACATGATAAGGTAAAATTTTCCACTAAATACTGAAGTTGAAGCATGTTTAACAATTTATGATATTGTTAACTATTCAGCTGTAATTAAGGCACGTCAACAGTGCCTAATAAAGTAATGAGAATGGTTTACAAAGTTTAATTTAAATCAAAGCTAATTTAAGTTCACAAAGATTATTAGAAAATAAAATAATTGGAGAGAAAACATTTTTTTTGTGGTTAAATATTGTCTTATTTCGTAGCAGTACCATTTTTATATTTAATTTTGACACATAAAATAAGTACTCGTATAAATAATCAAATACGGTACGTGATTGTGCAGTTGACCTGACTTCTATGTTGGTCACCAGAACAAAACCTGTGGAAGGAAAATCGATTTGTTTCGGTGTTTATTAATATTTTTAAATATTTCAAGAGGTTACATTAGTCTCCTTTCAATTGCCACTCTCCTCAGAAGTCACTATCGCAACATATTTAAATTTCTTTAGTTTACAAAAGTTACTGCTTTAACTTAGTGGTTCTTTATATTAAATATTCAATTAGAAATTTCTTTGTCATTTCACTAATTAAATTTTTTACCGCGATACCTGCTTTTATCTCCGTTTTGTGTAAAACAATCAATTTGTAAATATTGAGGTACATAAAGCCACAAGCAAAAACAAGTAAATAATAAATAAAGAATGTAAAAAATCTGATTCAATATTTACTTTGGGTAAATACCGTACACACTCTTTCTGAAAAAAAAAAAAAAAACATGACACCAGTGGAACTTAGGCATTGCTCCTGTAACAAATCGGGATTAAAACTGAAAAGTTCCTCGATATAGGAGGTAAGAACATGTGATTAATGTAATTTGTGGAAAAACAAAGTAGTTCATTATTTTATTTCACTTAAGTTACTTAAAAACAGCCTACAAGGGTATGTTAACAAAAATATACGTTTTGTTTTTTAATCTTACAAAAACAAGTATTTTTTGTGCTCTCGAAGATGGGGTGAAAGCTTTGAAACCGGTAGGGTTATACCATTACAAAAAGTGGAATAAACATTGTTTGATTAAACAAATTACAATGTATTTGAACCTCCACAATGTTAATGTCTTAACTATAAATAATATAATAAACTACATTTTGTAAAGATATTATTTATTTTATAGTTAAATTATTACTTTCGACATATGCATATTTAATAAGAGGATTTTTGTATACTGAATAACTATTCCTTATTTTTTGTCGTTTAAACTTACCAGAATTTATCCAAATACCATAAGGGTTTTACGATCTCATCATCATTATTATGGCACATCAATTTTGCGATATACTTGAAGAATAATCTCCTTCGTACTATCCTGGTATACAATTTTCATTTATATCACGTCCATACACTTAATCATGCATCCACTTCTCTTTCAAAAGTTTTTTACTCCTCTCATTTTCAGAATTTTTATTTATTGGATCATGCAACTTTTTTAATCCACTTTTCAGCGCGATTTTAACCCTCGAAAACTTTTTGAATACGTTTTCACCGTTAATATTTCTTCATTATTGCTTTTCACGTGACTAAACCATGTAAATATTGGCATTTTCTTTCGATTAGAATAAATCCATTATTTATTGCATTTTTTCCTATCCCACGTTGGTTTTTCACACATTTTAGGGGTAACTTTTGATGCCGAACTCGCAATGGCCAACCATGTTCAGTGGTTGTTGAATTGTTACAAACTTTGGAGGTTTCATAATTAAAAAATCTCAACACTTTTGACATTTTTATAATTATTTTCAATTTAGAGTGTGATGAAAATTTGGGCTTCTCATCAACTAAAATATGCCGGAACAAATACAAAAAAACTAGGAATATTATATTTAAAAATGTCCCTGCCTGTGGAAAGTAATGAAATGTGTGATTGAAAAAAAAATTGATAAAATACTGCTATACAAAATTATTCAGTAAACGATCGATGTGCGCTCATTTATTTGCAAGGATTTCATTATTCCCACTAAATCAACACGACAACACTTTCTAATTAACGCTCAAAGTTGTTTTATTAATTTACTCATCTTTTATTCATATGTAAAGATTTGAATATGAAAATTAGATATGATAAAAACAAGGATCATAACAAGAATTAGACATAGTTACTGATTTACGTATCTATCAACATAACTTAATATTTAAATAAAACATTTAAAATAAAAATCACTGAAGTTAAGAATTAGAGGGTTGCTTTTGACGTCAGACTCATATTTATTAACCATGCCTCGCTCGCAGTTGGTATGGGACTGATATAAATTGCTAGGTTTCATAATAACAATTAGAGGGTTACTTTTGATGTCGGACTCATATTTATTGACCATGCCTCGCTCGCAATTGGTATGGGACTGATATAAACTGCTAGATTTCATAATAACAATAAGAGGGTTACTTTTGATGTCGAACTCGTATTTATTAACCATGCCTCGCTCGTAGTTGGTATGGGACTCATATAAAATGCTAGGTTTCATAATAACAATTAGAGGGTTACTTTTGATGTCAGACTCATATTTATTAACCATGCCTCACTCGCAATTGGTATGGAACTGATATAAACTGCTAGGTTTCATAATAACACTTAGAGGGTTACTTTTGATGTCGAACTCGTATTTATTAACCATGCCTCGCTCGTAGTTGGTATGGGACTCATATAAATTGCTAGGTTTCATAATAACAATTAGAGGGTTACTTTTGATGTCGGACTCATATTTATTGACCATGCCTCGCTCGCAATTGGTATGGGACTGATATAAACTGCTAGATTTCATAATAACAATAAGAGGGTTACTTTTGATGTCGAACTCGTATTTATTAACCATGCCTCGCTCGTAGTTGGTATGGGACTCATATAAAATGCTAGGTTTCATAATAACAATTAGAGGGTTACTTTTGATGTCGGACTCATATTTATTAACCATGCCTCACTCGCAATTGGTATGGAACTGATATAAACTGCTAGGTTTCATAATAACACTTAGAGGGTTACTTTTGATGTCGAACTCGTATTTATTAACCATGCCTCGCTCGTAGTTGGTATGGGACTCATATAAATTGCTAGGTTTCATAATAACAATTAGAGGGTTACTTTTGATGTCGGACTTATATTTATTAACCATGCCTCACTCGCAATTGGTATGGAACTGATATAAACTGCTAGGTTTCATAATAACATTTAGAGGGTTACTTTTGATGTCGAACTCGTATTTATTAACCATGCCTCGCTCGTAGTTGGTATGGGACTCATATAAATTGCTAGGTTTCATAATAACAATTAGAGGGTTACTTTTGATGTCGGACTCATATTTATTAACCATGCCTTACTCGCAATTGGTATGGAATTGATATAAACTGCTAGGTTTCATAATAACACTTAGAGGGTTACTTTTGATGTCGAACTCGTATTTATTAACCATGCCTCGCTCGTAGTTGGTATGGGACTCATATAAATTGCTAGGTTTCATAATAACACTTAGAGGGTTACTTTTGATGTCGGACTCATATTTATTAACCATGCCTCACTCGCAATTGGTATGGAACTGATATAAACTGCTAGGTTTCATAATAACACTTAGAGGGTTACTTTTGATGCCGAACTCGTATTTATTAACCATGCCTCGCTTGCAGTTAGTATGGGACTGATATAAACTGCTAGGTTTTATAATAACAATTTCTAATTATGAAATTTTAATCACAAAACATAGCAGTTTCTACGTTTTACAACCGAGACTTTCATTTTACCGATGTTCTTTATTTTTATTGAAATAAAGTAGTCTTTAATACATACATTTTGTCAAAGGCTTTACCTTTATACAAATGTATTACTTAAGAACTGATGAACTTATCTAATTTTTATATCAAAACTATAAGCTTACTTTATTTTTATTTTCTTTAGTACATGTAATTTTTATTTTAAACAATGTCGATTTTTGATTTCCAAAAAACAGTTCTTAGATTTAATTATTTTATTTATTTATTTATTATTTTATTTATTTATTCTACACACGTTGACTTCCAATCGTTCAGGCTACACTTCCACTCGTTTAGGCTGTACTTGCATTAAATTCAACTGTACAGCAATATAGGAAGCACTTAGTTGTTACGTTCCCGATGGTTACCACCGTGCAATAAGTCAATTTCCATTTTGTATATCAAATTACAGAAACAATATTCAATGACGAGCGTTTTAGATATACTCGTATTGAACCGACTGATTAACACGGTGAATATATTCTCTGCACTCCTAGCTGTACATGAAAGAAATGCAATAGTATTCTTCCATAAAAATAATAATATTTAATCAAACCCACATTTTTAACTCGAGATATTGTAAGGTATAAAAAATCTATCGCATCCATTTAGAATTTATCGCTTATATTCAATATCCAAAAATTTCCCACACTCCTTGAACTCGGTATGTCTATGGAATTTAAATATACGATGTTGTATTTTTTATGATAGATAAAAAACTTTTATTGAATCTGAATGGTGAACAAATTTAGATTATGGTGGGCTTGAACATGAAGGATTTCATTTTATTGTACTGAAAAGGACAATAGGGTAAACCCAACCTTTAACAGTAAATATGGGAATATCCAGAATATCAAATAAGCACAACTGTCGTAGAGATCTGATCTTCAATCGTGACTTGTGCGAAATCCATTTCAAACCTTCTAGGAGAGAAGGGTAAGGATATTTTAGTTTTACCTAGTCAATGAAATTTTTTAAAGTAGGAATGTGATGTAATGAAATGATATATAATTGTTGGAGAAATTTTGACTAAGGGAAAGTTAAAGAGTTTAGTTTAACTGAGGGAAAATTAAGTTAAGGAACATGATAATAAGAAGAGCATACATGATATTTTCTGTGTGTTGATGTGTTTGTGTGCTAACCTTAGAATGCGGTAACTGTAGTAAGGCTTATGGCGGGATAGTACGTATTTGGATCTTAAACTATGAATTTGTCGTGGCATTTCATAATTTTGATAAAAATAAAACACTATATGTATCCATAATTTTTGCGGTCGGTGATGCGGTCTTTATGGAACTGGATTAAAGGGTTATTCAGTGTAAAATGGTTGAGAAAGTAAGGCATGTAGTTAAAGGATTATTTATATGGGCTGTTTTGTTAACAACGATGACTTAATCGCAGAGTTTATAAATCGAATTGAGATAATGTTTTTACAATTAGGTCGTTTACTCAATAAAAACAGAGAAATAAATACTCATTGTTGACCAATTATATTAGCTGAAAGGAAAAAAAAATGAAAAATTAATTTATACTTGGGAACTTTGTATGAATAATGGGAGTCATGGAGCAGAAATAAGGAGGCAAATCGGTATGGGGAAATTTGTAATGATCGAATTAATTAATTTATGGAGAAATCGGTAAATACTTTATGACATCAATGCCCGTTGGGCGAGATCTTTGTTATTTTTTTTCATTTCACTCTAAAAAAGGAAAATGTGTACGAGTTAATCAAATGTTATAAAACTAAGAATTCTAATAACTCATTTTATTTAGTATAAAGACATTTAAATAGTTTTATAGCGTTTTATACAATGTTATATAAATTATGTTCCATTTCTTTAGATATTAATTTATATTATTGCTATAAAGCAAATTCTTCTAATAAACCTGGATGTTAAACCATACAAGGATTTTTCTGTTCATTGATACCATCGGGAATCGAATCTGACATCCACGTATGGAAGACGCATGCTTCGTTAATCTGGCTGAATAACGAAGTTATTCTAAATGAAAATTAATTTAATTGTGGTATACACTCTTATAATATATTTTGATGACCGTCGTGGCGTAATTGGTAAGACACCTTCCTCCCGATCTAGGGTTAATTCCTATTGATTATCAAGTTATTTTAAGGCTAGTTTTCACTTAAGGTTGTTTATTTAAGACATTTCGGGTTGGTTGCAAGAGAAACGTCATTACAATAAGTCTGACAGGTTGTATTGTATATAACGAGAGTGTAATATAAAGAGTTAATATATATTTATATTACACTCTCGTTATTGTATATAACGAGAGTAAAATATAAATATTGTATATAACGAGAGTGTAATAAAAGTTAGTGTAATTGTTTTACCATTTTGTATACGGTTTTGATTGTATTAAAAAACATCTTGTTTAGTTACAGATTATAAAATTAATTGACGTATAAGACGTCAAATAATTTCCCGTTACATTTAACATTTAAAAACCAATTACAATTTAAGTACAAATAACAATAACTGAGACTTAAATTTTAATCAAGTTTTCTGTCTGTGATTTATAATGTTTTGTTTTGTTATACCAATTTTCTCGTTTCAAGAAACAACGCGATTAAAAACGTCCTTTGTAAAGAAAATTCAATCAAATTAGATATTTAACTTGATATTACAACATTAATTAATTTTCATTCAATAACTTTTTGGAATGAGACAATAAAATATCTAATGAATATTTTCTCTTATTAAAACTTGAATGATGATCTAGCCACCTACATGATTTGTTCTATTTGCTTTATTGTTACTTATCTTTTTTCTTCAGTCTATGAAAATATTCAATATGTGGGCAAATATAATACAATAGCTTATAGAATAAAAATTCAAAAGAGCAATTAATGAATATTTGCTCGACTTTTTTTAATAACGCTCATCGATTTATTGTTAAATAAAGTTGATTGATTCGATACAAAATAAGTAGAAGTCACAAACTGCCCAAGGGTGTTCTTTATACAAATGAGGCATTGGTCCCATGATTGTAATTTTCACTATCACTGTGGATTGGTGTAATAATTTGTTTATATGTACGAGTATTTTATATTCAGGATATTTAAATATTACTTAGAAAGAGTTAATATTATTTGATTTTATTTTACGTTTCACACAGATTTCATACAATAACCATGGTCATGCTGGTGTAGACAAAGTTGCATCGAATGTCTTCTGACTCTGATATCTGGATTAAATTATTTTATTTGATATTAATTTAATTATATTTTTGTAAGAGAATTTTTAAATTATTTAAACTGATGTTTGGGGAGAGGGGACGGGCATACCTTTGAGAAGGATCAATCTGGAGAGTTTATGGATAAATTTGGCTTGAATATCGTAGTTTTTTTGACACATTTGGCTGTTAGTAGGGAACTATTGGGATTGAACCTGGTGAATAGGCTGGCTTTCTAATAGAAATGATCCATAATAAATACATATTAAATATATAGAAGTCTTAAAGTAACAACAAAAGGGATCACCATTATTCTTGGTTTCCTGTGAAGAGTCACATTTATGTTTTCAAAGTCAATTAAGGAGATATAATTACAATTAATTCACTGAGATGCAGAAGACATCAATATCAGAAAATTTTATCAAAAAAAGTTATAATGGGAGTCTTATGTCCTCAGTGAGATACAGGCAAAAGCCTAGTTTACTGAGGACATGACAAATGATAGACAACACAGATTCATTAAAATTGTGTGCCCAAATTAAATTAACTGTTGTTTTTTCGCAAATTATATATATTTTTTGTCATGTGTAAAATAAATGAAGTGTATGAGAAGTAACGCTCTTTAAAGCTCAGTTTGTAAAGACGGAACCAAAAATGTTCTTAATTTACAGTGGCGAAATGATTGTCAGGTATTATACAAGTATATTAAAAAAAACTTTGTCGATCAACAAAGGGTTTGCTATATTTCGTGTAAGTAAGTTATGTAATTATATACCATAGTACGTTATGTAATTATTTACCAAATAGGTGCGTAGATTTTTTTTTAAACGCTTAAGGAGTAATAACCAAGCATACCAATTTAAAAAAACTCTAAGAAAGTAAAAAGATAAAAAAGTAATATTACCAAGGAAAAAAATATAATCATTTTATATACGAGTATTTTAATTTCTTTATATAACATGTTTTATTATTTTTTATATCGTACATTAACCTTTTAGCTACGATGTGGGATCGTAATAAAATAAATGTTCGCTTTGTTAACTTTTGATAGCGAATGATCTTGAGAAGAAAAATACTAAACGAAAATAACGTATTGTCTTTAGACTAGTTTTTGGATAAAAGGGTCTTAGAGGATTTTCAAAATAAATTATTCTTTGAATAACAATGTAAGTTGATAGGCTTTATTTAATTATAACGAATACCTTAATTATGAAATTTTCGGAAAAACTTCAAATGAGTATAAATCCCCACGAAATCCATGAACATATACGTGAGCATATGCCCACAAACCCCATAAAGACCTCCGTGGCCTGGTGGTAAAACACTTGTCTTTCGATCCGGAAGTTGCGGGTTCGATTTTTTTAAATAGGATTCCAGTCTGGTTAACACTTAGGGCCTATAAAAACATTTTTCTGGTTGGTTGGAAGAGATTGCCACATGGCAATAAACTCGCCAGGTTAAAAAAAAAGATGTACAATCACCCGAACATTCCTTTTCATATAAAGTGAGATATCACCAATCAAACGAAAAGCAAGGGATGGTGGAGAGGAAAGAGGAATGAAACACATTATATTACTGACTAGAAATTAAGAGTTTTTTTAGTCGCTTCGTAAAGCATGACAAGGACGGAGCGAGTCTAACATTTGTTTGTAACTGATTCCAGAGTCTCGTAGCATATACAGTAAAGGAAGACGTAAAATAAGAAGAGCGGTGAACTGGAACTAGCAATAATTAGTTCTATAAAATTAAAAGAGTTTCATAAAATAAACTTCTTAAATCAAAATATTTTACATGTCTATATAATGATTAAAACTAGCTTTTTTTCGAATCTTCTTGTTATACTCGTATATTTCGTTCTTTTAAAATTACCTACGAACGCAAATATTTTTTACCATAAATCATAAATTTTTTTTAAATTATAAAAATACAAGAATATTAAACAGCAACCAAGCAAACATCGAAACTTATAATAAAGTAACTTGAACTTAAAATCAAAACGGAATTAATTAATGAACTAAAAAGAAAAATAATATATTTATAATATGGCACAAGTACATCAAAACAAAATTTTTTAAGGATTAATTTAAAATAAAATAAAAATAATAATGTATTTAAACCTTCACAATGTTAATGCCTTAAGTATAAATAATATACATATAAAAAAAATAATGGCGTTTAATATGGATTGAAAACTTATGTTGACTGTTGCGTGCTGATGACATTTTATGTAATTCTTTTGTCAACATCAGAAGTTCCCAAAGTGGTCGATATCGACCCCCTGGGGTCGTTTTGATTTTTCTAGGGGTCGATAGTTTCAATAAAAAAAATTTGGGGGTAGATGACAGCAAATATAGACCCCTTACTACTGCTATTGGTTTGTTACTTCAAAATATCTATGATTCCAATAGGTACCTAATTAAGAAGAAAAATAATTATAAAAAAACACTTTTTTGATACAAACACATTATATACCAAACTTGTGAACGAAAAGGTAAAATGTGTCATTAAAAGAGTCTACTTTTTTCCTTTGATTTTCGTCAGCGCAGAAATGACGAGATTTATGAATGTGGCGGGGCTAAAGCTATGTGTATGTAAAGAATGCCATCCCAAAAAAAACATGGCGAGATATTTTGTGATACGAATAGTTAAGCATTGATAATGTAAAAAAAATGTGTATTCATTACCAAATTCAGTACGTACGGATGATTATGCTTCATTAAAATAACTAGGGAATGTCTTTAATAAATAAAAAAATATTATTTCATTAATTGTAACTACTCTTTAACCACTAAAAAGATTGATTTTCTTTATTACATTTTTACTAGGGTGTAACTATTTTATTTTACTCTCCTTAACTGAAAAGTTTATGAAATTGCTCAAATTAATGAATATGTAGACTAATAGAAGTTTATAATCAAAAATATTTGCTCGTACATTAATGCACCTCATTTTTCTAACATATTATACTTTTAAAAACCCAATATATAGATTGTTCTCAACGGAAATATAAAAGGAACAGAAATCCAATATGCAATTTGAAGGGTTTTCTAAGGGAGACTTATTTTATTGAAAATGTTATCATATACACTTTGGTTACCTGATTTGACTTTTGAGTCATAATTATTCGATAGTATATTTTCGTTCACATTCGCATTTAATTCATACGCTGTAATTTAATTTTATTCTCAATCAATACTACCTTATCATTTATATTGTTTTATTTGTGAAGTTATACTTACCTTTACTCACTAATAATTTCTTCAACTACCTTCTACCCCTTCCTTGCTTACCATTTATTCGTAACAAATATATCAATTTCATAAGTCTTTCGCAAATCTTTTTTCTGAATGTTATCAAACCGTCAAAAATTCTTTCTAAATTAAAATAAAATGAATAATACTTTTATTGACAGCAACATAGTACGTAAATATATATGTATATATCCTGAAATTACAAATATGTGACAAGGAAATGGAAAATAAAATACATTCGAGAGGGAAGCTGTTAAACGTTTTGGACTCATCTCAACACATCCTCCCAATCGCGATACATCCTCGCCAAAAGGAGGGTAAAGCAGGTTGCGAGGACGTTAGATTTTTCAAGTCACATCCTTAGTTCTACTTATAACATTTATCTCTAACAAACTGTTAATCTTTATATTATAACAGCTTTTAAAAAAAAATTAATCTGGGGAGTTTATTGCCATGTAGCAATCTCTTTCAACCAACCATAAATATGTTTTAATGGAGCCTAAGTGAAAACTAGACTGGAATCCCATTTAAAATAAAATTGGGTTCCAGCGGGAATCGAATCCGCAACCTTCGTATCGGCAGACAAGCGTCTTACCACCAGGTCACCGAGGTCGTCTGCTTTGCTGATGAAATTAATATTGTTAAACTGTTATTGAAAAGCAAAGTAGTGAAAATTGATACTTTGTTTCGATAATGAAATTGATAAGGTTAAGTCTATCCCTTTCGACAATTTCAAAGTTAAAAAAAAAAACAACGAAGGAGAGAACCCTGATACTAAAGATAATGAGGCCAAAAGAATTTCTTGAATAAATCTTATCTCCTAAGCCATTGAATAATACTAGACCTGCTTCACATAATATATAGAACAACATCTTCTTATCCGAACTGTCTTTGTATACATAATTATTATGTTGTCTTTATTATACTTGAAAATATGATTTAATTTTTTTTAATTTATAAAAATTATTATTTTGTCTTGAAAAACGTTAAATTGCTAAAAAAAATCATAATTATTTTTATACAAATATTCTTTTGTATAATACAAGTCACTGCTAAACTTAGCCCCATTGAAGTTATCTTATTTCTGCAGTAGGCACTAGATTTGTTTTTTTTTCTGTTTTAATCCTGGAATGCGAACATAATACCATAAATTTCTACTAGATATGAAAAATAAATTAATGAAAATATTTTTTTGATGATTAAGACAGACAACGTTTTACAAATAAGCTTCAATATAACGCCATGTCACAAGAATGAAGCAGATTAAATTAGCAAATGAATTCATCAAAAGGCACTGAATCGTTTCATGAACTTTCCCAATCGGGACACTGAATAACGCACGACTCAGCGTTCCAGGTATATATTAACCTTGACCTAAGGTAACGGAATATAATCAATTTCAAGACCAATGATCAAGCATTCCAATAAATTAACATTAAATTTACAAGGGTAATGTAAAGGGAAGAAACAGCAAGTGTTTAAGTCTAAAGCAAATTAAATATATAACATAAGTTATCGTACAGCAATAGCGAACCAATAGTTGGAATTAAATTTAAATAAATGAAAGTACTTAAGTATTGTTGGTTAAAATAATGAATACCAAGTGTTTAGTAAAATATTTGAGAATTAATGTGTGTATATAAGTCAAAGGTAATGGTCGTTGAAAGATGGGATTCTATGAGAAATTGCAATGTTTTGATGAATAATAAAGTTTAATAACAAGTTAAGGAATTTCTATATTTAGGGATCATTCGAGAGATGGAAAAATATATTGACATGAGTGTTGGAACAGGGAACAACATCGAGGGCATGCTTTGAAAAAAATATTGGCAATAAATCAATCGGAAAATCTTAAAAAGTCTTGTGCACAGTGGTTTTTGTGCCATCCTTGATGTATGAAAGCGAAGTCTTAGCATTAAAAGGGAGTGATAGAAGTAGAAGATATGCGGTAGAAATATGTACTTTCCGTAAAATATCTGGTATTGCAATGTTTTTGACAGGGTAGAGAACGATCGGATAAAGGATATTTGTGTGTTAGAAGCGAATGTTATAAGTATAATAAAAAAATGAATCATGAAATACTGTGGCCACGTTGAGGAAATGAGTTGAAAAAGACTTTCGAAAAACGAGGAAGAGGTAGGTTGAAAAAAATAGTGGAAATACATAGTTGAAGAAATTTTTATTAAGGGAAAAGTAAGAAATATTAAAAATATAAAAATATTTAGAACGAAATGATATGTGGTTAAGAGGAGAGAGCTGTGTACGTGAATAGAAAGGCTTAGAAATCAATCTTCCATGCCTACCAGAAAAAGGACTAAGCGCTAATGCATCTGGAGAATGAGCGAAATAAAAATGAAGTTTATGTGACGCATCAACACGTGAATAAATAGAGAAAGGAAAAACAATAATATTATCTGCCCAGAAATTGTAGGCACCCTTATCGGTGGTCAGTAGTGTACTTCGCTTTCAGTATAGAAACAAAACAAGATGTTTAATTTTTATATTTAAAGTTAATCTTGTTATGAAAACATTTGTTTTTGAATTTTCGAGTTCGCAATAAGAGGATGTAACAAAGAAATTTAACCAATACTTAAAACTTTGCATCCCCTAACATTGTTAAAGTGTCGCAATTAAATTTGTATTTAGATCTGGAGAAATACTCGTGTATGACATTTGTGATTGAGGAATGAAACCATTTCATTATAGGCCTTGTTTAGTTAAATGGTTCCACAGTGTTGATGGTTTTTTGCAAAGTAATGCACTTGTATTCTACGGTTCATCTTTCAACAATATGAAAACGATATCTAAATAGAAAGGCGATCCGGTTAACACTGCTTACGTGTCCATGTTGATTTTTTTTTTATCTTTTGTATTTATGAGTCATAAGACCATTGACAAAATAAAATGAAAGGTCAATTTTAAATATTTTACTGTGGAGAGTAAAAACAATGTTATGCGACATACCAAATCTCGCGACGTTGGAAATCGCCATAGCAACTGCCACACTATTTTGAGAAACATGAAAAAGCTTTCGAATACTCGGCACTGTAGTCGACTCCTTGATATTGTGAAGAAAAGGTTTCTATATACATTACGAAAGATCTGTGACCTTCAAGCTTCCTTTTGATTATGATATATATAAGGACACTCTCCTCATTACGAAAGACGTGCCTTAAATATGATACATTGAAAATTTCAATATTTGTGAAGGTTTCCCTTTTAGTTCTATCTCAAATTATGATATTGAAACCATTCATAGAATCCGTTCAAGATATCCTTAGCATATTTGTCCGCGTATCCACATTTCAGATATCTTAAATCTCAGAAATGTGGATTTATTCCTAGTTTATTCATTCAAAAAAATATTAAATTTGTTTTGTAAAAGAATATCTTTTTAATGCATGGGTGTGAAATGTGGACGTGAAAGAATAATGAAATATGCTGCATAAATGCAATATAAATGCGTGCACTTTAGATAATATCTACGAGAAGTGGGCAGTGAATGATAGATTTCAGAATACAGTAATTGAGGATAAATGTGATCTAATGCAGATCGAAAAAGGAAACTCAGAGATGGTAAGGACAGTTACTACAAAAGTTAAAAGTTTCCAGTCTGAACATGAAAGACCGTGTATGAAGAGATACCACGCCGGTCATGACCACCATGACGGTCATGGTCATGCGATGTTACAGTGAAAATTGTATACCTCTCTACTCAGTAGTAGTATGCCAACTACAGTCGATAGAGGAAGTGTTGTTTTTTTTATATTCTAAAATATTAAAAGTTAAATACCTCACGGTTATCAAGTTTCCTTTAAAAGAAGGGAAACACCTTGCTGACACAAAAAAATGTGCAAAAAGAGCTAAAAGAAAAAGACGATCGCTTCAATCACAATGAGCAAGTGAGACTAGAGAAGCAGCAACACGAATACAATATGAAGCAGTACAATGACAAGCACAGCGTCATATTGAAAAAAATGTGCAAAAAGAGCTAAAAGGAAAATACGATCGTTTCAATCACAATGAGTAAGCGAGACTAGCGAAGCAGCAACACGAATACAATACGAAGCAGCACAATGACAAGCGCAGCGTCATATTGAAAAAAATGTGCAAAAAGAGCTGAAAGAAAAAGACGATCGCTTCAATCACAATGAGCAAGCGAGACTAGAGAAGCAGCAACACGAATACAATATGAAGCAGTACAATGACAAGCACAGCGTCATATTGAAAAAAATGTGCAAAAAGAGCTAAAAGAAAAAGACGATCGCTTCAATCACAATGAGCAAGCGAGACTAGAGAAGCAGCAACACGAATACAATATGAAGCAGCACTATGACAAGCGCAGCGTCATATTGAAAAAAAAAATAGATTAACTTATTGACGAGTTATTTATTATAAGTGAGTCATCTTTACATAATGGGTATTGTGGAAAACCCCGACTGCTAGTGCGGACTGGATGATGAAACAATATTTTTTTCGGTTGGCCTTTGCGAGACAGATTTGATTAACTTAACGCTTTATCTTTACCACGTTCAATGAACGTTGTGTTTGTTCTTTCTTCGATGAACTTTTCCACTTGTAGATCGATAGTAAAATTTTTTAAGCTTAATTAGTTAAAACTTTGAATTATCTAGAAGTGTATTTTTTTAATCGGTTTCATCATATTGATTCATATAATTGCATAATGACTTTCATTTTGTGGCACAAACATCCTTGTTTGGGTGGGTAGCCTATTTAAAAAATACATCTATACCATATAGTATATATTATCTGTGCTGTTATATTTTCGTAACCTCAAACTGTGAACCACGTTCTTAGAAAATCTGGCTTTAACCTTTGTAAAATAAAGACGCCATTTTAAAATAAAATTTGCATTCCTTTTTTTCAGATAAAATTAATAAACAGAAAAAATACATTTATGTTTTTGCTTTGCTTGAGGCTTTTCTGCTGATACAATAACAAATTATCTTAGTGTGGGTGGATTGTCTAATTAAGAAAATAGAAACATTTTTAATTATTTCGTAAACACAAAAAAAATTTAATAAAAAAACTTGTCTATAGAATTTATTTTAAAATCATATTTAATATTCCAAGTTAAGAGTACTTATAGCAATACTTGTAAATAACAAAATATTCCCTTGCTACATACCATTTGCTTGCTATTGGTGGGTGAAAATTTTACTAGTTATTCGAAGTATTTTACTAGTTAATTAGCTAGTTATTCGAAGCTTATTCCCTATTTCCCAATGCTCTAACGTAACATACCCAGTTCGTGGTTTCTATTTAAATACGTTGTAATTCTATCTACTGTCACGCCTTTTTGCTATATTAAGAAACAACAATTATATGTACACAATTGATTACATAAATCAATTGACCAAATATCAATCTTACCAAGGTGACAGGGCCGGACAGGTCAGTCGGCTTCTTAACGAGACAAGTACTCTTTAGGTCTCTGGGGTATGTTGGGTTCTCTTAACTCTGAATAAGTCTCTTTCAGCTCTCGCAGGGACAGGCGACACAATTAAACAAGAACAATTTGTAATGAAGCAGTTTATTATATTGTAAAAAAAAAGAAAAAAGAAAAAAAATATATAAAAAAACTTGACGAATGTCAAGAAAAAAGTTTAAAATTGGCAAGAAAATAAAAATGTGTTGTATTTAGCAAGGGAGATTCCAATAACAATTTAGAATTAAAGTTGAGCGATGGTTAAAATGTGCGGACGAAATTCACATTAAAAATAGGAGGAATAATATTCACCCGTAATCAAGATGGCGTCCTGGAGTTCTGTGATATATGAGGAAGAGCAGTGTCGGACCCACGTCTGAATCTCACCACGATCTGCACGGAATAGCACGAGCCAGCTGGCGCCCGCTTCCCCTTGGCGAGGAAGTACAAAGAGACCGGGGTGCCAATCTCGACCTAAGTCGCCCGTGACAATGTTGTCATTGAATAAAAATGTACCTGACTGCAAGGGTAGTTACCCTTATTTTATTGTCTTTAGTATTTTAAAATATTCAAGTATTTCATAATATTTTAATCTTCCTGTTTTCAAGCCAAGCACATGGTCTCGACACCACAAGTTTCATAAATTATGATATGTCGCGAATTAACAATTTCGAGGACGTGAAGTATGCAATTTAACAAATATAGTCCTAACACCCCACCCTAAGTTATTGAAAGAACAAAAAAAAAACAAACAAAAAAAAAATTATCCTCCGTATATCACAGACGCATCAGTCCGAGGGATGTTTTTAAGGAGCGAGGGGTGTATGTACCCCTCACCGGATACGGTTTCGTGGCCGATTTATCTCTAGTCAGCATTTGCCATAGGTGTAGTCTTAATTGGTGTAAGACCGACCACGAGGAAGGAAACCACGAAAAACCTTTCCTTGACTAGGCTCCTAAACAATTTAACATCAACACATAGCCGGTTACACAGGAGCGGGAAACAATCCTTCCCAACTCCTTACACATATAAAAAAAAAACAATACACAATGGTATAAGATTACAGGAATTGATACAAAACAAAACAATGCACAATGGTACAAGTTTACAGGAAATTGATACAAAACAAAACAATGCACAAAAAAAGGAATTAAAATAATACTATACAATCTGGTAATACAATTAATAAAATATTAAACAGCAAGGTCAACTAACAATCCAATGTTGACCAAGAGGGAAACAAATCAGTTAAGCCATTCTCTCATTACAATTTTCTGAGAAATGGACACAGCTTAACCAAAATAATAAAACAAATCTGCAGTCTTCTCCCAAAGGCTGACTTTAGTGGGTTCACTGTAGGTCACGGGCCAACCTATGAACCAGCTGCTCTTCAAAGGTGATTCCTGAAATGCTCCCCTTTCAATGTGGATTATCTTCAATGGTGATTCCTGAAATTCTCCCCTTTCAATGTGGATTTCATCCAACCAACCACCCACATGGCTCAACACAAAATTAGAATCCCACTTTCCTTGACACACCAAAGACAACACTTTACAACACATTCTTTTCCTCGCCCTTCCCTATACTGCACAGTCGGGAACCGATAAATTTTAAAGCAGCCCCATATCACGGGCGCTTTCCACAATACGACCGCCCCTGGCACACAGCACAAGACGGTCCAAACTTCCGGCCACTACCGGGCGTAGTGATAACAACAATGATAACAATAAATTTCGCAATTGCCAATATCTATCATTTAAAAATTTCAAGAGGTTCACACAGAACCTTATACGTCAAATTACAAATATCCTATGGTTCACACAGAGCCACTTTCGAGGACTTGTAACTCCTTAAGTTCAGACAGAACTTTATACATTGAATAACAAATATCCTATGGTTCACACCGAACCATTTTCGAGGACTTATATCTCCTTAAGTTCAGACAGAACTTTATACATTGAATAACAAATATCCTATGGTTCACACCGAACCATTTTCGAGGACTTATATCTCCTTAAGTTCAGACAGAACTTTATACATTGAATAACAAATATCCTATGGTTCACACCGAACCATTTTCGAGGACTTATATCTCCTTAAGTTCACACAGAACTTTACACATAACTTGGGTTTCCTCAGACTCCAAGGTCTGGACAACCGTTGCAGTAACAATTCACCACCACACAGAATGGTAACTGTATAGATGGAGCCTTAGTTCCTTAAAAAAAAAAAACACAAAACATGATAGAAAATTGGCAAGTAGCCCCGGCTGACAGCAGGACGCGTCTACGGACCCCCAGAACAGAGCCAAGAATCACGTGATACCACTTACACAACTTTGGTCATCTAGGATCCGAGCGACAGACACGCGACCCTCCCGAACCGAAGCTACCCTAGCCCGAAACATGTGCATGACAGAACACATCTGTAATCGCAATCGCTAATTTGGGTTCATGAGGCCCGTGATGGAGACACACAGCAATCCATCCCAGATGTATTCTCAGGCCATCTTCAAAACCTTTATCGGTTGGGAGGCTAGCTTCCCCCAACCCGGACTCTTAAGGCTGCCCAGGGCCTCTCGGTGATTCACACCGAGCCAAAGTAAGGAGACAATGATAAACAACAAAAACTGGGAATTCAATTTACCGAGCGAGACCCACCATACGTCCGACCACAAGGGCACGGGTTCGTTTCGAGATTTAACTATCCAAGAAACGCAGCCCCCAGTCATGACGCATGCTGCCAACACTACAGTAACCAGAGCTCTTATCCCAAAACTCAAAACAGAGCAAACAATACAACGGTAATCACCGTAACAGTTACATAAAATCGGTACAAGTTCAAAACAAACAAAAATAGAACGGCAATTACCGTAACAGTTACATAAATTTGGCACAAGTTCAAAACAAAACAAAAATAGAACGGCAATTACCGTAACAGTTACATAAAATCGGTACAAGTTCAAAACAAAACAAAAATAGAACGGCAATTACCGTAACAGTTACATAAATTCTGTCAAAGTTCATTCGAGAACGCACCATACTCTTATCCTTATTCCTCCCAGCAGCACCACTACAACCTCCACATTTCCCATAAACCTTTCATCGCGCTGCCTAACAGACTACCATGCGACCCCGTACTCGGTGAGTGCTTTGACAGAACAAAATATATTATAATATTTTACACAACAACAATAAAAATTAATCATTTTTATTTCAAATTATATACTCCACACTCAACAGGAGCCAATTCGTCAACAAGATGACTTACTTCAATACTATAGCCCTTCAACACCGTGGAATGCTACACCTCTCTAACAAGAAATTCCGAACACATCAGCGGTTATTATCATCATGGAACCCCGTCCAATAACTAACACTTGCTACGTGCAACTATCCGAAACGGATACTCCACTGTACCATCTGTACAATCTTTTCCAAAATTCAACTCGGTGGAAAGCAACACCTACTCCATAGCACTACTGAACAATTCTACTGCTATTAAACTTGCGGACCACCGTCCAGCGATAGCATTTGTGCAAAGCAATTATCCACGATGGATACTCTACTGAATCCTCAGTACAATCTTTGGAACGCTACTCCCGGGGGAAGGGTACACCTCTCCGTCAAGAAGTTCGGAATACATCACGAATTCTTATTCTTATTCAATTCAGATAAGACAACAATTAGGAAGACAATCCTTCCCTAATACGAAATTCTGAAGACTTCCAAGAATTTCTTCACTTAATGCCCTAACTTCTGCAGCCAATAATTCGATAGGGAATCTAATGAGAAGGTAACAATTACCACTAAATAACCCACAACAGCTGTTAGGTAACCCAATACCTAAGCTCGCATTACACAAGAGCAATTTGATCCTGAATGTAATACGTGTACCTTCTACAAACGGTACTAATCATCTATGTATTACATGAATTCTTACTTCAGAAGGACCTAAGTCCTTTACCTTCAAGGTATTATAACAAAATATTTAATTTAATTATTTTAAGAACCATTTTCCTAACCATGAATGACTCCCAATTAGGCGCTGACGAACCCATCACTGCACTTTCAACTATCAGCTTATCTATAATCCACCCGGGCACAGAAGCTGTGCTCAGGACCGGACCCATATCATATGTTCGCGTCCTTATCGTGTGACGACGGACTCACCGCATAAGGTCTATTCTAAGCTATACTGTATTCAATAGTCAATTTATATAATATTTATGCAGCTACTAAACTTCAGCCGTATTCTTATAAGAGAATAACCCCTGTATTCCTTCCTTCTTACAAGACAAGAATGATATATTTAATAATTTGACTCCAGGTCACGCTTTCTAGTTTCTAAAGAGAGAATACTCGACTACGATCTCCCTATTACGACGAGAAACAGTTCTATACTCAAATATTGGTCACTCGACCACGCTCTTGTTAGGAGTATATTTATTTTTTTTATAAAAGACGGGTGAGAAGTTTGGGATTTATCCAAAAGGGAAAATAACGCGCGAGATTGATTGATACGAGCGGAATTAAAACGGACTTCCCTGTATTCTGATTTTGACGGGTAAATAATGACGCATAAAAATCGAGTCCGAGCGTGACGCAGTTGTAATTAGGACAGGGAATGATGCAATCGTCCGTTGTTTCTGGAAGATTCTATTCCAAAACGGGCGGCTTAAAGAATTTCATCTAGCACCGAGCAATTGCGTCACTTATAATAAATAATCAAACGCAAGGGTTTGATTGGTCAAATTACGGCCCGACCAAAGATTTGACGAATCAGGACATCGCTTACAAATATGATCAACGGGCGAAAGGGTATCACGTGGGGATGCACAGGTGAGGCGGTCAGAAGGTGGGTGATTCATTACGAGCGGTACCGTCACGATTACTAGTCCTGTTATTAAGACAGCTCCCGGTCGGGGGAATACGAATTAATAATTAAATAATTCGTTCAAGTTATCGGTCAGTTACCTTGTGGTCCGAGTTATAATATCCTGGTGGGAAATACGAATTAATAATTAGTTTTTTTGTGAAAGTTCTTCTGGCACTTCCATCCAGACTTGACGCGGGGATTTATCTGCGGAATAGTATTTTCCAAAGAAATAATCTTGGATTATTATTGGCTCCATCGGGCGTGAAGCAAGTAAAGTTTCGAGAAACTAAAAAAAAGCGGTTCTTTAAATAACTGCGGGTCGGAAATCGTTCTCCCAGGCCGAAGGCCAAGGAAGAAGATTGGAAGCGGGGCAGCGCGAGCTTCAAAGGACGCTTGCGGCATCATCATCATCATCAGAGTCATCGTTCCGGTTTCGTTTTCGGGGGAAATCTTCTGGTTCTTCCACAGTTCCGAGAGTATAGACATTACGCGTATCGTTCCTTATCGATATTCATGGTATTGTGGGGTGAGTGTTCTCTTTTTATTGTAACCTATCATTGTGGATTTCTCCTTACCTCATAGCCTTTATGTTTGTGCTGAATATTGAGCGGGAATCGGTCTTTAATGCAGGCCCAAATTATTAGTCTGCCTACTCTGGTATTTTTGGTAATATATATAATTTTTTCTCGGCATTATTGCGGAGTTTTTTTTTATTATAATCTCATTGGATTAAACTAAGTATTATCACAATTTTATGTCTTTCCTTTGTTGTTACCTTTGTCCCGGAGATAATATCTTGGAGGCCTAGTATAAATTATTGTGCCCATCGCAATCTGAGACGAAGGAGTACTTGTTCTGTAATTTCTTCATTTGCCGCTGAGAACCGGGTAAGTTTTATTGAGAGAGAAATATCGCAGAAGTGTTTAAACTATTGCTTTATTGTTGCATGGAGGCAACGCTCTTTCTTAATTTAGTAAATATAGGTATAAGTCTGACACTCTTTAGCTTCTAAGGAGAAAATACACAAATAACTCTATCGTTATTGCAACAACAAAGGGGCTATACTCTATTTAACACTTGGCCATGCTCCTCTTATGTGCCTCGACTACGAGAATCCGGACTAATTCTCACTTAGCTTTATGACATGGAGTGCTATACTCCTCTGTCGGTCACCCGATCGCGAGACTATCATTGGTCAACCTTTGCAATGTCCTTCACGTGATATCTCCCTACCACTTTCCCACTAAGCTCCGACAGCTCGTAAACCGAATTGGAGATTTTCTTGCTAACTATACTCTTTATAAATCTCGGTGCCAACTTGGCGCTGAAGTAACGACCTGCATTTGACTGCTTAAAGGACTTCCTCCATACCACCTGTCCAACGGACAGACGTCTCTCTCTACGGCGTAGGTTATACCTAGCTGCGCTACGCTTAAACCCAGTCAATAGTTTAGCAGTGACGGTCTCGTACAATTTTTCCATTCTATTTAGCCCTTGGAGATAATTAGGAGATCTCGTGGAAGAGACAATCTGATTCGAATCCAGTTGGTCGTGGAACGAAGCATGGGGAACCGGATGGAATCCGTGAAACAGATAAAAAGGGGTGCTACCGGTGGCTATGCTCACAGTATTGTTTAAACAGGAACAGATCTTCCCTAAGAATTCGCACCAATCTCGTTGATTGTCCTGTACCAAAATGGATAGACACGTCAGAATTGAAGAATTATATCTCTCGCTGGTATTGTTTTGCGGGTGATAATACGCGTTGTAAAAGAGGTCTCGTATCCCATAGGATTCCAGGAATCCTCTGAATTCCTTCATCACCTTAATCTTTTCAGGGTCCGTTCTCAACCCTTCGCGGTCCACTATATGTCCCAAGTACCTAAGGCTTGACTTGCAAAATTCCGACTTGGCCAATTTTATAGTAAGATTGGACTCCTTCAACCGGCGCAACACCAAACGTAAGGTGGCGATGTGTGAATCGAAATCTGCGCTGCAGATTAAGATGTCATCTAGATAGCAAAATACATGATCGCCCTGATCGGCAACAGTTTATCCATTAGCCTCTGCATTTCGGCAGGAATATTTTTTAGACCAAATGGGGTGACCACAAATTGGTACTGACCCCGGCCACGCTCTTACGTAAAAGGAAGCGAGGCGAGATCTTTTATCTTCCTTAATTATTAGCTCGAAAACTGAGCAGAGTTTTCACAAATCCTCAACTAATCACGACTGGAAACAGACAATCTCTGCGCCATCTTTATGCTATCACTTCTTACACCCGTGATAATTCGTTATCTGACAAGGGTGGCTCTAAAGAATGATTTTAAATTCTCTATTCTTGGAATATATTCTGTAAGGGACTCAACTGTTTCTATACATAAGCCTGTCTAGTCTGCAATTTATCCTAAAGTCTTCCGACCCATACCCTTCTAGGAAAACCCTATAGATTACATGACAATCACTACCTTTTTAACCTTAATTCTGAGAAGGTTAATGTTGCATCTCACAGGAACTATGGCTAGTTGAAGGAAGTCTATTTACTTCTACTTCCAGGATAAACAAGCCATCTTCTTTGTACCCAATGCACCGACACAAAACAAAAGAATCTATTCCAAAACGAAATTCTATTCGAATTTCGAAACCAACCGTGTTATCCAGATGTATTGTCAGAAACAAAGGAATCTAACCAACCGAAATTCAATTCAGACCAGATAACAAACTTCTCTATCAAAAGACATTGATACGAGAACAAATGAATTTATCTAAAACGTAATTCCATTCAGTGTTTAAAAACAGCGCATGTAAGAAAACTCAGCATCGACTGACTGATTATCAATAAGATACAACAGCCCTTTCTAACAATCCCCGTGTCAACAAGAACAGCCAATATTACCGAACGACAACAATTATGACGCAATACTTTCTACACAAACTCGCCATAACAACAGTAGCTCCGCGTAATAATTCGCAATATCCTATTATAAGAACCCTTCTGGAACTTAATTCCAGTTCTCTCTATTCCAACATATTGTTAAATAACAGCCACTGCTATCACGAGAAAAAAAAAAATTATAACTATGACGCAATACTATTCACATCTAGAGCCTTCTTCTAGTTCCCACTCTTTTTCTTTTTCACAATATTTACTGCCTGACCTGCTACACCGTTATCAAAATAAACTATCCGTAATTACGACGCAATTCGTCCTTTTGCCTTTGACTTTGAAAATTACCAAACCGAACACTGCGATTTTAACTATTACTTAGTCCTAAACAAAATCCGTAAACCGGGTCTCTAGCGCGATTGAAACATTATTTACGGAAGTTACCTTCTTTCCAGGTGAGATTGCTCTCAATTAGCCAGGAACCAATTCTTATTCAACTGGAATATTCTATGATTTCAAAACACTTGTCGTCATTCAATGACCACGCACTTCCTGTATTATTTAATCTGTTTCAAAACACGATACCATGCGAATCTATTTCCTCAAAGAAAAACATCGGACAGTATTTCCAGCCGCAAAACAAAATGGCGTCCGTCCATTACGCACGACCATTCCATAATTTAAATTTTCTAAACATTGAACTCCTATCCTTTATCTCCTTTTCAATCTACCACAATTCGCAAAAATCACTAAACTGACCACTGAGATATTAATTATTATTTACTCCTAAACAAAATTCGTAAACTGGATCATTTACGCGATTGGAATATTTCTTACGAAAGTAGGGCGCACATAACACTTTGCCCAGCCCATCTCCTTTCAAAGATGAACTGGAGCTTAATCCACGTGGAATTTAGTTCTTTTTAAGCCTGACTATCCACGAAATACCACACTAGTCCTATTTACAATTCTCTGACCGCGCACTTTTTTTCTTGAAAACCGGGGAGCAGAATGAAGAGATCTTCCCTCGGCCTTAATTGGATACATTGCAACAATAAAACAATAGGACAAAAAGCCCAACCGAAGCAAATCAAGACCTTGATAACAAAAACAACACTTCTAACTCGATCGTTCTGTTAAACCAACAAGATTTCTCCTAGCAACGCAGTTCAAATTTACAAACAACAACTTCCTACATCGTGTTTACAATCAACCGCGAGGGACGAGGCTGACCAAAGCTCCATTTTAACAACAAACGACTATAGACCAAAATGTAATTCAATCTCTATAAACAATTATACCGTTTATAGATCCATTACAGAAGAAACTATTCAATGCATGATTCGGCCATTGAACCAAGATCGAAACCAAAAATAACTTGCTACAACGGAATCTTTTTAAGTAAAAGAGGAATCTAACTTAAGCGAAACTTCCACTTCTTTGTAATATTAAACCGTTGAAATTCTCCATATTTCGACAAACCGAGCACCAAGAAATGATTAATCCTTGCAAGAAAACCCGAAAGACTGGGCCAACTGAACAGCGAACTATTTCACGAAAGATAGGCGTTTCGTGCGCTTTGCCTACCCACGAACTCTCTTAATATGAGATTGGTCTCAAATAAATCAGAACACCATTCTCTTGACAACGAAATATTTTAGCGAACGTTAGCTAGAAAATCTATTCTTTTTCTTCTCACGATTAAGTAAAATTCTATTCACAATTCAAATAATGAAAAAACTCGAAAACGGCTCCTTACCAACTCGGAGCCCGTAGCACATGGGCACAAGGAAGACCATGTGGTCGCGAACAGCGAAAACAAACGCGGGAGAACAACAAAAAAAACAATGGCAGTAAAAACAAATGATGCAAACACGTGGTTACAAAATAGAGAAAACAAACGGTCGTACACAAAAAAATACATATAAAAACACTTTTCTGAAAATAAATTATTATTTAAAACACACAAAACAAATTATAAATAAAAACCTTGTCCAACGAGAGATCAGAGATACAAAGTATGCCCCACGTTCGGGAGCCAATTATGTCACGCCTTTTTGCTATATTAAGAAACAACAATTATATGTACACAATTGATTACATAAATCAATTCACCAAATATCAATCTTACCAAGGTGACAGGGCCGGACAGGTCAGTCGGCTTCTTAACGAGACAAGTACTCTTTAGGTCTCTGGGGTATGTTGGGTTCTCTTAACTCTGAATAAGTCTCTTTCAGCTCTCGCAGGGACAGGCGACACAATTAAACAAGAACAATTTGTAATGAAGCAGTTTATTATATTGTAAAAAAAAAGAAAAAAGAAAAAAAATATATAAAAAAACTTGACGAATGTCAAGAAAAAAGTTTAAAATTGGCAAGAAAATAAAAATGTGTTGTATTTAGCAAGGGAGATTCCAATAACAATTTAGAATTAAAGTTGAGCGATGGTTAAAATGTGCGGACGAAATTCACATTAAAAATAGGAGGAATAATATTCACCCGTAATCAAGATGGCGTCCTGGAGTTCTGTGATATATGAGGAAGAGCAGTGTCGGACCCACGTCTGAATCTCACCACGATCTGCACGGAATAGCACGAGCCAGCTGGCGCCCGCTTCCCCTTGGCGAGGAAGTACAAAGAGACCGGGGTGCCAATCTCGACCTAAGTCGCCCGTGACAATGTTGTCATTGAATAAAAATGTACCTGACTGCAAGGGTAGTTACCCTTATTTTATTGTCTTTAGTATTTTAAAATATTCAAGTATTTCATAATATTTTAATCTTCCTGTTTTCAAGCCAAGCACATGGTCTCGACACCACAAGTTTCATAAATTATGATATGTCGCGAATTAACAATTTCGAGGACGTGAAGTATGCAATTTAACAAATATAGTCCTAACACTACCTCTGATCTATTCAATATTAAATGATATTATTATATTGGAAACCGTCTTCGCATAAAGTTACTCTTAATAAAATTTAAACTTTTTATCATGTTTCCGTTACTCAGTATGAAATGAAATCTATTTAATACTTATTATGATAATTCTTTCGTTTTTTCTGTATGAATTGCTTCAATCATACAAGTATTCAATTGTTTAACTAATAAAAACTTAGCTTAACTGAAAATTATAGATGTTAAAAGTTAGATGGGAAAATAGAAGACATCGTTAGATGGGAAAATAGAAGACATCGTTAGATGGGAAAATAGAAGACATCGTTAGATGGGAAAATAGAAGACATCGTTAGATGGGAAAATAGAAGACATCGTTAGATGGGAAAATAGAAGACATCATTAGATGGGAAAATAGAAGACATCGTTAGATGGGAAAATAGAAGACATCGTTAGATGGGAAAATAGAAGACATCGTTAGATGGGAAAATAGAAGACATCGTTAGATGGGAAAATAGAAGACATCGTTAGATGGGAAAATAGAAGACATCGTTAGATGGGAAAATAGAAGACATCGTTAGATGGGAAAATAGAAGACATCGTTAGATGGGAAAATAGAAGACATCGTTAGATGGGAAAATAGAAGACATCGTTAGATGGGAAAATAGAAGACATCGTTAGATGGGAAAATAGAAGACATCGTTAGATGGGAAAAGAAGACATCGTTAGATGGGAAAAAAGAAGACATCGTTAGATGGGAAAATAGAAGACATCGTTAGATGGGAAAATAGAAGACATCGTTAGATGGGAAAATAGAAGACATCGTTAGATGGGAAAAGTTGAGTAGACGAAATTGGCGTGATCATGTTTAAAAAATGTGTATGAATCGGATTTCTCGTATATCATGGTTACTCTATAAAAAACCGACCACCAGGCAGGTCCCCAGAAAGTTACAGTGATAGTTGCCAGTCTATAATCCAGAGAAGTTGTAGAAAATACAGATAAAAATCTACTGCAAGAAGAAAAGGAAAAAAAAACGTCTTCAGTAATTTAATAGCAGGTGATGTTACCTTACGAAGCACCCCAATTCACCCACTGAAGAACCCCGTGAAGACTTATTGATAATATGTGGATTATTAAAATAGTTTTCTTTTATATTTGATACAGGTTTAACTCTATCTCAATGTTAAATTATAATATATGTGCACCAAAATTATTGTCGGTTTCAATCACATAACATGTGTGATAACCTGCCATGTACGGTTTGTGCACGGTTAAACCGCATTTTTTTAAAAGTTCAAACATGTATATAATTTATTCCAAGATTTGGACATTCACTTTGTGAAATTTTACATAAAAATATTGAAAAAGATAACTTCTTTTCTACCGATTGACTTAATCATACCAATTTTTGAATCAATGAATGAATGCCCATTACTCATGATGAGTATAATAATAGGTAAAATACAAAGTGGGTGATCAGAGTATCTGCCGTTGGTGTCACCAGAGATAACTATATAATTCAGTTTATGATAGCCATATCTTGTTGCCTAAATGGCAAGGAGTTTCATTTTGTGTTGTTAGACTGAGTTTTCTTTCTCTATTGGGCCCTTGAAGATTCAACTGTATCATCAAGTATCAAATAATAGAGTATTGAGAAAACCAAACTGATGTATCATAGAGATTCTGGTGTTGCGTGCACTAAACATTGACCTGGATACTGAAGTACAGACTCCCAAGAAATTTTCTCTTTGGCGAACATACGAAGGTTAGAAGAAAGTATGGTGGTCAGTGCTAGATATTTAAGGAAGTACTGCATAAGACGCTTATTACATAAATGATCAGCATAACTGAGAGCAAACAGCAGCAGAGAGAGTCTGATAACATGAAACTGTTGCTAGTTATCAGGTACCCAATACATCAGCAATTATTTACCACTTTTATTGCAATACAATCTGGCGGGGTTATTGCCAGGTGGCAATCTCTTCCAACCAACCAGACAAAAGTAAATGAAGTAAGTTACGTGGTCGCATAAATCATTCAAATGACTATCCATCCCCACGAAATCCATAAACATATACGCGAGAACATGCTCACGAATCCCACAAAGACGGACAATCACCCGAACATTATTTTTCATATAAAGTGAGATATCATCAATCAAAAGGAAAGTAAAGGATGGTGGAGAGGAAAGGAAAAGAAAAATCAGGAATGAAACACGTTATTTTACTGACTAGAAATTAAGAGTTTTTTCAGTCGCTTCTTAAAGCATGCCAAGGACGGAGAGAGTCTTATATTGGTTTGTTACTGATTCCAGAGTCTCACTGCATGGACAGTAAAGGACGACGTAAAGAAAGAGGAGCGGTGAACTGGAAAGGCCAATAAATAATCTCTGTTTGAGCGTAGCGCTAATCCATGATTGGAAAGACGCTGAAATTTTTCGGCGAGATAAGAGGGTGCGGCGGGACAGTTAAGGATATTATACAATAGAGACAGTATGTGAATTTGGCGTCTATTTCTAACATTCAACCAGTTCAATGCCTTCTGGTATGAAGTTATATGATCGTACTTTCGTAGGTTGAAAATAAATCTTAGGCACACATTTTGAAGACGCTGTAATTTGTCCAGCTGTTTCTCTGTAACATCAGCAATTAGTGGACAAACAAAGTACCTTTTGGTGAATATCAATATAATGTTGAGTGCTCTTGGAACAATGATTATGTTGAAGCGACGACCTTAAAATACATATCTTTTCTAGCTCGGGTATTGAGGTTTGATTCACGTTGGAACTCGATTCATTTTAAATAATTCTAGCCTTGTTTTCAATTAAGACCTTTTCGACATATTTCTGGTTTATCGGAAGCGATCACAACACGTTAATAAACCCGCCATGTTGCAGTTTAAACAACAAAAGCGTATTAAAATTTATATGAAAATACCAGACGCACGTTTTCATCAGTGACAATTTCTCTATAAAGTTTAAAATATTGTATTAACCAACCACATAGAATTGTTTGTGTTTGTATAACATATAAAAACTTGATTTCATTTCGACATTGTAATTTATTACAAAACAAACTTAAGCACTTGAGACAGCAAAATTGAAATAATTTTCATAAAATATTATAATTCCTTGATGTTTGAATCGAAAATAATTGAAACGAAAAAAAAATGATGGCTTTTAAATGCGATACACTCAATTGCTTAAACAAATATCGAGAATCAGTTCGAGAGTCTCTTAAAAAAATTAATTAAAAACTTCGCTTATATATTTTTTTATTCTACTCGTAGTTTAATTATTCTGTCAAAATACAAGTACTATCAACTTTGATAACAGTGATATTTAAAAAAAAAATTTTTTTTGGAATATTTATCAACAAATTTTGTAAATTAAATTTATTCTTGATCAAAATTGTATAAAAATCATTCAGGTTGACTTTGAGTTTATTTTTAATGAATAATCAAATTTGACATTTTAAAAAGGCCATAAAAAATTGTCCTTTTACTTTACCAAAATTTTTTTTACATGTATTGGGTGTTAAGATAAGTTGTGTCCGTTTTTTCTAAATTTAAAAACGAGGACCAAAAGTAAAACAAAATGGTAAAGGTTATACGTTATTCGAAAGAAAATTTTCTGTTCTACAAGATATTGTGTTTGCTTTTACGTTACATATATTATTTGATTTGATTACAAGCCATCAAAATGGAATGTCAAGTAAACGAAAGTGAGCATTTTTGATACCTCCTTCTGTTCGCGTTCAATCGAGGGAATAAAGCTGCCAAAGCTGCTCGCGATATTTGCGAAGCGTACGGTGAAGATGTTATGAATGAAAGGACAGCTCGTCGATGGTTTTTGTGTTTCAAAGACGGTAATTTCGACCAGAAAGACATGGAGCGTTCTAGATGACCAGTGGACTTCGATGAAGACCGCTTAAACCATATTATTCATGAAGATTCCCTTCAAACTACCGTAGAATTGACTAAGCCGGTGAATTGTAGTCACATGACTGTATACCGCTATCTTAAATCAATGGGAAAAGTCCAAAAGTTAGGCGCTTGGGTTCCACATGTTTTGAGTGAAAACAACAAAAATATCCAACGTTGAATCAACGCAAATATCGCGAACAGCTTTGGCAGCTTTATTCCCTCGATTGAACGCGAACAGAATGAGGTGTCGAAAATACTCACTTTCGTCTACTTGACATTCCATTTTGAAGGCTTGTAATCAAATCAAATAATATATGTAACGTAAAAGCAAACACAATATCTTGAAGAACAGAAAAATTTATTTCGAATGACGTATAACCTTTACCATTTTGTTTTACTTTTGGTGCTCATTTTGAAATTTGAAAAAAAAAAACGGACACAACTTATGTTAACACCAAATACATATATGATATATCTTGCCTATAAAACTGAAAGGTAAGGTTTACCAGACTATCGTTAGACCCTCAATTATGTATGGCTCAGAATGCTGGACTATGTACAGCTCCTACTCTAGGCAATTTGAAACAGCAGAAATGCGAATGCTTATGTGGTCGGCAGGAGTATCACTGAAAGATAAAATTAAGAGCTCACGCATTCATGGTAGCATGGGAGTCACTGACATAAATAGTAAGCGGGAAGAGCGACAGTTGAGATGGTATGGGCACATAAGACGGAGACCATCATACCATACTGTAAATCAGGCATTGTCTTTGGATCTTCCTCGACAGCCGTCCAGAGGAAGACCAAAGAATCCCTGGATGACCCAATGCTCCAAAATTCTGCAGAGAAGGGGCCTGGATGAAAACGACACCCAGAACTGAGGAAAATACAGCCTGAGAACGAGGAGAGCCGACCCCAACAGCCTACCTAGGCAATGAGTTGGGACAGTGCCAGGAAGAAGAAGACATATATGATATATCTTGAACCTTTGTATTGTACTCGTATTATATTACGTTTTCCTTGTATACAGTACAATCTGGCGGGCTTATTGCCATGTGGTCATCTCTTCCAACCAATCAGATAGATGTTAAAGAGACTTTAAGTTAAAACCAGACTGGAATCCTTTTAAAAAAATATTAGTTCCAGCGGGATGTGAACCCGCAACCTCCAGGCTAGGAAACAGGCGTCTTACCAACTAAGCCACGGAGGTCATCTTATTAAAGTGGGTAAATTTACACATTAATTAAGTAAAAAATATGTGACTATCATATTTACCTATTTCACATTTTCAGTTAAGATAATTAATTTATACATGCGTATGCATGCGCTAGATTTATTTTGTAAGACGCTTGTCTCCCAGTCTGAATGTTGCGGGTTTGATTCCCGTTGGGACCCTGATTTGTTTTCCAGTCTGGCTTTCCCTTAGGGCGTCTTTCACATCGTTCTGGTTATTTGGAAGATATTGCAACATGGCAATAAGCCCGCAAACTCGTACTGTATAAAATAAAAGTGTGATACAATACGATACAATTGAGGCCCCATGATGTTCCATCACAGAGCTGAAATAGGGAGCCGTCAATAAGGAATACAAAAATAAAGCATCCTTGTCGTGGACTAATTCGAGACTGTGTTAAGAAGTGTCTCGATAAGGGATTACGAAGAACTCAACGACGTAACAATGCAATCGAGAGCACGTGATACTCACAGAGCGCTGAAATGGTGAGCCGTCAATTAGGACTACAAAAAAAAAGCAAAGGTCATAGTCCTCCACACACTTCTCTATGGATCTGTGACTTATGTTTCCTATCCTATGTGACTTAGGTTTCCTATTCCTTCCGAGAGTTTATTGCCATGTGGCAATCTCTTCCAACCAACCAGAAAGATGTTTTTATAGGCCCTAAGTGTTAACCAGACTGGAATCCTATTTAAAAAAAATCTGGGTTCCAGCGGGGATCGAACCCGCAACCTCCGGATCGGCAGACAAGTGTCTTACCCCCAAGCCACGGAGGTCGTCATATGAATCAAAATTCGATTAGTCAAGTCTCTAGCAATTTTCATTCCAACCAACCAGAAAGATATTATAGTAACCTTAAGTAAAAATCAGACTTGAATCCTGGTTTTAAAATTAAGTAAAACGGATTTCGAACGGTCTGGAAGATATGTGTTTGCTAACTATTCCATGGAGGTCGCTATGAATCATTTAAATCAATATGTTTTTTTCAAATTCAAGTGTAAGTTTTTTTCAAATTTTCATATATTTTTCAAGATTAGTAAAATTTTCTTGCACCATATTTCCAGGAATAGGTTTTCTAAAAAAGCTTTCAAAGCTTTAAGAAAATTTAAATAATTAAAAAGAATATAAAACATGGAACGTTTGGGATGTATTTCAATGACATATTTTACATATTCTATATTTTGTAGAGTAATTGGAAATGAAAATATATCTAATGTTACCATTTTCTTCAAAACAATTTGAGATGAAATAAAACTACGTGGAAAATGAAAAAAAAATAATGAAAAGTTGTTTAGAGATTTTTTTAAACTAAGTTTCAATATAATGTTCCTTTAAGAGTTTTTATAAAAAAAATATATCAATAATATTAAGGATGACATAGATTCTTTATGTAATCCAGTTTTTTAAGAATTTGTCACAAATATTAAATACTTGTGAATTGTTAGCAATTGGAAATGGAAACATGATTCTTATTGAATGACAACCCAATGTCAGACTTCTTTGTTGGATTTAAATCATATCAAAATAACAAAAGAAATCCGATAAAAAATGGACGGAGTTTTTGTATAACTCAAATAGTTCTGTCAAAATTTAATCATACGAAGGCATTTAGAGAAAAAATTTGTCAGCTAAATCTTTAAATATTTGTGCATTTCTTTACGTGTTCCTTAATAATTATAAAAAAGGTTCCATCAATCAGGCTTTTAACTTTCATCCACTAGAAGGGTGACGCAATCAATAATATGATTGTTGAAAATGGTTATACTTATAGAAAATGTAACAAAAAAACTTAGTCAGCTAAATTTTTATACATTTTTTCCTTATCTCTTTTTTTATCCACTTTGCACGGATTTCTCCTAAAGAGGGACATATCATATTGTATCTTCCTAAATAGTTATAAAAAAGGCTCCACCAATCAGGCTTCTAGCTTTCATCCACTAAAATGGTGACGCAATCAATCGTACGCTTGTTGAAAATGGTTATTTTAGTTATGTCACAAAAAAAAAACTTCCTATGTTTTTTCACGAGTTTGCGGTTCAGCCTAAAAATATGGTATTCAAAATACTTTTTTCAAACTTAAGGCTTTATTTTTCTTGAATTAGGAGAAAATATACCAACCCCCGTGGATTAGTAAGTGAGGTGACAGTCTACCCATCCAAGTGTTGTGGGTTCGATTTCCAGTGATGCACAATTGAAAACAAAGGTTGTAGTTGGTTTTAACCTTTCCTTCCCGGTGTTGGGTATCTTCTACACGTTGCTTTAAATAACCATCAATATCTCTATAAATATAATAAATACAAGGTTAAGATTCTAGGTATTCCTCCATAATATATTTACGCATTGATTTAAAAAATAATAATCAGAATTTATCGACTACACCGTAAGTATTTTCTGAATATCGGAAACAAATTCGCATTTAAACGCTGTGAGTGCCTCGATCTTGGGTCTTGACGATAGGTGAAAAGTATGCGGGAAGCGCGACACTATATTCGCATCTCACTTTTGCATACGTCACTGAATAGCGAGGAGCGCAATTGTCTCCACCTCGCAAGTGTAAGCGACGCCCGAGTTAGCCCCCAACCCTGCCGCGCTGCAGTAGCTGTTGAGCTGGCAACGAGACTAGACCTACGCCCGTTCCGTGAGCGGTGCCAGATGGTGTTTTAATGTTTTCAGCAAATAAATCTCAATTATTATAATTTTTAACTTCAATTATAATTAATTAAGGGGATTATCTATGAATGTTCTTATTTTTCCGATTTAAAATCGCAAATTTTTTATCGCGTACTCACTACCCAACACCGGAACACGCGTTTCATTTTTATCACCGTAAGGGAAGGGTTAACTTAAAGCCTCTGTAACACCTTTGTGGTTTGTTGGAAAATATTGCATGACAATAAACTTACCAGGCTGTTTTGTTTACAAAGAAAGTGTAATACATTAAAATATAAGTTAATATGACACATTGAAAAGTGAGTGTGATACATTAAAGTGTAATACATGAAAATATGAGTTTACATGTTTGGTATTAATATTTTTTTAAATTGTATTTTTAAGCCAGTGTCATTTATAAGCGAAAAACCGCTTATTAGAAGATTATTATTTTTTTTTGTTCTGGATTAAAAACACAAGAAAGCAATCATTTGACAAAAAAAAACAAATGTCTTCTTAAACTTTTCGTTCCTTCTATGTTACTTGTAAATACATAACTAATTATTTTTTTTTAACAAACATAACATTTTCAATGTCCATAAAAGAGCCACTAGTATCTCAAAAATGAATTATTGAAACGTTAATTGTTTGAACCAATGATTTTAATGTCGTTTTCTCATTTTATAAAAATATCAAATGATTAACTCATCTTAAATGAGGGATTATTGAATTAGGGCCAACCTTATTTATAAATCTTGATTTACAATTTTTTTTTTGAAGTTTTGGATACAATCTCCCAAAAGAAGAAAAAAGTGGTTTCGTATTCTATCCCACAACAAAAAAAATATAAAGGGTTAAAAGAAACTCATAAATAAAAATTTTTTCGTAAAAAAGCTTCAATCGTGTATTGGAGGAAATTTATGGATTTTTCAAGTACTCGACGATTCGGAAGCTTAAAATGTTTAATCTGCTTTTTTTGCAATATATGCCCTTAAAAAAAAAGAAATTTAATACAATTTTCTTTATCAAGTTATTTGAATCAATAATAATTGAAGGTGTGGGTGGAAGAACGAAGCTGCTAAAAAAGCATGCTTCGAGATACGATTTCTTCAAATTTTGATTTGAGATTTTTCTTTTCTCTAAACGTGGAGATTTTGTCGCTGTCTCATTTAGACAATTGTTGTCTAATAAATAAAAAAAATCATTCCTTCAAGTAAAATGAAATGTTCTGGAACACAAAATAAATATTAAGCACACATAATGACATAATATTGATAAGATGGTTTGAAAAAGTAAGCATTAACAGTTTATTTATCATTTTTAGATAAATTTCTCAAATTTGGTGTAAAATTTGTTACAGTCGTTCGCAGCAATTCTGTCAAATGCTCGTTTGTTAGCTGCGAACGATGTTTTGATTTTACAAACTTCATAGAGTAGTATAAGGATTCACAACTATATGTTGTACCGAAAATGGAAAATAATCGGCAAGCAGCTAAATCAGCAACAAATACATAAAGAGGCAGTAGATGCACGCGCACCCTACACATTGAAATCACAGCACACACGTTTACACCAATACTTGCGTCTTTGACAGTTGCATTCATGCATGCGCATCTTGTCACTTACAACATTTAGAAAGGAAAATCGCAAAAATACAAGTATAATGGAGAAATAAAGTATCTATATTTTTATGAGAGATATTGGGAGCCGCACTTAACCCCACGAAGAGCCGCATGCGGCTCTCGGAGCTGCATTTGCCTACGTCTGATTTATAGTGTCGACTTGGTCTCGGGTTATATTTCTTTATTTTTAAAACTTATATTCAATTTTCATGATTTTTTTAAAAGTGACGAACAATTGATTTCGACAGTGTTAAACTATTTTGAGAATAAAACTTAATATATCGTTCCAAAAAAAGTGCTCAACTACAAGGTGTCTATATTGTGTCTACAATGTGTCTATATTGAACTACAAGGTGTCAAATTATTAAATTTTTTGTTTCATTCTATCAACTTTTTTAAATCCTTGGGCTGGAAAACATTCAACCTTAATACGTTTACATTGTAATATAACATCTGGCACGTTTGTATTTAATCACATCCAAATAAAATGTTAAGTATCTCCCCAATACGAGTCCCCATCACTAACTTATACGAGTACACCGCTCAAGCGGATATTGTTTTTTGGCTTTTCCAGTTCATTTCATTTTGACTTTGTCCTTTACTGCCCATGGACGTAGAACGAATAACCATCTAACGCTAGACCCTTAATGGCGTTCAAACACCGGGTCATAAAATATTTCACATCTCTCCAGTGATGCGGTGTGTGCTTTCCGGATGCTCGACCCTTTATCTGTTTCCTTGTATCCACATCATATCCGTTTCCAACATATTGGTGATATTTCTTCATTAAAAAAGTCGATTTCAAATTTTTGGATATTGCCCCTAGTTTTGTATTCAACAAACACTTTGAATGTCTGTTTAGTGTAAAAGTATTTACGTTTCGGAATTAGCTAGACAATTTGAACTATGAACAAGAATATTTGATAAATGTATGAAAAATATTTTTTGCAGCATTAATGCTGTGTATTTTAAGTATATTTAAAGAAAGCATTTTGTAATTTTCATCAAGAGAGTAAGCGCGTAGTTAAGAGTAAGACCCGGGTGAATTGAAAGAGCGCTAGAATGTGAACTAAATTATGAGTGAAGTCGTTCCCGGGAAACCAAAACCTTGGTTGAGATTGAAATTAAAAATATTGTCTTAAATAGAAATTTCCACCTGAAATCAAGAACTCACATTGTACAATGTTACATATTTTCAGTACTTTTTTTATGGCGTGGAGACTCGGACTGTCACCCGAGCTACGTCAAAACGAATAGAACAATTTGAAATGTGTGGTTACGGGACAATGTTAAAAAAATCCTTTGGTGCGTAACGAAAAGGTCCTCAGACGCATGAAAAAAGACGAAGAAGTACTCGTTTGCAATAAAATGAGAAGAATGAAGCCCTTTGGGCATTTCATGAGAGGAAACACACATTAAATCATTCGAATCATATTGCAGAGCAAGAGACAAGGAAAACAAAGCGTAGGAAGAAGAAGAAACTCCTGGTAGAATAAAATAAGAGGGTGGTTCCACTGTAATACGAAGACATTCCCATGATGTTTATCAACCTCCGATTGGGAGAGGAATTTTAAGAAGATTGTATTGTATTACAATTTAATTGTATACACTACAAGCATACAGGTTTATTACCATATGGACTTTTCTTTCAATCAACCATAAATATGTAAAAGACCTTTATTGAAAACTAGACTGAATTTTTTTTACAAATCTGGGTTCCACCGGGAATCAAACCCGCAACACTGGTTGAAAAACAGGTGTCATACCAAATAGGCCATGGAAGTCGGCTTTGTTACGAAAGCATTGTAATAATCACCTTAAAATTGAACAGTTATTAAGTATTGAAAAAATCGACACAAATCTAAATATTCATTTTTTTTTAAACATAAATTATTATCGATTTGATTGTTAATTTTTTAATACTTTCATCATTGCACAAAACTGCAATGTTTTCAAAATATCTGTGGTCTGATATATATAGTACTTTTTTGTTAATGTTGCCTTAACGATGAAAACAGTAAAGCCTTCCAAACATCGACCATCTTCTAAATCAACCAATAACGGCAATCCATGCGAAAAAAACTCAATTAATCTCCAAATGGTTATAAATTAGTATGATTGTGTATGAAATAACTAAAAATTAGTATAAACAAAATTTAGAAAGAAAAAAAACGAACCAACTCCAGTATTTTTCAATATGCGTATAGATAGGGTGGTCCATCAGTCCTGCTCTAGATTCAAACATTCATTTTTTTTAAATTGATTTAAAAAAAATAGATAGTTAAAAATAGATTTTTTTCTTGAAAAGAAGTTTGTTTCACTTTGTGGTGTCATGTTTATAAAATTTTAATAAAATAAATAAAACATTTGTTTTTTATTTTGTAGTGGCCACTGTTTTATTTAAGTTCACTACCGGTTTCAAAGACCTCCGTCTTCCTTGAACACAAGTTTAACTCCACGGAGGTCTTTGAAACCGGTAGTGAACTCAAATAAAACAGTGGCGCACACAACATGAAAATAAGTGGTTTATGGATTCTTTTTGTTTATTCTTCCTTGAACATTCAACTTCACGGAGGTCTTTGAAACCGGTAGTGAACTCAAATAAAACAGTGGTGAATTCAACATAAAAATAAGTGTTTTATGGATTATTTTTGTTTATTCTTCCTTTTACACAAGTTTAACATCACGGAGGTCTTTGAAACCGGTAGTGAACTAAAATAAAACAGTGGCGAATAAAACATAAAAATAAGCGTTTTATGGATTATTTTTGTTTATTCTTCCTAGAACACAAGTTTAACTCCACGGAGGTCTTTGAAACCGGCAGTGAACTAAAATAAAACAGTGGCGAATACAACATAAAAATAAGCGTTTTATGGATTATTTTTGTTTATTCTTCCTAGAACACAAGTTTAACTCCACGGAGATCTTTGAAACCGGTAGTGAACTCAAATAAAACAGTGGCGAATACAACATAAAAATAAGTGTTTTATGGATTATTTTTGTTTATTCTTCCTAGAACACAAGTTTAACTCCACGGAGGTCTTTGAAACCGGCAGTGAACTAAAATAAAACAGTGGCGAATACAACATAAAAATAAGTGCTTTATGGATTCTTTTTTTTTATTGTGAAAACTTAACAATGCAGATATAATGAAAGTGGTTGAACATTTTTATGTAAATCGAGAGTCAATTGTTCGAGAATTACGCGCATATTAACGTTATTTTACTTATGAAGATTACTCAGGAAGATCCGACAACTATTGTACTTTTTTGACATTATAAATTAGTAATTGACTTCTCTAGAAATGGAAGATAGCGTATTTTTGTTCTATGAGAATATTTGAAAGGTACAAGAGAGTGTTGATTAAGGAATTTTAATCGGATGACGTTCAGTTCAACTCAGAATGTTTCGAATGATACTGTAACGAATCTTAAAAATTTATTGGCATTTCTATCCGTTTAAAATTCAGTTGGTGCAAGAATTAAAGTCACAACATTTATACCGACCCTATAAATAGGGGCATTCTAATACGAATTTCGGACCACCCTGTAGAATGAAGTTTTTGCTTGTAGAATTTATTGAAAATCGGTTTTCGTCTGCTATCGGAATATTTTATTACATAATAAGCAATAAGCCAATGGATATCTTTTTACCAAATTGGCAATCAATGAAAAGTAACATCAATTTGAAGTTAAATTGAATTTCTTCGTGAAGTGTTTTATTTTATTGTTCATCCTATTACTATATAACAGTATTTTATTCATTACGAAACAACTTTTACTTGTAAACAAAGCATTAAAGGGGTATTTTACTCTAGAAATTTGAAAAAAAAATTTTTTTTGCATATTTTTAAAGTTATCTTTAAAAATATGTTCTAAGAAGGAAATTTTAAAATTCTTAATATTTACGAAGTTATAGCTACAAATGAGGCAGCAATTACGCCGCACCGGTATAACTCAGACAATAATCTCAAAACTTTAAACGCGTTTTTCTCGAAACTACTTTTTTCGACCTGGTCGACAAAAAATCTCAAGTTTTATTCAATCGATTGCCTTCAAATTTGGTTCAAAATTTTAATAAATGTTTTTGTATCGTCCATATCTTGAAAATTCAAAATTATTTTTTTTATTTGAAAAAGGGTAAAAAATTAAAATTTGTTTCTTATAGTCGCAATAAACAATTTTTTGGTACCAACGATAACGACACTATTTTTTATTAAGAAACTGTATATGATTTTTATTTTAAATTCAAAAAAAGGCTTCAATCATGTCGACTAGTTTACACCTCTTTTTTTTTATAAGATATTATAGACTGCTAGAGGCTATTCCTTGTGATCAAGTGTAATTGTCCGCCATCGTGTGGTTAGATGACGCCTGTTTGTATATTGGTTTATTTTTTATAAACTGTTGCACTTCAGTAAGGACTTAGTCTTTACAAATTTAACCCAGATGAGCTTAAATTTCAATAGGATTATTTAACAATAAATTCTTGGGTATTCCACCAATCCCAACTACAAGCGTTTCTACCTCTTATCCCAATGCTTTCTACCTCCTATCCCACCGCTTTTATCAAGGGACTGATGTCATGTTACTATGGACAGTCAGATTGGTTTCTACCTCTTATCCCAATGCTTTCTACCTCCTATCCCACCGCTTTTATCAAGGGACTGATGTCATGTTACTATGGACAGTCAGATTGGTTTCATGGTACTATGGACCACCCGTAACGAAAGTGTGTGTTTATTGATGGAACTATTTCAATTTATGTAAATTTATTATAATATTTTTTATGAATTTGTCAAAATCAACGCAAAGGAAAAATATTTAAGAGATATGAAACATTTTGTATTCTTTGGTTAAACGTTATTTTTTTAGTTTTTGCTTATGGTTTTGTGTATCTCTAATGTTTCTAAATTCATTATTTTATATAATTTAAGTGACATATGCAAAAGTTGGACTTTATTATCTTTATAATTATAATTGGTACCCATTATATGTTTTGCCAATTCCGAAAAATTGTTAGTTGTCGTCAATTAACATTTTTTCCTTTTGAAAATTTATTCTTCGAGTAATAAATTTTCAGTTTTGTTTACCGCGTGACCGGGTTCATACTTCTCTCACGTTCGCATTTTACATTTGCACAATCAATCATTTGCCATTTATTCTTTTGACATGCCTTTTCTCCCGCAGGAAATAAATCAAACTCGCGAAAAAAGGAAATCAATATGCCATAACGAATACAATGAAAGGAAAAACATGTATGATGTATTAAATCTTATTTCACTTCTTCAAAGTCTTCATTGGCTCAAGTGTCGCTAACGGGTTTATTTCAAACTTTGTCTCTGTATTCACGTTTCATAATGGGATGTCTCCATTATATTGTATGTTTAGAATATGTGTCTGAAAAATGTTTCTTCGGAGAAGAGTAAAACTTTGACATCGATTTTTTCTTTATCGAATAAACTGATTGTTTTGAATCAATCCAATAACGTTAGGTATTACGACAAGGTCTTGCTGTATGTATTATGAAAAGGTTTTTGTACATGTGACGTGAAACCTTATACACCTTAAAGAGTGGTTAGAGTGTGCAATTTCTGCAATTTTCTCATCAAATATGTTTTTCTAAATACAGGCAGAAGCAGAAAATTACTTAATCTAAATTTCACAGCTCCCACTGTCATACACTTATACTGAATTTCACAGCTCCCACTGTCGTATGACAGTGGGAGATGTGAAATTCAGTATAAGTGTATGACATTCAGTATAAGTGTATGACATATATACACCTATACTCAATTACACAGCTCCCACTGTCATATACTTATACTCAATCTTACAGCTCTTACTGTCATACACTTATACTCAATTTCACAGCTCCCACTGTCATACACTTATACTCAATATCACAGCTCCCACTGTCATACACTTATACTCTATTTTACAGCTCCCACTGTCATACACTTATACTCAATTTCACAGCTCCCACTGTCATACACTTATACTCAATGTCACAGCTCCCACTGTCATACACTTATACTCAATTTCACAGCTTCCACTGTCATACACCTATACTCAATTTCACAGCTCCCACTGTCATACACTTATAATCAATTTCACAGCTCCCACTGTCATACACTTATGCTCAATTTATATGTATTATTTTTTTAATACTTTTAACCTCTCAATAAAAGTGGCTTCAAATCCTGGATAAAAGCGCCTATGAGGTGAGTCTGCTATATAAATGGCGCTTTATAAATTTCCGTTTTGTTATTATTTGTTTGATTAAGATGAAAAATTATCAATTTCGCTTTTACACGTAGTATTCTGTTGTTTATATTTTGGTATGATGAGAGTGGTTTTATTCAAAGAAACACTTTTGTTTGATATAATCCATTTGATAACATCATTGGATGATTCGAAATAACGATTAACTACAGTAAAAATGAGATTATTACGTAGAATTTTTGGAAAATAAATGTGTTACAAAATGAGGATAAGAAAATAATGGGAATTGAAAGAAGATACAGTACTCCGGATGAAGAAAAGAGCATGAAGCTTGTTCGTCCAAGTATTAGGTGTTAACATAAGTTGTGTCCGTTTTTTGCCAAATTTAAAAATAAGCGCCAAAATTAAAACAAAATGGTAAAGGTTTACACATCATTCGAAAGAAAATTTTCTGTTCTACAAGATATTGTGTTTGCTTTTACGTTACATGTATTATTTTATTTGATTACAAACCTTCAAAATGGAATGTCAAGTAGACGAAAGTGAGCATTTTCGACACCTCCTTCTGTTTGCGTTCAATCGATGGAATAAAGCTGCTCGCGATATTTGCGAAGTGTATCGTGAAAATGCTATGAATGAAAGGACAGCTCGTCCATGGTTTTTTCTTCAATAATGACGTCGAATTGCGAACATGGTTGGAAGAATTCCTCGAGTCAAGACCGGATAGTTTTTATCGCACAGGCATTGAAAAACTTGTAGAACATTGGCAAAAAGTTGTAAATAATGAAGGAAAATACATTATTGACAATTTTTTTATAAAATAATGAAGGAGAATACATTATTGACTAATTTTTTGTAATTTGTTTTGTTGTGTCCTCTTGTTCTCTTCATTTGGAAATAAATTCTAATCTATTTTCAAAAATAATCTACGCAATAATTCAATCAGGTTCGAGAAGTTTGGATAGACCTGGAAAACTGAAAAATGTATCAAATAAAAAAAAAAAAAGAAATACGTATATTACATGGTAGCATGCATGACGAGTGTAAGGATGTCGCAGAAGCAAAATATGTGTACCAGGATGGAATACACGTAAAATGGAAATCTTTTTTCTATTTGCTACTCTAAGAGGGTAATGGCGAAATGGCAATGATAATGAGACATTATTTGAGTGATTTAAAATTTCTGTTCAAACATGTGAGAACACGTCAATCTTGCTAACGTTGTTGAAACAGGTGTTTTAAATGGGGGACAAAGATTTTTTTATCATAATTTTTTAGTTTAATAATATTTGTTGATATTTCTAGTTGTTCCTAGATATTAAATTGAAGTAATTTTTTTTATCTAAATATATGTTATATGAGTACTGCGTATAATAATTTGCATGTTTTGCAACTTTAATCTAGTCAGGTGCATTATTTGTTTTCATTGCATTTGTATAACCTTTTAATCTCTCCTTTAAGCTACGACTCCTTTGCTCTACGTAAATGGCCTCACACCCATCGCATCGTTAATATAACTATTATGTCAAAACTATCAAAACGAAAAAAAAAAAACAATCATATAAGAGTCAAAACAATAAAGGAAATTGAACATAAAAAAATAATATTTTTTAGATGATTAAATCTTTGGAAAATGTACACTCGATCTATAAGTGGATACGTTCTCATAGAAAAAAACATGCTATATTCATTGGATATGGTCAAGATATGGAACTAAACAAATTAAATATGTCTAGTTAAAGCCAAGAGAAAACATAACACATGATCTATAGCATAATTATTTACAGCAACAGTTTTTCTGTAAATTGTGTATTTCATATATTTTTTTTCTCAAACACAAGTCAGAGTTTTCTTTGTTCCAAAATAGTTTTTCATTCCTTTGTGTTTCTTTTATATATTTTTATTATTCTAGAATGAACTTCCTAACAATTAGTCTGTAAGTAAAATTTCCTTTGTTATTTCAACACGTTCATAAATATTTAGTTGTGTGTGTTTTCAGATGTAATCTCAAAGCTTAAACAAAGAAATGTCATGTTTTTGGTGTTGGTTTAAAGCTAATATTTCAAATTGAAGGACCAATAAAAATTATGAATAAAACAATGCATTTTTCTTGTCTTTTATTTTTGAGTCAGTTCATATAATATGTAAATTATTTGAAGTTGGTTTTACAATGCAGAATTGAATTGAGTAATAGTTTTTTTAAATGTAATAAAGTAAACTACAGTAAAAACATATGCCAAAGGTTATATCTATATACCAATTGAAATCTTAAGAACTAATATTTTTTATGTATTGTATTATAATTATGAAATAACTAAATTTTAATTTCCTACATGCAATTTTTATTTTTAATAATATTTACATTTAATTTATTAAAAATAGTCAACACCTGTATACTTACATGAAACTAGATAACAATTCTAATAACTAATTATATTATGACTAATTATTCACGTATGTGTGCATCCGTTCAGGCTACTTGTATTTCATCACATTCACTCAGACCTTGGTCATCCGTGCTAATACTGTAGGTGGGCTATTCAGGCGACATACACCATAATGCTTAAGAAACCTGTGCTTTTAACGAAGGGGTAGGCTGGACTTACTCTCGTAAGCACTCAGGGTAGCAATTAGAGGATGAATGTGGTCCTGTTAGCTTTAATAGAACTTCACGGTCTAAGCTAGAATGTTGTGTTGGAGGGTATCTTCACGCTGTTCGGCGTGAAGTTTAAGAAGGCATAATCCAATGACCTGTTTAAACCATACATAATTTTCATTTATTATTAAATGTTTTTTTTTTTAAATTCAGAAGTGAATCAGTACTGGCTTAAACAACGACCTGATAATGAATAAATGAATGACTTCGAACTTCCTCCTAGATGGTATTCTGTTTCCTTAATTTTTATGTAACACCACGAGGAGACTAAATATATACGAAAGGAAAAAGGAACTATTTAGTCACGTTCTGTATTAATTGAGACATTATTTTTGTTCGAAAGGTATTTGTACTATTTTTTTATCGAGGTTATAATCAATGCTGAAGTAATGTCAGAATAAGAAAAACGACAAAATTGTTATATTTCATAAGAAATAATTTGTTCCACATATTTATAGTTTTACATTGTCAAGAATTTTTATGATAAAAATTAGATTATTTGAGTATTTCATAGAGGATTTCTACATTTAGAAAAGCAGTTGTAAAGGTTAACAATTTGATATTGTTTTGTCAAGAACACGCCCTCCATTGCAAAGTAAGTAGTAAGATGCTTGTTTTTCAACTCGGAGATTGCGGGTTATTGAACTTCCATTGATATTAACTTGAACGTTTTAGTCTTTCAAGTTCATTGTTTTATATTTTTAACACCATATTTGACTGTCTATTTCATCAGATTCGGTAACCAGTAAATTCACATACTGACTGAACAAGTATTATATTACCTTTCAGTGACGTAGCGTGTTTTCTAGTTCTCTCATTATACTTCTTCCTAATGTCCTCTGCTATCTCCTAGCTGAAGTTAAAATTATTTTGTTTGTTATATTTAAATCGTCAAAAGATTCGTGTTGTCTTTGAATTTCACCATTCTTAATTATTTTCATTTATCATTATTTAAAGCTCAAATGTAAATCTTTCACCTTACAGGTAAAGAGATTGTTTGATGGCAAAACGCGAGTACTGATTGATACTTACGATGGCGTGCCAACCTCAGTGTTTCTTAACCTGAAAGCTCGATTATCTGGACAGATAACAAAATTGTCTCCCGGCCACGCTCTTCAAAACACACAATGTATCACTAATTCGGATATGTTGAAACATTTTAAACGAATTAATAAAAATAACCAATTAATAAAATTAAGTCGTAGAACGTATATTTTATTAAAATAAACGTTTATCAAAAATAAGAACGACAAATAATGAAATAAAAAGTAAAATATTTATTTGAATTCATATGAGTTTTTCTTTTATATGAAAATTTTTCATATGTATTATTAAATATTTCATCGGTGTAAATTGTCTTCATTTGGTGAAAATTCATATTGATGAAACCCTGCCCTTTTGGAATCTGATATTACATATGTACATATCATCACGTCGTTTTCCTGTTGGGGTGGGTAGAGAAAGAGTGCTATACTTCCTTTTTCAATATACATAACTTCTCATAAAGCTGTTCAGCAACTCAAAATATTTTTTACTTGAGCGTACTATACTTTCTTTGGTCGTTCTTTTCCACTCACATTTGTATTTTTTATTTATTCATTTGATGTGTTCAAACTATTTTATAGTGCTCCTTTTAATCTTAGTCAATACGTACTTAGCATTAAGTTCACATTCAGCCCGGATTACTTTGTTTCGTATTTTGTCATGCATTGTCCCTCATTTATTCTTCTAAGTGCACGTATTCATATAACATTTTTTAGTTATTTCCAATCTTTTTTCCCTATCCACGTATCCCTACCATTCATTAAAATGTATACACATATTTTATTTAACAATAATTCAGTTCCTACTTGTGGTTCTGTCCTACAAGGTATCTTTCTTCTGAGCATTTTGGAATACTACCTTCAAAGCGTCAGGAAGGATGTTAAGGTAATATTTTTATGTCTTTATATTGCTGAAAAGAGCAACATTTAATCATTCGTTAAAAAAAGTATATGTTTTAATATTTCTGTGAAATGTAGACGTGAGAAAAGATTGAAAAAGCCTTGCAAATACTGTAGAAAATAATTCATGTGATGACAATATATGAGTGAATAAGGAATGAAGTGATAAGAAATAAATGCGGCTGATGTGTTGAGTATGATGAAGTAAAGAGCTTTCTGAGATGGTTTGGGCACGTGAAATGAATCAATAAAGAAATACTCGTACTAATAAAACATAAATACAACGCAAATACTCGTATAGTTAGATATGAATTTAAAGTTAAGGCTTATGTACGAGTATTAAGTAAAATCAAGAAGGGAATGAATGAAAAATGACTTACAAAATAAATGTGAAGTGCATATGGGATTGAAAGGTGTGGTTAAGGGATACCAAGAAAGATATGGTTGGATCAAGTGAATATTTTTAAAGGAGGAATAGTAAGAAGTGAGATAAATGTAAGAGCTCTAAAAGAAGTTGTACGTACGTAAAAGAGGCAATGTATGTCGAGATAGGAAAGTTTGGCGCTCTGCCTTCTCTAGCAGGGAAATTGCTAGATGGTATGTAACATACATATGCGTGTTTTCCCTTTTTTGTATTCTACTTAATTTAAGAGTGACGCTATTGAAATCACTTTCACCATGCTAGTGAGAATTCGAATGAATCATGCATGCAACATGAAACTTGTGACAGACATCTTGTTTCTCTGATAAATGGGAAAAATACGAACTAACAAGTTGCACCTGCCCACTTGTTCTGTTGCTTTTTTTATTTATATAGACAGCGCAAGTAAAGAAGCTTACAAAAAATATTAAAATATTTTTAATAACTATTCACCCCGTGTTGAAGTTTCTTTATAATTATCGGCGTCAAACTGTGTGTTCAAAATTAAGTATAAATTAAATCTCACTTTAACTAAAATATGTATTTGATAACACCAGGTGATTTCCCTGCTGTGGTATTAATTATAATAATAAATGTTTTTTTACGTGATTCTTTACTGTCCATGCAATGAGACTCTGGAACCAGTTACAAACCAATGTTAGACTCGTTCCGTCCTTGGCATGCTTTAAGAAGCGATTGAAAAAAACTCTTAATATCTAGTCAGGTATATAACGTGTTTCATTCCTGATTTTTCTTTCCTCTTCACCATCCCTTCCTTTTCCTTTGATGATGATATCTAACATTTACTTTTATTATGTACATGTTCATAAATTTCATAAATATGAATAATCATTTGAATTATTTTTTGCGACCATGTTACTTTCTTTATTTACTTTTGTCTTGTTGATCGGAAGAGATTGCCACCTGGCAAGAATGATTTATTTACTATGAAGCGTGCATAAATAAACAAACAAAAGGGTAATTTAGAAAGCGTGACTAGAGAGCCAACTTTCCTCAAGAGCGTTTCTACTCGGGACTCGAATCCACTATTATTACTATTATGGACTAGTAAAAAAGTACGAGGCATATCCAGAAACTAAGTGTACTAAATTTATGTAGGTTACAATTTTTTTTATTTAAACAAAAAAATTACGTGGTTACCGTAGTGATATGTTAGCTATTTTTCGACATAGTCGCCATTCCTCTCAATGCAGGTGGTGAAGCGAGGTATCAACTTTTTGATGCCTTCCTCGAAGTAGTTTCCCGCCAACCCCTCCGTTCACTTCTCCACCTCCTCCTTTACCTCCTCATCGGTTGAAAACCTTTTTCCACCCATGTGCAGCTTCAGGGAGGTAAAGAGATAGTAATCTGAAGGTGCTAGGTCAGGGGAATGCGCGGGATGGTTCAGGACATCCCATTTAAACGAAGTGAGCAGTTCCTTCGTGGCGTTGGCCGTTTGTGGTCTGGCATTGTCGTGCATCAGGCAGACTCCCTTTGTCAGCATGCCTCTCCTCTTGTTCTGAATCACCCTCCGCATTTTTTTTAGGGTCTCACAATATCTTGCAGAGTTGATGGTCTCCCCTTGAGGCATATATTCAATTAAAATTATGCCTTGACAGTCCCAAAACACGGATGCCATGATTTTCTTGGCTGAAATTGTGGTTTTGAACTTTTTGGCGGAGGGTGAAGAGGTGTGACGTGACCGTTTTTAAACTCGCGACACCACTTGTACACACTCGTACGATTCATAGTTTTATCACCATATGCAGTTTTCACCTCATTATAAACCTCAACCGGAGGTTTTCCCTTCCAAACGAGATAACGAATGACGCCGCGTATTTCGCACTTGGCGGGAGATTGGATTGACATTTTTCACGAAACGTGTTGTCGCGTCGACACTTCTCAACGTACTGACCTCGAACCGGACTCGTTGCGGAGGGGAAGGGTCAGGCTACATGGAAGTGTAGCCAACATGTCGAAAATAAAATCCATCCGGTCGTGAGAGCCTCAGTACACTTACTTTCTGGATACGCATAGTACTTGCCCGTATCTGCATGTATATTAAAAAAATATATATTTGGTAAGAAAACTGCTTAAAACTTACCAAGGAATGACGAACTACAAAGAAACCTTTTTAAATCTTCCAATATTTTTTATACTTAACAGAAGTATGACAGAAGAAAAGAAAGTGAGAATTTATCGTAAAAATATATAATATAATACTCGTAGACCTGTAATAAAATACAAGTATGCTATAGAAACTTGATCTGATACTACTAGATCTAATGCATTAATATCAATTACAAATTATTTAAAAAAAATCACGTCTTAAATGTGTTTTATTATTTATTACCAGCTAGCCCCACCTGTGTACTAGACATTGGAAGAGTATTTATTACTAGCTAGCTCCACCTGTGTACTAGACATTGGAAGAGTATTTTTTTGTATTTGTAATATCTGTATGCCTTAAATATAGTATGCACATTGATAAATAAATTCATGGCAACAGAAAATAAATCGAGAATCTATCGTATAAAACATGTGTTATACCGATAGTGTCATACTACAGAAACTTAAGCTGATACCACACGAACGAATGTACTCTAAAATTTATCCGAAATTTATGTATTGTGACGTATTGTTGGTAAAACATTTAGAGACAAGATAAGAAGTCTTCTTCTTCAGTTTCAATCCTGGGGATTGGTTAGCAGCAAAGCTCTGCATCTCCTCTTCCACTCCGCTCGGTCTTCAGTGATCCTCTTGAGTTCTGTATAGGTAGAATAGCTAGAATAAGAAGGAAGAAGAATTAATGATAGAAATTAAAGGCATCGTAAAATACAGATGGCAGGTATAACTAGTGATGGGATCACGTTAAAAAAATGGATAAGACCATGTAATTACCCTATAAGAAGCTGACAATCAGGCATACCCCCAATATATCTGATCTGATCATAGTTCACATCCTAGAAATAATGATGAAAAAACTGATCAATAATCTACTACAAGAATAATTTTGAGAAGTATTTTATAAAATATTATATATCGAGTCTTGTACACGACTATCGATATTTTAAGCGCCTCGATCTTGTCCCACTTTCTAGCTCCCTCGTGACCCATAAAAATAAGCTTTCATTAATGTTTTTCTCAACTCTAATATTTTCACGCTGTGGGGGTTTTGTGAGTTGTTTTATCTTAAGTAAAATGTTTTGAATTTAGATTTATCCGCTAATTTGCATCGTTCAAATTGTTTTAAAGTTCCAACGATAATTTATTTTGAATAAATAAACGTAAAAGTAAAAAAAAGGTTAATTAAGATAGGCTGTTGGGGAAAATATAATAATTAAATAGACTATTTACTATGAAAATTCATCTTATAGTATGAATTTACATACACTGTGATATGTTTTTATCACCCACTGTTTATTACCCTTTTAGTAGCGGTATAACCTTTCCGGTTTCAAGGCTCTCACCTCATCATCAGGGGAGCACAATAAAGACTCTTTATTGTATTCCCCTGATGGTGAGGGGAAAACCTTGAAACCGGTAAGGTTGTACGGTTACAAAAAGTGGAATAAACAGTGTTTGATAAGAACAAATTACAATGTCTTTAAACCTCCACAATGTTAATGACTTAATTATAAATAATAGACGTACACTGCGTTGAAAAAATAAGAGCATGATTGCATTATCTAGGTCAGTTTTCATTTATATATCATTGGTTTGATCCCCACGCTATGCAATTTCGTTGAATCACACATGGTACATCTTGGTGGGCAATTAACATCACAGTTTCCGGAGATTACAATACATAAATTTATTCATTAATTTGAACGCATTGTTGAATTGTATATGACTCCATTTTTATAAATGTCATACATTACACTTCTGAAATGTCCCAAGACGCAGGAAAGTTCACGACGCCATCTGTGTTTTATCCAAGAATTAAAAAAAAAACGCTCTATTTGAAAGTCCCTTTATTTACTGACAATTATTTTACTTTATACAGCTTACTTACGCATGCAATACCGAACTATGCAGTAAGCTTTAAAAATAATGAATACACTATAAAATATAAAACAATTTATTCTTAAGAATTGTTTCGTCAAAACTTCCATTACTAACAAAACTTAATACGAGTATGCTTTAAAAATATTTTCAAGTTTACTTATCAAGTTCATTCTACTTATTGCCAGTTTATAAAGATCTGTTGTTTTGTATCTCTTATGGTCATCAGGAACTTAATACTTTGTCATTTCAAACTTTGTTGGATTTAATGTTGCTTCCATTAGCAAAACAAAAAGATAAAACATGAAACCCTCAGATCCCTCCTTACGCATAGACAATATAATCTCAATGTGCCTAGAAGAAACCTTATGGGTCGGAGTCATAGATAGAAACCGCATTCATATGATATATTTCTTTACCATTTCTGAGTTATGAACCTCATGCGGGCTCCACATAAATATTTCACATTCTTACTTGCTACATACCAACTGCTGTAAAGATATCTGACAATCTCTGCCATTATAAATTACTTTAAGAGTCGCATTATATATTTCAATGTTCTGTACGCAGCTTCGCATGGTGATTATCCGAGAGGATTACGAATAGTTATTTTACGTGAGGATTAAATGAAAGCCTGGTGTTAAAATTAATTTCCAAGACCATGATGATACTCTGAATTAAAATTTTATCTGTTGTAAATAAAAATCACTTGTATAGGAAAAATACAATAATTTATACTTTAAAATATTGAAATAAAGTTTATTGATTTGATTCCACTCCTAAATATCGTTTAAATCACGGCTTTATGGTCGTTGTCATAAATCACAACGATTATAAAGTCGTAATTTGAAGGGTTTAGGATCAAAGACAAACATTTGTTAGTTATTAGGTTTGGACATCTAACCTTTCATTTAAATCAATGTGCAGTTAAGTTATATATGTTGGATGCACTCTCAATGAGTGTACCGTAGGTTAAAAATTGGATATGAGTGTAGCAAGAGTAAAAAAACGGATATAAACATAGTATAAGTTAAACATCAGATATGAGCGCAGCTTAAGTTAAAAACTGGATATCAGTTTAGCGTAAGTTGAATATTGCATATGAGTGTTAGTAAAAAATTGGATATACTCGTAATTAAAGCGGGCGTTGAAAACTCCCAAAAAGGCGAAACCTGCAATTATTATCGAGTGGTATTCGGATTATTAACTTCCCATGCTTGTAAAATAGGCCAAGCAACTATCTTACTTTATTTTCTGTCTAAAAATGAATCATTTATTATTCTTACTTTCGTATAGTTTCATAATAAAGCATAAAATATTTTTCATGTTATCTATAGTAAAAAAATTATATATGAAGCTTTTGAACCAGATTATTTGAAAAACCGGCAAATTCCTCTACTCTTTAAAGCGTTGAGCTGTCAAAATGGTTTTACGGAGCTTACACACAGCAGTAAAGCTTAATTTATTGATGCAAGAATCTAGTTTAAACCACAAGATTTATTATTTTACGTTTTGGTAAAGCATATTTCGATATTAAAAAATATTCATGATATTGAATTAACAGATATTGGAAGTTGTATAACAACATTGGTAAGCTCTCTTACATCCTGAAATCTCCAAAATACCCCAATCAATTGAAAAAGAGAGTCTTTGATTTATGCATCTTACCACTCCTCACATATGGAATCGAAACCTCTGTCCTAACAAAGCGGATAGCGCAAAAAACTATTAGTGACACAGAGAGCCATGGAGAGGAGGATGCTGGGAGTTTCACCGCGAGATAGAAATACCAAAAAATGGATTAGAGAGGGAACCAAAGTCACGGACGTATTTGAGAGAGCGGCTGCCTTAAAATGGAGCTGGGCAGGACATGTTGCCAGATGCTCTGACTCTCGATAGACGAAAAAGGTTTTGGAAGGGCAGCCTAGAACGGGCAGAAGAGGTGTGGGGAGACTGCAGGCTAGATCATCGGACGACATAAAACTGGCCGCGGGGGTGAAGTGGATGCAGTGTGCCCGAGATAGGAAGTTGTGAAAGACCGAAGGGGAGGCTTATATCCAGGGATGGATCCAGAACGGCTGAAGAAGAAGAAGATAACGACATAATCAAAAACGTAACAACACTGCCAAATTGATATCCTCCGTGATCTAGATGGTAAGACACTAGACTTTTTCCCGGGGGTTACAGGTTTATTTCCTGATGGGACACAAAAAAAGGCTACTAGTCTTGTTAAATATTTCGTCTGGTAACCATCTCACACGCGAGTGGTAACCATCTCATACTGGTAACCATCTCATAGACGAGTGCGAGTGTTGTTGTCCCTTTGCGTGAAATTTCTTCGCTTCAAGAAAAAAGTTCTTAATTGAAAGATAAACCTATTTCATTTTACAGCCATGGAGGTAAGTTATATTGTGATGTGCTAAAAAGGATTACAGAAACACGTTCAAGTAGTTTGGACATGTTGAATGGATGAACGGAAAAAATTAACTAAACGAAATTAAATTGCAACGACAAATACTAGTTTTGTTAAAAGATAATCCAACAAAAGTATGTTTGGACTAAATTTTGAAAGAAAAAAACGTAAGGAATAGGAGAACTAGAGGGAATTATATGAGATGTACGGATAAAAATGAGACGAAGGCAGAATGTTATGATCGGAAAGTATGGCATTCTGTCCTCTCTGCTTATCTCAATAGGTATAATGTCTGGTTGTATGTATGTATGCAATAAATCGTTTTTTTTCACAGAATTAAAAAAAATATTCTATCATAATCTGTGAGAAAAACTTAAAAAACACGATATTCCCCTATCAGACTTCCCTAATCAACGCATACATGTCACCTCTTCTATGCCCATAAACCTTCTCATTGTATGCATTTCTGTGTCACAACTTGAGCAATTTATCGATCCGATTCCTTGTCTGATAATATTCTTCTACATTTATTACCAAGCAGATTTATATTATTATTTATATATTGGATGTTAACATAAGTTGTGTCCGTTTTTTTTCCAATTTAAAAATGAGCACCAAAAGTAAAAGAAAATGGTAAAGGTTATACGTCATTCGAAAGAAAAAATTTTGCTCTACAAGATGTTGTGTTTGCTTTTACGTTACATACAATATATTATTTTATTTGATTACAAGCCTTCAAAATGGAATGTCAAGTAGACGAAAGTGAACATTTTCGACAACTCCTTCTGTTCGCGTTCAATCGAGGGAATAAAGCTGCCTAAGCTGCTCGCGATATTTGCGAAGTGTACGGTGAAGATGCTATGAATGAAAGGACAGCTCGTCGATGGTTTTTGCATTTCAAAGACGGTAATTTCGACCTGAAAGATATGGAGCGTTCTGGACGACCAGTGGACTTCGACGAGGATCGCTTAAACCATATTATTCATGAAGATCCCCTTGTAGAGCAAACACAACATCTTGTAGAGCAGAAAAATTTCTTGCGAATGACGTATAACCTTTACCATTTTGTTTTACTTTTGGTGCTCATTTTTAATTTGGAAAAAAACGGACACAACTTATGATAACACCCAATATTCAGTTATAAAAATTCTACGATTTCTTAAACTAAATAAATTTACTTTTTTCAAAATATCATTTACTTGATTCAACCATACTTTTCTTGGTCTTTTTCTACCACACGTACCAATAACATTTGCACTATTTATTTACTTAATTTTATTTTATTTTACACATGACAAGAAATACACATCATTTGTGAAAAAAACATTAGGTAATTTAATTTGGACCCACAATTTTAATGGATCTGGGTTTGTAGTCTTTCATTTGTCATGTCCCTAGTTAACTAGAATAAATAAACTATTTATTCGTTTTTTTTCATTCGATCTTTGTACATTCCCAAACCATATCACAGTGCTTTCTCAGTCTTTCACAGTCTTCTTCACGTTACTCTATTCATCAGTTTTAAGTTTACATTCATCCCTAATCACTTAATTCCGTACTCAATCATACATTGTCATCCCATATATTCTTGTCAGTTTACGCATTTCTGCAGGTTTTTTTTTTCGTCCATGTTTCACTCCCGTACCTTATAGTTTATGTTAAAATACTGTTAAGAAATAAGTCACGCGTAAGAAAATATATAAGTACCATTTCGTATTTAATCGGTAATTTTAAAACTTCAGTGTTATAATTTCAAACCTTTTTTCTTCAATATTTGGCATAACGTTTTATTTTTCCTGACTATTAATAATTTTCAAATCATTCACCCATAGAGAAATCGTGTCTTCTGAAAAAGTTATGAATGCGGTGTTATTAAAAATATCTTCAATTGTCATGAAAAATATAATTTTTTTTTAAATCTCTTTTGATTTATGAATATTTACTCGATTTTCTTAAATATTCGAATGTGAATGTGAGTAATAAATGTAAAGGATCTGCATTTGTCAAAATTGTTACTACGGTACATATGAGCACATAAATACGTGTTCTTAACAATATTTCATCAAAATTTTCCCTCCCTGCCATAGTGTTAATGAGAGAAAATATTCAAAGCAATTTCATCTAACTGTTGAAATATACTTTTGCGTGAATTGAAAGGGTCTGTTTTCTAAGGCTTTTTAAATGTGAAAAACCCTTTATATGTCAGTCTTTAAAAAAATCAGAATAAAAAAGAATGATAATTGTTTGTCTCGTTATTAAATTAACTGTTATTGGTATTACATAAAATTGTCAATTTTTATTATAATTGTCCTGAGCTTGATAAATGAATATGTTTGCGAACTCTTTCCGTCCCCACGTGACAATATCAATTGTTGTATTGTAGTCATAAAGCAACTAACAATTCCTACAACTCGACAATCGTTAGATTGGGTTGGATAGGTAATCAGTATGGACACTTGATATACCCATTTAAACTCTCGTTGAACCCAAATAAATTGGTTTTGAAGACGATTTTAAGTACGATATTTCTGCGTTGTATCATAATGATTTGTAGGATTGTTTAATTTTGATAACTAATCGCTGTCTTATAAGTGTAATTTTTGGTATTTGCTATTTTCTTATTTTGTTTAACTAGACAGGTCTTATGACCGCTATTGAATATAAAACAAAATTTACTTAAACTCTGACTTGATTACTCATAACCTGGATTCTGCAGAGAGCTAGCGACCCTTCAATATCACTACTGTTATCATCATGAAATCTCTGTATCATGACCCGAGGGTTTCAGGTTTAATGCCTTATAATATTCAAGTAGGGAAATAATAAGTAGGGTCCAACAGGCAGGAGTTGCTTTTAACAAGAAATCCAAGATATTTGAATCTCCTAACATTGATATCAATGTTAGGAAGAAATTAGTGAAAACTGTTCCATTGAATGTTTTTATTCCAGTTATTAATCTGGAATAAAAACATTCAATGGAACAGAATATTTTTTACACACAACATTTTTGGTAAAAATCTAATCGAATTCTTCCAGTTATTTTCCCTTACTGGGTCCAGGATCAATTTTAATTTTTGTTCAGCTCGTTTTGGAAGTTAAGAGATTTTCGGATAAAGAGTAATCCAACCTTACTCTTACTACATCTAGTAAAATGTTTATCTTGAGTTTGTTTTTACAAAATGTTTTGCTTGATAAAATTTACAAACTGATCACTTTTATCGTTTTTTCAAGCCGAAGTTTTTGCTTTAATATTTTCTACAGTATAATTGCGTTTAGGTGCAATTTTGAAATTTCATTTCACTTCTTCAGTATAAAGGTTGTCCAAATATCAGAAATTCCTTTTACATACCAATAAGAGAAATTTTAAATGTCAATTTAAGATTTAACACCTAATAGTTAATTGGCACCGTCACAAGCTACTCTTGAAATGTTTAAAAACGATGTTTTTTTATTATGAGATAGCTTTATGCATATTTTTTTACTGAAATTATTTAGATTTATTGGTCGGCAAAGTGTTAAAAATACAATGTTAGTAGTTTGAAGGATAAAACTATACAATAAGCTCGATCATTGCGTTTGATTACCCTAAATAACAGCTTATACCGAGCTGGAACGGAGTTCCAGTTTAGCGATACTAAAGAACGCAATAAATATTTCATTAGGCAATGTTATGAAATTTCCTTTATAAGTATCACGCATTTTTTATCCTCCCTGTAAATAATATTTTTTTGCCGCTTGAAATTCTAATTTTGTATTTTTAATCCAACTTAATGGAAATAAAACAATATTATACTCGAGAAATATAATATTCCAGAAGTTGAAGTGCTTTTGCTTTGTTAGTGTACGAATGACGCTTTTGACGAGTTTATTTTATTTGAATAATTTTTGTCCATTCTTAAACATGGTATATCTAGCAGTTTTATTATTTTAAAGATTGTTTTCAATCACTTAACTCATCATGGATACATAAAACTGTTTAAACCATGAGAGATTTTACAATTATTTAGGTTTGTTTAAATTTCATTTAATAAAATGACTAATATCTACCAATATTGGTAAAACCTAACGAAAGGAGTTCCTTTAAGGATGAAGAATCGAAGGAAAATAAGGATAAAGGGTATTAAGATAACGTAATATTTTTAAAATTATCTTTTTAATGTAAATAAGGATGGTGCATATCTGATAAAAGTTCATATAATATGTTAAATGTTTCGGTCTTAACTTTGTTGAACTCCATATTCGAATATTTAATGAAAATAACTCTTTCATTCCATTAATTACGTTAATCGTTTAGATAGTTTATAGCATTTTAAGATATATTGAGAGGTGCATGGTTGCGCGGTAACGCACAGGACTTCCGTGCGGAAGGTCGTCGGTTCGAACTCCACGTTGTGCTACTCTCCTCGAACGATACAGCCACTTTTTCTGCCTAGTGTTCGATGGCATAAGGATACCTATGACTTCGGTCATATCTATTGATTAAAAAAAATGAGTGGATTAACAAAGTATTTTTTATTAAATATTACAAATACGAGTAGATCGTTATTTTTTTAAACAAGACAGTTAAATGTATTTATAGGAAGTTTATTATTCAAATTGTGTTTATTATATTATTGTGAGTTTAATGTCACGTGGCAATCTCCTGCAACTAAAACTGTAGGCAATGTATTATAATCGAGTACGATTGTCAGTCATATTGGTGACGAATGAAACCTGTGTATATTGGTGTATTGTAATATAGGCGTATCACTTTAGCAAGCACACATCTCGGTAGATCGAATCCATATCGATGAAATGGTCCTTAGCTTCGATTCTTCCTAGTTATTATTTGTAAAGAAGAAGGAACAATTTATCTAGAGGTATATAAAAGTTCCATTGAAATGTGTTAATAGAGTTTATTGTGATGTTATTTCTTTCTCTGAGAAGAATGAAAACCTTTACAATAGGAGAGTAAGCATAACGAGATGAATAGATGAGGCAGAAGCAAAATACTCATTCTTGTATACCTTTATATTGAAGTGGAAATTTGTTTTCTCCTCTGATCCAAAAAGAGATATGGCGTTATGGTAATGATGACATCATATTTTTTGCCATTGTGATTTGTCTTTCCATCGCAGCTTTGAATATTTAAGAACAAATAAAAATTATATTACAGAATATTTAAACGAACAATAATATCAGAAAAATAAAACACAATAGTCCACCGTTATTCCACCTTCAGAATCTGTAAAGAAAAAAATTTAATCTTGTGCTGAATCAGTACCACCAACAACAAATTGCCGGCTAAAGACAAAGATTCATCTCATGTAAACAGTCACCCATGTAAGCATTCACCCATGTAATCAGTCATACTTCATCTCTCACTGCGATCACATCGTTTCCAGTATATCAGTGTATGTGTTCAAATAACTTTATTTACCGTTAGTTACTGTTCTGAACGCAAGAACCGTTAGTTACTGTTCTGAACGCACATATATTATGTTATACACGTAGTTATAAAGTGCTTGCAATAAGTGACAATCTAACAATTCTTGATTTAGTACAGAAATACAAGAAAACAATTGCTGCCGTAGCTAGAATATTGCAAATGTTAAACAAACGATGTGAAAAAAAACTTGCTTATTTAGAAGGAGTTCGCACACCATATCTTCGCTTGGGTCATTAAGTTCTATGAAATCCAACTGTACCTCAGTAATCCCCTAATCACTGCCCTGTGGGCGTACAAGAGTAAGTTTGTTTTACCTTTCCGTTATAATCATAGGCTTCCAAAGTATCATATATTGCTTAACTAATCCATCTAGAGTATTAGTAGGGAGAACCAAGGTCTGAGTGAATGTGATAAAACACAAGTTATCTGTACGAGTGGACATGTACGTGTTTAACCTTTCCTTCCCTGTGTTGGGTATCTTCTACACGTTGCTTCTAATAACCATCAATATCTCTATAAATATAATAAATACAAGGTTAAGGTTTTAGGTATTCCTCCATAATATATTTACGCATTGATTTAAAAAATAATATTAATAATAATCAGAACTTATCTACTACATCGAGGTGTTTTGTAAAGATCGAAAACAAATTCGCATTGAAACGCTGCGAGTGCCTCGTCTTGACGATAGGTGAATAGTATGCGGGAAGCGCGACACTATATTCGCATCTCACTCTTGCATACTAGACTGAATTGCGAGGAGCTGAATTGTCTCAACGTCGCAAGCATAAGCGTAAGCGCCGGGGTATGCGACTGACGTTCCGCGCCACTAGTAGCTTCTAAGCTTGCAAATAGGTTAGACGTACGCCCGTTCCGTGAGCGTAACCAGATGGTTTTTTAATGTTTTCAGCAAGTAAATCTCAATTATTATAATTTTTAACTTCAATTATAATTAATTAAGGGGATTATCTATGAATGTTCTTATTTTTCCGATTTAAAATCGCTATTTTTTTATTGCGTACTCACTACCCAACACCGGAGCACGCGTATTATTTTTATCACCGTAAGGGAAGGGTTAATAATTGATATTAAAATAGTTAGTTGTAATAATTGTTATCTAGTTGTTATCTAGGTGTTAACTATTTTTAAGAAACCAAGTATTAACAATATTTTAAATAAAAATTACAGTTAGGAAGTTATCATTAGTCAGCTTATAGTTATACGAGTAATACAGAAATTAGATTAGTCTTTTAGTTCTTAAGAAATAAATTTGTGTCAAATGTATGTATCATACATTGCTTTATCGAAGAAAAAAAGGAGTTAATGACATTTACGAATTATTATTCGTTAGTTGCATTAGCTAACTAACGAATAATAATTCGTAAATGTCATTATTCTCGAAGGCATGGAACCCCCCTCCCCCCGCCTAGGATAATGGGGGACTAGGGTATGTTTTATTCAGCAATGCTCTTATTTTATTTCTTACATATTCTGAAACTCATATTTCATGAGCAATATTGAACATTAACGAGGAAACAAAAGAAGGTCTTATAAATCTTTAATCTTAGTTATAGATATTATACGAGTATAACGTCCATGAATGGCTTTCTTTTAAGTATAAACTCCATTCTCAGAAGATTGAACGTGACACACAAAGAAAGGAAATTAGAAAGTAAAGAATAAACTTAAGGACTTTTTTATCTTTTATCTTGACCCGTTTGAACAGGTCTAATATTAAAATCCTATTACACCATATCTATTGCAATACACTGTAAAATATTTTTTATTACGAAATATGAATATATTTTTTCTTCTTAGCCGTGTTGCTCATGACATCATGGATCATGATAATTCTGGATCTGAGTTGATGATTCACCCACTTAGTCCTAAGCCAATGAAGAAGAACTAGTCATTTGTTTGGTTTGATCTATCCTCTTTTCTGTAGACCGTTGTCTTGTTCACCGTCTCTTAGTATATCCAGTTACTACCAATGTATTAAAATCGCCTTCACGACATTCTAACGACATGTTCGAAGCATGACAGAATTCTCTTCCTGCATGCTGCTCACAGCATTTCCTTGAGTTGAAGATCCTTAAAGATGTGCATATTTGAGTGTATTGCAATTCAGTAGATGCAGAGTATTCAGCACAAGAATATATTTAAAGAATGTAATAAAAACAAAAAGTCAATAAATAAATAAAAATACAATAATCAAGGAAACGAGAAACACTAAAAAACTGTGATACAATAAAGGATTAAATCAACACCAAACATTTTCAATTGTCTCAAGATATCATCATGGTGATATCATCATTTGCTGAGATATTCAAGATTGTCTATGTTAAGTTTTCAACATGCTTTTACGGATTTCACGTTTCGTGACTAAATGCATGAAACTTGTGGGATTCTCTGTTGAGTTAGTACTTCACTTAAAAGGTACTTCAGAATGTTAATAAACCAAGCGAAGTGTACATGTTACATTTAACATTACATAACATTAAACATTGTACATGTTACATTTAACTAGTGTACATGTTACATTTAACTTTTGATTCATTCATTTTTAACGGAATATTTTAACTGCAGTTTGCTGGTGTAGAATAAGACAAAAAAAAAGTTTCAAGTATATCCTGATACGATGAGTCGTTTTGACTCAAATATCCTTCTCTTCTTTTGAGTTACGAGCCTTAAAGTAGCTAATCTGTTATCAGAGCGCTACATAATTTGTCATAATTATTATTAAAAATCGCACACACAGCATATTTGGAATCTTCAAAACTACGGTATGCAATGTTTTACATAAGAAAATGATATAGTAACTATATCTGAGATAAAAGCAAATTTTTAATGTTCAGTTATTATTTCTATAGACTATAAAATTTATATTTTTCAGATTGATTTCGATACGATATATAAAAAAATCTAGATTATGACTTTTTATGTCAAATAAAAACGTAAAGCACTTTTTTGTCAAATAAAAACGTAAAGCACTTTTTTGCGTTTCATGTTTCCAGGATACCAAAGTAAGTCAATTGATACATGTTTATTTTTTCTTCAGAAAAATGTTTTATGTTTTTACTTCGACGGATATTAAATATATTTTATATTATAGTCAGGTTCAACGTTCTGTGCTGTACAATAAGCAATAAATGTTTTATTATTGCACACATATTAAGTGGCACTGTAAACTACATTTTTTCTTATTATTTCCATTTTTTTATTCCATTGCGCACTTGGATCTCAAGAGCGAAAATGAATTTAATAAAGTTTTTATTATTATTACGTTTTTTCAACCGTTCTATCATCTCGGCAGATTCAACACTGTCACACGCAGGTGTAAGACTGACTTATGACGGATATTAAAAAAGGACGTCGACCTAAAACTTGAGTACCTTAGATCAGCCCTTCTCAAACATTTTGTGTTAATGGATTGATTTTTTTTTCATACCAATTCATCGCGCACTAACATTTTTGCGTAATTTAAGAAAGGCAACGAATATTTAAGACTAAATTATCAAGGAAAATACAATAATTATTAAAAAAAAAAGTACAAAACAAATAATAAAAAAAATCATGGGTTTCAATAGATCTACCAAATTAACACTGGTTAAAACCAGCGGCGGCTGGTCTAGAAGTGCGTTGGTGCGCTGAATCGGAGAAATGATTCGCAATAATTAAATTATACTCGTATATTCGCAAACATGAATTCCAAAAATGTTAAATATTTGTATAGATTAAATATACTAGTATATTAGAATACTGATAAATAGTACGAATATTTTTATTTAAGTGACAATTTAAAAAAAAGTTAAAATTAAATTTAATTTTTTTTTTCTTTTCAAATTGACCGGCCAGCTTGCCAATACTACCGGAGCGATCTCCAATACGCACCGGACGGAAACGTAAATTCATATAGGTCAGACAGAGTACAGTAAACCGTGAAGACAGCGATATTTCATATTCGCTCAGCGTCTCAAGGTGCGTTGATGCTCAGCGCACTAGCGCACCTCGAGACCGGCCGCCGCAGGTTAGAACATTGATTTTTGCAATATTATTGTATTATGTCGAAATATGGATCCTTAGAGAATATTAATTATTATAAAATGAAGGAAATAAATAGCACCATTTCGTGAGCAAACATTCCTCAAGGACGATCTTACTTAGGAGTCAAACCTACTACTATTTACATATCAAAAATTGTGCTTAACACCATTCAATTAGGAACATCAAATGGCTGTACATTGCATCCATTGCATCTGCATATGTTAAAAAATATAATAAAAAAAAACTGTAGAAAACTTACCAAGAAAAGACGTAGTACAATGAACCTTTTGTAGCCTTTTGATATACTCGTATTATAGTAACATACGAGTATATTGGAAGATCCACAAAAAAGATAGACACCTTGGACATGTGATGGTGACGTATGTTGCGTATGCGTTGGTCTTCTTCTTCCTAGTGTCATGTCAGGTCCCCCCAACGTTGAATATCACCTGAGAGTAGACATCTTTGTCCCCGGCAGCCCGAAATAGATCCCCGACGCTCCTTATACCAGTCCAATCACGTATATTGCGAAGCCCGGAGATTTGCCTTCTGCCAATACCTCATCGACCCTCTATTTTTCCTTGGATGATCAGGTGCAATAATTTGTACTTTGCTCCTCTAAGTACATGACCCAAATAGGACACCCTTCGGATTGTAATATTAGTCAGCGACTCTCTATCAACTTCGGCTCATTGAAGAACCCTTGTGTTACTGAACATATCTGTCCAGGATATTGATACTACTTAGGATTAATTCATCAATTTTGGAATAATAACCAATCGAACATCATTTGCCTTCAATTATACAACAGCGAATCCTCCGCTCCGTTTACCATCTTATCATACCGAAAGATACAATGGAGAGATTAAAGTTTCAAGGGAAAATAAAAGAGTTCCGATACCAACGCAATGAACCACTTAAATAATAAATGCAACTAATTGTTCACATTACGAGGGTAATAGTTCACATTACGAGGGTAATAGCAATGTTACTGACCGTGAAAAATGGAGACGTACCATTGATTCTGCAATACGGTTAATTCGCTCGCACATTAAGTCAAATTATCACGATTGACCTGTAAAAAGTATAACAAATTAGAAGAATGTACTTTAAACGCACTATTCATAACCCTTAGATGCGAGATGTGGATAAATTCGAATCACCGTATACGTATCTCAAGTGCGAGGTTTAGATTTATCCCACGCTCTATAAAAAACGCAGGTTTTGAGTGCGCTGTGCGGCTATATCCGAATACTATTGAGTAGATCTTTTTTCCCAACTTCTGACATTCTTTCGTGAAAAAAATGCTCACGTTATCTTTCTACACGTGTTTCAAATTTTGTTAAGAATTTGTCACCGAAAATTAGTCTCGCCCTTGAGATTTGTTTATTCAAATATAAAAAAATATTGTCGATGCTTGACTCGAGATTCTACGTAGAGGCAATGGTAATTCATAATTTATAAAAAAAAAATTTTTTTTCGAAAAATATGTTTCTAATATTATATTTTATTTTCAGATAAAACCCGGAAAATTGTTGTTTTATTTTTTTAAAGTGGTGTGTTCTTTATTATTAATAATTTTAAATGACTATATATATATAAAAAATCGCAATTATATCTTTTACTTTATTTTTAATGGATAATTGACTCATTTCGTGACTTTTTATGAAATTTTATTCAGCCATCCCTGTAACAAACCGTTTACGGACCATCACTTGTTCGGGTATCATACTTTGAGTAGCACTTGTGTAGACAACGTTTAATATAATAAAATATTCTCTGCAGCTTCCCCGCATCTATCACACTTTTCTTTGCTTCTTTTCAAACGAACGTTTACATAATGCATAAATATCCTACCACATTTTAAACTTTTTTGAGATAGTCGAAGAAACGTCATCGCTTTGTATGGTATGAATATTTTTTTAAACGAAATTTTACTTTCAATTTTATAGCGGTGATATGTTTAAAAAAAACTTAGTTCTATTTATGATATTTTGTTTGTTTTTTAAATATATCAATGACATAATGTTACATTGTTTGAATCCTGATTGCATACTATCTAGCTCCAAATTTTATTCAAGTAATTTAAAAAAATACTGTTTTGTTAATCATAGTAAAAAGTGTTTTGTGACGAAAACAAACAATTTAATATTATATACAAGTACAGTACCCGGCGGTAAGCAATACACATCGGGCTTAAGAAAGAGACTGTCGGCCATAATAGACTAACTTCGGCTTTGAAGAGCGTTGTCTCTGTCGCTTGACAACGACTGACAAACCGTGACGGAACACGTGTATGAATGACAGAGACGACGCTCTTTAAAGTCGAAGTTAGCTGATTTTGGCCGACAGTCTCTTTCTTAAGCCCGATGTGTATTACTTACCGCCGGGTACAGTATGTACTTTATAATCTGATGAGATATTTGTAATGCTTCTAATCTATCAATAGAAATGCGCTCGAATTTCGAGTAAGAGCCGCTGAAGAGAGTATGCTCTCTAAGCAGCGCTATAAAAGTGGTTATTTTATAATTATTGATGATGACAACAAAAAATATTGCTGATTTTTTTCATGAATTAATCAGTGGTGTTCAACTTGTATACGTTACGAAAATCGCAATATGTTTTGCAGCATGGACATATTATTTAATAATGTCAACACTTTTATTCTTCACTTTAATTTTGTTTTATATTGTATTATACTTTAATTCTACATAATACTACTTGGTTTATAACAATGTAGTAATATTTACAACCAACCAGAAAGATGTTTCTTCCAGCCAACCAGAAAAAAACAACCATAAATTTAAACCAGAGTGGAAACCTTTTTTAAAATTCTATATACCAATGGGAATTGAACCCGCAACTCTTTAGTTGGAAGACCGGCGGCTTATCAATTAGGTCAGATGTTATGAAATTGATTAAAAAAGTTTAAAAAAATAGTCTTTAAAATTATTGTGGTACTAAAATTTTAAAACAAATTAAATGCCTGAATTTTTCGTGAACATATTCATTATGTCAATATTCCAAGCAATTCCGATGTTCCCCGTTCTTGCGTGAATGATTGATAATAGTTCCTGCCCGCGCAGTCTAGTGTAATTGTTAAGAACATTTAACCCTTATATTTCTAGTAATGCTAAAAAAAAACTCACTACACATCAGGCGAAACCTAAGTTGAAAATGTATATATATGCAGTTAGATTTTCACTTTATTATATATTGAAGAACTTTATTTGACATAGTTAAACCGATATTGAAGTATTTCATAAATAAAGTTTTACATATAACGTCGGTTTATTTTTTCTTTCCAAGCAAGAAAAAATGAGAATTTGAAGGAACTGTATTTGAAAAAATCAAACGAAAAATAAACAGTATTGATGGATATATTTAAAATTTTATTTTCGCTTTAAACGTATCGTGTGGGAGTTGTGAGCAATGCCATTAAATGAAAATTTATTTATAGATTATTTGCTATGCTAAATCAAAATAAATGTTCAAAATAGTCTCTTTTATCAAAATAATTTACTTTTTTAATAAGATTATTATATATCAATAATTGATTTTATTTTCATAGATTTGTATAGCTCCGCTCAACATATTCTAATAATGGGTGATATACACATGTTGCAGCGTGCGACGAAACAATATTATATATTGCCCCAAGAATCAAGCATTCAGGTTAAGAACTACAGAGAAGTAGAGAAACTCACAGTTCGCCATCGCACATGTATGTATTATTACCCTTGCATGTAGGCAAGTGACAGCAATCTCACACGTCTTGCGTGTGCGAATATTGTTACAAGACGAACTCGTCCACCAGGCTGGTACCCTTTTTATTATTTTTTTTACGCCAACGGTATCAAAACGAAACTAACGTCTGAAAGATAAGCGTTTTACTAACAGTGTTTAACTTTTAGAGCTTATTTTATATGATTATTGTTTATTATTTACTGCGTTTTAGTTATTTTATATCTGTTCTTAAAGCGCCACAAAATGGAGCTATATATCTGGCCGACAACAACAGCAGCAGAGTAATCCTACCAATTGTCTTTAAATTTTGATCCTCGTACCATTGGTACGAGTATAAAGGATTTGATATACAGTATAATGCGAATTAATGGAACGACTGAAAATTCAGTTTTAAAAACACGTATTTTTAATGAGATCAGTGAAAAATTCTCATGATAAATAATTAAAGGTTACATTTTTTGTTACAAAATAATTGTCACAATCAATAGAATAATATTGCAGTATGTGAAAAAAAAACGCCTACGATTCCATTAATATACACAATACTGAACAAAGTCTATATGTTCCAATTTCCACATATACCGATACATGCAATAGCGTCAACTACTATATCTAAAGGATAGCGGGCAATATTAATCTATCGAATGATTGTCTCTCATGTTTGTGCTTTTGAATTATTCATGATTGGATTTGATCCTAGAGTATTATAATACGATGATAGGTTACCCTCGTGATCGAATATGATTGTCCGCCATCCTGTAGATGGATTACCCCTGTGCGTACATACGATTATTGTGTGCGAATTTTTGCTCTTTGATAAACACACAGTCTTGACAAATATAATCCAAACCTCTGATAGCAAGGAAATAAAATTTCTATGACGATCGAGCAGGTTAAATGAGTTGCAGCGTTTTATTAAGCAGTTTTTCTGTAATGTTTTGTTTTTAAATCTTAATTTTTTTTCTCTTGTGACACATATTCAGAACATTTAGTCTTAAAAAATTCTTATCTTATTATTTATGGGCTACGAGTATAATCGGTCCTAAGACATTGTTTTGTCTTGTATTGCATTACATTTCCCTTGAATATAGTAAAACCTGGCGGGCATATTGCCATGTTGCAATCTCTTTCAACCAACCAGAAAAACGTTAAAGATGCCATAAGTGGAAACCAGTCTAAAATCCGTTTTTTATGGTTCCAGCGGGATTTGAACCCCCTCGGGTCGGGAGACAAGCGTCTTACTTACCAACTAGGCCACGGAGGTCGTCAGTAACTATGAAATGTCGTCTTCCTCGACATGGAACAGTTCCTCAACTTTCTACAAACCTGTTTATTTGCCAATTTTGCATTATCAATTCATACATTTTTTTTCTTGATATTGCGAAATTGATTTGGTTAGTATTTTTTCATCCATTCGTTCAATATTCCCAAATCACCTGCCTTTATGTATTATTTTTACCCTATTTTCTTTTTATTTCACGTCCATTCTTAATTATTATGTTTCATATTTTGTCACATATTGATAAATCAGATATTCTTCATTGTTATGTTATCTTATCAATAAATATGGGTGATATAACATCTTTTGACACTTATGGTATTTAAGCTGATATGAAAAGTCAAGATATCAGAAGACTGAAAAGGTTCAAGAAAAAATAGTTGTAAGAATGGAGAGGAGACTAAGGATGTATATTGAAATAGGAAAAACAGGCGCACTGTCCTATCTGCTTGCCCTGATAGGGAAATGGTGTGAGAGTATGTATGTATGGAAGGGCTACAATATACTCGTACTTAAAACTTATTCCAAGTCTGCGAAGAAATGCTTAGGTCTCTGATTTTGTGAAAAACTAACATATCAGTCTGCATAGAATCTCATGAGAATAAATAAGAAACAAGTGTTGCGGTTTTTAAGTATAATAAGTGGAATAAAAAGAAATATTTATTTTATTTTTTATTATTACGTAGAATTTAACAGAGTTTATACATCAATTATGCCAGCCATTTGTCTACGAGTGACTATGGATACGCAGGATTTCAGTATAAATAAAGCACATATTTCAGGAAGTTTTAAGAACCCGTATTTATTTCTGAGATTATTCAGATCAATTTTCGATATGCACAATCAATCACGGACATCGCTTCACTAAAATGATCTAAAGATATATACAGTTCATTTCGATCGCACCACCAACCACCCTTGATGTTATGGGGAACAAAATAAGTTCCCATCCAGCGTAATCTAAACTAGAAGATCGAAATCTTCTTATTTTTTTTAAACACGATGTCACGTTGTGATGAAGAAGGAATTTTTCCAAAGGAACTCCTTCCAAAGGTGAAAAAAATAGTAGTGACGGTGTACTTAAGATCCGAAAATAAGGAAGTTGGAAAATTGCACGTAATGCAGTAAATATACTTATAAAGCGGTTTCAAACCTGGAGTTCAAATAACCTAGCCAGTTATCAGTACTTTCAGAGAAAATTTCGAATGCAGGAAACCTATCATTTGATGACATTATATCGAAGAAGTCAATGACCCGAAGATGAACGAATATATACACGCATCTTTACAAAAACAAACGAAACATTTAGATTCGTTACAAAATATAAAAATACAGAGCGTTTCTCCGATCATGAACTTGCAATTAGCTAAAACAGAAAATGCCTTTTGGAATTTTCAGTTCAGCGCTCCTCCTTCACATTACGATTTGTACTTCATTGACTTGCTTCAAAAAGGGACATGACAGTATATACGAGTATATCTCTCTTCATTGACGTAGCGGGACTTTCCCTATCTCGCATTATACGTTTAATCATATCCACACCCCCTTTCTAAGTCATTGGTTATATTAAATTTATAGCTCATATAAGGCTGTTGAAACAAATGTCTGGTTAGTTGGAAGAAAATGCTGTTCAACAATTTAATAACATGTGATACAATATAATAAGCTCTATAACAGAAGAGTATATGGGACAAGTGGTACGGATGTGTGATAAACAAAATATAAATAAATGCCAGGATAGAAAAAATATGACAGTTAAACAAAGGTATTTAATATTTTGACAGTAGGTGCATATCATATTTAAAAATTCATTTTTGAACATTGATGAAGGAAACTAATTTCAAATGTTATCTAAGTTTTAAAAAAGCAAGGTTGTTTAGGTAGAACAAAAAATGGAGGGAGAGAGAGAGAAAAAAAAGACGGCACCCCTGACCTAGTTGGCCTGTCTTCGGAACGGGGAGATACACATTCCATTCTCGTTAGTACAAAATTCTTCGATAATTATTTCCGCATTATACATCCTCTCTCAAACGTTTTGTTTCTTTGGTAATGCCTTAGCACATATAGACAATTTTAGGATATATATTTACAAAATCTATTCCTATCAATACTCCTTTTATTTATACATTAGTCATAGTTTTAATCGTGGAAAAACTTAGTAAATTTTTACCTCATTTTATAGCAAATGTGTATTAACTCATTTGACCCCGAAGAGATAATTATGAAATGCGTCTCAGTTTCCTCGTAATAATAGAAAAAAAATGTTCATATAATCTTGTTAATAGGTAATTCACCTGACTAGAGAGTATATTTTATTCGGTTGACTTAAGGAAATTCGAGTTTGCTTAAATAAATAATATAGTATTGTTGACATTTTATACATTTACGGATACGCAGATAAGAAAAGCGTTTTTTCTTTGTATCATACAAATTAAATATATCGTGTTCAACGAACCTTAAAGGAGACGGGAAAATGTTTTTATAAAGAAAAAAAAATAACTCTGAAATATCACGTATTTTTTGTCATAGAATAAAAGTTTTTCACATTTCGTTGAACAAATAAACTTTTTTGGTTAAAGTTAAGTACTATTGAGGTTATTGTCGTTGAATTTGAACTCACATCTTTTTGCTTTTGGGGTTAAACAACTGAATAAATTGACGACCCCCATTTCCTTGTTAGAAGAACGATTTCCTTCCACTTGGAAATAAATGGTATATCAAAAAGCATCTAAAAACTACAGATTTAACCATGCATCGTTAAATCATATAACGAGTATTTCCTTTTGTTGGTTAAAATAATGTTTTCAAAATATAAAAAAAAAATATCTTAAAATTATTGAAAATAGAGCAACACTTATAGTTGTTGAAAAGTGTTGTTCTGTGATTATTTGGAATAAATGAGTGAATGATTTTATATTATTGAGCTTTTACTCGTTTAGCAAATTGAAAAAAATAAATATCTAGGAAGCATATAGAAAAGATAATGAGTGCTGCTACAGGAAATTAAGTAAACCGAGCACGTCTTTGATACAAGTTTTCACAATCGCAAAGTTTTTAAAAAATATTTTGCACAGTAGTATATTTATTGGTACTAACCATATTTTATGAGACACAGCTTTTTTGTTCAAAAGAGTGATCCGAATAAATGCGATATAAATGTTTGCCTTAAGGAATGATAAAATAAAAAAATTTATGTTTTAAGAGGAATAACATATATGAATAGAACTAAGAAAATTATTTGGAAATTGTATTGTTAAATGGAGGAAATGATAAAAATATTGAATTACCTTCTAAAATGAAAAAAATAATGCATAAGAGGTACACCAAGGAAATAAGATGAGGAGATAGTAGACGATATTTTAACTGAGAGAAAGGTTATCATAATAAGAAAAGAAAAAAAGCAGTTATGATGAGATGATATCTGAATGTTAAGCGTTAGTAGAAAGACTTTCCTTTTTGCCTTTTCTGGAAGATACTAGGTAAGTCCAGAAAGCAAGTGTACTGAATTTTTGTAGGTTACAATTTTTTTTATTTAAACAAAAAAATTACGTGGTTACCGTAGTACATATGTAACTATTTTTCGACATAGTCGCCATTCCTCTCAATGCAGGTGGTGAAGCGGGGTATCAACTTTTTGATGCCTTCCTCGAAGTAGTTTCCCGCCAACCCCTCCGTCCACTTCTCCCCCTCCTCCTTTACCTCCTCGTCAGTTGAAAACCTTTTTCCACCCATGTGCAGCTTAAGGGAGGTAAAGAGATAGTAATCTGAAGGTGCTAGGTCAGGGGAATGCGCGGGATGGTTCAGGACATCCCATTTAAACGAGGTGAGCAGTTCCTTCGTGGCGTTGGCCGTGTGTGGTCTGGCATTGTCGTGCAGCAGGCAGACTTCCTTTGTCAGCATGCCTCTCCTCTTGTTCTGAATCGCCCTCCGCATTTTTTTAGGGTCTCACAGTATCTTGCAGAGTTGATGGTCTCCCCTTGAGGCATATATTCAATTAAAATGATGCCTTGAAAGTCACAAAACAATTTCGTCAATTCCGTCAGTCACAATTGAAGGTGTTTCGCTCCTCTGATCATCATGCACAGACGTACGACCGTTTTTAAACTCGCGACACTGCTTGTACACACTCGTACGATTCATAGTTTTATCACCATATGCAGTTTTCACCTCATTATAAACCTCAACCAGAGGTTTTCCCTTCCAAACGAGATAACGGATGACGCCACGTATTTCGCACTTGGCGGGAGATTGGATTGGCATTTTTCACGAAACATGTTGTCGCGTCGACACTTTTCAACGTACTGACCTCGAACCGATCTCGTTGCGGAGGGGAAGGGTCAGGCTACACGGAAGTGTAGCCAACATGTCAAAAATAAAATCCATCCGGTCGTGAGAGCCTCAGTATGCCCAATCTTTTTTTAATAAACATATAATAAATTATCACAGCGCCATTGTTTATAAACCAAGTTTTACTTTTATATGAGCAGAAATGGTCGATTTGCATAACCACATAGCAACGCGGTAGGTTTCTGTGTCGAGGGTTGTTGGTTCGAAGTTTACGCCATGCTGCTACCTTCAAATAACATGCGTGTTATTTTGCCTTGTTTTAGTGGACATTTAGGAATCTCAATCTTCTAAATTATTATTTAAAAAAATAGGATTTTTGTGATTTTTGGTAATTCTACTCGTATGTGGGTTCGGGTGGTAGAGGTAACATGGGTTAAAAGAAAGCCTATTTATCTGAAAGCAAATATTACTAGCAGTATAAAATAAGTATGGTGTAAGTGGCAACAGGAGACTGAGGTAACATGGGTTAAAAGAAAGCCTATTAATCTGAAAGCAAATATTACTAGCAGTATAAAATAAGTATGGTGTAAGTGGCAATAGGGGACTGAAGTAACATGGGTTAAAAGAAAGCCTATTAATCTGAAAGCAAATATTACTAGCAGTATAAAATAAGTATGGTGTAAGTGGCAACAGGTGACTGAGGTAACATGGGTTAAAAGAAAGCCTATTAATCTGAAAGCAAATATTACTAGCAGTATAAAATAAGTATGGTGTAAGTGGCAACAGGGGACTGAAGTAACATGGGTTAAAAGAAAGCCTATTAATCTGAAAGCAAATAATACTAGCAGTATAAAATAAGTATGGTGTAAGTGGCAACAGGTGACTGAGGTAACATGGGTTAAAAGAAAGCCTTTTAATCTGAAAGCAAATATTACTAGCAGTATAAAATAAGTATGGTGTAAGTGGCAACAGGTGACTGAGGTAACATGGGTTAAAAGAAAGCCTATTAATCTGAAAGCAAATATTACTAGCAGTATAAAATAAGTATGGTGTAAGTGGCAACAGGTGACTGAGGTAACATGGGTTAAAAGAAAGCCTATTAATCTGAAAGCAAATATTACTAGCAGTATAAAATAAGTATGGTGTAAGTGGCAACAGGTGACTGAGGTAACATGGGTTAAAAGAAAGCCTATTAATCTGAAAGCAAATATTACTAGCAGTATAAAATAAGTATGGTGTAAGTGGCAACAGGTGACTGAAGTAACATGGGTTAAAAGAAAGCCTATTAATCTGAAAGCAAATATTACTAGCAGTATAAAATAAGTATGGTGTAAGTGGCAACAGGTGACTGAGGTAACATGGGTTAAAAGAAAGCCTATTAATCTGAAAGCAAATATTACTAGCAGTATAAAATAAGTATGGCGTAAGTGGCAACAGGTGACTGAGGTAACATGGGTTAAAAGAAAGCCTATTAATCTGAAAGCAAATAAATCTTTAACACAATAACAAACGAGTTTGTGAGAGGTAAATTGACAGTTGTACTTGAGGTGAAACTAAAAGATGGTGAGCTTCGATGATATAGATAGGAAATCTTCTGATTATTTCTGAAATTTGACTCTAGGAATAGAATTCCCGGTTAATGGAGGAAGAGGCTGTCCAAATAAGCGATGAAAGGATAGTATCGACCAAGATATGGGTGATCTCAAGGGGAATCCGGAGATTGCCTTGGACAGGATACGATAAAGATAATCAATTTTCCACATAGACACCGAATAAATAGAAAAATTCAAGGATGTTAATGATTTTAAAATAATTCAAGTGAAAAAAACGTGTTAGAAACAATGAAAATTTTCTTTTGCTGTATGTAATTAATATACATTAAGGTATCGCTTTTGTTGTATGTACTCGTAATTAATACACATTAAGGTATCGCTTTTGCTGTATGTAATTAATATACATTAAGGTATCGCTTTTGTTGTATGTACTCGTAATTTATACACATTAAGGTATCGCTTTTGCTGTATGTAATTAATACACATCAAGGTATAGCTTTCCAATTGTTTTTGTTTCCAGTCATTGGAATGATAAAAAAACAAATACTCGTATATAATAAATAAATCTTCTTTATTTGTCCTGAAGAAAATAAATCTTCGACCAGAATAAAACACAAATCAACTTTAATACATTGTAACATAAATCTTTCTTTCGAATTTCTTACCAAGATGAAAACTAAGTCGAACTAAAACTTTTATTTTTAAAGGAGCAATTTTGGGATTGGTCTTCAAATAACTAAGGATTACAAAACGAAAAATACACAATGAACATCGGCATTATGGAAGTTTGAATAAAAAAATACATTGTAGAATAAAGAAGATAAATTAAGCCAGTTTTTTATATTAACGCCCCTGACCTTATTTAAAAAAAAGGGGGGGGGAGGTGGAGAGTGTCGTCGTACAAGATGAGCCCAGACCTATCGATATCATCTGATTTACTTTTTTTTTTTTATATGAATCATGTGAAACACATAGAATCTAAAACGCCATATAAGTGGTAATATACCATATACTATACTAATCACATATTTAATTTCAGCAACGAATTTTTTTTTTAAATATTTGGCTTTCAAAATGATCTTTTGAAAAAATATTATCAAAAACACCATTTATCGAGGACTGTTTAAAACTATAAATGGCAATAACATTTTTTACGGTAAATACCAACTTTTTTTTAACGTTGTTTCTATTTAAGGCATGAATTTCCCAGAGCAAACATTTAAAAAAGAGATAAAATTATTTAAGCGGATATAAATGCCAGTTGAAAATATAATTTCAATTTGGAACAAAGATCTTTTTAGGAAGATAAAACGAAGTACGAGAAAACTTATAAGTAATAAAGGTATTTTTTTTTTAATTTCCTATTTAATACTGTAAAAGCGGTGTATCCTAAACGCTTTCTTAACTTTAGATGGAGTCCTTTGAAGAACCGAGAAAAATATAAATTATCAAAATTTTGGACAGCGATCATGAAATAAAAGTTTTGAAATATTTTGATGTTATGGAAGAATGGTTTTATAACTTTAAATATAAATTTATTTATTTTACACCATAACTTTATATATAATATGTATAAATAATATAAGAAAATGAAATATACAAAACGAGTAATTTCCAAAAAACATTCCCAAATTACATGAATGTGGGTTTGTTGCCAGTTATTTGTTTTTGGCCCCAGGAAACGAGGCTTTTGTCTGTACCTCACTGAGGACAAATTAAATGAGCTCTTTGTTCACCAATGCACTAGTTAACAGTCTGAAAATGATGCCGTTGACGATAGAATTTGTAAAGTATATTTGGGTTAAATTATCATCACCATCATATTACGTCTCTATTGAGGTAGGTAGAGAGAACAGATATCCATTTCATTATATCTTAGCAATCATATTAAGCTTATATCACATACATATAATTCAACAAATACACTCTCATATAATAAAGGATTTTCACTCTTCTCCTTCTCAGGATTTGATAAATTTTACCGTGCCGTGTTTTTTTAGGTTTTTCTGAAATTGTCGTTTCTTCTATTTTACCTTTTTAGTTTATTTTTGATAGTTCGTTCTTTCTACATGACCAACCCATCTCAATGCTCCTTTCTTTATCGTACATACCATATGCCGGTATATTCATCTTATGACATTTCTGTAGTTTGTTTACTATCATGAAAAGGAATGTATAATTCTTAAAAAAATTCAAACTGCACTTATTTTAGAAGAATTATGATCAAACAGCACTCATTCTCAAAGAATTGTGATCAAACATAGAAGATTTTTTATTTGGCCAATGCTTTTCTTAAATCTTGGCAGTATAACAAATCTATCTGAAAGTTTCTCAGTAATAAATTGTTTTGTTGTTTGTTTCAGGTTGGCTGGCGAATCACCGTGAAATGGATGGCTGGTAATATAGCCTGTAAGGCGATGCTCTTTCTCAGGGCTTTTGGACTGTACCTGTCTTCCAACGTATTGATTTGTGTATCGCTGGACAGATATTTTGCCGTCCTACACCCTCTTAGAGTGACTGATGCAAGAAGGAGGGGTAGAATGATGCTGGCGTGTGCTTGGGGTGTATCTTTTCTCTGCAGTTTTCCTCAGGTTAGTGATATTTTAATTATTTAAATTTGACTTTAACTTAAGATACTGAATATAAATGTCAATTCTGGTTAACATTACAATTCAACAAATATTACTTAGGTTCTAAAAATTATTAACAACGTGCTCCGTGGATCTTGTACGTGTCGCTCGAAGGGTGTTTATGTTAACATTTTATGCGGGGTTTTTTCAACGGGTGCGTTCTGCTTCTCGTGTGGTGACCGATCACTACCTCAGAGCTTCCTAACCGAAGTATCACGGCTTGTGAGTGTGCCATTAGCGATTAGGAAGTGTTCTGCTTGATATTGTTACAGTCCCACTCAATCACATTTGGCGCCAAATGTCTACTTCTTCTTCATTGCGTTCTCAATGCTTAGCGTCGCGGTCCCCTGATATTCCTCTAACATGGAGTACCATCTTTTCCAGTCCCGAATCATGCAGCAGCGTTCAAATGCAGCGTAGTCCATAGATTTATTCATATTAAATAATCGCACCTTCTCCGTCAAGGTAACAACTATAAATTCCTCCTACTGTCCCATTCTAGCAGCTTTAGTTTGATTCCACTTCCACCCACGCTGTTATGGGACACAAAATGAGTCCCCATCCAGCGCGATCTACACTAGAAGATCGAAATCTTCTTTATTTTTTGAAAGAGCGTGACGTCATATAGTGACGAAGATAGAACTGCCCAAAATGACTCTTTCTCCGGTGGCGACACACTTGAGTGTGAAAAGAATAGTGGTGACGACGGACTTATATTCCGACATTACGGGAAAAGGAAATTGTTTTTTCAGCCAACATTTGTCAGAGATGTCTTCAAGATGTTGCTTTTGTTGAAAATTCGACAATTTTTAATAACACTCGTGTTATGACCAAAACGTTGGTAAAAATTGATTCGCATGGCCCTTATGAAAAACTAACTACCTCAGCAGCCACGTGTGTAGTAATTAAGCACAATATCCTTATTTTTTCAAATTTCAATCGTTAGTTGATGTGCTAGGATGACCATCCCTCTTGTCATCTTCAAAGTCTTCACGGTCATCTTGTATACACTTGTACCATTTTTCTCACAACCTCATCCAAATCTTCATCAAATAACCTATCATACATCCACTTCATTATTCAGTGGAAGGAGTAAGATCCATTAAATCGGACTGATACTCCGAGTACGATCAGCACAAAACTGATACACAGCAACGCAGGTATTCTCATAGCATGATAACAGAGTTTATCGTCTACCAGTTTGAGCGTCTTCATAAAAATAATTTTCCCTAACCTTTAATAGGCATCCACCGTGACCTAGTTGGTAAGACGCTTGTTTCTCGATCCGGAGGCAAATCCTGCAGGAACCCAGATTTTTGAAAAAAGATTCCAATCTAGTTTCCACTAAAGGTCTCTATAAAATATTACCTCGTTTTTTGGAAGAGCTCGCCAGGTTGAACTGTGTACAACGAACGTGTAGTAAAATTAAATACTTCCTCCCCTCCAAATAACAGGTTACGACAAAAGAACTCGGTACATCCTCAAAAACCCAAAAATGTTCAACTTCAAGTATCCAGCCCCAATTATCAAATTAAACTGTCACGTTTTTTCTAATTTATAAGTTAATTTATCCATAACATCACCATTTACTCCAGATGACGTGTAAGAGTCAAAAACCATACGACTTAACTCTGTATAGACCAGCACTTTCCATAACCAGTGAGCTTATTCCATGTTATTTGGTATAGCACTAAAGATGAAGGCTGCAACGCCATCAAAACTTAAGTTATCATTTAATCCATCTAACCACGGTTTCAAATAAATAATAAATCTATTAAAAATAGTGGAAGACATTGTGAATTTTTTTGAATCCATTGCTTTGGCTCATATGTAACAAAAACTACTCAGGGTTTTCCATTACTACTTCTACTACCGGCCACAGATGTTCTCCACCTGACCCAATCAACCAATAGTTGTGTCTCTTTTAGGAGAGACTTCATGCTCATCATGGTTGTATTTGGTGATCAGGACAAAAAGCTATAGAGAGGCATGGTTATCAGCCTGAGTATAAAAAAATCTTTCTTCTACATACTCGTATAAAGAAGCTTATTCATATTGTTTTGTTTTTAAAGTATCGTCTTAAATTAAAATAAGTATTTCGTTTGATTTAATCTAATTTAATAATTGAAAGATTTTGACAAATAAAGCAATATGGTTCACAAATATTTATAAAGAAAAATGCCTTAAAACACTAACCGGTGAATTAACCTTTCTCTTTAAAATTCGTTGACTAACAACTGTTCTTACCCATTCTATTTCCTAAGACCACGTGACGTTTGGGGCTTGTTTTCAAAGTTATTTGACTCCACGTGATGATTAGACAAACAATTTCAAGAGGCCTCTCTGAAATTATTTCTGATATAAAATTATCGATTTCCGTACATACTCGTAAGTCTCTGATTTATGTAAGGTAATTACTTTAAGGGCGGTAACAATTAACTCTTTAACTGTTTGTTTAATCAAATAAAAAAGTTAATTACATTATAAATTACACTAAAAAACACGTTATTTTATCATATGTTCCATGCCACCATTCTAAAATTTTATAACTTTGGGGTTTGAAATTCTCTTCGTGAAGTATTTCGCATAGACGACAAAATGGCGAAATCTGACTGCCGACTCTGTAGAATCTCTTCCACCAAAAATATTTCAAATACTCCTTCGGATTTCTCATCAAATACTTCATAGTTTCAGCCAATTCTTTTGGTGACTTAGTTCTGGCATCGAGATACGACAAAGGGGGTAAATATTTTGCCATATCTACCCCATTGTAAACTATAGGTATGACGTCATTATTTAAAGCATTTTCCACTTTTTCCGTTATATAATCTTTACAAAGGGAATTTTCAAATGATAAATAGAAGAAATATTCATTTTTTAGTAATTCAAAGCACTGAGATGGGTTAGATTTGGAACACTTATAATATCCGCAGTTACCATAAATATCTACATTTATGTATTCTTTTAATTCAGACGCTATTTTCATTCTGGTTTTACTATCACAGTTTGATACAAACCATGCTAAAGGTTTACTCTTTTTTGTATATATTTCTAAGCCATTCTTGAAGAACTTCTCGTCATAAATTGGTTCCAACCATTTTGGATTATTGCTTGGTGCAATGCAGTTATTTTTCTCATCTTTTATACAAAAATACGGTACTTGTATATCTGAATCAAGTCTATAGGTCATTGTTAAATTGTAGAAGTCATTATAAATTCCAGAGATGTCTGCATTTTCTGGCGATTCCTTGGAAAAAAATACATACTTTTGGAAAACTGAGCGTTTTTCTGGAATCCCTTTTAATATGTTTCGATTTAATTCGGGTGCATGAAAAACGATCGCATCAAATTGATCAATGGCTGTCCAGTTTCTTTGGTTTGTTACAAAACATTCTATCACTTCACATTTGTGTCTCAAGAATGGCTCATTTCCGAAACCAAAACCGAAATCTTCGATACTGTGATATTTATTCCAATAAAGAATATTCTTCACCACGTTTCTTCGTTTTATGAAGTAACTTTGATAATCATTGTTAAATATAACAAAAAAACTTGACAGAAGAAAACATGCGATAAATAGAATTGTGAATTTCAAAATTCTTTTGTAATATACAGAACGTTTTTGAGAGTGATTCATGTTAGTTGAAAACATTTTTTTATTAAATCACAACACTTTTAATGTCATAAATCGCAAAACAAATATTTTTTAAATTAGAACATCTCTTCTTATTCTTGAACTTTGACCATAAACTCCTTTGCATGCTGGAGTATACGCCAGTATCAAGTGATATCCTCTTCACAGGATCTTGTTTGTTTTTTTTTCACATGGGCGACATCGGTGCACTTGAGTTGCCATGTCCGTACTTGGTATTTTAAGTATACTAAAGCAACTTAAACCAAGATCACTGTTATCCAGTAAGATATAGTATAATGAATTGAAACTATTTTACAACTTAATTGCAACATTTAACACATCGATCAATAATTCCCTGGACAAACTACTAAAACAGCATTTGTTTGCCAAAATTCTTCTTTATTCATCAACATAGTCTCCTTCAAGAGCGATACATTCATTCCAACGCTTTCGTAATTTTTCTATGACAGCCGCGTAAGACGACTTATCTTTGGTTTCAAAATAGGCGTTAGTTTCTGTAATCACTTCTTCATTGGAGCCAAATCTCTTTCCCTGGAGCATCTTTTTGAGGTCTGCGAACAGCCAATAGTCGCTGGGGGCCAAATCTGGAGAATACGATGGGTGCGAAAGCAATTCGAAGTTCAACTCATGCAATTTGGCCATCGTTACCATCGACTTGCGACACGGTGCATTGTCCTGATGAAAGAGAACTTTTTTCTTCTTCATTTGGGGCCGTTTTTTTGCAATTTCTGCCTTCAAACGCTCTAATAACGCCATGTAATATTTGCTATTGATGGTTTTCCCTTTTCAAGGTGATCGATGAATATTATACCATGCGCATCCCAAAATACGGAGGCCATAACCTTTTTGTTCGCTTTTGTGAACAGGAGTTTTTGGTCGCTTCGCATAGTGGTGGATTTAAATTTCATCCATTGTCATATACCGACACAAAAATTCCTGTTTATTTCGCGTAAACAGTGCCAAACAGCACTCTGAATTGTTTCTGTTCCATTGTGAGCAAACGCGGCACCCATTTCGAAAAAAGCTTTTGATAGACCAAATGTTCATGCAAAATAGTGTTAACACTACAAAATGATATCTTCAGGATGTCAGCTATCTCACGCAACTTTATTTTGCGATTTTCCATCACGATTTTGAGTTTTTTTTTTATGTTTTCTGGTGTAACAGCCTCATTTGGACGACCAGAGCATTCAACATCATTTGTGCCTATACGACCGCGTTTGAAATCAGCATACCACCGACAAATGGTTGTTTTCGACGGGGCAGAGCCCGGATAACACGTTTCAAGCCATTGCTGAGTTTGAACGGTATTTTTTCCTATTAAAAAAGCAATGTTTTATCAACACGCGAAATTCGGTTTTTTCTATTGTTTTGAAAATAGCAAAAGTAACGTCACTAAAACCATTCTAACTCAATGACATAATGTCATGAAAGTTTGACACGCAGCTTCAAAAAGCTGGCACTAACTTAGAATGGTAGGGATTTGTTAGTAGATGCGCCACCTGTTGGTTAGTCCTTGGAATTGTTGATTGATACGTAACAGTTAAATGAATATTAACAATGAGATGAAAATTAAATAAAGTGTGTAGTAATCGAGCGAACGATTTCAGTTTAAATGGAGACCAACGATATGCATGTACTATACATATATTTTATTATAAGTTAACTTTGTTTTGGTTTATAAAATTAATGATGCTTTTTAGTATGGGAGTAGTATTGAGGCTTAACAGGTAGGGGAGATTTGCGGGTTAGAATTTTTTTGTTTGTTCCTTAAAGGTCAAATGGAATGTGTTTAAAGAACAGGATAAAAATGTGTTCAAGATCTCGCTCATCTTGGCCACATTCACTCACATAAGAATCTCTTATATGGAGTCTGGCCAGATAAACAGGGAAACAAGAATATCCAAATAACATTTGATATATAATATCTGCTTCTTTCCGAATGCTTTTTTTTAAATAGGGCTTGACTGGAATATGGGGTTCAAATAAAGCATATATTTTTCATTTGGATTGACTCGAGACATTCCAGTGATTTGTCTACTCCTCCATTATTGAGAAGGGTGCAAAAGGTAATAAGTCCTGGTGCCGATGTGTACTTATATTTATATCTGCGTTCCCTGTAGTGTAGCTTCGACTTTACAATTTTATAAAAATATAATTAGATTTTTTAACCTTATTCTTCATTAATGAGTTGTTGAACCACGAATCTGATTCCAATTTATTTTCATCGCTTTTTGTCTTGACTGATTGAAATGTATTGTATTTTGAGTTTATTTATGTAAGCTCTAAATAAAAATTAAGTTTATTTTAATTATGGTTGCAGAGTGCCCTAAACAAAGTAAAATTGGATGGTTTACAATTAAGACCACAAAATTAAAAAATTTGTTCATGGACCTTTTAATGATTTCAAGTTTTTTCACAAACACATAATATAATTATGCATTTCACTGATACTGTAAATTTTATCAGCAAAATAAAATTGAAGATAAATAAGTTTTAACTAAATGAAGGTAAATTTTTCATTTTTTAACGAAAAAAATATTTACAAATACCAATAATAAGTTATTCAGACTAATAAACTATTTTTTTATTTTTTTTATTATTACACATGACAAGAAATAAACACAATTTGAGAAAAAACAACAGGTAGTTTGATTTGGACATATAATTTTAATGGATCTGGGTTTGTTGCCTTTCATTTGTCGTATCCCCAGTAAACTAGGCTTTTGCCTGTATCTCACTGAGGATATTTAGCATGAAAAAATAAATCGATACTTCTTTCCGATTTTTGATAACACAAAAAACCCCGTTGCACGCTCTCATCAACCTGACAAACAGTGACACTTAACTACAACTGGAAACATTTTGCGAAACTCAACTCCTCACACATTATCGCCCCAGAAAGACCAAAAATATTCATCCCACAATATACTGCACACAGTCATAAGAATAAAAACAAAAACAAATTCAAAACAAAAAAAAAAGAAGAAAAAAAAGAAAAACACACAGAAACACAAATACAATAACAACCAAAATTAAAACAACAATAAGAGACCCACACTCACGAGCTCACATAAATCCTTTCCACTCGTCATTCATCCTGAAAGCCCAAGTACTCAAAATCCTGTCGCAATAACAACCACGCTCCGATCGACTGTCTAAATGGTTTTCCTACCTTTACTTTTATGGAAGTCGGCACGCCATTGTATGTAATGGGAGCCAAATAAGCATATTGCCTTTGGGCAAAACAGGTTTTAACTCTAGGGATGGTGAACATTTCATTAGTTGCCATGCGTATCATGTGTGTCTGCTGAGTTTGCATCTTCCCCTCCTCTCGATGGTAGTGCCAGAGAATGGATTTGAGATGTAAATTGGCTATGTTCAGGACCTGATACTCTCTGAAAAGCTCCGCCGTGGGATACCGAGCAGGAAGTTTATTGATTATTTTCACAATCAATTTTTGGGAAACCTGTAATATGTGTTTTTGGGTTAAGGTGCATCCCCCCCAAACTGATATACCGTAAGAAAGTGCTGACTGACATAAGGCGAAGTATATACTTTTAAGAATATTTTCACTGAGCACATTTCGAATCATACGGAATATGTATCCTAGTTTTCTGATTTTTGCGCTCAAAGTGTTAATATGGACCTCCCAACGAAGGAACTAGTCAACATAAACTCCAAGGTACTTTATACTATCAACCCTTTCCAAGGAAACACAACTACAGTCAGACATGGGTGAACAAGTGTGTAGTGTTATGTATTTATTTGTAGGTGCTTGAGTTCTTGTAGATATGCTTAATGTGATGTATTTAGTTTTTCGGGAATTTAGAGTCAATAAATTTGAGTCCATCCATTCTTTAACTACTCGCAATTCTTCGTTAGCCTTTAAGAATACATCATCCCATGTTCGGCCCTCGAATAGAAGAACCGTGTCGTCCGCAAAAGTAATAATCTTACCCCTGAGAGAAAGATTACACAACTGATTGACATATATCAGGAACAATATAGGCCCCAGAACACTACCTTGAGGTACTCCGAATCTTACAAAAAGAGGCTCACCAAATACACTATCACCCAATTTGACTCTCTGAGTTCTATCAGACAATTAAGAAGAGAACCAACTAGAAGAGCGCCCACATATGCCCACCTCCATCAATCTGGTAAGTAATATTCGGTGAGACACTGCATCAAAAGCCTTTGCAAGGTCCAAAAAAACTGCCAAACATGCCTTCTTATTATCCAAAGTGTTGGTAACGCTGTTTACTAGACTAAGCAAAGCAGTTTCAGTTCCCACATTCCTTTGGAAACCAAACTGATTAGGAGAGATAATGTTGTGCATATTGAAAAATTTCATCAGTCGGTCCTTCACTATTTTCTCAATAATTTTGGAAAGAATGCTCAGCAGAGATATGGGTCTATAATTTTTTAAGTCATCCATCGAGCCTCCCTTGTGTATTGGGACAATATGCAAACGTTTTAATGCAGTTGGGAAAGTTACACCTCTAAAACTCAAATTGATCACATGTTTCAGTGGTAGTGCTATAAATCTTTGAGTATGTTTTACCAGTGCAGATGTAATCTGATCAGGCCCCGGGGCGCTACTTGCCTTAAGTGTGTTAATAGTCGCTAGAACTTCTTTCTCCGACGTTGGCGTTAGATAAAATGTATATTCGGGTACTTTTAAAGAATGAAGAATAGCGTCATTCAATGACTGTTCAGTCGTTTTGTTCCTATTAAGTATGTTACGTGAGAGATTATTGCCTACATTGGCAAAATATCCGTTAATGCCACTACAAAACTTTTGTGGTTTCTGTGTCAATGATACTTTTGTGCCATCAATGTTTAATGTAGAAGGGGCATTTCTCTCTCTCACTGTACCGGTGATGTCCCTGATAACACTCCAAATTATCTTTTGATCATTATTTGAGGCTTCAATCTTTGCTCTATAGTAACTTTCCTTTGCTTTTTGGATGAGTTTCTTGCATGTATTCCTGTATTGTTTGTAAAATGTTATTGAGTGTGGATCACTGCTTGTCTTGAGATCCCGGTGCAGACGATCTCTTTTGCGTATACAATAAATCAATCCATCAGTGATCCAAGGTTTGAGTTTTGTGTACCTTCTGCTTCTACTGTGTATTGTCTGTGTGGCTGAGTTGATATGAGAGTTAAAAGCATTAATAAAGCTCTCCAGAGCTTCATTTACATTATGGGACTTGAGAGTGTCTTGCCAATTTTCCGAATCAAGGGAGTGCAAGAGCTCCGGTATACTCGTGATCCTTTTTCTCTTCATGCCCATCCCTATTTGTCTACCTGCACCCTCTGAAAACCCCAATATAATTGCGTAATGGTCAGTAATTGTTGTCTCATACACTATTGCTTTAGCCTTCTGCCGAGTTCTCACCATTGCGTGATCAATGCAGGAACCCGAGCCCAAGGTCACGCATGTGGGAGTCGTGATAAAAGGAATCAATCCATGAAAAGTCATTAGCTCTAGGTAATTCAAGGTATTTCTCTGATCCTCCACCAATATATCAATGTTCACATCCCCCACAAGCACGACTTCCCGAGAACTTTGCCTAATCAATTGATCGAGACCCACCAAAAAGGACTCAATATCATGCATATGTGGAGGACGATAAACAGCAATTATAGTCTGCATATTCAGTTGGATCCTCAACACATTAGCAGCAGTGATGCTTATTTCAGTGACAGTAATCTCAAGATCTTTTTTTGCATATACCACAACTCCCTCATTCTGTGTTATATTGTGTGTAGATTTATGTATGTTATAACCGTTTAAGTGCCTTGGCAGAAACTTGTCCTTAATCCAACACTCCGTTAGAACAATCAAGTCAAAATCAGCATTTAGATCTGATAGAAAAACAATAAAATCATCGAAGTTTCTATCGTAGCTGCGTATGTTCAGGTGAATAATTTTTAGTTGCCGATAATCACTCATAAGTGATCTAAAGGATGAGGTATTATTAGTATGAAAGCCAATTACGCTGATAATCTCATCAGCATCATCGTTCCCTTCCAGCATCATTAACCTCAGTCAAGCGGCTCAGTTTGGTGATTACGAAGATAATTGAACGATAAAAGATTGAGCTTTTGTGTTTACAGATTTTAAGAGTGTAAGCAAATGAATGACAACTACAACAAAGAAACCGATGCAGATATACAGAGGTAGAAAATTTAAAGCAACTTACAGGAAATATCACCATCAAGAAAGGCAGCTGATTAGAAGTCCGAGGGATGCTAATAGTATGAAATTGTACGTGGAGAGAGAAGCTTAAAGCCTTGGATAAAGAAAAAACATTCACGAAAAAACAGAGCCATACCTCGACAAAAACAAGTCCAGATTCATTCATTCTGTCGTGTGCCATGAAAGAGATAGAATCCATTTGTCAGAGTTTAGACAGGTCTGACTCTTTACTTATATAAATTATTTTAGAGCCATCCTCCCTTCTAGCACACACACGACCCGATTTTATCCAGGCATACTTGTATCCCTTACTTTCACACACTTTCTTGGTCAGACTCAGCATACGCTTACATCGTCTTGTTGAGAGCTCCGAAATGTATATCTGAATCTTGACCAGCGACAAACCCAGATCCTTTGTATTAAGTTTATCAGATCCATTCTTATTGGCAGTCCTATAAGTCTTGACTACATTCAACATGGTGTTCCTGTATGCTTCGTCCTTGAAAGTCACAATTATAGGCCGGGGATTCTTCTGGGAGGATTTGACGGAAGCTCTCGATATCTCCGTTACGTATTCTGGGAGGCAGCTAAAATTGGTTGTACTGGTCACCTTGCTCCATATTTTGTCAATGTTCTCTTCGGGAGATTCAGGACATCCTCTTATTCCAACATTCCTTGTAAGACTCTTCGACTCAATCAGGTCAATCTTTGCCTCCAGAAACTCAACACTCATTTCCAATTTTTCGTTTTTTATCTGAAGAGATTCCATATCTGAAGTCCTTTTCTCACACAAGGCAACCCTATCACAAATTTCATCATATTTTGATGACAGGAAGGAAACCGATTTCATGACATCCTCATTTTGCCGTTTGATGCCCAAATATAAGATGTTGACTTCCTCGAATTTCTTGTTAATCAGATAAACAATCGAGTTCTTGAATTTGTTCAGTTCAGTTGACAAAAATTCATTTCCCATCACTACGGAGTCTTGCTCAGATTTTTTGCTTACTATTTTGTTTTTTTTCGAGCTGACAGTACTCATTACTCTTGCACTGGCAACATTGCCATGTTGACAATTGAGTTTTGACGAGTTTTTTGAATGATGTTAACGTATAGTTCTGACATGAATAATGAAAAATATTGTCGCAAGTAGAACATCTAAGCACCATATCTTGCTTAATGTTTTCTTCGCACTTAAAGCAAGTTAATTGGGACATTTTGCAGCGATGTTTTGCTTCACAAAATCTAACTCTCACTGATATATACTAACAAGTAGGTAGATTCACACTGACCTGTCAAAATGTACAGCGGGAACAAATGATCCGATCTGATACACAACATAATATTTCACGTGCTTCACCTGCTTCCTCTATTAATGTTTATTTTGTTCTTGACAAGAAAGTTGATTTAAACTATTGCTATTTTGTAACTTTTAACAGAGTTGATATAATTTAAGTGTTAACGATTTGACAACCGGAAACGGATTATCAATTATCAACTATAAATCGTGTCTTATGAACATCAATATCACATTTGGCAAAGGTGGATAAAAGAATCTTTACTTACGACAATGTTTAAATGATTTTTAGAAAAAAATTGAATTTAAAACGATTATGCACTGGATTTAACCGTCAAAAAAATTTAATGCTCAAAAAAAATAGTGAATATCACATGTACCTACATCACATTTCGACTAACGCCCAATTACGTTAATATGTATGTAAATAGGCGTTAGTCAAAATGTGTTGTAGGTATATGTGATATTAACTACATATCAATATATACGCACACAAACTTTTCAAATGCATCCGTATGGCAAGGCCACCAAAGTGTATGCATCGATTGTTGAATTCTCTCTGGAAAAAAATATAATTAATATGTTTCGTTTCTCTCATATCTGATGGAATCGTGTTGAATATTCATCAAACCACATGGCTTCACTCTTCACATGCGGTACTCGTTCTTGGAGTGATAAGTCGATTTTGTATTTTTTTTATCATCATCATAACCATCACGTCATGTTCTATTATGATAAAAGAGAGAGCAGATCTCCGTTTAATTATTTCCTGGAATATATCTTTCACTTCTGCCACGTCTATATTAATCGCCATGCATACATACTCTCTTATTATAAAGGATCCCTAGTCTCCCATCTTTTAGAATTTGAGTTTTTTTGCACTCTATATTTTACTGGTATCATCATCATCAACCCGTCTCCGTCCAAAGTTGAACATAGGCCTCCCCTCTCCTCCTCCATTTATCTCTTTCCTGGGCACATCGTTTCCAGTTGCTCCCGGCCACTCTTCTAATGTAGTCTGACCACCGTGTCTGAGGACGGCGCACACTTATTTTTCCCTGTCTTGGGCGCCACTCCAGCACTCTCTAGGTCCATCTATCATCTGTGCATCTGGCAATGTGTCCCGCCCAGTTCCACTTCTGAATGGTGACTCTTTCGGCGACATCAGCTACTTTGGTCTGCTGCCTTATCCATTCATTGCTTCTCCTATCCCTTAGAGAGATATTTAACATTCTTCTCTCCTTGGCCCTCTGCGTCACCATGAGCTTGTGCATAATCTGTTTATTCAGCACCGATATTTCCAGCCCATATGTTAGCACAGGAAGGACACAGGAGTCGAATACGGATTTTTTAAGATGTCTTGTGTATTTTGGAGATTTTAGAATAAAGGACAGCTTTCCAAATGCAGCTCAGGCTTGGCCTCGTCTTCTCTCAATTTCAGCATCTTGATTCTCCTTACCCAGTCTTGTTGTATGCCCCAGATATACATAAAAAGTTGTATGTCCCAGATATACATTTTACTGGTATACATTATTTAAAAAAATACTTAATCCTTCATTCTTTCTAAGTGGTCTAACCATCTTAATGCTCTTTTTTGTCATCTTCAGCAATTTTTTTCAATCATTATTATTTTTTTATGTCCTTATGCATTATTCTGGCAAATATCATTTTTCGTACATTCTACGCAACACTTTCAACTGCATTCATCTTCTTGAAAATCCCAAGTTTCACTCGCGTAATTCTATTGTTGGCAACAATATTCTCAAATGAGCAGAGAGCTTTGCTTTTTTATATGCTCTGGTCGAAAATAAAACATTGTTTAGTCCTTAATTTATTGTTACCCAAGTGTACAAATACTTAATCTACAGAGCATATTAGGTGTCACAAAAAATGTGATCACTAAAGTCGTAAATAATAAAAAATGTTCATGTCTCGACATGGTCACATTGTGGATATGTTTGGGTGTGATTGTGTTGTACGATATTACGTTTTCCTCGTTCAATTAAAACTTTTACTGTATCCTGGATATTTGATGAGACTCTCATCAATGAATAACGAAAGCGGAGAATCATCACTCAAGACGGTACTTTTTTGTTGATTTTATTAAATTATTTCATTACGTGAATACCAATTTGTCCCTTTTCAATTTTATTTGTATTTTTTTAATTTCTTTTTCTCTAAAGTTAAACTCTTGATTTGTCGTCTTCAGGATTATCTTTTTTGAGATGTTGATTCCCAAGTATCATTAATATTTTTCGAAGTCTTGCTGGGAAAGATTGCCAGCGTGTGTTCTATGCTTTGCATTATAGGAACTTATCGCCTTTCCACATGGCCTCATCATTATCTTTTACGGTTTTCATCCCATTCCACAATATATTTTACTTTATATATTTCTTAACTGAGGTAGTTTCTTTCTTTTTATCTATGTTTTTGCCTACAATGGTTCTGAGGGCTATCATTACATTAGTTCTAAGCATGTTTTTGTTTTTGTCGAATGTGTCGAAGACTTCGTTCCAAAAGTCATGGTTAATTTCATACGTGTTTTGTAAATTTTATGGTATTTGTTTTTCCAGACCACAGTTTTTTCAGGTATTTGTTTTAAAAAATATGGAGACAGCATTAGCTTTATTAACTCGGTATATTGTTTATGTGTGGAGATCATTATAGCCGAGCAGATCGATATTCTATTTTTTTCTGTGTGGAGATCATTATAGCCGAGCAGATCGATATTCTAGGTATTTCTGTATGGAGATCATTATAGCCGAGCAGATCGATATTCTAGGTATTTCTGTGTGGAGATCATTATAGCCGAGCAGATCGATATCCTAGATATTTCTGTGTGGAGATCATTCTAGCCGAGCAGATCGATATTCTAGATATTTCTGTGTGGAGATCATTATAGCCGAGCAGATCGATATCCTAGATATTTCTGTGTGGAGATCATTATAGCCGAGCAGATCGTTATTCTAGATATTTCTGCATGGAGATCATTATAGCCGAGCAGATCGATATTCTAGATATTTCTGTGTGGAGATCATTATAGCCGAGCAGATCGATATCCTAGATATTTCTGTGTGGAGATCATTATAGCCGAGCAGATCGTTATTCTAGATATTTCTGTATGGAGATCATTCTAGCCGAGCAGATCGATATTCTAGATATTTCTGTGTGGAGATCATTATAGCCGAGCAGATCGATATTCTAGATATTTCTGTGTGGAGATCATTATAGCCGAGCAGATCGATATCCTAGATATTTCTGTGTGGAGATCATTATAGCCGAGCAGATCGATATTCTAGGTATATCTGTGTGGAGATCATTATAGCCGAGCAGATCGATATCCTAGATATTTCTGTGTGGAGATCATTATAGCCGAGCAGATCGTTATTCTAGATATTTCTGCATGGAGATCATTCTAGCCGAGCAGATCGATATTCTAGATATTTCTGTGTGGAGATCATTAAAGCCGAGCAGATCGATATTCTAGATATTTCTGTGTGGAGATAATTATAGCCGAGCAGATCGATATCCTAGATATTTCTGTGTGGAGATCATTATAGCCGAGCAGATCGTTATTCTAGATATTTCTGTATGGAGATCATTCTAGCCGAGCAGATCGATATTCTAGATATTTCTGTGTGGAGATCATTATAGCCGAGCAGATCGATATTCTAGGTATTTCTGTGTGGAGATCATTCTAGCCGAGCAGATCAATATCCTAGATATTTCTGTGTGGAGATCATTATAGCCGAGCAGATCGATATTCTAGATATTTCTGCATGGAGATCATTCTAGCCGAGCAGATCGATATTCTAGATATTTCTGTGTGGAGATCATTATAGCCGAGCAGATCGATATTCTAGATATTTCTGTGTGGAGATCATTATAGCCGAGCAGATCGATATCCTAGATATTTGAATTCTATCTCTTGTTCAATAGGGTGTTCATATATCATAAACTGGCATCTCAGTGTTTTTTTTTTTTGAGATCGTTAACATTCTACAGACATATAATTGTAAAACAAACTTTGGAGCCTAAAGTAATAAAAATACACTTTATAAAGCGCCGTTTAGAGGGCAGACACTCCTTAAGGGTACTTTAATTCGAGACTCAAACTCATTATTATTGACAGTTTAAAAATATATAAAATAAGTTGAGTAAAGGGAAAGAAAAGCTGTAGCTGTGGGCTTTGTAATGATAAGGAATTTCAGAAGAATTAGTAAATGTTCGACAGTTCTTCCGAAAAAAGATACTTTACTGGCATCTAGTAAATATTTTTGTAAACAATTCAAATCTTGAACAAAAGTCTCCTGATTTCTATAATAAATAATCCTCTTAATAATGAAAATATGCATAAATTGATCTATAATGGAGATTATAACGTAGCACCATCAGTGTACAGTGAAGTGTCAGATCGTGAAAATTTTGACATATGAATCTGTAGACCAACTACAGTCTATAGGATAAAGAATTTGCAAGACCTTTCAAACAGGTTATCAATAAATGTATGTTAAAATGGGCTGATATGTATTCCATTAACTGACAAAAAAGAAAACTTTGCAGAGCTTACAGAAGACATGTGCTAAGCACAATAAAAAAAGTGGGACCCGGTACATGTGCAAGAAAATGTTATCAGAATTACCACACTAAACTAAATTAATGTGTACCTAATAAATATAGCCGTGCAAGGAATCACCCTCTGTGCTACATACCAACTTATAGAACGAATATTATGGCTTAACACTTAGTCACGCGTGGTGTAGAGATGTTAAACCAACTTAATGATACTGTAGATATATTCTCGGCTCTGCCCAGCAGTATGAGAATCCTGGCTGACATTGTTCCTAACAAATCAGACCCTCTTTGTATAACAGGAGACATTCGTGCAAAGTGGAAAAAAAAGTATTTTAAGCAAATGAACAAAGTTTCTTTAGAATATTCTTGATATTTACTAAGACATAGCAATTTAAGTAAACTTTTCACAAAAGGGTAACGAAAGATTATCTCGATTTTGATCGGGTCTTAAGTGTTAGGATCCTTCTTTTTCTTAAAGTTCTCCAATAAAAAAGTCCGTATTCCATGGCGTATTTTATTACATTTTCTGCACAATCTGGAGGGTCAATTGTTATGTGCCATTATCTTTCAACTAACTAAAAAGTTTTAAAGATACCTTATAGGAAAATGATAATATATATATAACTGCTCTATTTTTCTGTTGGGGCAGACAGAAAGGATAATGCGCAAGATTTTCATAAACTTTCTTGGCCTCCTCTTGATCCCTACAGTTATTTCGGTTTCCTCTACTTTTTACCTTTCTCACATTAAAAAAGTCATTGGCTTATTTATTACAATATCCTTAGTATATAACACCACTTTATGAATTAATTATTATGTGGTCATCTCTTCTAAATAACAAAACATACGTTAAAAAGACCTTAAGTAAAACCCAGACTGAAATCTTTCTTAAATAAATTTTAATTCATAATCCCTAGTTCAGAAGCTGGCGTTTTACCAAACATACCAAGAGGGTGGTTCAAATTGGTTTAACCATACCTTCGTCGGTAAGTTCTTAATATTTTTCATATTTTAATAAACTTAAAACTTTAAAACTATATAATGGTTATTTATGAAGATACCATCTCATATTATAAACAAAATAGTTAGTTTATAAGCAAGGTAAACAATATATTATGTGAAAAAAAAGACTAAATTTAAATTTCAACTAAAGTTGAATCCATCAGTAATTAAACTTGGAGAGGCGGTAAAAACTGTTTGAATTCTAGACTAACATATGTCGTTTATTTAATTTAAGCATTAAACGTATTATCATAACGCTATATTGATGATATATCACGACTTACATATTTCGCTTACTCAACAATATATGTGTTCTCATACAAGTCCTTAGTTTTTCTTACTGATTTCTAAATCTCCAACTGTGTTTATTTGGTTAACCTTATAAATATTGCAATATTAATTATTTATTCCATAGATATATAATTTTTTTTCACTTAAGGGTTAAGAATCATTTTGAATTGCCTAACTTATTTTAACATCCGTTCATACAGTGATCCCTCCATTTATGTCAGCAATTGGTTCCGGAAGAACAGCTCGTAAATGGAAACCGCTTTAATCACGCTGTTGAATGCTATGATCTTTGTCGTATCAACTGATTCTTACTCAATAAAAAATAGCTTGCCCACAAAAGTGGTTACTGATAACAAAGAAAAATAATTAAGTTGTTTATTTGAATAAAGAAAATAAATACAAAACTAACAATTGGTAGTAACTATTCATAACCGATCTGGCTCGACAAATCTTCCGTCGTTACATCCTAAATTGAATTCATGTAAATGAAAACCAGGCTAATGGAGGGATTTTTTTTCCTTTTTTTTTCAAAGATACATAATTACAAAACGAGTTCTTTCCATATTTTTTTTTGTGTTTGATAAATATTTATCAAAACATTAATTACCATACAACTGAATTTTTGCCCAAATTTCCATACAAGCGTAACTGAAACGTTAACAACACTTTGTACAATATTATGTATGTATAATTTTTTTTGATTACATCGATTATCCATTTACTTGATTGAGCCACTTTAACGACACCTTAGAGGAGCAAAGTACAAATTACTGCACCTGATCATCCATGGCAAAATAGAAGGCCGAAGAGGTGTTGGCAGGAGGTGAATCTTCTAGCTCCGCAATATACGTGATTGGACTGGCATAAGGGGCGTTGGAGATCTTTTTCGGGCTGCCGGGGTCAAAGATGTCTACTCTCAGGTGATATTAAACGTTGGGGGGACCTGACATGACACTGAGAAGAAGAAGATATTCACATTATACCAAACAAGAAAATTAAAATTCCGAAAATTGTTCTCGTATAATTATTGTTCATGTACTTAGAGGAGCAAACTACAAATTACTGCACCTGATCATCCAAGGCAAAATACAGGGTCGAAGAGGTGTTCGCAGGAGGCAAATCTCCTGGCTCCGTAATATACGTGATTGGACTGGCATAAGGGGCGTTGGAGATCTTTTTCGGGCTGCCGGGGACAAAGATATCTACTCTCAAATGATATTCAACGTTGAGGGGACCTGACATGACACTGAGAAGAAGAAGAAGAACGACACCTTAAAGATTTTTCGAATATAAGATATTGATTAATTTTCTTTTAAATAAACCTTTCTCCCCCAAGAGCAGCTGGACAAGCACTGCCAACCCATTGAACAGTTTTCAAGACAAAAAATCCCGTTTGACAAAGTTTTCACTGTTTGATTGAATCTATTTACTGAAGAGGTTGAGGGTGGTTCTGATATGGTTTTGCTCAATTCTCGTGTGTACTCATATTTTTTAGAAAAATTTCGCAGTCTGATTTTCACTTAAACTTTCTTAACATTGTATTATATTATGATTTTATTATATTCAGTACAACATAGAGGAATAATTTCTATGTGGCAATATCTTACAATCAATCAGAAAGAAGTTTCAAAGGCCTGAAATAGAAACCAGGTTTAAATAAAAATGTGTACCGACAGGAATCGAACCCGCAACCTCCAGATTAGACAATATGGTTGTTTCTTACCCTCCAGGTCACGAAGGATGTCTAATTATTTATGGTTTTATTTGAAAGAGAATTAAAAAAATGTAATGGGATATATACGAGTACTATATGTTGTCAAACCCCATACATTTTTTAAAGACAAAAATTATTGTTGCCATGAAAGAATAATGTTCAAAATCAAAATATGAACCTTATTCTTTCATGGCAACAATAATTTTTAGACCTATAATTTTATTAGACACTCGATAAACCACCAAATGTCTTGATATATACATATGCACGGGTATTGAGTTAAGTAAATTGTTCGTGGCTTGATAATTACTATTAAAAAAGGAGATAATGCGCAAACTAACAAGTGAAACAATCTCTGAATTGATACATTTATTTATTTTTTAATACTTGAGCCCATGAAGGTTTTGGCCCGTGTGTAGATAAGTTAATTAACATGGAAAATACGCGACCCTTAGCATTTCACCCTGAATTTATAAAGATCAATTTCGGAATATTTTTTCTGGCCACAGATGTTTCTGCGAACGTGTTGTAATGGTTTGTTGGATCGTTGAAATTTGTAAAAACAACTGTTATTATTGTTGTATAACTTATTTCTATCAGTGCGAAAGGAAAAGAAAAAAGAATATTTGGGTGAGTAATACAATGTTAGAGCGAGTAGAATAAATATTTCATTTGCAAAGTTCACGTTCTGAGGTAACGGTAGAATAGAACAATGTAAAGAAAGATATAGAAAACAAAGTAAGTTTAAAGATATGAGCTTAACATATGAGCTTTGAACCAAGCTTTACTGAAATTTGTCAAAAGTTTGTTGAAGAACCACGTATCAGGAACGCATTGATTTATTAAATTGAAACGTGAGCGTGGATGATAAATTACAAGAGCTGAGAAATTGGTACAAATACGTGTGTCAAGAAGAATGTATATATGTGAACGTAAATACATACAGTACCCGGCGGTAAGTAATACACATCAGGCTTAAGAAAGAGACTGTCGGCCATAATCAGCAACTTCGGCTTTGTAGAGCGTCGTCTCTGTCATTCATACACGTGTTGCTTGGTCTTATGTGAATATTTTTGGCGGTTTAATTTCCCGAAAACTGCTATTTTATTTATTTACAGATCCACTCAGGTCAAAATAAGCTTTATCCATCATCAATGCTAGATAAAAACGATCTCCGCGGCCTAGTAGGTAAGACGCGTGTCGCCAAACTTGGAGGTAGTTTCCAAATGGGTTCAAATTCCGCTGGAACCCAGATTTTTTAAAAAGGATTCCATTCAGGTTTTCATTAGCGCTTTTTAAACATCTTTCTGATTGGTTGGAAGTGATTACCACATGGTGATAAGCACATTAAGTTATACTGTTAACAACGAAAGTGTAATATTATATAAATAGTTTTGATAGAAAAAAATCATCTTCATTTTAGGTGTGGGCTTAAAAACATCTGCTGTCCTTATGGTTGGGCTCGCCTTCTATTGGTGGGGTGTGCCTCGACTGGGGGGATGTAATGAGATTAGCTCAAAAGTTTTGTTAGCTTCTCTCTCTAAAATATTAGCATTTATATTGTCTTTCAATATGTATGTAATATCAGCACATATGTTATACAAATAAATTATTTTGCTATCAATAAACCTATATTTATTTATTTATTTGGATATAGAATTTCATAGATCGGATGAGTCCAAATCAACCATGTATATAGAGCACACAGTAAATCGCTGTAAATTCCCCATCTTTGGTTAATCCGAACTCCTGAGAGAAAAGTAATCAGACATCGAATTGTTTGAGCAGTTGATGGAGTGTGGTTAACATAACATATTGCAATCTAAATTCCCTTTCCAAAGCAATTATAAAATTGTTCTTTCTGACGTTCAGTAAGATAGTTTTAGTTCGTTATAGCGGTGTGTACCTTTAAATTATAAAACTTTTTCGAATGAATATTAAATTATTAGCAAAGAAAATATATTTTTTTAAAATAAAATATAGGTGATCCAAATGGGGGTAATTTATTATGCAAGAGCTTATATCAGTGGCAAATGAAATGATAGTATGTACGATTTGATATAAAAAAAACCGATAAAAATTCCGATGAATAATTATCTACCTAGCGATGCGTAAAATAATGCTTTTTAGATTGAGTTTTTTTTCTTTGTACTCGCTGAAAATTGGGTCAGATTTTAATCGCTTAAACTCACGAAAAAAAAAACACAAATTTTTGAGAGACATCTGATATATTAAAAATGTATCATTCCGAATTTTAAAATAGAAATATTTAAAATTTCAGTTATTTTATAAAGCACCAATTAACATCTCCTCGAACAATCAAACTACTAAAAAACTTTTCATTTTCGAAATTGAAAATTACCGATAAAATTACCATAAAATAACACGCTATAAAATTTACTTAAATTTAAAAAGCCTTTAAGCCTTAAATTATTTTTTTACTTTTTTGATGAAATTCCCATAATTATACTGAAATTTTAAACTAGAAACGTTTACTTAATCTAATATAACTAATTAAATAATTAGAGTAGGAACGATATAATTATATCAAGGATTTATATTACCAATTCCACTATTTTGATGTAATTATCGCATCTCAAATATCTAGACCCTTTTCCAAGCTTTTGTGCCGCTCTCATACTTGATGAAGAGATCTGAGAAGGAACTTGAGAATAGAATCATGTAAGGGGAAGAAGATTCTTTAAAAATTTAATCTATTATCATTATCATGATGAAATTCCAAAAAATAAAGAAATCAACACTTCACAAGAATGAACAACAAAATTTATTATTTATTCCTTAATGTTTCGAGCCTCTTTAATAATGGATAAAAGAGGATAACAATTAGACATAAATCTTTTCATATGCATACCTTGGCCAAGTTGGTAACACGCCTGTCTTACAGCCTGACATTAATGGATTCGATTTTCATTGGTGCTCAGTTTTTATTACAACAAATTTCCAGTCAGGTTTACACTTAAGGCATATTTAAACAACCTTTTTATTGGTTGGAAAAGGTTTTCACATGACAATAAACCTACTTGTTTTTATTGTATCTATTAAAAGGGTAATAATATACAAAACCAGTGAAAAAGTATCACCGAAAAGACAAAACTCAACATCTCAGTCAAACGCGTATTTTTGTAGGGATATTAAATATGGACCTGGTTATGGGGATGATTATGGTGTAGGTGGTGGTGGCGGTCTTTTTCTTGTTGAAATATACAGAGATCACAGAGCGCCAAACCTTCCTACCATGACAAATTTCCTACGCCACCTCCACATCTCACACAATTTCTTCTATTTCGCTTGCTCCTTACAGTATTTCAAAATAACATTAACTTGATCAAACCATACTTTCTAGGCTATCCTTTAACACGATTCCTGTCTTTTGTCACCAATCCACTCAACATGTTATTTCTTATACTCATTAGTTTTCAGTTCAAATTCATATTTTATAATCTCATTTCTTATCCCATCATACATCGATGAACCACATATTCTTTCTAAGGCACGCCGTCACAAGTCTTCTTTCATTCATTTTTCTCGTCCACGTTTCACTCCCATACATCAATATTAACAATAATACGCTATTGTGCTTTTAACATATTTTTATTGTTTGTTCTTCCCGAATTCATAGTCTAACCTTAACACTAAATAATAAATCTTTAGTATATTTTTACTAAAAACATTAGTTATTTAAGTAAAATTTCGTCGAAATTTGTAGTAATTTAAATAAGAAAGTCACATGTTTTTGTCACTTCCCTTTAAAGTGTGGATCGTGTAATGCCCCGGTTTGAATACAAATCGCGAAATGTTAAGGTTAGAAATAAGTATTGAGACTTTAGGTTGGACTGTGAATTCAGACTTAGTCTTGCAGTGCTCCTTAATTTGATATATGTTTTTTTAAACTTAACTTACTAATAATCGATTCCACAAACAATGAAGAATTATTTAAAAAAATGCATATCACTAACATCGACTCCATAAAGTACTACAGTGGTGTCTCACACATTCTTACACTGCTTCCTTTCCTTCAAAATGTTATTGGTACAAATCATCCTCTTTATAGGATGGAATGCCTAGTTAACCAAAAATAATACTATTCTGTCTTTACAGGATGAAACGCCTAGTTAACTTCTTATAATACTACGCTGTCTTTATATAACGTAATGTCTTATTAACCAGTAATAATAATACCGTACTGTCTGTTTAGAATGGAATTTCATATTAACCAATAATAATACTTTACTCTCTTTAAAGAATGGAATGCCTAATTGACTAAAAATAATACTATATTGTCTAAATATGATGAAATGCCTAGTTAACTTCTTATAATACTACGCTGTCTTTATATAATGTAATGTCTTACTAACCAGTAATAATAAGAATACCGTACTGTCTGTTTAGAATGGAATGTCATAATAACCAATAATAATACTTTACTCTTTTTATAGGATACAATGCCTAATTAACTAAAAATAATACTATATTGTCTTAATATGATGAAATGCCTAGTTAACTTCTTATAATACTATACAGTCTTTATAGAATAAAAGTTCTTATACAATAAATATATGTAATTCGCAACCAAATTAAAATGTTCCTAAACAGAAGTGGTAAAGGAAATACGAGATAAGTTTTGTAATCGACACTTGTTATTGGCATTTTCATAAAAAAGAGCACTCTATTTTGATGATATTTCCCCATTTTTCAAAGTTATTAATTTTTTGCTCGGGTCAGGTTTAAAAATCTCCTACAACCTCTTTCAGTGGCAATTCCTAATATAAAAAAAATCTGTGAGAAAATGACATCCAACACACTCCAACTAGAAATTTAAATAGGGTGGTTATTTGAAAATTGTCGGAAGTGTTACGCATTAGAATTATTGGTTATTTATTTAATTCCTTATCTCGTTTGGTTAATTTTGCTACTGATTAACGACATTTATTTGAGACAAAGTAATTTTCAGACCGTTTTTATTATTTATTATCCTTAACTGTCACATAATTTCTCTTCATGTAAAAAATTCGCACTCCCTTATCTCGCCGAAAATTTTCAGCGTCTTTCCAATCATGGATTAGCGCTACGCTCAAACAGAGAATGTTTATTGGCCTTTCCAGTTCACTACTCCTCTTTCTTTACATCGTCCTTTACTGTCCATGCAGTGAGACTCTGGAATAAGTTACAAACCAATATAAAACTCGCTCCGTCCTTGGCATGCTTTAAGAAGCGACTGAAAAAACTTTTAATTTCTAGTCAGTAAAATATCGTGTTTCATTCCTGATGTTTCTTTTCCTTTCCTCTCCACCATCCCTTCCTTTCATTTTGATTGATGATATCTCACTTTATATGAAAAATAATGTTCGGGTGATTGCCCGTCTTTGTGGGGTTCGTGGGTATGTTCTCACGTATATGTTTATGGATTTCGTGGGGATGGATAGTCATTTGAATGATTTATGCGACCACGTAACTTACTTCATTTACTTTTGTCTGGTTGGCTGGAAGAGATTTCCGCCTGGCAATAAGCCCGCCAGATTGTATTGCAATAAAAGTGTTAAATAAATAAATATATAAAAATAATATTTAACAATTTTCCAATCATGGACATGCGCTACACTCAAGCTGAGATTGTTTTTTTTTACTTTCCCAGTTCTTTTATTAAGTCATTATTTACTGTCCATGCAGTGAAACTTTGGAATCATACACCCATTAATAACCACATAATCAACTTACTCCATTATTGGCATATTTAAAGAGCAATTGAAAAAAAATCTTTATTTTAAGTCAATAATATTACATGTTTCATTCTCGTCTTTCTTCCATCTTTACCATCCCTTATTCTTTGGATATATGATATCTCACTCATGTTAGTTATTTATACTATTCATGAATTTTGTAGAAATTCATAATTATTGTGAAAACATTTGCAATTACATAACTTCCTTTATTATTTGTCTGTTTCGTTGGAAGAGATTAACACCCCCACTTCATTATTTTGTCTGTTTAGTTGGAAGAGATTAACACCCCTACTTCATTATTTTGTCTGTTTAGTTGGAAGAGATTAACACCCCCACTTCATTATTTTGTCTGTTTAGTTGGAAGAGATTAACACCCCCACTTCATTATTAAACAATGAAGTTTTGATCAAATAAAAAATTGTTTTCCTTATAAGTATTTAATTTTTTTGTTGACATACTCGTATTTAAACCTTTTTTTATAATAATAATGATAATAAGATACCAACTTTTGTAGCGCCGTTTAGATACCTAACTCACCTAAAAGACCTTCTATCTTGGGATTCAAAACCGTTATTATTGACTGATTAAAAATAAACCATAAAAAAAATAGTGCAAGGATAACAAGATGGTGGCCATAGCTGGTTTTGAATCGGTTAAGTACAGTAGTTTTCTCTTATCTGTGGGGGGTAAACTTTCCAATACCCCTGATGGATGTCTGAAACTATGGAGAGTACAGACCATATATCAACTTTTTTCTTCTGCATAAATGAGTTATAAATAAGGCACTGTAAGAGATTAACACTAATTATAATTATCAACATTAAAGTAGAATATTTACAATAGCATATTATAAAAGTTCCGCGAATATCGTATATCTTTCAAAATATCTTAATGTATTGTATTAACCTTTTTTCCGGGGTTACGGATTTAATTTTATGTACAGAAAAAAATGTTGTTATTTCTCTTTTCACACAATCTCTAGAAACAAATATATTTATCTTACAGTGTGATCAAACTCTCGGAAAAAAACGGATTTATTAATACTTTGATGAAATAACTGTTCTAAGGGCTGTACTTCTCCTCGTCTAACGCTACAGCGGGGTGTGAAAAGGATAGCGGTAATATCGATTAAATTTCAGAGGCTACAAATAGAGATATTTGAAATAAATAAAAATAAGTAAATTATTTACACTACGGATTTATAAAAAAAATCATTGTATAAAAGATTCCCGTTTGTATCCATATTTCCAAAAGAAGATTTCAGCGGGCTTAAGACTTGTTTGACACTTTAATGGTTGGTTGGAATATATTACTACACGACAATATCTCGACAGATTGTACTACAAACAACAGAATTGTAATACACACAACGAAACACAACGAACAAAAAATCACAGAAAATAAATGAACATCATATGTTATTTCAAGTATTATCTACGTGAGAGTGGTCCAAGACAATAAAAATTGAAGTCAGTGTTTTTGTTTAAGCACTGAATAACTCGATTCTACACTTGATGAAATTCTAAATTAAGAGAAACTGAAAGAACATATGATAAGTTGAAACATTGTTGAAATATATCAAATAATTGTGAATGATGAGCCATCAGAACGAATAAGTCGGTTACTAAGCTTTCGTACCTTTGGACGACTTGGAACATTGATGTAATGAAACAACTCAATATTGGATAATTTTCTTCATCAATGATGTCAAAGTATGTGCATTTGAATATATAAATAACTCGAAGTAACTTTATTATAATTATTATAATTTAGAAATATTTTTCAATTTATAAAACGTGGAGTAACTTTGAAAAACTTCAAGGGCGTGTTGGTCATAACTGAGTCTTTTGTTCTTGTAATGGTCAAAAACCGGGTAGATGATTTGCCTCCACTCCGTTTGATTCGGAGTAATGTCAAGTGCAGCTTGGTCTTGAGCTATGAGCTATGAGGGCACCTCAATGAGGAGTTAACCATGTGTTTAATTGGATTAATCCACTCTATTGGAACTCTTAACTTGCTTACCATTTCTTGACAGTTCCAGAAACTATGAACTTCTCCAGATTTGTATTTGTATATAAACAAGCTTTAATTTGACTCGCTGTTTTAGAAGTGGGCAAACTGCCTAAAGTTCTAACTTTAAAAGTTTTTTAAACTAAACATAAAAAATAAGTTAATTAAACGAAATTTAACTTTGATTACAAAATAATTTGTATTTCACATTATTTTTGAAAAACACAAAAGTTTTAAGAGTCTGAATGTTTTACTTTCAGAAAAGTACAACACTGAATCAATTTTTTTAAATTATTTAAATTATCTTATTAAATCATATGTTGATTTTTTTAATTTATTCTGAGCATTGTTGAAACTTTGCAAGAACTAATTTTTCATAATTTTCAACAAATGTAAGTTTGATATACGAATTTGCAATGTTTGAGTATGTTTGTTGCTTGAAAAATGTAATGTTGCATATATGCAAGCATTTTTGTCTATGTGTGTGCAAATTTTCATTATATTCTTCTGTAAATATTTTTGGAGCAAATGGGATCACAAATTTAGGACAAATGTGGATTTTAGTGGGAATATAAACCAATGGAATTAGCTTGGCTTTTCCATAATTACTCTTCATTTATATTTCAGTATTAATGATTTCATTTATGTTATTGTTATGCTATTTTTTATTTATGTTAAATTTCAAAAAATTTCAACTATGTCAAATTGAGGTCAAAAATGAGTGCCTTTTTTTTTTGTTTTGTAGACACATTTCTATTTTTATTAAACGAGTATTAAACAATAAATATTTATTTGGAATTCAATTAAAAACTAATTTTTAGGAAATTGTATAATTAATTTTTATTTGTCCTACAATTGTTTTACGAGTACGTCTCAAGTTCCATTGATGAGAATACTTATTTCATGGCAATTATGCTCTTGTTTTGTTATTTATTCAGCATTTTCATTACTTGGAAGAATTTAAATTTTTTATTTTGACTGGGTCGGATGAAACAGATGAACTGATTGTATAAGCGGAAACTGGAATTGGAGCTGGAAGAGATGAAAACAATCGTCAGAGATAAGGAAAAGTGGAGATTTTTGCTGAGGAGTCTGATACTCTGAGTCAGAGGGGAAGAGCAATAATAATATTGAGTCTTATATGAAATAAGAGGAAGTAAGAAGTGCTCGGACTATGATAAAATTGCAGTAGCATTTTATAAATGTTACATCAAAAGGTTTTAACAATATTGCATTTAAATTGAATATAACAACCGCACTGAATAAAAAGTAACAAAGATGGTAAAACATAATAGTATGTTGATTATCACCATAACGTGTGGAAGTGAAACTTGGATTTGTCAGAAGAGGGATCAAAGTAGGAAAAATGTTTTGAGGAGGAGTGCACTAAGAGGGAGGGACAATTTACGAAAGAAGGCGGACCGAAGACATCAAAAACGAATGCTTGGATAAAATTGATGTTTCAAGTAGGATGCTTGAATTTGGTTCGGACATGTATAAAGAGTGTATGACTAAGCGCGTATACAAATCAGAAGTGCAAGATGTGCGTCTAAGACGTAGACCGAGGAAAACATGACAGGATCAAATTAACCAAATTTTGAAATAGGTAAAGTGAGAAGTACGAATTATAGAATATTGTGCTTGACGAGATGTATAAATATGGAGGAGCCGAAACTATTGGAGATCTGTTTTTTTTCTTACCCCACGAGGGACACGGCGTGTTCTATGAAACTCGATCTTAAGAACGAATTGACATGAAAAGACTATTAATATTGTAGTAAATTTTTTACAAATAATTTAGTTACACTCCATACTCTATATGATGAACATAAAAAAAGAAAACTAATTATATTTCCTAACAGATTTAAAAGAAAATTTTACGACATGAGCGATAAGTTTTTACTGTAACTTTTTATTTGAAAATAAATTACATTAAAATTATTTAAGCTTAACGTATTTATCTATAAACTTATTTCTTTTGCGTAGTCGAAAAGTAATAAAAATCCAAATAATGCCTCAAGGAAAAAATGTAAATTGGATGAAAATATGTTTTGTATTTATTTTATAACTGTTCTATTATTTATGGTAAAAATAAATTGTAAAGTAATGATAGGTAATTGTTTTACATTATTATGTTGAAATGTTTATTTTATATGAATAAAAAATAAAGAATTAAAAAAAAATTATATCGACCCCGCCTCTGACAGCAGAGAGCAGACTGGACCACGACATGAAACAGCGCAATCTCCAGTTCAGGAGGGGACATTGTAGAGCTGCAGGTGGCAGGTGGCGAGGGAACAGAAGCGGTGCTAGGATTAAAAACATTAATTATATAAAAAATGGGTTTAAGGAAATCAATATTTTACTAACTTAAGATATTAATAATGGTTCGTTAAAATATCATACATATTAAGAATAACATAAGTTCATATTTCTAAAAAGAAAGAAAAATAATTTTTACAACATTAGTATTTAATTCTAATTATTTGTCTGTTCAACCTTTCCCTTTCGACGCTAAAAAAAATCGCGCGTTCTGGTGCTGTGTATTCAATACATATAAATACACATGTAAAAATGAGCGATTTAAAATCGGAAAAATAAGAATATTCATAGCCAATCGCTTAAATTAATTAAATTTGAAGTCAAAAGTGATAAAAATTGAAATTTGATTGCTAAAAACATAAAAAAACATCGGCCCACGTTCACAAAACGGGCGCAGAGACCACTTCATATGGATGGCCGCGAGCTACTCAGACAGGACTCGGAACACTAACACTGTGTATGTTATACCTCGAAGGAAGAAACAACTGCGAACTGAGATTCTATTTCTAGCGTTCCCATATACCAAAGTAGAGAGAGTGAGACGTGAATAACGTCGCTTCCTCACCCATAGCGGTTTTTAGAATGAATATACCTACGTCACACACTGGCACACGTTTGATTGTATTGGTGAATTTATTCCCGATTTTCACAAAATATCTCTGATGTGGCCGATAAGTGCTAATTATTATTAATATTATTTTTTCATTCAATGCGTAAATGTATTACGGAGGAATACCTAAAATCTGAACTCAGTATTTATTATATTTATAGAGATATTAAAGTTTTAAGAATCATTGTGTACTAGTTATACAGCACAAGGAAGAAGGGTTAATGTTTTGAATAATCTTGAATTCATAACCAAAAAATTTAATTCGTAAACAAAAAGCTAAGTTACGTTTCAAAGTGGTAAATATTTTATTTATTCACTAACTATACCACTGCGACCTAGATGGTAATATACTCGTCTTCCGATCCGGGAGTTACAAGTTCGATACCAGTCTGGTATTAAAACAGGACTCAGTCTGGTTTCCATTTTAAGTCACTTGAAACAATTTCCAATTGGATGGAAGATATGTTACAAGAAGTCTGCCAGTTTGTACTGTAAACAACCAATTTCAAATTCAATAACGTACCGTCATACCATTTTCCTGTTTGGGTAGGTTGAGAGGACAGGAAGCCAGACTTTCCTAACTTGACACATCCTTAGCCTCCTCCACATCCTTACACATTTTCATACAACTTCTACGATTTCTCTGACATTCTGCGTCTTCTTTCAAAATATCATTCTCTAGATCCAACCATAACTTTCTTGGTCTTCCTCTCGCATGCCCTATTCTAAGATTTGCATTACATATATATTTGTTTTTTGGTATTTCTTTCTACATTCGTTGTACATGTCTACACCATCTCAGGGTGCTTTGTTTCATCTTACTCGACACATCAGCCTACTAAAAGTCACATTCATCCATAACCATTTTATTCCGTATTCTGTCATGCAAAATACAATTATACAAAGCAATAACTTTTAAATCAAATGCAAAGCGATACATTTAAAGTAAGGAAACTATGTTAAGTGTTTCGAAACAAACTGCATGCGATTGAGCATTATTAGTCAGACCTGCGTTAAGCACTAAGGATAAATTATCAAACCATACCTGATTGTATTGGAACTAGGATATCAACTGAAATCAATGTACTTAGTTTATACTAATTAATCAATATCCCTAGTTTTAACTAGTTACACTAACGTTTTAATATGCCTGTATCCAAGTTATTTATCTTAATTATATTGAAAAATGTCATTTTACAATAATGTCATTTCAATTTAAATTTACAAAGTACGTATTGAAATTTATTTATTTAACACTTTTCTTGCAAATACAATCTGGCAAGCTTATTAAGCTCTTCCTACTAACCAGACAAAAGTAAATGAAGGAAATTACGTGGTCGCATAAATCATTCAAATGACTATCCACTCCCACGAAATCCATAAACATTATTTTTCATATAAAGTGAGATATCATCAATCAAAAGGAAAGGAAGGGATGGTGGAGAGGAAAGGAAAAGAAATTTCAGGAATGAAACACATTATTTTACTGACTAGAAATTAAGAGTTTTTTCAGTCGCTTCTTAAAGAATACCAAAGACGGTGCGAGTCTTATATTGGTTTGTAACTGATTTCAGAGTCTTACTGCATAAACAGTAAAGAACGACGTAAAAAAAGGAGCGGTGAACTGGAAAGGCCAATGGGCAATCTCTGTTTGAGCGTAGCGCTAATCCATGATTGGACAGACGCTGAAAATTTTCGGCGAGATAAGAGGGGGTGGCGGGACAGTTAAGGATATGGTATAATAGAGACAGTATGTGAATTTGGCGTATTGGCGTCGCTCAACACTTTAAGGGAATGAAGGCTGAAGAAGATCCTTCGGCTTACCTCATTTATTTGATCTCGCCATGAGAGAGTGTTACGAGTATCTATTGGCGCTCCTAGGGTTTTAACAGTTTTATGTAAAGGTATGATAGAGCCATCAAGTAATATTGGAGGAAGTAAGTCAGTTGAATTTACCGAGAAGCTGAGGACTGCCAATGAAGATCGCTTGAGACTTCGTAGGATTTATGAGTAAGCCATGCTCCCCAGTCCACTCCGAGATCGATTGAAGGTCCGCATTTAAATTGTTCAAAGCCGTGTGAAAGAAATTTGGAAGTGAATATATATCTGCAGGTTATCCGCATACAGGGGATAAGAACATTTAAGATAAGATGTTATTGGGTTGATGAATATAGAAAAAAGAGTGGAGAGAGAATTCCACCTTGGGGAACGCCCGCAAAGAGATCAGTCCATTCAGATATACGCTTTTGGTATTTACAGGATTGTTGTCTTCCCTTTAAATAGCTCGAAAACCAGACAATGGCCGATTCAGAGAATCGTAATGAACGCATTCGAACCATAATCAGAGCAAAGTCTACAGTATTGAATGCATTGCTAAACGCCAATAGACATAACAATGTCAGCTGCTTAAAGCTCATTCCACGTCTCACATCATCCGTAATCTTGATCAGTAGGGTAGTGGTACTATGTCCCGGACAAAATCCTGACGACAACGGATTAATCAATTCAAATCGATTAAGGTGGGAGTCAATTGGTCTATGCACATTTTTTTCAATAACTTTAGATAATGTGGGCAGAATAGACGTAGGCAGATAATGTGGGCAGAATTACGATTTTAAATACAAACTAGAAAACTAAATTCTTAGTAAACATGGAACATATGTATACCAGGATATGGGCTTAAAATCTTTATATGACGTAGGTGAGCCAATTTTCGGGATCGGAATAATTAGAGCCTTCTTTCACACACTAGGAAAGCTGCTAGTAGACAAAGAAAAATTTATAATATGTGTTATGATAGGAAGAAAAGCATCGATAATGATGGAGATGAACACAATCGAAATATTGTCGTCACCCATCGCTTTTGGGGATAGCATAATTTGAGGATATTTATGTATTGAAAAATATCATTTTACAATAATGTCGTTTCAATTTAAATTTACAAAGCACAAAATACAGAAATAAGTGGTTCTTTTATTTAAATTTATATTTCGATGAACTCTTAAAAAGCGTTCTGAAATAATAAATAAAAGATTAATATAAAAATTAAATCTTTTCTACTTAAATTTAAAGAGGAAACCATAGCATTTTTTTAAATTTGTATTCACTTTAGATCATTTAAATTTCTATCGTTTTGATGGAAAAGCAAATCTTAGAGAACAAATACATAATAATGCCAAAATCCTCAATTTGTAGGAATTAGATAACCGCGATAAAAGGCAAGATCTGTGATAAGTGATCTTACTTTTTATCACAAATTTTATACATCTGTCCTAAATAATAAAATTATTCAAAAAGATTGTAAAATTTACAACCATTCTATTTCATTCTTAAATAACGTAACAATATTCACTCATACTTATTGAACTCTTGGCACGTGGTTCCATAAAATAAATTTAAAAAGGTTATAAAATAGAAGTGTTTGTACAATAAGGTGCAGTAACGATAAATGTTCTCCTTTAATTGAAGCTGAAATCTGTTTTTATATTTATCTCAGTACCACTGTACATTCTTGTGGTTACGATGATGACTTCTACCCCCCAGATTAGATTTACTTTAATTGAATATTTTTAACTGTTAAACATAATAAATTGTCTGATCGTAACTGACAGTTAAGTAAGGTTAAACACTCTTTTATTTCCATTTGATTAAAGGGTGATAGAAATAACGTCCGTGATAGATAATTAAGACCCTTTCTTTAAGGGAAGTTCTTAAATCCTGGAGTTTGAAGGGGATTGTGGGTATATTCAACTGAAGGATTCATTGGACATGCTCATTAATCCTAAAGCTTACTGGTACCATCTTGCTAGCGAGGTAAATTCAATTTAGGTTAGTCGGCTGCAGAACGAATGCTAGAAACATTCTCCAAAGTTTTTTTCTTCTTATTTATCGTCTTAGTTGTAAGATAAATGGATATTCAAATTTTAAGAGCTACCATATTTATCTTGGATATTTGTTATTAAAAAATCTTGTTCGTAATCATTATAATTTTTGAGAAACTTTGCAAACAATGTCCTTTTACTTGATTGTGGATTTTTCTTCTGGGTTTATATGATAGCCCTATTGTTACGAGTAGAACGTTAATCCAATTTAAATACAATTATGCGTGATGTAACGTTAGTGTTCATGCTAAGTAACTAAGCACACTGGATTCAACTCATGGTGGATCCATTACTTGACTCGGCTTAATCTTTGATACATAATTTTGTATCTGAATTTTAGTATTTCTTTATCTGGTTATTATGATTTCTTATTACGCTATTAACTAATATAAAATTGCGCTTCATAACTCTACCTATCGAAAGGCTATAGTAGAGTCAAGGTTGTATTTATGGAAGTTTAATCTCTTCGTTATAGAAATTTCGGGATGATTTGTCAAAACTGTATTTTCTGAAGTGCTAAAGCTTTCATAAAATAAACCCATATATGTAAAGATGTCTTTTATACCATATTGCACGCAAAAGGAGTGGTCCATATTATTATTTTATAAAAAAAGTCTATTTGCAATATTTTGGTTGCATGGAAAAATAATTTGTGGAGATTTATTGGTTTTAATAAGCAATTGATTCAGAATTTTTGCTATCATTGCAAAAACCAAAATTGTTTCATACTTAAGGAAATACAAGTTTTAATTGTTTTAAATAAAATCATTGCTTTTTGGTGTTTTCACCCAACATCATCAGTCCATAAAAATCTATGTAAGGCTCCGTTATTGATTTTTTTGGTATGATATTCAGTTACGATTATATGTTATACAGTGGTGTGCTAGTTTCAACCTTGGCGTGTGGAAACGAAAGCCTGAGCACTGATAGGAAATGATAACTAGAATTAATGTGGCAGTAACTCGTGCCTTGCTAAGAATATTTGGTATTACAATGTTTAATAGAGTAAAGTGTGGTTGAACAGAAGATAAATGTTTTTATCAAATTAAAAAAATCTTGGTATCACCGGGAATTGAGTCCGCAGCCCCTGAGTTCGAAGAGAAGTATTTGACCAACTAGGTCACGGAAATGTATATGGACGAGGTGAAAACTGTGTGGATGGACAGTAAGGCGTAAAGGTCTGTAAAAAATTTAAGATAACCTAAATATCTATAAAAAATCCATTATTGTGATGGACCTATGATTTTTTTTCGTAAAATACAGGCATGCATGCGTCAAGCAAAATACCAAAATCCGCCTACATTTTATTTTTAATAATATTTCTCTAAGAATTACTACTTACTTAGTACTAGTCGAATATCTAAAGCATTATATTTTTTTATAAAATGTAAAATACTCTTTGTTAGTTTAAATGTTAAAACTACAAAAAATCTAACTTTGAATTGTATAAAATTTTCTTGTATTTTTTCAAGGGCTGATTTTGGTTTGTTGATAAAAAAATACTAAAAGATATTATCAAAATATAGAAATAATATTCAACTTAAATTTCTCTGAATTTGAACTGTATTAAGCTTCACCGTAATTTTGCTAAAACAAATATTATATATTTTTTAAATTTGAACGTATGAAAATATTTATAATTAATTCATTCACTTATTTGAAATGTTAGCTGAATGTAATCTTATTTCATTAATGAATATTTTTGGAGAATGTCAATTCAATGTTAAACCTTTATTTTAGAGAAAATGGGTTTCCTCAGTTTTGAACAGAAAATGTTACTTACACAAAAAAAAAATTGTTGAAAATCGTATCAGAATCAAGATTGTGGTACATATTTTTTTATTTTTCTAAGTTTAATATTATGCTACGTGTTATATATACTATATATAGTTCCTTATTTTGCAGGTATCCGTTCTTTCTATTTTTATGCTACGTGTCTCATACTATATGTGTAGGTCCTTCCTTGCTTTGCAGATATCCGTTATTTTTATGTTTATACTACGTGTCATATATGTGTAGGTCCATACTTTTGCAAGTATTTGCTCTTTTATTTTTCCCTCGAGTTCACACGTGCTAGGTGTGTAACGTAGCAACCTCTTCCAACCAACATGAAATATATTAAAGACACCAGACCAATTTATTATATAGATTATTGGTTGAACTTATCATGATCTCCTAAAAAATAACCAAAATCTGTTTGAATATTTTAAAGTACCGAAAGACTCGAAAATGATTGACAAATTCGAAAGAATCAAAACTTATTCATTTAACGTGTTTTTCTTTGATGTATGCAACATTATTGTCTTGCTTAATTCAAATATGTTTTGTGACTTGTGTGGATCTTCGTATTAGCTATATTAGACCTTTCAGAATGGTGTACGACCTTTCAGAATGGTGTAGTTTAACTTATAAGGCTGACGTTTCGAAAACGTTATGGATTCCATCTTCATAGCTAAGCATCAGGGTCATTAAAATAATGTTATTTTTAACTTGAGTCAACTTTTCAGATTTCGCTTAATCATAGGTCGTAGAAAAAAAAAACCATTGTTGTTCTTTGGGGTTTGGCGTTTGGGTACTAATGGTGATAAATTAAAATTGTCTGTCTCCTTTTTTACTCTAAATTTCGTATTTTTATTGTAATGTTTTTTGTCAATAAAACTTCCCAAATTCCATAGTAAATAGTAAAGTAAAACGAAATACTTTTTCAAGGAAATCAAACCATTACGTTTAATCTTAACTAGGAACTAACCAGACTTTTCTTGGAATCCCATGGTTATGACGACTTTTCAAGCTTATATCGTCGAATATTTGTCTTTTAGGGGGTTTGGGTTCGATTTTCAATGGTTTCCAAAAATATGTTCTACAAATTATTTATTGTTTAGTTTAAGTTGGCATAATATTTATTTTGTTAGTTTAAGTAGGAAAAAAATACGCATTGCAACACATTTTCATTAGATTTAAACGTACCATTAAAATACTGTGTTCACAGTGAATCGTTTATTTCAGCAATTCACTTTTACCGTATCAATAGTTATGAGGTTTTACGAAATAAAATAATAATACAAATTTAGAGCTATCAACTTTTGGGTCTATTCGTTTTTTACTTATTAATCATTACAACATATAGGGGAGGTGGTTCGGGATGTAAAAACAAAGAATAAAAATCGACTTCAACGAATGGAGAGAAATAACGGGATGATTTATGACAGGTTACCAATAAAACTGTAGTGCAATATCTACCAGACAGTAATCAGACCCGCCATACTTTGTGGAAGCGAGTGTAATTGCTTCATCTCAAGAAGATGTGTATGCTACGGTAATCACTGGGTGTCACTAGATTGTCTAAGGTCTGAATCGAAATAAACAAATTCGTGAAACAAGTTAAGTGCCAACAATAGTAGATAGAACCCTGAAGGTACGGCCACGCTGGTATGACCACGTGCAATTGCGGGATGAAGGGTGTGCGCTTAAGGTAGCCATGCATTTAGAACTTTCAAATAGACCCAAAGATAGGCACAAGGAGAGACTTTATAAGAAAGTGGAGGAAGACATGATGAAACTTGGACTGTCTCGATTGGCGAGATCTCTGTTGATCTAGATGGTGGAATAATGTCCACACAACCAATCCCAAATAAATGGGATAAGGCAAGGGAAAATACTATAATAAGAAGATTTTGTGTCTACTGCAAAAATTGATGATTTAAGAAAATTATACTATGCGTGTCATAAATATGAAATTTTAATTTCAATTTGTAAAGTTTGCATTCGTGAAAGTGTTTCGTGGAGTAACATTTAATTTATCAGTAGACATAAAACATTGAAAAAACTCGTGGGACTTAAAAAAGTACCACTGGACATAAATTAACGCTCGGAATCGGAATCGACAACAAAGGAAAAAATTCTCCTGGTACTTAGTATTTTCAGCCTTCTGGAGAGCATACCAGTTACAGGATGGCTTAGTGTTTTGTACTCTTACTTTATTCGGTAAACGATTCGTTAAATTAGATTATCAGTTTTTTTTCAGACTTTTGTCGTTTTGTTAGAATACTTAGGTAACCTGGGGATGTCCAAGTTAAATTGATACTCAACGGCTTTAGCACTTTTTCAATGTTTAAAACTTTTGAAATAAATTGAATGTTCGTTAACTCTGAAATATTTTAAGTCGATGGTACCCTTCAACTATTAACAAAATTCAAAATACATAATAGTTTTATTTTATAAATCCAAAGGTTTCCCCAGTTTTAACAAAAAATTTTCAGATTTATTCATGTTGATTTAAAAACCATTCTTTTTCATGCCTTTAAACGTGCCATGTGCCATCAAACTGTGATACTTGAGATTTCTTTTTCCAAAAGGATTTAATTTAAGTTTTTCTCTTTAAGAAATTTAAGCAGATGTTAATTTTTTCAAGGCGTAGCATGTTTTTGTATAAATTTAACTTAAGTTCCTATTTAAATTTTTAAATAAAACAACCTCAGTCCTTTTTGTCTCCACGTAATTATTTAATAATTCCCCATTGATAAATCGAGTTACATAAATAATATATTTTCAGAAGTTTTTTGAAGAGTATAAAACGTCTGTAATTTTTTAGTAAAATGTTGGATCGAGTACAAAGTTTGAGAGACCATTTATATTACGTATATTAATAGAAATGATTCCTTCCAAGTTTATTTTTAAGCTTGAAAATGTTTATATCACTGAAGGTATTATTTTACCCAAAATAAAACAACCTCAGTCCTTTTTGTCTCCACGTAATTATTTAATAATTCCCCATTGATAAATCGAGTTACATAAATAATATATTTTCAGAAGTTTTTTGAAGAGTATAAAACGTCTGTAATTTTTTAGTAAAATGTTGGATCGAGTACAAAGTTTGAGAGACCATTTATATTACGTATATTAATAGAAATGATTCCTTCCAAGTTTATTTTTAAGCTTGAAAATGTTTATATCACTGAAGGTATTATTTTACCCAAAATAAAACAACCTCAGTCCTTTTTGTCTCCACGTAATTATTTAATAATTCCACATTGATAAATCGAATTACATAAATAATATATTTTCAGAAGTTTTTTGAAGAGTATAAAACGTCTGTAATTTTTTAATAAAATTTTGGATCGAGTACAAAGTTTGAGAGACCATTTATATTACGTATATTAATAGAAATGATTCCTTCCAAGTTTATTTTTAAGCTTGAAAATGTTTATATCACTGAAGGTATTATTTTACCCCAAAAACTAGCCAGGAAAAATATCGGTGCTATTTGGTAGATAAAATTTAGCGCAGGGCTTCATATGACTTTCTACACCAAAGTACATCTAGTTAGCAGCATTTACATGCAGCTGTAACTACAATTTAGTGCAGGGCTTCATATGACTTTCTACACCAAAGTACATATCGTTAACAGCGTTTACATGCAGCTGTAACTACAATTTAGCACAGGGCTTCATATGACTTTCTACACCAAATTACATCTCGTTAACAGCGTTTACATGCAGCTGTAACTACAATTTAGCGCAGGGCTTCATATGACTTTCTACACCAAATTACATCTCGTTAACAGCGTTTACATGCAGCTGTAACTACAATTTAGCGCAGGGCTTCATATGACTTTCTACACCAAAGTACATCTAGTTAGCAGCATTTACATGCAGCTGTAACTACAATTTAGTGCAGGGCTTCATATGACTTTCTACACCAAAGTACATATCGTTAACAGCGTTTACATGCAGCTGTAACTACAATTTAGCACAGGGCTTCATATGACTTTCTACACCAAATTACATCTCGTTAACAGCGTTTACATGCAGCTGTAACTACAATTTAGCGCAGGGCTTCATATGACTTTCTACACCAAATTACATCTCGTTAACAGCGTTTACATGCAGCTGTAACTACAATTTAGCGCAGGGCTTCATATGACTTTCTACACCAAAGTACATCTAGTTAGCAGCATTTACATGCAGCTGTAACTACAATTTAGTGCAGGGCTTCATATGACTTTCTACACCAAAGTACATATCGTTAACAGCGTTTACATGCAGCTGTAACTACAATTTAGTGCAGGGCTTCATATGACTTTCTACACCAAAGTACATATCGTTAACAGCGTTTACATGCAGCTGTAACTACAATTTAGCACAGGGCTTCATATGACTTTCTACACCAAATTACATCTCGTTAACAGCGTTTACATGCAGCTGTAACTACAATTTAGCGCAGGGCTTCATATGACTTTCTACACCAAATTACATCTCGTTAACAGCGTTTACATGCAGCTGTAACTACAATTTAGCGCAGGGCTTCATATGACTTTCTACACCAAAGTACATCTAGTTAGCAGCATTTACATGCAGCTGTAACTACAATTTAGTGCAGGGCTTCATATGACTTTCTACACCAAAGTACATATCGTTAACAGCGTTTACATGCAGCTGTAACTACAATTTAGCACAGGGCTTCATATGACTTTCTACACCAAATTACATCTCGTTAACAGCGTTTACATGCAGCTGTAACTACAATTTAGCGCAGGGCTTCATATGACTTTCTACACCAAATTACATCTCGTTAACAGCGTTTACATGCAGCTGTAACTACAATTTAGCGCAGGGCTTCATATGACTTTCTACACCAAAGTACATCTAGTTAGCAGCATTTACATGCAGCTGTAACTACAATTTAGTGCAGGGCTTCATATGACTTTCTACACCAAAGTACATATCGTTAACAGCGTTTACATGCAGCTGTAACTACAATTTAGTGCAGGGCTTCATATGACTTTCTACACCAAAGTACATATCGTTAACAGCGTTTACATGTAGCTGTAACTACAATTTAGCACAGGGCTTCATATGACTTTCTACACCAAATTACATCTCGTTAACAGCGTTTACATGCAGCTGTAACTACAATTTAGCGCAGGGCTTCATATGACTTTCTACACCAAATTACATCTCGTTAACAGCGTTTACATGCAGCTGTAACTACAATTTAGCGCAGGGCTTCATATGACTTTCTACACCAAAGTACATCTCGTTAACAGCGTTTACATGCAGCTGTAACTACAATTTAGCGCAGGGCTTCATATGACTTTGTACACCAAAGTACATCTCGTTAACAGCGTTTACATGCAGCTGTAACTACAATTTAGCGCAGGGCTTCATATGACTTTCTACACCAAAGTACATATCGTTAACAGCGTTTACATGCAGCTGTAACTACAATTTAGCGCAGGGCTTCATATGACTTTCTACACCAAATTACATCTCGTTAACAGCGTTTACATGCAGCTGTAACTACAATTTAGCGCAGGGCTTCATATGACTTTCTACACCAAAGTACATCTCGTTAACAGCGTTTACATGCAGCTGTAACAACAATTTAGCGCAGGGCTTCATATGACTTTGTACACCAAAGTACATCTCGTTAACAGCGTTTACATGCAGCTGTAACTACAATTTAGCGCAGGGCTTCATATGACTTTCTACACCAAAGTACATCTCGTTAACAGCGTTTACATGCAGCTGTAACTACAATTTAGCGCAGGGCTTCATATGACTTTCTACACCAAAGTACATATCGTTAACAGCGTTTACATGCAGCTGTAACTACAATTTAGCACAGGGCTTCATATGACTTTCTACACCAAATTACATCTCGTTAACAGCGTTTACATGCAGCTGTAACTACAATTTAGCGCAGGGCTTCATATGACTTTCTACACCAAAGTACATATCGTTAACAGCGTTTACATGCAGCTGTAACAACAATTTAGCGCAGGGCTTCATATGACTTTCTACACCAAAGTACATCTCGTTAACAGCGTTTAACTGCAAATTTTTATGTTGATGGTTGATTTTTTATTTTGAAAAAAAAAAACATTTTTAAATAAGAGAGATCTTTACAACTTCCCCTTGATCTTTCAAATTACATTTTAGGTCATCATTTATTTTACACTTACATGTTAGTATGTCTGATGGATATATTCCTTTTAAAGCAATTTAGCTTAGTAGAAAGTTTTTGTTTCACTAATAATTATTATCAGTATTTATGATTGTCTAAAGTTTAGTGATCAAAATGGAATAAAAGTGTAAAATTGTTATCTAGTTATTAGTAATATGTAGGTGTTAATTATTTTTAATATCTCATATATTAAGATTGAATAAATAAAATAAACTGATATGTAGGGCAATAAGATTAAGTAAATTCATAAATTGTAACATATAATTAAGATAAGTTAAGTAATAAATTTGTATATAGGTATAGCGTTGCCTATTGTTTGTACAATAATTAACTTTGTTTAATAAAAAAAAAATGGAACAGAAGCAGGGAAATAGAGTGAGAAGGATTGCTCATTCTACGAAACAATATAATTTATCCTATGAGCATAAAAGAAAATTTGGACGTGTATTCACTTAGTTATTATTTTAGAACTCATTCTCTCCATATGTCCAAACCATATTAAAACTCCTTTCTTCATCTTACTTAAAACCCCCTTTTTAAACATGCATTCTTACGATGTGTTAATTCCGCCTTCTTTCAAACATTTATACTCCAAAAAATCTTTAACGCACGCATCTCCCCAGCATTTATATTTAACTCTTATTCTGCTAAGTCGAAGTTTCACTTTTTTAAATCAAGGTGGCCACCAACACACTATTATGCATTATCATTTTTGCTGTTGTTGCTATTGCGCAGTTGTTGAATGACTAAGCGAGTAAACAAGTCTGAAGTGCAAGGTGGGGGTGGAAGACAGACTGAGAAAAACGTGGCTGGACCAAAAGGACCAGATTTCGAAAGAAGGTTAAGTGAGAAGTATTAATAATAGAAGACGCACATTATGAAATGTATGATTGTGAAGGAGGTGAATGTTGTGTGTTTGGATAGAATAGTTTGGAGATTTGTTCTCTCTGTCTACCTCGCAAGGGACACGGCGTGATGATATGTAGTATGTATGTTTATTACACATTTTTTGGTTTAATCGGAATAAAGGAAAAGCATATCGGAATAAAGGAAAATCATCCTCTGTGTGCTAAAATATTAAGACCATGCCCTGTGGGTATTTGTAATTATAGTTAAATTATGTTAATATTTTCACATACCTAATTTTATGAAATTAAAAGTTTATTGTTTTAAATATGCCCATAGAATGTGACAAAATACCTTTTTCGTTATATCGGAACAGCTATAAATGTGGGTTCAGTTTTTCTTGCATAATTAAATCAATATTGAATTAATTTTAAACCTTTCTAAGCTCATTTAACCCAAATGTAAAATATGTTTGTTAAATACATCTGAATAACATGAATATGTTGCTAAAAATGCTGAAACATAATCAAAACTTGATCAAATGGAAGATGATTTTCTTGTTTCAATTTACTCAAAAATTTTAGAACTGCATATATACTCGTAAAAACCATAATATCGGAGAAGACATACAGGAGAGAGGGCCAGACTTTTCTATTGCGACACACCTTTTGCCTCTTTTACGTCTATCCTTCTAAACCACTTCTATGATTTTCTTCTGTCAAAATATTGATTCAACCAAACTTGTTTTGCTCCTCCTTTATAACTACTTTTTCTCACAATGCACTGTTTATTTGTTAAGTAAGTCTTTATTTTGTTCTATATGCCCAAACCATATCAGAGGTTTCTTTATTTTTCTTAATACTCACACATCAGTCTAAAGTTCACATTTGTCCTTAATCTTTGCACTCCGTATTCTGTCAAATATTGTCCCTCTTTATTTTATTTTTAGTGCACGTATTTCCACAGCATTTATTTGGCTGCTTATATGAAACTTGTATGAGAAGGTGGATGTATGTGGAAGAGGCAACGTTTGTGTGTCAAAAAAGAAAAGTAAGGAACTATGTTCTTTCTTCCTTTCCCAACAGGTAAACGGTGTGATGGTATGTTTTTATAAAAATACGGTTTGTGATTTACGAAAATAAAATTTCAAAGACATAAAAAGAAACAATGATTATGAACAAGCTTTTTTTTTTAATTAATTATCTTTGTTCTTAATTTATAATTTTGAAAGCTTTACTCCTTCAATATGTTCCCTTCAATTTCAACAAAGGGTCTATTCAGGCATTACACTTAACCGTTATAAATTTTGAAACCTTTGAATTGAAAATTAATTTCACACTTCCGTTGTTCTATATCCCTACATTCAGAATCCCCGCTCGTACAAACGCTTACAGACCTATCGTATCAGAATATTTTTATGAAACACCCAAATTCCACTTTCGGGAAATGGTTATTGAAAGCTTTTGTTCGAAAAAGATTTAGTAAATATCTTTTTATTCTAGTCATATCTGGCAATTTTCCACAAAATCCTATTTCTGAATGGTAAGCTCTTGGAAGGTCATTAGGGTAAAATTCCACAAATCTGTTTAATTTTGCTTTTGCTCACACTTCTAACACGGAAACTACACAAAATCTACTTTAAAATTGGAACAATCAAACTAGCACTGGAATTTTTTTTCACGACAAATTGAAACTTAAGCTTTTGGACTAATTACAACGGTTTTTACTTCTCGTATATTTAAAAATTGAGCACATTTATAGTTGATTTTGTCATATATACCATCATGTCATCTCCATGTAGGCAGTGAGGACAGAGCGCTTCGACGCGTATTCTCGTCTCTTCTAAACCCGTGCACCGTTTTTTTCATACTAGGTATATTAGTATCCAAATAAAAAAATAAAAATCTGTTTGTTACAAGTATTTCTTTTTTTTTTCGTGTACATCGTTGTCCAACGTACATCTGTAGGGCTGATTGCTATATAGTAATTTATTTCATCCAACCAGCTTATCTTGAATTTATTTATTTGTTTAAATCTTTGAAATATTTACCAATGAATATAATTCAAGGAAAAAAAAATAATCACCAATCTCTAAACGATAATGGCATAAGATGAGGCAAGTAATTCGTTCTTCAGGGATAAGGAAGCGAAACAAGGGAAAATAATAATGAAAGGATATTTAGAGTAACATCATATTTTTTTATTCTCTCTTAAACGTTAATATAGGGATAGTGCACACCTGATAACTCTTGGAAGTTCGTTCCGCTATCATGCCTAATGATCCGCAAACGAAAATGTGTAAGAAAGAAATATTGTAATTTATTTTATCAAACACTTTATTCTACTTTTTGTAACGGGAGAACCCTACCGGTTTCAAGGCTTTCCCCTCATTTTCAGGGGAGCACAAACATGATTAAATTATGTTCGAACTGGTACCGATATATACGTTTCAATGGTTGGGGACATTCGGGTTGGCGACTGATGGCTGAGGGAGGCATGGGACAATATCGGCCAGCAGCGGAAAGATTTTTGGGATATATGTGTTTACCAGATGTTTGCCTCGGTGTAATGACTTAGAAATCTAGGGCCTCTAATTTGTCCAATTTATTTCCGTTTCTACTGATATGTAAGAATTTGGCATCATCGATAGAAAAACTATGGTTTTCACGGTCACAATGATTAACCATTTCAGAATAAATTAGAGGATTTGTTAAGACAGATTTGTGTTCACGAAATCTTTTGTCAAAGGATCTTCCTGTCTTTCTTATAAAGAAATTATCACAGTCAGCACAAAAAAGTTTATACACACCACTGTTGCTAAGTATTCCATTTTTGCCTTTCCCATTAAATAAGAGTTTCCGGAGATTAAAATGAGTGTAAAAAGCTGGCTTTATGTGACTTGGATTTTTTTTTAGTTATTACGTATGATATGTTTTTTTATAAATATGACTTCGCTCCATTTATAGGAAATAAGTTGCATAACAAAAAATGAGAATTCTCGTTTATTCATTCTTATGGCACTCTACAACATATTCGAAATGCGAAGATGGACATTTCGATGAGCTGGATTGGGAGACAACACATCTATTATCTTATTCACGGAGCTCTTTGTTTTAGAACTATTTGAGAAGATCCGAAACTCGTGGTTCATTGTCGTATGTGATGATAATACCACCCCACATGTGAAGATATATAACACTCGCACTCGTCTTGCACTTGTGAATTCTGTTACCAAACGAACTCTTTAATCTGACTAGGATTTCTATTTACTAGAACCGGGTACCAAGGGAAGTCAGATGAATTCCGTATCCTAGTTGGTAAAACTCTGTCTCCCAGCTCGGAGGTTACGGGTTCAAATCTCACTGCAACCCAGATTAAAAAAAAAAGGATTCCATCTGATTTTCACTTAAATCGCTTTTAACATATTTCTAGTTGGTTGGAAGGGAATTCTACGTGGCAATAAGCTCGTTGGGTTGTATTGCATACAACAAAGGTTTAATGCAATACAATACAAATTCAACCCCCGAAGCCTTCGGGTGGAAGTTTAGAGATTTTAATATGTTTTACACGAGAAAGTTTTTCTATTAATTTTTTTTATTTAACACTTTCATGTAAATACCAGTTATCTGGCAGAATTATTTTTTTATGCAGTTTCTTCCAACTAAATTTACTCTATAATCATTATAAATATTATATTATATATTTTTGAAAATGATATTAAAAAATTAAAAAATTTAAATTTATTAAATATATATATACATATACTCGTAAATAAACCTCTAGAAAACATCTAGAAACCTTTGGAATAACCTCTAGAAAAATTGGGATCAGGATGGAAGTTAAGGAAGAGGAATAATTTGAGATAAATAATAATAATTTAGGCGGAATTCCGCCTCAAGAGAACCTAGAGATAGGAGGTAAAACACAAATAGCGAGGATTCATTTAATTTTGGAATAATAAAGCAATCTTGAGTATAGGCTTTTTTATTGTATTGTAAAATATCATTAAGGGTGTATAAATTCGATAGCGCACGTACATCATATAAATTCGATAGCGCAAGTGAGAAGACTCAAACCTTAGTTTATTTGCTAACATAATAAGCGTTATTTGTCACTTGTAAGCGGTATCTGAAAAAAATTAAGAATTCCGTAATATTTTGAATTCTATCGCCCAAGGGCATATCATATTCTATGAATAGGACTTAAAATGTAATGTCAGTAGCACCGCTTTCGACCCACCCCCGCTAATGGAGACCAGATGGCTCCCTTTTGTGTATGGTGGCAGTATGACCGACACCAGATCGTATTGTCCATTATATTATCTACGATTTCATCGCCTTTTCAAGCCTGTATGAAAAATTGTACATTTTTTTAGGAGTATTATTATATAATAAATAAAATATTTTTATATCTTAATATGAATTAATATTTGGAAAAATACAGAAAAACAGTTCATGGTGCGTAATATATATTTTATTTGTAGATAATTTGGTATAGCGCTGTTTTCCTATCATTAAGATAACCTCAAGAGCGCTTCCTTATTGGCTTAATAGAAAAAAATAGAAGTTGAGAGACACTTATGTCGCTAAAAAGGGCGGTATTTGATTATCTACGACTAGCATACAAGCTACAGAATAAACATAAATTCAGATACGAAATGGACAACGAATGAAACCAATCTGGTAGTGAATCTACCATGTATCGATCATGGGCTACCTGCTTGCTCAGGATGAATGTTAGCCATTAGACTACGATCACCAACTTAATTTGAAGACAATATAATGAAAGAAATTTAATTCAGGATCAAGTATGTCGAATTTTCGACAATTTGTAAGCAACCTCTCTACGTATACGAATTCGTGATGCGGACGTTTTAAAGAGAATGTCTGAGATAATTTTGTTTACGGTTCTAGTAACTCCTCAAAACTTCTTCAGAACAACAGAAATGTAAACACTGCGACCTATCGTAGGTAGAACCCTTAGAGATAGGATACGTAATGAGGAAATCCGCAGAAGTTGTAACATTGAGAACATCGTGAGTTGGAGTAGGCAGAGAAGACGATTCTGGGGGGACCACGTTGAGAGGATGGACCCCGCGAGAATACCTAAGATTATAATGCACGAGATTCCAGAGTGTCGTCGACCACCGGGACGTCCACCAAAGAGGTGGAGAGAAAGTTGGACATCTTCGTCACATGACCAAAACTGAAATCCTGTTTAAACAGATCGCAAGATCTAGAAGAAGAAGAGGTTCTAGTAATCAAGCCGTCCATCGCTCGTCTTGGATATACTAACACACGTGGACAGATTACAAAATTCGCTAACATCTAGCGCGTGCTAAGGAGAGATGCTTGATTAACTTAACCAAGAGATAGAGAAGAGAGGAAATTTGGGACTGTATCATAATGAAGGACCCCGATACATTGATTTGAGTTAAAGGATACCAAGTATCAAGTGGCATCTCCACGATAAGAAAATTCAAGAAGTTTCCCTATAATCTGTTGACGATGAAATTCAGAGTGTCGAAGATGTATGTTGGCAAAAGACAGTGAGAAATAGAAATACGTTGCGTGGCAAGACAACGCGTGATACAGAGGTTGTAGCTGACGTCTATGGAATATTTGTTTTAGACTTAAGGTAACATCATCATATATTGTGGTAAATGTACTGATGAGTTTACTCCCACGTAGATTCGGCTTCCATTAATTTACGCTTAATATGAAATTCAGCCAGCGTCTGAAATAACTCGATTATGTGGATATACAATAATCATTTATAATTAAAATAGATTGTTGTTTTAATCAGTGTTTGTATTTGCAAAACGTTATAATGAGAGGGATAAAATGATAAGCCTTCTGAAAACCAAATAACTGTCCGGCAGTCAGTCCAAAAGTGCAAATTCTTTAATTTCAATTTATGTGACTGTGCAGGGTAACTTCTTTTATGTAAATTGAATTTATTTTCCATAGTATTTATTGACATTGTTCTACTTCCTATGTTGTCTCTGGTTTCAGAGGTAATCACACTCTTCAGAGCATTTTGATATTCTGAAATTCGAGTCAATTTCCATACCGCAGTCTACTGCATTGGAAAATGTCATGATCATTTTATTTACTATGTTCACTTCTATCCAATTCCCATCCAGAATTGGCTGACGAAAACTATAGTTGGGGCTACGAAAGATGTGACCAAGGTATCCAACTTTTCTTCTCTAGATTTATTTGAGAAGCGTCTATTAAGTTTCATTGTATGATATTTTTAAAGTTATTATCAATCTGTAAAGTATTTTAAAGTTATTATTAATCTGTCTTTTTAAAGTTAATATCACTGATATGATCACCAATCCGAGGTCATGAGGAGAGTTAATTGACGTAGACAGCTACTGACAGATATTAAGGTCCGCAGGATATCTTATCTGGGTCACATTTTACGTGGAGAAAAGTACAAAATTCTCCAGTTGATACTGATGGGCAAGATCGAAGGGCAGCGTGGTCCTGGTAGAAGGCAAACATCTTGGCTGCGCAATTTAAGAGACTGGACGGGGATGGGGCGTGTAGAGGACCTATTCCGGTTGCGCAAGACGACAAAAAGAAGATAATCAATCTAAAAACATATTACGTAAATTTCTCAAAATGCAAAAAATTTCGAGTTTGAGGAAATAAAAAAGTTTTAATCTCTTAAATTTTCGTCCGTAAAACTGAATATTTTAATGAAAAGAAAACACGGGAAATATAAAAAAAATATGTTGTGATGTTTTTGAAAACATGATAACTTATAATAAACGAGAAAAAATATCGACATGATAAACAGCCAAGATATCGAGATAAATGTATCACTGTACTTAATTAACGGAATTATATTTGAAAAACTGGACCATTTTGTTAGATGGTGTATCTCACACAATGTTTTGAGTACATTTACTCAAGAGAAAATAATCATGATAAAAAAATATAATTTATTCAAATCGAAGATACTCAAATTAAGCATAAAACAAAAATGAATGAACTACGTATGTATTTACAAGGGTCAAAAACATTTAATATATTTTAAGTAAGTTACAGTGATTCACCACGTGTTATTGGAAGAATAAACGTAAAGGAAATATAAATATCACTTTATTATTAATGTTTCGAAGATATTCATGGGTTATAATAAAACAAATTGAAATTCAAAGACGAATTATGTAATACCAATTTACCTTGAGTGCCATTATTATTAAAAAAAATTATATTCATATTTTTTTTTATTAATTTTTAACGACCGTAGCCTTTACAAACAATGAAAATTCAATTAAAAAAATTGTGCATAAAACTCAAACACAATTAAAACGGGAAAAATATCTGAATACACAAAACGAAAAAGCAATTTTGGCACAAGTAAACCAAAAATAAATATAACAATTTCGTCTTTTTATTAAAAACTGCTTTAAATTTATTACGATTACGTTTTTTTAATAAAATAATTATTTTTTCTTTAGTATTATCTGATATTTTATTTTTTGTAAGTTCACAACCAGTTTCTAAACCTTCGTCTTACTCGTCAGGTGAAGATTAACTAAATTACATGTCTTAAATATATTTTCTAATTGCAATAAGTAAGGATGAGGGGAGGTGGTAGTGACTAATACGGGTAGGGGAGTAGGTTGGCGTCAAAATTATGGCATTTGAACAGGTAACATATTTAGAAGAGGAATCTTATAATATTAACTTGGTTATTTATAATGTTGATATTTAATTTTACACTTTTTCTAATCACGAGAATTTCGAAGTTATTTAAATTAATTTATATTTTATTTTGATTCCCCTCCCGGCTCGTGTACAGAATCCGCAAACCACGATCGATATCAAACGAGTAAACTCACAAAACATAAAACACTGATGACTAGAAAAGAAAAAATCACTCATTTTGTGAAAAAAAAATAATTAAATACCACAAAGTGAAAAAAACGCATTTTTCAAGATTCTAGATCATCATGATTAATTTGAAGTAAATATGGTGAACAAAAATAAAGGTGACAAAAATGTTGAACATGAATATATAATATATGGACTGTTAGATGTTGATGAAACGCTAATGTTAGTAGATGCTTTAATTTAACTACAGAGTATGATAAATTAACTGCAAGCGAAACGTGAGCAAAAAGTCAAAAATTATTATTTATTTAGAAATATGGATACCTACATAATATGTGGAAAAAAAACGGCAGGTTATTTATTTAATGTGGACATACCATGTTTATGAATTTGGGTTTGTTGCCTTTCATTTTTTGTGTCCCCGGTGATCATGGTTTTTGCCTGTATTTTACTAAGGACGTCGAATCAATGTTGCGAAATTCAGTCATGTCATAATAACTAATACATGGCGAGTAAGATTTGATTATCTCCATTATAGCATGTTCAGTCATGTCATAATAACTAAAACATGACGAGTAAGATTTGATTATCTCCAATATAGCATATTCAGTCATGTCATAATAACTAAAACATGGCGAGTAAGATTTGATTATCTCCAATATAGCATATTCAGTCATGTCATAATAACTAAAACATGGCGAGTAAGATTTGATTATCTCCAATATAGCATATTCACATTTTTTTTACATATATTTGATAAAAATGTTACAAGTTGGTCTTGACGTTACTTGATTTAAGTAAGAAACAGCCCAAAATAAAACATCCCATTTGAGCGTTTCCAAATATTTTTTTACGACTTTCACGACATGAAGCCGAGCGTTGTCATGAATAAGAATAACTTAATCATGTCTTTGCTCGTATTCCGGCCGTTTTTCTCGCAATGCACGGCTCAAATGAATTAATTGTAGCCGATACCGATCGCCCGTAATGGAATCGCCAGGTTTCAACATTTCATAGTAAACAACACCCCTTTGGTCCCACCAGATACACAGCATGATCTTCGAACCATGTATGTTCGGTTTCGGTGTTGCTGTCTTCTGCCATCGAGGTAACAACTATGTTATTTGAAGGAGCTACATACCAATAAACTTACCAAGTTGCACTATATACGAGTACAACAAAAGTTTTACACAATATCCATTATATGAGCTTGATATTTTGAGATGTACATGATTGGTTTTTCGATATTTAAAATAAACCAAAAAGAAAATATTACGTGATAAAAGTAAATTTTGTAAATATACAATACTTTGAAATGTTGTTTTGAAATGAGAAGACATGAAATATTCTTATCTCGTTTACCTTGATTTTTGTCATTGCTTTTCATTTTGTTATTTCCCTGTTTTCCAATTATGTCAATTCATTCACTGTGCTTTAGACAGATCCATGGATACCGAACATTAATATTTCTGGAACAAAATCCTATTATGGGGAAAAATTGTACGGTATGAAAATATTGAATGAATAATCATTCAAAACGTTATTTTTTAAGTAAAAATGTGGATTTTTATTTTGAACCAAATATTTTTTCTTAGTATTAGCTGTAAAGTTTAAGTAAAAATTGCATTGCTGTAAAGCCATGTAGTAAGCGCGTTGCAATTTTGTGAAGATGGTCGCTAAATCGAGACAAGCGCTGTATTGCTGTCGTCGAAAAGCACAAGCATTTTTCCGTTTGCTAGTTTTAGGGGCTGAGTGATACTTTAACCTTCGGTGATGTTTATCTTTTTTAACATGAAAAAATACACAATTTTTCAAAAAACTCGAACCTTCTATGAAATACATCTTGAGTAAATGATCCATCACACTTCATACCTTATGTGAAATATTGAGTAAATGGTCCATCACACTTCATACTCAATGTAAAATATTGAGTTAATGGTCCATCACACTTCATACCCAATGTGAAATATTGAGTAAATGGTCCATCACCTTTCATGTGAAATTTTACTGAGAATACAATAACAACTGTTGTTCTTTTCTCTTAATCAATCCTCAATTGTTTGATATGAATTTGTGGGATGAAGAAATGCAAATATATAACCACTTACCATACTACTTGAAACATTAAAAAGGAACCATAATTAAATATATGTCAATAAACTTGATATATTTTGAAAAAAAAACTAATGTGTAATTTGTTTAATCAAACACCGTTTTTTCCACTTTATATAACGGTACAGCTCCACCAGTTTCAAGGTTTTCACCTCATAATCAGGAAGCAAAAACAAGATTTGTTTTTGCTTCCTGATTATGATACTAAAACCTTGAAACCGGAAGGATTATACCATTATATAAAATTGAATAAACAGTGTTTGTCTAAACAAATTACCATGTCTTTAATCATCTACATTGTTAATGCCTTAACTTTAAATAATATATAAACTAATATACTATACGTATAAAAAAGTTTAGGCAAAAAACAAACTAAAAATACTTAAGGTACTATATAAAATACTATATAAAATATAATTTGATAATCATTAAGTGGTGAAAAGATGGGTTTTAATAAAAACACCTACAATTTTGAAGATATCCAGAGAAACTTTGTGAAAATGTGTAGAATAATGTAATTTTAATTGTGTGGATAGTTCAATGATATATTCTTCGAGCAGAATATCTCAGAGATGAAGACAACGTGGAAGTTATTTCTAAAGATTTAAATATTATAAAAAATGGTCAAACCAAAATTTTACATTAATGTAAGCTTAGGTTTTCGGGTTATGTTAACGAAACGACAAAAGTCTACTGAAATAATCTTGTTAATTCAGTTTTACGAATCGCATACTGAATCAAGTACAAAACACTTAGCCACCTCCGCAACTGCAAGGTTAAAGTTACTTTACAAGGTTAAAGATAATCTACAAAGTATAATATGTGTATCATTAAAAATGTTTTGAAATTTGTTGTGGATTTCTAACGTTAAAACTTGGTGTACATTCATGTCACGGGGTAGGTTTTTTAGTAACATATGGTGTATCGGACTAGTATTTTTTATATATTTTGTATCACCTGTAAAGATTATAAAATCGTTGTTTTATTGCAATTAAATGTCCTTGCATTGTCGCTACATATTATAATCAGACGGCCTTTATGTACGATAAACGCGTGACAAGCGTTGATCTAGTGTAAGTTGACGACATAAGCGGTGCGATTGAGGTGCTTGCGATATGCGATTGGTTTAACATAAGAGATGCATATATATATTTACGTCTTTTGAAACGTCTACTGTGTTTTCATTTCAACAAAGTTCTACCGGTCAGCGAGAAATCTCTTCTCTTCACCCTGCTCGCACCGAGACTTCTTAAAGATTGAGTGGGATTAATTCCCCTATTCGACGTTTGTTTTAAATTTTTAATGTCTACTAGTAAATTTAATTTAATTCCACGAAGCACTCTCTTGAGGGCAAATAACCCAAATTAAATTTTAAAGTTACTCATTTATGACTGTCACACGGATTTTAATTAGTTATATCCCAATTCATTACCGATCAGTGCCAAGTATCATGTTTAATTTTATTTAAAATATCAGTTACTGGCTATGAAAAATAAAATGGGGGACAACTGGTAAAATATGCTTCCTTGGCCAAGGAATCAACAGATTCATTGCTTTTCTTCCACGTGTCATGCCAGGTCCTCCCAACGTTGAATATCACCTGAAAGTAGGCATCCTTGTCCCCGGCAGCCCGAAAAAAGATTCCCAACGCTCCCTATACGAGGGCTGCTACTTAAGTGTTGAGATATAGTAACACCAGCACCATATGTCAAATCTGACATCAGAATCGTAAAGTTTGATGTTTTTAATGGTATACGTGCTCAGAAAGTTTTATCATACGAGTGCTATTTGTGTGGTTTACAGTGACTTGAAAAAAATCATCTCGGCCAAAAATTTTATTAAATCGTGAACATTTTCGTACGATGATTTTTTTATGATTTTCGACGAGGACTATCTCAACAACAGTGTGCCGATCAACTCGTTTCGACTTTTGGTGATAAAGCACCATCTCAGGTCACCGTGTTTTACTGATTTTCCGAATTCAATCGTGGTCGTAGTTTGCTCCAGGACGAATTTCGTGAAGGTCGTCCAAAATCGGTTGCTGTGCCAGAAAACATCGATGCTGTGCGTGAACTGATATTGCAAGATCGTCATGTGACTTATCGTGAGATTAAGGCATGTTTGGGCATTAGTTCCATTTGCATATATTCAATTTTGCATGGACATTTGGCCATCAAAAAGATTTGTTCGCGTTGGATACCGCATAATTTGAAAAAAAGGCTCGTGTCGATTGGTCCAAAAAATGTTGAAAAAATTCGATCGTGGTGCTTCAAAAGACGTTTACAAGATCGTAACAGGCGATGAATCATGGATCTATGCATATGAGCCAGAAACTAAACAGCAGTCGAATGTATGGGTCTTTCAAGACGAGCCAAATCCAACAAAAATTGTTCGCGCACGAAGCACTTCGAAGCAAATTGTGGCTTGTTTCTTCGGTATAAATGTTCATGTCGCAACAGTGCCTTTAGTGCATAGTTTCCCAAACTACGCAAAAGTGTATTGATCTTCATGAAGAGTATTTTGAAAAACAATACAGCCATTTTCGATGATAAATATTTGTTTTTACTTGTCTGTCTCAACATTTAAGTAGCAACCGTACCAGTCCCATTACTAGTGATACCAGTAAGTGAAGGAATCCAAGTTTGGGAAACATCTATAGTATATTTTTTAACATCAATTGGAATAACTTGGTTTTGATTGAGCAAATAATTTCTTTGTATGAGTTACTCAAACAATTACCTGAAATTTAACGAAGAGCACTTAGGGAATCGGAGAAGACAATATTTTTTTAGAAATTGAAATACTCGAAAATTATAAGAGCCTTTTTTATTGTCACACATTCAGCCGTGAAAACTGAAGAGTGAGGAAGAAGTTTAAAAAGTTTTTTTGTGTCTGTTTCCGGGGTATATACTGCTACCCCACAATGATCGCAACCCTCCATTTTGGACCCATCTATATAAATAAATATGCAAAGAATCATAAATAATACAGATAATATTAATTTAATTGAAATATAAAGTAGATTTTAGCTAAAACGAAATAAGGTAGGACTCAGAAAAAAAACCCGTATTATAAATATGCAACTCGAAAAGTCAACAACAAATACTGGAAGACAAAGAACATGGAACCATATGTCAGTTATTAAATTTTACACATTTTCAATTATTAAAAAATTCATAAAAAAAAAAGCTGACGTACTTCGTAGTCTGGTTAGTATTGTACAATATCTGAATTTTTAGATAAACAAAGGCTGTAATGTTATAAAATTATGCTTTTAGGTTAAATGTTATAATGCCAGTTGTATTTAAATCAATTATGGTTATTTCATATATAAAATTGTTATTTTTCAACAAAATAAGACGTTTTTGTAGAAAGTTATGCTGGAAAGGTATAAAATTATATTTTTCCGTGATTTTGTCTAGCATAAGCCCTATTATTGGTCGACAATATTTTTTTTTAGTGCAAAATATCAAATAAGTGTCAAAAACCACAAACAAGTGAACAAATTCCTCATTTGTACGTTATACATGCAAATTTCTCATTTGTATATAGTGCATTTTTTCTGTAAATATGCACTAAAACGTTGTTAAAATTCCCGATAGTTACCAAAAAAATTACAAAATCGAGTTACGTTTTCACGACAAGAATTTTTAACTTATTTTTGTTTCATTGTATTAAATTAAACATTCGTTGTATACATGTAACATGGTAGGTTGAACGCCATGTTGCAATCTCTTTCAGCAATCCAGAAGGTTGTTAAATAGTTCTTAAGTAAAAATCAGACTGGAACCCTTTTTTAATTAAATTGGGTTCCAACTGTTATCGAACCCGCCACCCGATGCTGGGAGAGTCGTCACGAAAGTCGTCTGATGGTTTAAAATGTTGTCGGGATAATAATCTTACTAGTTTGAATAGTATACAATGAAATTGTTATTAAATACTGTCCAAAAATAAAAAATTGATATAAAAAATATAATTTAATTTGTTTTAAATATATTCTTTCACAAAAAAAAAAACATATTTCAGACTATATTTTTCAAAAACGGTTTCGTAGACAAAACTTTTGAGTATTTTTTTTTTTTTTTGTATTTACTAGCTGATTTGAATTCATATTTAAGTTAACTTTAAGCGTTGGCTAGAGGAATGTACCCAATTGAAAAACTTTGAGAAAGTTGACTTAAGCAAAGCTGGTGGTTTGAAGCTTTTCGTTTGATATTAAGCCTGGTGGTTTCCGAGTTGAAACTTTATCCCTCATTTGCTAAATCAAATCCCGCAAAAATGTTCATCTATTAATGAGTAACACCTCGTTAAAAACAATTATAGAATAGAAAAAACATAGTATGTACCAGTATATGGCGACAAATAAGGCAACTTTTTTGACAGATTTCGAACCTTTGCTGTCAATGAATTAGCGTAATATATTTTATACTATGAATTATATGAATACTATGAATTAGCGTAATATATTTTTTGGGGATTTCAGCCTGTTGAGTAAGCTTAAAAATAATACCCTACATTTCGAAGGCGTTGTAGCATTCATCGTGAGGGCAATGTCACTCAACATTATCGAACATAGTAAACCCGCAAGATCATTTACCTAGCTACCCAAAACAATAACCACTCAGCCACCAATTTAATTTACATTATAGTCAAGAGTGTGGGTGCTTATTGCGTACTTAGTTTATTCAGTAATACTTTTTGTCATCGCCCTGAGGATGAGGTTGTATGTGTCTGCATCATATTTAAGCTTAAGACTGTTACCGCATGGCCATGTGTTAGAATTTTGAAACATACTTCAATGACTTAAAATCAGACAACGAAGTAACATTCACACTCTGTAGATATTTTTTTGCGTGCTTCGTAATCCCAAAGTTTCTTCATATATTCGCAAAAAATTCCACCTTTTTTTCAGAACACGGATGATGACCTTCTATCAGACGACGAAATACTTCTTTGCATACCAATACACTCCCTATTTTACACATTTTCATTTGCGGCTCATTCGGCGCCATAGTGAACAAACTTTCAAGAGTTATCACACGTGCAATATCCTTATTTAGTTTAAGTGATAATTTAACAAAATATTACTTCACTCAGAACATGCTTACAGTCAATTCTTTGTTTCCTTTCCTTGAACGATTTACTTTAGGGATTATTCATTATTTGCACTTGTATTTTTTTTTTGTAATCAGTCGTGTATTAAAACTACTTAATGTATCCAAGATGATCTGGTTAGTCGGTATAAATTATTGCTAAGCAATAGCCTACTAGATTTATCATGTATGTTACATCCATGTTCACATAAGGTAGCAAAAAAAGGAGACAATGCTTTAGAAATATCAGCCATCAGTTAAGCCAACTTAATTAGGCCACAACTCTAAGAAACTTTTGACAACAACTCAAAGAAACATTTGACAACTTTAAGAAACTAGTGGAAAATTGACGTGAAAATATTTGAATGTAGCTGCTGTGGTTGTTTCAAGTTTTAAATTTATCTACATATTCTTCCCTCTATCAGAAACCATCATCTACATCTGCCAAATTGTTCTGTCTAGCGTCATCGTAATTGTTTTCCATTATAGAGCCAACCTGTCTTTTTACCGCTTCCGGAGTAACCAAAAAATTTTTGCAACTAAGCCAATTCACTTCTCAATAAGGAATAACAGAGGTTCTACACCAAGTGACTTCCTGATTTGTTTTTATTTACCAACTTTTCTCTTTGGTATACTTTTTAGTAGCCTGGATTCTTCAATGGAATTTTAGGTGATGTTTCATTCATGATTGTCATATGTAAATGTATGCAAAAATGTTAATTTAAAAACTTTTTGGTGATCATTCATTAATGCTGGTTGTATGTAAATGTATGGAAATATACTCATTGACAAACTACAAACTTAACATTTTAACTTTACTCTGCTTTATTATTCTATAAATATTTTTTGTGTTCTCGTATAAAAATTGTATATTAAGTAGGCTTATTGCTATAAAATAATTTCTTCAAAACACCAGCAACTAAGCGGAAGTAAGATTTATTTCAATGCTTAATTATTTTACAATGTATGTGTAATATATATATATATTATCTCGATCGCAAGTAAAACGCTTTTTGTAATTTTTCATACATACATATAATTATGTCATTTTCCTGTTGTGGTAGGTAGAAAGAAAATAGTGCCAGATTTTCCTATCGCGAAACACATATTTTACCTTCTTGTTCAACTTCTACGATTCGCTGATTTTTACATTTTCTTTTTTCAAAGTACGAGTGTTATTATTAGATCCAGTCATTGATCTTTTCAAGATCTTGGTACATGTAAAACACAATTCTACGAAAACTCAAGAGTTAATCAGCTATTCAATGGTTAATGACTTTATCCTGCAACTAGTGTTTAAAGCGACCCCAAAGGAAAAGTTCCAGTAGGAAAACTAAGAAGTACGTCAAATTAGCAGATGAAGAAAATGCGTGAAGACACACTTCAGTTAGATTGGAAGTTAGTTTTCGAGAGAACTCAGGATACTTTCACTTGCAGGAGTACCAAGACAAAACTGCATACTTGATTCTGGTGGTTAGGTGATAGATTAAATGGAAAAAAAATCAAATTATCCACTAAAAAGATATTTTACGACAAAAAGAAAACTATATGTTTGATGGTTTGGCAAGTGTTAAAAATACTCGTAAGGAAATGAAGATGAGTGTTATTCTCTCAAAATACAAGAGAACGTTTTTAAATTTATTTGCGTTGCACGAGTATGTTGTAAGTAGTGGCCTAGTTGGAAAGACTTCTATTTTCCGACCTGAGGATTGTGAGCTGGATTCCTGTTTGTTTATTTTTGTTTTCAATTAGAGTTCCAATCTAGTTTACACTAAAGGCCACATTATGTTTGATTAGAACTGATTGCTACAAAGCAATAAGTCCACCAGGTTGTAATGTAAACAACAATAATACAATGAGTTATATTATTTTAATCTCCCTTTTTTTTACCCACTGTCGAGTGAGGACACACATATGACTATCACTTTGCAGTTGTCACATTTGTTCACCTGGTGTATTAGTTAAGATTCGGTAAGTTTTGTCATATAAGGGTATTAGCTACCTCCGTTTTATGTCTAACATATATCATTAAAGGACACCTTGTGGTTTTGTATCCACATAGAATGTGTCAATTTTAACCATAAAGGATATATAATTGATTATTGTAACTTTTTTCTACCTAATTTTTTTATTTTTCCCCGTGCTGAAGGAAATTTGTGAAGTGGCACCGGTCTGATTCCAATATAATTCGATTTAATGGAAATGATTATTTTTATATTTCTAGTGTTTTGTAAATGTTAAAATATATAATATTTATTGTATTTTTATTTTTTATTTGTTGAGAGTTTTGAATTATTCAAATAATGTTAATATTAGTTACTTTTTTATTTCCATCCTTTATAGTTTGCTTCGATGATTTGTTTCTTGTGTCTGAATTTTTTTTCGTATGTTCAACATATTTGAAGATTATATCATATACTGAAGTCTTAAGCCATTGAGTGTTGTGGGGACAATTTTTGCCTTTTATTGTAATCGGGGTACGCGAATTTTATTTTTATGTTTATTTGCACTTGTATTCCCCTTTCGCACTAATGTCAAGAAAGACGCCTGGTGTGGCGTAATACGGGCTGTACACTGTGCTACTAACATGTGGATTTTACGGTTCAATGCACTTGTTTATTTGTAATTATTACTTTTGTAATTTATAACACGTTTTTTTATTCCATCCATCTTAATATGTTGATCACTCATAACTGGCTCTTTTAATGTTTGTACAATTTATTTATATAAATAAATATAATTCTACAATGTTTACACTCTAAGGAAAAGGGAGAGAAGTTCCTTCCCTTAATTAAAGTTTAGTGCTATTATATAAAAGTAAAGAGAGATTTATTGCAATCTAATGTTACTGATCTGTTTCACGTTCGGATATCGATTCCATACCTTTAATAGTAATTAATCATTTTAATGACCCATGTACCTGATCAACATAATTTCGAAGACTTCTTAGATAGAGTTATTATTCAATATTTTTATTGACACATATTTTTCACATAGTGAACGTTATGAACTATTAAATTAATTATTAAAATAAAGAAATGCTTTAGTATGTCTGTATTTAATCTGTTTATTAAATTTAATTCTATAGTCCTTATTTTTGTTGGAAACTAAAAACAACTAACTGTTTTATGTGTAAAAGAGTGTAAAAACTTTAAAAGGCAAAATACACCGAGTAAGTTTGATTTTAAAATTTCAAAAAGAAACTTTCATTTATTTCTTTTATATTTGATACAGGTTTAACTAAATTAAAACAATGAACAAGGGGGAAAAAATAATAGTCTAAATATAAATTGATTATAAAAGGAACAATGATATTCATGCTTTCCGGTGAAGTAGTTTTACAAAGTTTATAAAGAAGTTCTATTCTCAATTTATTCACCGAGATGTCGAAATAATAGACTAAATATAAATTGATTATAAAAGGAACAATGATATTCATGCTTCCGTGTGAAGTAGTTTTACAAAGTTTATAAAGGAGTTCTATTCTCAATTTATTCACCGAGATGTCGAAATAAAAGTCTAAATATAAATTGATTATAAAAGGAACAATGATATTCATGCTTCCGTGTGAAGTTGTTTTACAAAGTTTATAAAGGAGTTATATTCTCAATTTATTCACCGAGATGTCAAAATAATAGTCTAAATATAAATTGATTATAAAAGGAACAATGATATTCATGCTTCCGTGTGAAGTAGTTTTACAAAGTTTATAAAGGAGTTCAATTCTCAATTTATTCACCGAGATGTCGAAATAATAGTATAAATATAAATTGATTATAAAAGGAACAATGATATTCATGCTTCCGTGTGAAGTTGTTTTACAAAGTTTATAAAGGAGTTATATTCTCAATTTATTCACCGAGATGTCAAAATAATAGTCTTAATATAAATTGATTATAAAAGAAACAATGATATTCATGCTTCCGTGTGAAGTAGTTTTACAAAGTTTATAAAGGAGTTCAATTCTCAATTTGTTCACCGAGATGTCGAAATAATAGTCTAAATATAAATTGATTATAAAAGGAACAATGATATTCATGCTTCCGTGTGAAGTTGTTTTACAAAGTTTATAAAGGAGTTATATTCTCAATTTATTCACCGAGATGTCAAAATAATAGTCTAAATATAAATTGATTATAAAAGGAACAATGATATTCATGCTTCCGTGTGAAGTAGTTTTACAAAGTTTATAAAGGAGTTCAATTCTCAATTTATTCACCGAGATGTCGAAATAATAGTCTAAATATAAATTGATTATAAAAGGAACAATGATATTCATGCTTCCGTGTGAAGTAGTTTTACAAAGTTTATAAAGGAGTTCTATTCTCAATTTATTCACCGAGATGTCGAAATAATAGTCTAAATATAAATTGATTATAAAAGAAACAATGATATTCATGCTTCCGTGTGAAGAAGTTTTACAAAGTTTATAAAGAAGTTCAATTCTCAATTTATTCACCGAGATGTCAAAATAATAGTCTAAATATAAATTGATTATAAAAGGAACAATGATATTCATGCTTCCGTGTGAAGTAGTTTTACAAAGTTTATAAAGGAGTTCTATTCTCAATTTGTTCACCGAGATGTCGAAATAATAGTCTAAATATAAATTGATTATAAAAGGAACAATGATATTCATGCTTCCGTGTGAAGTTGTTTTACAAAGTTTATAAATGAGTTATATTCTCAATTTATTCACCGAGATGTCAAAATAATAGTCTAAATATAAATTGATTATAAAAGGAACAATGATATTCATGCTTCCGTGTGAAGTAGTTTTACAAAGTTTATAAAGGAGTTCAATTCTCAATTTATTCACCGAGATGTCGAAATAATAGTCTAAATATAAATTGATTATAAAAGGAACAATGATATTCATGCTTCCGTGTGAAGTTGTTTTACAAAGTTTATAAAGGAGTTATATTCTCAATTTATTCACCGAGATGTCAAAATAATAGTCTAAATATAAATTGATTATAAAAGGAACAATGATATTCATGCTTCCGTGTGAAGTAGTTTTACAAAGTTTATAAAGGAGTTCAATTCTCAATTTATTCACCGAGATGTCGAAATAATAGTCTAAATATAAATTGATTATAAAAGGAACAATGATATTCATGCTTCCGTGTGAAGTTGTTTTACAAAGTTTATAAAGGAGTTATATTCTCAATTTATTCACCGAGATGTCAAAATAATAGTCTAAATATAAATTGATTATAAAAGGAACAATGATATTCATGCTTCCGTGTGAAGTAGTTTTACAAAGTTTATAAAGGAGTTCAATTCTCAATTTATTCACCGAGATGTCGAAATAATAGTATAAATATAAATTGATTATAAAAGGAACAATGATATTCATGCTTCCGTGTGAAGTAGTTTTACAAAGTTTATAAAGGAGTTCTATTCTCAATTTATTCACCGAGATGTCGAAATAATAGTCTAAATATAAATTGATTATAAAAGAAACAATGATATTCATGCTTCCGTGTGAAGAAGTTTTACAAAGTTTATAAAGAAGTTCAATTCTCAATTTATTCACCGAGATGTCGAAATAATAGTCTAAATATAAATTGATTATAAAAGGGACAATGATATTAATGCTTCCGTGTGAAGTAGTTTTACAAAATTTATAAAGGAGTTCAATTCTCAATTTATTCACCGAGATGTCGAAATAATAGTCTAAATATAAATTGATTATAAAAGGGACAATGATATTAATGCTTCCGTGTGAAGTAGTTTTACAAAATTTATAAAGGAGTTCAATTCTCAATTTATTCACCGAGATGTCGAAATAATAGTCTAAATATAAATTGATTATAAAAGGAACAATGATATTCATGCTTCCGTGTGAAGTTGTTTTACAAAGTTTATAAAGGAGTTCAATTCTCAATTTATTCACCGAGATGTCGAAATAATAGTCTAAATATAAATTGATTATAAAAGGGACAATGATATTAATGCTTCCGTGTGAAGTAGTTTTACAAAATTTATAAAGAAGTTCAATTCTCAATTTATTCACCGAGATGTCGAAAAAATATTGGAAAAAAGCTTTCAACACGTTCCGTTTGTGAGGGGTTATGATTTACTATTTTTTTTACACAAGGGTTTACTATTTTTGCTGTTAGCAATTTATGTACATTATTTATAGTTGAGGCGTTAACACTCAACTGTGGAGGTATCATAATTGATTTACAAAAACACTTTTTTTTTCACTTAATTTAACGGTGCATTGGAATGAACGCTTAGTAAACACATATATTTCAAGGTCTTACCGCTACTTGCCGAAGTCATCTCCAGCTTTCCTCCACTCAAATTCCCACATTGATTATTTTCCGTCAGATGCGTCTAGTTTGTCAGTGCCAGTTTGTTTGCCAGCCCGGGCAAAATTCAAACTTGTTCTTGCTCTCCTGACGATGAGATGAAAACCTTGAAACTGGTGGGGTCATACCATAATATTATGTGGAAAAAACTGTAGCTCAGGAAACCATAATTCATTCATCATCATTATCAACCAGGATCGATCTACTGGTGGATGAAGGTCTCCCAAATTGGCTCCAAATAGTTCGCTTTTTGGTCGTAGATGCCACGCTTCCTGATTTCATGGGGTGTAAAATATGGGGAACTTATGGCCAAGTGGTAATATCTTCAAATCAACCATAGAATTGTTTTTCTAAATTTTGAGTGAAAGAATGAGGGTTTATATTATTGATAAGAAACTATTCAACGTCAAAAAAATCTATTTTAAAAAAAAGTTACTAAATAAAAAAACAAATATAAATTTTACTACATCATCGATGTACAGGATACGAAGAGGAAGATTGTAAAATAAAGACGATTGTAAAATAAGGATGATTGTAAAATAAGGATGATTGTCAAATAAGGATGATGTAAAATAAGGATGATTGAAGACCCGGTGAAGTACGCTGTGTAGACGTAATCTTTTTTAATTAGCTTTTTGATGCACGTTAACAATAGTGCAAGTCTTAAGTTAGCCGGTGACTGTTTCCAAAGACAAAAACGATGACGTAAATAATGAAGAGCAGTGATCTGAAAACGCCACAAGGCAATCTCTACTGGAATGTAAAGCACGTTCGTGATCGAAAAGCTATTGAACATTTTTGACAAGATTTGAGGGGACGACGGAACAATTGAGAACGGTGAGAGAAGTAACAACACGGGATCATTTTGACCGTTTCTCACATTCAACTCTTTAAAGGATGTATGATAAGGTGGGATATGATCGTATTTTTTTAGGTTGAATATGATACGTACTCAAAAAGTTGGTATTCGTTCATGTTTTTATACACAAACTTTCATTAATCTAATATTCTTTTTAACAATTTTTACAGTGTTACAATAAAACCCTTGAAATGTCATTATGCAATGTTAACGGAAAAAATGGTAACGTGTACGTTTAAAAATAATACGTCAACAAATATTTCTGAGAATTATAATTTTTATCTGATATTCCATTAAAACTACTACCAAAAATTAACAGCTCAAATCCGGATGGATCCGAGACTAAAAACAAACATATAGTCGAACAAATAGCAGAAAACAACTTTTGTAAAAACACTGAAAACATTTTGGACGTTTTAGAACAAAAACTTTTTTTAAACCATTGATATTACTTTTTCATCGAATTCAACTTAAAAATTAAGGTTTCATTAGGATGTTACTTTTAATTCGACATTCAAGAACTTTATTGAGACAGGACATTTAACCTGGTGATAAGGACTTTTTGTACTACAGGACATTTGAATAACGCCCATTACCAGTAAGTAGTAAAAGGAGATACAATATAAACGTTGGTGCTACCGGAGATGACTGTTAGTCAATTTGTGATTTAAATATCCTGTTGTATTATACAAACTAATTCAAAGCAAGGATCTTCAGTACTTGCAGTTCGTGTGCGTTTTACATAGGACGTTTAATATTTTACAAGTTGCAACCCGTGAAATATTCACGGAAGTAAAACCAATTCTACATTTATGAAAATATATATATTCATAAATATATTGTAGAATTTGTTTATATACTCGTATATCATTTATACATCGTCCCATTTTACACCGGTTCAAAAATTGTTAGCTAGGTATTTAAAATTCGTTCAGTTATCACGAACCCACCGAGATTCAAGTTTCGAATTACTTTCGCAGATAATCTAAGTATTCCTCTCTCGCTCTCTTGTATTCAAAATTCACATCTAATATTCTTTCTTTGACGACAACCATCGTACGGGTTTTGGCCTATTTATATTATGATGGTAGAACATTTAATCGAAAACTTACTATTATATAACATTTTTATTTGTAAAATAGGATATTTAGTCAACAACTTTTATTAATAGAACATTTTTTTTAATGTAATGGGACCTTTAATCAAAGGCTTTTTATGATAGGACATTTAATTATACAATAGGACATTTTCAATTATAAAATAGGATATTTAATCAAGGACTTTTTATGATTGGATAAATTATGAAAGGATATTTCATGATAATATATTTAATGATAGGTAATTTTATGATACAACGTTTAATCAAGGACTTTTTTATGATAGTTTATTTAAGCTGGTGATTAAAAGCAATTGACAGTATTTGTACATTAAGGCCGAAGAGGTGTTGACAGGAGGCAAACCTCCTGGCTCCGCAATATACGTGATTGGACTGGCATAAGAGGAGATCTTTTTCGGGCTGGAGATCTTTTTCGTTGGAGATCTTTTTCGTTGGAGATCTTTTTCGTTGGAGATCTTTTTCGTTGGAGATCTTTTTCGTTGGAGATCTTTTTCGTTGGAGATCTTTTTCGGGCTGCCGGGGACAAAGATGTCTACTCTCAAGTGGTATTCAACGTTGGGGGGACCTGACATGACATTGAGAAGAAGAGAAGAAGTACATTAAATTCAAGTATGTAGACCAGTATTTCACTAGAATATTGCTTTTAATTAGATTTTGGGGAACTATTTAATGAAATGGAATTGAACCCGGTTTAACGAACTTTTTATGATAAAACTTATTTACGAGTGTGATAGGTCATATTTTATAATGTTTTTTTTATGACAGAACATTTCAACTTGTGGTAAAAGCAATCAACTGTATTTACTCCTTGAATTCAACTACAATAGTATAACAAATTACCCAATGGAAGATTTATTTTAATTAGAAAACAGTATGTTTAGAAATCCTAATTCAAAATAACTTAATTTTTAATTACCCGCTTGATATCTATCTTTAATTTCACAGTTAAGAATTTCAATATTAAAATCATATTTTCCGTTGAAACTTAGTGCTGATTTAAAATAATTTTAAAAACTTCGAAAATTACATTTCATCCTTTATATCTCAACGACTTTCGGATTACGGACTCGCATTACGCTTCAGCAAAGATTACCTTTTGACTTTACCCGCTCTTCATTTTTTATATAATTTTTTTCTCTAAATATTGTTTGACTCCAGCTATCGGCTAGTAAAAAACTCAAATCATTGTCGACATGCTTTGAAAAGGGAATTAAAAAATATGCACATTCATTCAGTGACATTGCGTGTTTTTCCTTGTTTTTCATAATTCTTTTTTTTTCCAATTCTCCTTCCATCTCCTGGCCTTTGTTGAATTTGTTAAATTTGTACTTGTTTACTTTTATTATTGTTTTTGTTACTTGCATTTTTAATTCACTTTTTATTTTGATATTTCAAATGTTATTTTCTATATCGATTATGTGAATTCCTCACCTTTTACATAAAACTTTGTAAAACAATTGGATAGTTTGGTTTTAAAAGATGGCCACTTGACGATAAACTCTCTTTTTTGTAATAATAGTAAAATAACAATTGATGTTTTGCCATTTGGAGAGCAAACTGCCCTCAAAGGCGCCCTGACTCAGGATTTATTCAGGACAATTATCGACATATTAAAAATATTATAAAATAAATATTTATAAGCTGAGAGTAAAGATAGGGAAGTGAGGGTTGCGGCTATTAGATTAGGCACTTCCTCGCATATGTATACATATATTTAGAAAAATACATTTAGTTGGAAAAAGGCAAAAATCTTACCAAGGGAAGACCATCTACAATTAAATCTTTGTAGATTTTCTGATTTATGACAGAAGCATATTTCAGTGTTAGGTGTAGTTTTCATACTCATATATTATATTTTCTGAGCAAGCTAATTCAAACGCTAATCTTCTGTTTCACATTGGTTTTGAATGAAATCGTTCAATCGAGAGCGATGCTGAGGTATTTGATTGACAAATGCTCTTAAGGGTTGTTTCTCGGTTGCGTATGGTGGAAGATGCAAACCAGTGCTTTAGAAAAGTCAGTTTTACCTCATTATATTTGTTATCATTAACCATTGCTTCAAGTGCCCTAGATGCCATCAATCGAGTGATGGCGTAACTCGAAAATGAATGTATATCAGCCATGACGTTATACTCGTCGTAAAAAGCACGATTCAAGGAGGGAACTAGGTACTTATTGCCTTACTGTGCTAAAAAAATCCGCCAACCACGGTGCTGGACGCTAAGCGTCTAGTAAAAAATGTATATTTTAAATTAAAATTATGCAAAATCTGCTCGGTTATTTTTTGTAATTAGCTATAAAAATCCTTTTATTGTGTATTAAAATATCGAATAATCAAATAAAATATAAGTCCTGGTCACTCGCTATCCATCACAGGGAGGCAAGTGTTAATTCCAACGGATACGTAAACCAAATTGTGATAGGTATATCATGTTGCATATAAGGTGTTGAACTTTTATTCTGGTAGCAGTCTTCTTTCTCCATAAGACTCCTTATAAGTAGCAATAGTTTAACGTCATTTCACAAACCTATATGTTAATATGAAAGCAGGCGAGCAATGTGTACAAATTGAATAACATAGTTTAAACATTCTTTGAATCGTTGGCATGCTGACAACATGAACACTTCCAAAGGATTCTTATATTTACACTACTGAAGTGATATAACTTTTAAATAAACCCTTTTTTATCATAATTGGTTACTAAATGCTGCCGAAAAAAAATGTAAATTTAGCAAAATGAAAATACTGCAGCAAATTTATTCTATATTTTTTAACTAGATGTGCATCTTTAATTTATGTAAATGTTTCTGCGTATGTAAATGTATACTTATAAAAAAAAAGCATTTTTTTCTATTTCTTTTGTTTTATATGCCAAGGACATCGAATGTCAACTGATACACAATGTTATTGAAAAGTAACTTATTTGAAATTAAATTTTGTCTGACCTTATTTATTTTCAACTTGAAATATAACGATCATAATTAGCTGGACAATACTTAGAAACGCAATTGTAATTAAAATAATTGATGATTTAAATTTTATTTAATAGTTCTAGATATTAAAGTTTCCTTAAGAGTTATTAAAATATTCAATGTCAAATTTATAAAGGAAAACTAATTCTTAGCTTGGAAGGTACATGCCTAGTTAACGTGCTTCAAAGAGCGAATAATTCTTAGCTTGGAAGGTACATGCCTAGTTAACGTGCTTCAAAGAGCGAATAAAAAAAAAACAGAATTTATTATCAGAATTTGTTGTCAGAATGTGAGATGTTTTTCGACAAAAATGGAAATTGTTGTCAATTTTCATTTTTATTGTATATTTTTTAAAGTTTATTTGACTTTTGTTAACACTTGTTGTAACACTTGTTGTGTAATTTGTTACAGTCTACATTTTTTTTAGTATACAGCTATTAAAGATAAATCAATAAGCCATAAATCGAATGGGACATGTTTTAGCACTTTTAGCAAGTTTTATAGTTTTCTAGAAAGAAACAACCCCTTCTGTTCGAATTCCAACCATTAAACGATAAAACAATGAAATAAAGTTATTTCGAATTTCCAGTGAAATATACTCAAATATTTTTTTATTATTTTGCAAGCGGTCGTGGTCTTAAACGGTAAGCTTTCATATTAATCAGACGCGCACCCAGGCATATACCATAGACATCCAGACTGGTTTTAATCTTAGACCATATTATAACCTTGGAAGGCATTGCCACATGGCAATAAGCCCGCCAGGTTTGTACTGTATACAACGAAAGATTAATACAATATAAAAAATCCTCTGTGGCCTAGTTGAAAAGGTATATGTCTTCCAGCCCAAGAGTTGCGTATTCAATTCCGATTATTACCCAGATTTTTAAAAGTTGTTGCAATTCAGTTTTCCCTTAAGGCTTGTTTTACACCCTTTTGTTTAGTAGGGAGAAATTTCCACATATCAACAAACCGTTCAAGTTGTCGTCATTGCTGCTGGGCCTCGTAGTCAAAGATCCCAACGTAAATTCAGTTGAAAAGGGAAAATGTGTCGTGGAGTTTGTATTCCTTTCTCCCTTTTTCATATTGAATTGAGTTAGATGTTGCACACCAGCAAACTTACTGGCTACACCGCTGTACTGGACCCCATAACCCACCGAAGTGAAATAATCGGAGCACACCGACATTTTCCCCCTATATTTTGAAAGAATAAATATTGCCGAAATCATATGTATCCATTCTTATACCCCCAAATAATAGGCAAAAAATAGCTTGGTCGTTTGAGGAAAGTAGCACAGCGCGTTATTTGAACTGACGACCTTCCATACGGAAGTCCAGAGCGTTACCGAGTGGCCATGCACTTCATCGAGCAGTCGATTTGTAATGTTTACAATGAAAGTGTAATACAACGAATCAAGCTCTTTATATTTTGAGAGGTAAAATAAGAGTTTCCAAATGTATATAGCTTTGTATGCTGGAAAATGTTTAATATAGAGCGATACTGCTCAAATTTAGATTACTGAAATGAAAACGAGATGAAGGTAGATGAGATATGAATAAATTTGACATAAGGTAAATAGTCACTGCTCCCGAGTGCGCATATTTTGTATAAATATTTAAAAACGCTTATTTGACAAATAATGTCAAACGTCTCGGCTGGTAGCATTCCCGTGTAAGGAAGAAAATGTTTCGCTACGATGAATTATTTTGAGATAAATCTTTCTCAATTTTGACAACCTCCATGGCATAGTTAGTAAGAAGACTGTGGTTCAAAACGAGGTTTATGAGTTTGAATCCCGTCAAACTCAATTAATTTTAAAAAGGATTTCAATCTGATTTTCAGTTAAAGCCTATTTAACATATTTCTGGTTGGCTGCAAAATATTATCCCATTGGACTAATCGTGCCAGGTTGTAGTGTTGTAATATTAAAATTTTAATCTCCTCTACCACCTCTTTTATCTTATTTTTTTTTATTATTTGTTCTTTTCACTTCATCTTCTTTTGAAATCTAATCCAATTACTCCAGTCACGTTTTTATCGATCTACATCGTCCACGCACATCTTGCACTTCTTACTTGCTCGCTAAGTCCAAATTTTCCATCAAAGTAAATAACTTTTGCCTCCTCCATGTTCATACATCGTTTATACAATATTATATTATTAATACTACTCACTTAATTTTATTTCAAAATCTGATTCATTTGACCCAGTTACTCACTCTATCAATATTTTTACATTAATTTCCTCCACATGTACAAATCACCTTAGGACTCCTTTTTTTACATAACTTTTATATTTTTTATCTTTACACTAACTTATTATATACCTGTTTCACTAATTAAAACACCTTACCACTAACTTATTATATACCTGTTTCACTAACTAAAACACCTATTCTTAACAGATTCAACTCTTTTAATCGATATTTGAATAATTGTACAAAAATTATAAATACCACTTTACACTTTCAGATAATTAACACGCATAGTACAGTTTATAGAAAAAACGATACTCCGTGATGAGGTTACAACCTATAGAAGATTAATTAAACAAACTCTTTTGAAATAATATCAATACGGAAGGTTTTCTTATTATAACAAAGAAATTTAAAATAGTACAAATTGGAGTTGATAAAACAATAACTCATTTACAATATTATCAAAACTTTTCTTTAAGTAATAAAATAAACTATCGTTTTGTTAACTTTATAGAAAAATACTAGTTCTACGAGTTTCTAATTGTTCGTTTTTGAATTTTATATCAAATTAATAATTATAACTGACCTTCATTTTGAAATATTGTTTGCTTGTCCTTCACAAATTTGTTACAATATTAATTTTATAACCATTTTATTCCTTAAAGAAATTTCTTTTACTTTAGAGTACCTAATAAATTCGATAAACAAATAACGATTTCGTAAATACTGAAAAGAAAATATTTTCCGCTTGGCAAACCAATTAGAACTTAAATAAATAAATTACTAGCCGGTATGCTTAAAATTGCCAGGGCTTATATAATATTATTAATTTAAAAAAAACTGCTTTAAAAATTATTAGTTTTTTTTCTAATACGAGTACATACCCGTTTTTGCTCTCGGAATGTTTGCAAATATATTTAAGCTAACAGGTTTTCAACGCGTATCAGTATATTTTATGCTCGATTAGTTTCGACCCTTTTATTGAGAGTCATCTTCATGGAGCTGGTGCTTACTTACAATACTCACAATCTTAAAAACTATAAGTAATAACTGTTACTAGTGCTTAGTATTGTTATATTATTGTGTTTGTCTTTTGTAAGGTTAGCTTATTTGGCTGATAACGGGAAAGACATGTTTTCTAATTGTGTATTATCAGATAGGTGATAATTTATACCCATCATCAAATTTATTGAATGTTATGTGTCAGAAAATGGATTCACGTACTAGTCACGGTGTATACAACTTTTCCATGAAGATCACTTTGCTTTTATCAAAACTGATCCAATAGTTTCTTCCCATGATTAAAAAATGTTCTGTTAGTGCACATTCTTTGTATTTGTTATTCCTTATGCAACTTCAATTTTCACTCAGTTTTGTTGAAACGTTTCTATTTGTTTGAACATTATATGCGAGTACTTCACCACAGTTATATGTCACTTGGTTAAAACCCAGTTTTTTTAGAAGTGTTGTTACCTTTATAAAATCATATTATGAGGTGATTTTTTTTTCTGTGGTCGGAAGATCGTTTGGAAAAACGTTTCAAACAACAAAAAAACATATCACTCGTGTTTGAAAAGGCGAGGTGGTATTTATTTTTTTAAGATGGTATACTAAATCTGCAATCTTCTTTTTGATTTTTTGTTGGTAAAAGCAATTATCTAATTGGATAATGTTACAACCAGTCAAGGAACATCTTAATTACTTAATAAATCTCCGTCGGAAATAAAGCTCGACACCTTTTCATACTAACTTTTAATTAAATATACAAAGAATACCTTTTTCCCTTATTCTCTTTTATCTTTTTTCCTTCTTGAAAAAATATTTCCCGGTAGTCCAGCTATTGTTGTTTAGAGATTAGTAATTATTTAACCTGAATTTAATTAAATATTTTTTCCTGTAATGGTATTAAACAATTTGACATGTCAAAATTAAGATCTTTGGTTGAAAAAAAATACAATAATGCAGCTTGATGCACCAAGTATTACCATGTACGTGAAATAAATTAATAAATTAACAGCGATGTTCGTAACTGCAGCTTCCCAGAAAAAGTGAATTTTATGATTTGTAGCTCACCTGTTAATAAAATCTCGATGTAAGATGCCAATTTTTTGTTTGGTATTTAATACGACATACACTAATGGTGCTCGAATTCGGTAATAAAACCTACTTATATTGAAATATTAAAAATATAACAAAAAATAAAATTAATTGAGTTTAAGAATTTAAGTCATGAGATTGGGTACTTTCCTGCATTTGTTAATATTAAGAAAACCTTTTTTTATGAAAACCATAGAAAACTTACCAAGGGAAGATTATATTTGTAGATCTTCTGGTATGTGTCAGTATTCGTCTCTTCTGGTCCTTATCCATTCGTTGTTTCTGGATACTCGGTTCCATAATGTTCTTATAAATTATCCATTTTTTCTGATGGTAAATATAACATACATATACGAGGGTGGTCCCAGAAGTACCCGACCTGACTTTTGTTGCTTTAAAAAATTACTATGGTAGAAAGTACTAAACTTATGAAGCTTAAGTTTCAAGTTTTAAGACGCTACGTTGTTTAGTATTTGTTTGGCAGCCATCAATAGTGAACGCTCTCAGTGAATTTGTAAACATGGAAAAATTGGTAATCGCTATGTGATACAATACTTTCATTTGAAAGGTCTAAGTCCAACCGATATCAAAGCCGAGCTAGATTCTACTCTGGGGGAGTCTGCTCCTTCGTTGACAACAGTAAAATATTGGGTGGCAGAGTTTAAACGAGGCCGTACGAGCTGCCAAGACGAACATTGCAGTGGTCGACCAAATGAAGTGACCATGCCAGAAATGGTAAAGAAAATCCACAAAACGGTATTGTATGACCATCGATTGAAAATGTGAGAGCTAGCAGACATGGTAGGCATTTCAAAAAGTTCTGTATATCGCATGTTGACTGAAAATTTGGACATGAGAAAGCTGTGCGCAAGATGGGTTCCACGTTTGCTCACAATGGAACAAAAACAGCGTCGTGAGGATGTTTCAATCGAGTGTTTGGCGATGTTTCACAGCAATAAAGCCGAGTTTTTGCGTCGATTCATAACCATGGATGAAACATGGGCCCATCACTTTACACCTGAGACAAAGGAACAGTCAAAACAATGGAGTTAAAGGAGAATCGGCTCCAAAAAAGGCGAAGACAGTTCCATCTGCAGGCAAGGTCATGGCGTCAGTTTTTTGGGATGCGCGTGGGATAATTTTCATTGATTATCTTCAAAAAGGAAAAACAATCAACGGCAAGTATTATGCGAACTTATTGCAGCGTTTGAGTGATGAAATAAAGAAAAAACGGCCGCATTTGGCGAAAAAGAAAGTGTTATTTCATCAAGACAATGCACCAGTTCACACATCCGTTATCGCGGTGGACAAAATCAATGAATTAAAGTTCGAATTGCTTCCTCACGCACCCTATTCGCCAGATTTAGCCCCCTTGGGGTATTTTCATTTTCCAAACTTGAAAAAATGGCTCGGTGGTAAAATATTTGCCAACAATGAAGAGGTGGAATCTGCGGTTGGTGGTTATTTGGAGGCGTTCGATGGTTCTCACTATAAACAGGGTATCGAAGCTATTGAACATCGCTGGGAAAAGTGTGTCGAGCTGAAAGAAGACTGTTGAGAAATAAAAATATTTTTTCCCAATTTTTTTGTGTTTTCTTTCTTAGGTCGGGTACTTTTGGGACTACCCTCATATATTTATCTAAACAATAAGAGGGCTGTAAAAAACAAGTTAAATATACATTCCAGTCAAAATTTTACTTTAATAACAAAGAATATAAGCAATTCCGATACATGCTATATATGCATTTTTGCAGTTGGCCAAAAATACAGAACATCAAACTTTCCTGCCAAAACAAACTTCTTAATCTATATATCTTCTCATACAATTCATCCTGTTGGTCAAACTCTTTGTCATTTATTCATTTGAAATTTCATTTACTTGGTCCAACCACACTTTTCAACCATAGTTCCCACTTATGCTTGCATTATAAAAAAAATACTCAGCGCTTTGTTGGCATTTCATTCAACGCGTCCAAACCATCTCAAGCTGTCTTTTTCAGTTTACTAAACACACCAACTTTAGCCCTACTCAAAAACAAATTAAATTAAATTTTTAAATCACTTATCTACATGTGAAAGGGATTTTTTAAATTACGATTATAAATTGATAAGAGAAAATAAATGATGACATAATATCATATATGGTAGAATACGTCGCACAAGCCTCGTCCATGAATATAATAATTAATGACTTTGTCTAAGTTTGCTAGCCGACCCGTCTAAATCGAGAGTTAGGTCCACAGGGGTCAGATATCTCTTTATAAGCTTCAATGTATATATACTTATTCAGATGGGAGTGGTTTATTATGCGGTCATGTGAAACTTTTCATCTGAACTGCATACGTGACTTATGATAGCCCGAATAACTGCAGGACTTTGTTATACTCTTGCATTGTTCTGTGACCGACCAAACTATTTAGATAGATGTTGCTAAGCATGATAGCTTTGTAGCCAATATCAGATAACATGTATAAATTTTATTCCTAATAACTCTATACTCATATTGGGGTAAGCCAAGAGAAGGGATCTCCGCTTAATTTTTTTCCTTTTGATTCTGCCACATTCATACACTTACATATTATAAAGGCTAACCATCCTTTCCTCTTTTAGAATTGATTAATTTAGTATTATGTAATATTTAATTTACCTGTTATTTTTTTTGTTTTTCTTGCATTGTATGATAACCGTCCTCAGTTAGTTGGCAGAACGGTCGCTTTCTGCCGTGACATTAAGCAGATTGAAAAAAAGGGTTTCAGTCTATTATGTACTTAAGGCTTATTTAAACACCTTTTTGTTTGGATAAAAGAGGTTGTCACATGGCAATAAACTCGTCAGGCTATACTTTTAACAACGAAAGTGTAATACAACAATACAATTACATATCATTGCATAATATGGACAAAAATAATATATTTTTATAAGCTCTTCGTATGGATACAACACCAAACATGACATAAATTGTTTTATGTGGTTCCGAATAGATGAACAGGTATTATGATCAAGTTTAATGGTCAGACATCATGCTGATAGGAGATGACTACGTGTATATTGGTTAAATATCTGCAGAATGTTGCACTTTAGCAAGCACGGAACCAAGGTTTTGTATGCACAGAAGCATATTATGTGCTACGAGTCCAAATTTGGTCGGATTGTTGTATGATTAACTTAGTTTCATTTTCCGACATATAGAACCTCGCATGCGTAGAATTCTCTTATACCACGAACATGAAGGCATTAAAAAGAATGGTTTATCCACATCGATGTTTTATTATACATATTTAATTACATTGCGAAAATTTCTTTAGAACCAATCTTGTTAATAAAATTTAGAAATTGTGTTTTTTTGTATTTTTACATTGTCTCAGCCCTCGGCATTGAAATGTAATATATTAGCTGATCCGAAATATAAAAAACACCCATTTACTATATCTTTGTTTTAATTATCCCTCTTCCAGTAAAAAAATTAACCAATTTTGAGATTGTCATTTTTTTTTGTTTTTATAATCTATCTCAGCCCTCAGCGCTGAAATGCGATCTATTGGCTGATCCGTAACATTGAAAAAAAAAACAATCTTCTATCTTTTTTTCCTCTACGTCTACTAGTAAAACATGAACAAATAATTAAATTGTATTTTTTTAGCACTAAAGTGCGATATATTAACTTTAAACCACACCATCTACTATTTGTATTTTTCCTCTCCCTCTTTCATGACACGTGATGTGCATACTTGAGTTGGTTTTAATGGTAGTGTATTGTGTCGTATCGCGAAGAACCATGCTGTATCGAAATGTAACGTACCAAACCGTGATGTATCGGAATGTAACGTACAATGGTATAGAGATATTGCACCAACTGAATGACACTGTTGATATATTCTCGGTACCGTCTAGCAGTATGAGAAGAATCCTGGCTGATATTCTTCCTAACGAGTAAACATCGTGAAGTTTTATCATATACTACGATTTTTTATAAATTTTACACCAATAATATTTAGTACAAAAACAACAGATATGTAGTGTAAGATATGTGGGCAAAATTTCTTAAAACTACATACACTACAAAATAACACATTCTTTTTCTGGATCCGGAAACGCCACATATCTTTCTCGTGTGCCTTTTCAAAGATTTGTTCACACACCATGTAAATCCTTTTTCTGCGTAGTTTATTTATCTGTTTTTTTGCTAAAATTTCATCAGTCTATTACCGGATGCTTTTAATCCGTTTTACCCAAGAAGATTTGTAGGCGAATTCTCTGAGAATATTTATATAAAGTGTCAAGAGCGAAATCCTAATATCATCTTGAAGTATCATAGCTGACCCCGTCATTTTGTAGAATAGTCTTTAACTATTCTACAAACTCTCAGAAGCATCTCGGTTCAACCGCAAGAACTTTTCACGTATTTCTACAAGTAGTATCTAAATTCTATGACAGCTGGAATGTTATTTTTACTGAGATCTACATTTACACATATATATTATATTATCTACATATATATTATTTAAAAAAAAAAGAAATGTAAAAAGTCAGAGAAATTGTAGTGTAGTATGAAAAATGTATAAATATAGAAAAGGCGAAATATTTGTATCAAGAATGGAAAGTCTACACGATTCTTCCCTCGTTGATTCTTCTTACTTTGAAACCATTACTATTTGATATGTTCGAAGATTTTCAAGAATGGTCTACGAGTTAAAAATGTTTCTCAGTGTTATTGGCGAGTTAAGTTGACTTGAATGATGGCTGTGATTTCAAAGACGTTATGTGCATGCTAAAATTTTTGACATTTCCAAAACGTCGTTCATAATTTAAACCAACTCAACACGACAATAACTAGAGAATACATTTTAATCTTCTATTTATATTGAAATTTGACGTTTTTTCAGAGCCTTCCAAGAAACTTCCATCAAGCATTGTTCATAATTTAATTGAGTATCGTTACTTATATTTTGGCCATGCTTATATTAAATATTTTCTAACAATTAAAAAAAACATTAGTTTAAGATTTCTTCTTTAAACTATATTAAAAAACTTTTTTGTTAAATAAAACAAAGTAAAAAATGTGAAAGATGTCTATCAAATAAAAAAATTAAATAGAATTAATAGACTGGAAATTTTCCTCGGAAACCTGTAAAGGCAATATCGTGTTGAAAACATTACTGTGTTGATACTTTGGGTTAATTTATTACGCACGTGGCTAGAACTCATGTAACAAGTGACGTTTGAGAGAGTGGTTGAATAATAATGCCTTAGAAATATAAACAACAGTTAGAAATTACTAAGACACTGTTTCATTTTTCAGCTTTGAAATATAACTTACATGTCAACTGCGCATTACATTTCTTAAAATCGTTTTTGAACTGAAACTTCTATAGGCGCGGTAGGGCAAATTGGCCTGAACGTTACGAAAAGTGAAACGCTGCCCCTTCTCCGACTTTGATGGTAATATTTCAAATGATCTTTAATATTTATTTATATTAATATAAATAAATAAATTTAATAAATATCAAATATTAATTTACAATTATTAATAATATAAATAAATAATTTGATAAATGAACGATAAATAAATAAATTTATAAAATATTATATTATAATAATAAATATTTATATTTAATTTACTTAATTAAATAATATTGAATTAAGTTAATTATTAAGATTATAAATAATATTAAAATTATTAAAAATAATAATGTGTATTAATATTATTAATTAATATTAATAATAATATTAATTATTTTTAATGATAATCAATTAATTAATATAATTAATTTATTATTATGTTAATGCAATATTAATTAATAATATAATATTAATGTTATAATTATTAATTAAACTTAATTAATTATAATTATTATTAATATTAATAATAATTAATTAATTATTGATAATTATTATAATTAATCAATAATTAATTAATTAATAACATTTATTTATATTAATTAATTAATATAACCATTTCCTAATGTTAACAAATGGAAAAAAAGCAAGGCATAAAATCATTTTCCTAGGAGCTAAGAAGTTTCACTTCTACTGCGCGAGAGTCTAACGCATCTGTTTTGTTCTCTATTTGAAGGAAATTTACTATTCAAATAATGCGAAGAACTATCGTTAGCCTACGTTTACAGGAAACTAAAAGTATACAACGAGCTTTTAAAAATATCATTGGACTATGAAGTGAGGATGCAAAAAGTCAGTCGACTTTGAGAACTGTGGTATTATCGAAAATCGATCTTCAATGCCCTTGACTAAGGAAAAAGTATAGTTGAATGTTACTATCCGTAAGATAATTTATCTGTCAACGTAGTCTTTGTTCGTCTTGTTGGCCTGAATAAAGAATAAGTACATTATGAAATAATACTGACTGAAAGAAGACGCAGACATTAAGAGGAGGAACTTTATTTTCAATCACGTAGAATGATGAAAGATTTACAAAAAATAATCTATATAACTAGTTGTATATAGATTTCCGTGGTCCAGTAAGCAAGATGCTTACTATATATTTTAGTCCGGGGGTTGTGGGCTAGATTCTTGTTGGAAACAAAAAAAAAATACAATGTTTAGTTTTCAGGCATCTTTCTTGTTGTTTGGAAGATGTAACTACATGGCCAGATAGTATTGTATAAAAATAATATATTATATTATAAAAAGTAATATACGAGTTTTACAATCATACAAGGCTTGAGTGTTTTCAATTAAAAAACTAGTGTTGTTTAAGATTTTATATTATTGTATCGATTAAAATATATACATATACCATATTTTATCGATATATTTTTGCCGATACAATTACGAGTATGTAAAATTAGAAATATAAAAATTAGTCAATCAAAATGGTATTTTCTTTATAAAAGTGTACTTTACCGTGATGGTACTATCACAAAGGAGTATGTATCCTGATTATCAAGTGTTAATTATGCCACGTGTTTCCAGTAGAAGGCAACAGCGATCGTCCAATCATTAGCATCAATCAAGTCTTGACCCGAGCATAAAATCTCAATGCGTGGACAAGTAAATACTTGCCATGAGCCCTGTTTAGTCCTACAATCCCATTGATGCTACTTTTATTCAAGAAATCCCATCTCTGGATGTTTACCTTACAACTAGTCCCCCGTACTCGAAGTATATTCAGGGTTTTCCAGCACGTGTGATTATGATTTGCGAGCTTCGTAACTAATTCAGTGTTTCTTAATCAAAACGCTCAATTTATGGGACTGAAGATAGTGTTGTCTCCCTGCCACGCTTTTAAATCCTTCCGAATCGCTTATTCAAATATGTAGCAGGGTATCATACGAATGAATGAACTGATAATAGTTGTATCAACTAAAATTTAAGCCTCGAGGCGATAATTTCGGCCTTGTCGCCTCGTGTCGCCAGTTGACAAGGATCTAATAATCATTAATGGTTTCCAGTAATATCAGCGATATTGGTTTCATCACATCTCCTTCAGACATAGTCTATCAGAGCATTGCTTCCTAACCTTTTTTTTTGGGCACTATTCAAATTACATTTTCGCGGCACATTCAAGAATACTAACGTACCTGTTTTTTAATATAACTATCATAATATTATACATTTAACACATGTCATTAAAAAAATGACCACATCCTTTTTATTAATAAAGGTTTTTCGTGAAACCAAAATATAACATACTTTTAGATAGTATGGGCGCAGGTTAAAATTACATGCCAAAATGCTTGTTCCATTACGATCAGTAGTGTTTTAGTGGTGTATTATTAAGAAAACATTATTTAATGTTTGCAGTATTTTCAAATTATGCAAAATTGCAACAAACCCAGATTCATTAAATATGTGTCATTAAATTATTTGTTATTTTTTTCACAAATTATGTATTTATAAGATTTCTTGTCATAATGTATTATATTATATATACCAAATAAAAAAGTTGTTATAATTATAGCAATATTTTTGGCTTCAAACATTCAATTCTATTATTGTTATAATTATTAATTTACTTGATCGTTATTTTCAATGTGCGACTCCATAGAATGCGTTCATTTCATTTGGCGCGATGCCATTGTGCCAAAAAGAACAAATCGTACAATTATACTTTACGCATCAATATATTGATGGATGCTCAAAACGCTCGCGGCACACCGGTTGGAAAACTCTGCACTACATACTGGAGTCCTCCCCACAACCCCCCCTATTCATTTCTATTTCTCGCCATCCTCTACCAGCGCTTGATTTATTATCAATTAATATCAGTGTGCCTGATTCATCACTCATTTACACGCATATCATCACGCCGTTTCATTGTAGGGGTAGGCAGAAGTATAGAGTACCAAACTTTCTTATTGTGATGTTTTTCGCCTCTTATATATTCATACACCTTACCACATAACCTCCACGGTTTTTCTGACGTTTTACTGTTCATTCTTTCAAAATATACATTTGATACAACCATGCATTCTTTGGTCTGCCTCTACCATGCTTTCTTTGGTCTGCGTCTACCATGCTTTCATTGGTCTGCCTCTACCATGCTTTCTTTTGTCTGCCTCTATCATGCTTTCTTTGGTCTGCTTCTACCATGCTTTCTTTTGTCTGCCTCTACCATGCTTTTTTTGGTCTACCTCTACCATGCTTTCTTTGGTCTGCCCCTACCATGCTTTCTTTGGTCTGCCCCTAGCATGCTTTTCAGTCTTATTTGCAGTTATTTTTTGGTTGTTAGTCTTTCTTCACTATTTTTTTCGTCCGAACCATCTAAGCATTCTCTTCTTGATCTTACTTAATACATGAGCCTTACGCTCACATTCATTCCTGATCATATCTCCTCTATATTTCGTATGCAAAAACTTGGAAATTATTAATATCACAACAACATTTAGAAATAGTAACTCACTTTGCGCTTTCATTTATCAATATAAATAACTAACGAGTAGTTTAAACAAAACATAGAAGGATAATATTTTGCATCAGTTTAACATTTTTTTTATAAATATTGACATTTTGCATTTTTGTACCTGGATTTAAGTTTAATATAAAGTTTTGTAATTTTCTCAATAATTTGGATAAATAAAATATAATGTTAACCCAATTATTCTTCTTTCAAAAAGGTGTTATACCTAAGTGAACCAAATTGTTTTATGGATTGAGTTTTTTTGCAATATTCGTTTAGTTCAAAGAAGTTTATACTGTGAAATGGAGCATTAATTTTGGGGGCGGATATTATTATGGCGAAAGGAAATGGTTTTGGAAAAGATACGCATTTATTGTGTGACGAATAAAAGGATAATATCTGAAAAATGAGGCAGATATTTTTTTTTCGACGTAGGCCAAAATTAATTTTCGTTTCATTTTGTGTACTATACTATATAAGTGATATAATGTACAATTCTATGAAATCCAGATAAATTATCAGCCCATATTAAGGACGATTGACGCCTATCCTCGTATTGATTTATTTTACAAGTGGAGGATTAGGTCACTAGTCGTTATTGCCACCGCAGATGGCTATGTAAATCATGTGATTGTTGCATATAGGGCATGGAATTTCAGTAATTGGAGCTTGTATCCATCTTCTGTCTCCATAAGATACCTGATATCTAGAGTCACAGTTTTACACCATTTAGCTAAATCTGCTGCTGTTTTGAGCGTGTCATGTACTAAGTCATACCGTATCTTGCACTACCTAGCTTGCTTTTTCTTAATTTCCGAAAGCTCACCAAAGAAGATAATGCTGGAAAGCAATGTGCTTATTTGAATTATACTTTTTCCCCTAATTGATGTTTTCCATATAACATGGGATATTCATTAATTGAAGTTTGATAACACAAAGAGATCTATAAACAATCAAACCAATTTTAATAATAGCCCTCTGCTAAATATGTTTCCCATTTAAAATCCATCGCCTTGGATATCCACACCCTGGTCTGCTCGTAAGATTATTTTTTCCCACCCCATTTACCATTGAATCACAACTCTCTCCACTTAGCTCTCCCTATCTCACTCCTCTTATACTATATACACTTGCATAAGAAATATATTGTAAGCAATTTAGTTTATCTTCCCCTTACAATGAAGACGGAAGTCTTCGAAACCGGTAGTGAACTCAAAATAAACCAGTGGTGAACACACAAATATAAAATAAGTGTTTTATTTAATTTTTACATAAAACATGGCACCACAAAGTGAAACTAAAGTCTTTTCGAAGATTCAATAACTAAAAAGAAGTGTTCACAACTTGAGAGTGCTGCAACTTGACGTATCTTGGAAATAGAGTCTCTGTAGTTGATCACAAAGAGATATTTCAATATATTTTTTTATTTTATTTGCATTGATAATATATGTGATAAATTGTAAGAATTGTTATCTAGTTAAAAGTGAGTATGTATGTGTTAACTATTTATAAGAAATTAAATATTAGGGTCATAATAAATATAAATTAAGTAAGCTTATAGTTATAATATAGAAATTAGATAAGTCCTTTAGTTTTAGTGTAATAAATTTGTACGTGGGTATAATCTTTGGCAAATGCGCGTATCATAGATTATTATATCAAATAAATTTAAAAAATGTGAAATGGTTTTGTTATTTTTTTAACGCAAAAGACAATTTGTTTGGCAAATATAATTTTGCTTACTATGCCAGAATTTCAATGCTGTACACAGCAGTTGGCTCTGTTCAAAATGGCATTGATTGGTAATTCTGTCACGTCATTGGATCTTCATTATTACCGTCAGGTTCTACTGCTGACATTTTCAAATACTTGATTCGCATACATATTTAAGATGAATCGCATACATATTTAAGATGGTTAAATTACAGTTTCATAGGCTGTCATTGTGATTTTCATTCTTAGATAATGATTATCATCTCCCCTGCAAAGCCCAAAATGCTCCAGGCGCTACAACGTCTCATTAATCTTATTGGATATTCAGAATCAATATTATTTCCTTAAACCCTGGTTTATAGCTTGAATTCTTATATTTTATTGATACCTAAATTATAAATTGACTGTAATTTCTTTTATATTCATGAAACAATACAAGATGCACTGTTTTTAGACTTTTGCTCTCTAGTTAAAACATTTATTTAAGCTATAGTTTATAAAACTTGAAAATGTATAACTGAAAATGAAGTTTTGTTTATTTAATAAACAAGTAACGATATCCTTTTACTGAAATAAATCAATATTGATAATATAACGAGCAAATTGTTAGTAGTGAATACATATAGTGATTTTTTCCGCGTGATTTTTGAGGGTTCGTCAAGTTGTACCTGTCTTGTTCCCCCTTTTATTTTCTATTTGTATTTTGTTTTTGGTTTATTTTTTCAATGATTTGTCTATTTTGTATGTATTTTATGTGCAGTGCAGTGTGCGTATTGTGTTGGTAATATGCAATTTTACAATTTAATACCTGTTTCATTATTAAGATTTTGTTGTAATTGGGTAAAATTATTTTTTATATTTATTAATCTGTCAAACTTAATGTGTTGAGCACTCACTACTGGCTCTTTTATATAGTTTTATTATTCTTTTTCCAAGGTACACTGTATCGTTCACTTATAAATAAATAAATGGTATTAAAAAAAATCTCGACGTTTTTTTATGATAAATAAATGGGTAAAATTTAAATTTGTCTCTTGTTTTTCCTTTTAGTTGTTTTTATTTTTGTTAGTTTTTGACCCTTTTTTATTGATACTCACATTTTTTAGAAATTTGGTTAGTTGTAGCTGGATTAAATTAAAAAAAAATAGCTTTTAAACCTTATTAACTTGTAAATATGTTGCAAATTAACTTGTAAACAAAGGGACGGTGGTGCCTTAAGTGTCTAAAGAGTAAATATTATAGTAAATTTATGTAAAATGAATATCTTTGACAAATGCATATTAACTTTAATACCTTCAAAAACACATTGCTGAGTTGGTGAAAGTAAATCTTATTTAAGGATGGGCATACTGAGGGGCAAGAAATATATAAATTAAAGATCAAAGTTGTCGGACCATCTAAATCAGATTTCGTAATAATTTTCAATGGAAAAAAAAATACGGTCAACTAAACAGTTAAGGTGTTCTTAGGTGAGTTGACTTATTTCAAAGTAGGTGTCTGAGTTATAAAAGACTTTTCACAATTGTATTATATTACACATGTGTTTTATATAGTATAACCTTGCCACATGACAATCTCTTCCAACCAACCATAAAGAGGTTATAGATATCTTGAGTGAAAACCAAACTGAAATTCATTTTTAAATAATCTGGGTTCCAGCGGGAATCGAAACCGCTACCCCCGGGCTGGGAGACAAGCGTCTTACCATCTACCATATGCCTCGAGGGTTGACGATATTTATGAATTCAATGCAAACAAAAGTAAAATATTTGGTCAAAATAATGAGAGTTTGTTTCAGTCTGATTTTCACTGAGAGCCTCGTAAGTATTTTTCTGGTGCATTGAAGGATATTTGCATATGGCCATAAACCAGACAGGTATACATGTATACAAAAAAAGGTTATTAAAATTACACAAAAGTTCTTTGCTTTCTTCCTACTTCGCAAGTATCACGACTGATTTATAAGTAAAACAGTTAATTTTCCATATTAAAAGATAAAACTTATGCTAAAATTCCACTCACTTAAGTTTCGAACTCCCTTACCAAGCCTTTGTCAGGGAAAGATATCATCAATTCTGATACGTAACTTAATGGTCGTGTGAAGAATGCATGGTGAAAGGTTTCTCTAGAAGTATAGTGAAAGAAGAACCAAAATATTTTTGAAAATGTAATTGTTTATAATTTTGTAATAAAACCAAATTCATGTTCTAGTGACAAGATGCCTATCCTTCAGCCCGAGAGTCACGGGTTTAAATCCTGTTAGTATCAAGATTTTAAAAAATGGTTCCAATTTAATTTCCACATAAAGCTTCTTGGTTGTTTGAAAGAGATTGCCACATTAAAATATACCCACCTGGTTATACTGAATACATTTATTCTTTTTATTTTATATTTTTTAAATGTCTACATACATTATTTTTTAATAACGACACTTTTTTAATATAATTTATGTTCTCAAAATATTGGTCCTTTCTTTTTCAGTAGTTGACAAGTTCAGAAAAGAATTCAAAACCTGAAAATCAGAATTCAGGCAAATACATTATTTTTTAATACTTTGAAAGGTATTCAAGAGCTCAAAACTCAATTTGTTATGAAAACGTCGTTTTAGTGGAATTCACGAAGAAAATCTTATAACTATTTATATTGACTTCCACAAAAAATTAAAACATAAAAAAAATAATAAAATATATTTAATTTTGACAAACTGGTTTTATTTATATCATATGAAAAAAATAAACGTAAGTGAAGTTGTAAATTAAACATTACAGATCGAATGGCTTCCAAACGCGACGATATAATAAAATATATAAAACAAAATATGGCAAAAATTAAAATTATGACAAAGAACATTTTAATGAAAAGTTGTGAAGGTTTTGCTTTAAATAATAGTTTTTAATCCTCGAGGTACCATTTCAAAATTGTTTTCCTTTCCTAGGAAAAGTTGAAAAATTTCACATTAAATCCTTCGATGGGTAAAAAGTATTTTAAAATAAGAAAAAAAAATCATTTAAATTCAACCTCAACAGTATACTTCTGCATCAAGGGTAATTATTATATTTCTTCTTGGCATACTTTTTCTTTCGTTTTATCGTATTTCTCTTTATGTTGACCCTGAGATTGTTTTTTTTGTAAATATTGCCTCAAGGCAGTCGTGAAAAATATCAATGTTATTCAATGTTTTCATCATTTAGGTAAGGCGTTCACAAATTTATTTTGGATTGTATTTATTTATTAAACACTTTTATTGCTAATACAATCTAAAGGGCGTATTGCCAGGCGGTAATTTCTTCCAGTCAACCAGACAAAAGTAAATGAAGTAAGTTACATGGTCGCAAAAAAAACACTCAAATGACTATCCATCCCCCATGAAATTCATGAACATACTCGTGAGCATACGTCCACAAACCTCACAAAGACGGACAATCACCCAAAGTTCATTTTTATATATAGCGAGATATCATCAATCAAAGGGAAAGGAAGGAATGGTGGAGAGGAAATAAAAAAATCAGGAATGAAGCACGTTATATTACTGACTAGAAAATAGAGTTTTTTCAGTCGTTTCTTAAAGCATGCCAAGGACGGAGCGAGTTTTACATTAGTATGTAACTGATTCCAGAGTCTCACTACATGGACAGTGAAGGACGTCGTAAAAAAAGAAGAAAGGTGGAAAGCCCAATAAACAATGTTTGTTTGAGCGTAGCGCTAATCCATGATCGGAAAGACGCTGAAAATTTTCGGCGAGATGAGAAAGAGGTTGATTTCGATTACAGCGATTGTATCACCGAAATATAAGGAACAAAGAGTAGCTTACTTCCAGTACCCTTCTCAACCCTCCTCCACAAATGACTACACATAGAAAATAATATATCCCATAGGTTTAATACACATCGAACTTATAGGATAAGTTGACAAGTCCAAAATATAAACGGTCAACCGGGTTAGCCGATCAATTTTTTGTGCATTTTATTTTTTTAACTAGGTAACCCTAGATCATATCGATAAATAAAGTTGATGCAAGTTGGTCTTAAAATGTTGTCGTTTCATGGAACTTCAGTATTTTGAAGGTGGTTGCTTATCACTATTCTGGGACTTGCGTATCAGTAGTGGTACGAGTACCATAGATTGAGGACCGTTGCTTTAATACAAAACTGGCCAACCTACGACCCGCGGGTCACATGCGGCAACCTTAACATATGTGCGACCCGCGGTCATTTATGACGATTTTTGTTAAATTACTATAAAAATATATTTACGAATTAACCTGTTCACCGCGTTAAAAATCAAATTCCACGAATCCTGTGCGCGGCACAATTTCAGCGTTTTTTAATTTCTAAGTTTAAACACATATTTTGTTTAGAACCACTGATATTTGATTACAACACCAAGTAAACATGACACTTAAGTAATTTTCTGATAATAAATAATAGTCATTACTCTTAAGGAGACTCATTAAATAAAGGAGATAAACTTAACATTACGTAAAATAAACAAAGGAATGCTACGATCAAATCAATGCTTCATGACACTCACCCAATCAAATGCATATAGCACTAGTAATGTTTATTTACGTAAGAGAGACTTAGTAATGTTTATTTACGTAAGAGAGACTCATCGCAAGACTCGATCCGCGCGACAGGTCGTTAATGCTGGAAATATTGAGAAACCAAAAAAAATCGGCGCTCTGTTTATTCAACAATATCTCATAAACTAATATATTATTTGACAAGGTTTTCAGAGATGTCGCTAGAATAAAGATTATTTTAAATGTTAGTTTAATTTGTATTCCGGTTTTGTGTCATTTTTTGTAAGTATTTGTGATTTGAAACTTGGATTGTCGTCAGATCACAGGCGTTTGTGCTCCCCGCGGGGAACACGTGAATAACTTAGAATTCTAAGTCATTATATTACCATAATACATTTTGTTGTTGGTTCAATACATGTTTTCTCTTCATATCTAGTTGTAGTATCACTTTTTTACACTGATTGAACACTTTCTGTGTACCTCTGCATTCAAATCAATCACTTACAAAAAACATTGAGAAGTACGAATTCCGTTGTAAATCCAGATATCGAAAAAAAAAACATTGGAAAAAAATGCAATTATTCTAATTTTTATGTGCGGCCCTTGGAAAATTTTAGTTCGTCAATGTGGCATGTGAGGCAATTTGGGTTGGCCAGGCCTGCTTTAGGAGATCCTTTCAGGATATTTTCAACCAGGAAGATCTTTACAAAGAAGCCTTTCAGAGGAAGCAATCTGAAAGATTTTCTACGTGTTTTATACTTAAATTCCAATGTCTTTATAGTTTTCATCTCCGTTTGATGACAGTTTCAATTTTGCAGATTCTCCGACATTGCTCATTTGAAAAGATCCACTGTTTGTATTGGAAGAATACTTATTTTGGAGTTCATTGTATTTGTGTGAAATGCTCTTGTCTGAAAGTCAGAAGTCATTATTTAGCTGAAGAATAATTTATATATTTTGACTTCTATGATACATTTTCCAATTTCCTTAGGTGTTCATAGAATATATAATAAAGCAGCAACTCCACTGATTTTCGTACTTTTATTTAATTTTAAAAGCTTCCGAGCTTCAATTCGTATTACGGTACATTTATAATTTAAGAAAATTTGGAATTATATATGTCTCAGAAATAATACATATACTATACTCTATTCAATTGAAAAAGTGCTTGTATGGAAAATATGCTAAAACCTAGCGCAAATAAAAAAAATCTAATATCCTAACCACGATTGGAAGGATAACCATTTAAATAATTAAACAAAACCGGTACTAAAATGTTTAACCTGCACGCTAACATTTAGATTACTTAAACTATTCAACATAAGTTAGTAGTATGTAGTATGAACCGACTGGATAAGTTAATAGTATGAACCGACTGGAAGCATTCGCAATGTGGATGCACCGAAGAATGCTACGGATACCCTGGACGGATATGGTCAGCAACACAAGGGTTCTTCAAAGAGCCAAAGTTGATAGAGAGTTGCTGAGTTATATTAAAATCTGAAAGATGTCCTACTTGGGTCATGTACTTAGAGGAGCAAAGTACAAATTACTGCACCTGATCATCCAAGGCAAAATAGAAGGCCGAAGAGGTGTTGGCAGAAGGCAAATCTCCTTGCTCCGCAATATATGTTATTGGACTGGCATGAGGGGCGTTGTAGATCTTTTTTGGGCTGCCAGGGATAAAGATGTCTACTCTCAAGTGATATTCAACGTTGGGGGGACCTGAGATGACACTGGGAAGAAGAAGATTCAACATAACCGTTACTCGAATGCTTAATATCTGATCATTTCCGCCAGAAGACTTAAGTTATCAAGTATAACCTTAGCTTAAATGTTTATCTACCATATTATCTGTTAAATTATTAAACATAAGCGATATTTGAATGCATAACCTACAACCTAACTTTTACATATTAAAACTATTAAGCATAACAGTAACTCGAATGCTAAACTTGTACCCTAACCTTACCATCAGACCACTTAAATTATTTAACATAACAACTCGAATGCTTAACCTGCCACTTAACCAACAGATTATTAAAGAAAAACAGTAATTGAATGTTTAATCTACAATCTAACATCAGACATAACATTAACTCGAATATTTAATCTGCGCCTTAAATATCAGACTATTTAAGTTATAAAACATACATATCCTCACGACATTTCTTTCCTGTCTCGATACAAATTCTTCATCTTTTCTACATCCATATATCTTCTCATACATTTCCTACAATTTCTTTGACTTTCTACATGTCCATCTTTCAGAATATTATTAACGAAATGCAATCAATCTTTCCTTGGTATTGCTCTCACACGCTTTCCATTCACATTTGTAATATCATCATCATTGTCAACCGGGTTTTGCTCGTTGATGCCATGTGATGTTGCCATGCTTCCTGATTCATCTATCCAGCGTACCTTAGGTCTTCTTCTGGGCCTCTTTATGCCTTTTGGGTACCATTGGATTATTTCGGATGTTCATCGAGAGTCTGATACGGCTACGTGTCCGGCCCATTACCACTTCATCTTCATTTGTGATATATATTATTTGTATTTCTTCATTCAGTCGTTCCACGTGCCTAAACCATCTTATAGTGTACTTTTTCATCTTACTAAAGACATCAGCTTGAAGTTCACATTCATGCCTTATCACTTTGCGTTTCACTTATGTACAAAAAGTTAGCACCAAAATAATAATATTGTTGACTATCATCTTTGCTATCATTTTGACAATGTCTGCTTCCAGTATACAATATATATGTTTAATTACACGCAGTTCAATAACTTTGTTTCCTATCGCTACACGCAATTCGATATTCCTCGTAACTCTTCTATCATCTAAAAAAATCTACCCAAACAGCAGAATTCCACAACTTCCTTCAATGTTTCATTATTCGCACATTTATTAGTTACAAAATATTTTATAAAAAATAATTACCTCTTAATTATTATTTACGAGATATATTTGTTTTTTTTTTTAATTTTCTTTTTTTGTTTATTTAGAGATTGTATGTTATTTATCTAAAAAAATCAGAATGAAAAGATGTGGTCATGCGTAAATTCCACCCCCTTTCTTTAATCTCATCCTTGATAAAGTAACGTGACACCAGTCACGTTGAGATTAAGCTCTTTGACGTGTGAGTGGTGAAATTTACGAACGTTTCCAGTACAACAGAAACAGTCTCACGGTTAAAATAAAAAAAAAGGTTAATATCAACGTCAGTCTACTGCGTGACCTCACTTCAAAAGCACTTATTCCATGATGGCACAAAAGTAACTTTTCTATTAAACAAAATTCGATTTTTTTGTTCTTAATTTGTTATTCTTTAGCCCTTTTCATCTTTAATAAAATTTTATTTAATAAGTTTAATATTATAATAAAATATGGACCGATACATAACACATCGTGCGAAAATTGTCAAAACTTACCTTCAAAACTATAAATCAATATTCGAACTGAAAAATAATGCAGGTGAATTTTTAACGTAGCAACAGTTACTAGAGCCGCTAAATTTTTAATTTTATTGGTAACACAAACGTACGTTAAAAAAAACAAACTGACTTGCCCACATATTCGGCGCATGCGAGTATAATTACGAAACGAAATATTCTTTTCAGAACTTTTTTTTAATAAATGTTTTGATACCATCTGAAATCGAACCCGAAAACCCCGGGTGGAAGTTAAGTTTCTTACGAACTAGGCACAGAATGTCGTCTATTAACATACACGTATTATACTTAGATAGTTAAGATGCATGGCCTCGCGTTAAAGCACTGGACTTCCGTGCGGAAAGTCACTGCTTCGAACCCATGCACCGTGATACTCCCCTCGAATGACAGTAATTTATTGTGTCAAGTATTTGGGGTAAAAGGATACCTATTTTTTTGGTTATATATATATTCTTTAAAAATAACAAAAATTAAAAAAACATGCCAATATGACATGACAAACATGCCAATATGGTCGGCTCGCTTTGGTGTGTCATCATATCAAATACAGGGGTATGGCCGATGAGTTTGCTATTGTACAATGGTTCACTCATTAATAAAGGAGTAAAAGAAGAAAACAAAACTTCTTGGCACAGCTTGGCTCCAACTTAATACGTTTGAATGGCGAGGGAATCCTCCATTTCGAGGGTCAGCAATGACGGCAACAACTCAGAGAGTCATTAGAGAGGATTTTATAATTACTCTCTAAGTGCTATGTGGTGATTTGATTAAGTAACAACAATTTGCATAGTAAAGAATACGTTGGGTGTACTGACCGACGAGTCCTTTATGTATAAACGTTCGCCTTTATGTAAATTCGATGAAATACCTATGACAGGAGGCTCGTGATTTAAATTTGTGATGGGTGACGTAGTTACTTGACAGGGAGTCCTGAAATTATGCAATGTGAATTGTGTCATGAGTACTGCAAAAAAACGTCGACTAAATATAATATAACATTATATATTTTAATGCAAATAAAACCATCAGATAATATCAACTGTGTTATAATATTCATATCTAGCAAAGAGGAGAATCTGTTCCTTAGGTGACATATTTTTGTGATTAAAAGAAAAGTTTCTTCATTTATATAATATGTAACACACAACACGCAGCTGCCTAGAATTCATTAGGGCAAAAAAAAAAGATAAATATTAGGAATTTTGGAATATTAGTTTATTTTCTTATACTTTCGTTGTATATTGTACTATCTGGCAGATTTATTATTATGAGGCAATCTCTACTAAAGAACCAGAAAAACGTATTTTTAAGATTGAAGTGAAGACCAGACAGGAACCATTTAAAAACAAATGAGTTTCAATAGGATTGTCACCCACAAATATCGAGCTGAAATACATGCGCCTTACTAACTAGGCCACGGAAATCATCAAATGAGATTCGATTATTTTTTAAGAGTGAGAATAAAGTACACATTTAATGGATACGGGAAGTTTGCAACTGGAAAACAAATAAATATATAATATGATATATATAAATACACACCATCATTCCGTTTCTATGTAGGGGTAAGAGGATATAACAGATTGCCAGTCCTTTTTATGTCGACACACATTCTTTGTTTCTTCTACCCCCGTACACATAACCTTCTTTGAAAAAAAATCTTCCTCGACTACGTCTTAGTATGAATGTAGATAATAGGAGAAATTTTGTACAGAATGGAGTGTGAGAAATATGAAAAATTATACGTTACTTTAGATGAAATTTTGTAGATGAGATAAAAGGTGTAGTTATGGATCAGAAGAGTAAACTTTTCTCTCAGTCTACCCATAGCAAAATTACTTGTTAAATAAATTTAGCAAGCTCTCAAGTTATTCAAATTTTCATCCATTTGTTTTAAAACAAATACAACAGGTAATTGGATTTTTTTACTGAAATAATTGATAAAGTCGTACATAAGAAAATAGTTACAATAATATAATTAATTTTTCAGAAGTTTGTTTTTTTACTCGAAGACGGAAAATAGCTTGAATAATTCTTACATAGGAGAGATTGCTTAGTTACTTAAAAAAATATATATTATACGTGTTTTATTTAATGATACTTCCTTTTAATAGAAAATCTACATAATTAGTGGACTTTTTAAGCCATGAGATTTACTTTTCACCCATTATTTCCTTTCAAGGAAATTTTTAAAGATCATTTTTCTTTTTTCCCTTCAATGCTTTAGCGTCGTCATCATTAATCCTTAAGGTACATTTTATTCTAAGTGACAGTGTCGGTGAGCGGAACGCTTTGTTTGATTATTTAATCTTACCGCTGTATACTTATCTTTAGTACGAGGCATATCCAGAAAGTAAGTGTACTGAATTTTTGTAGGTTACAATTTTTTTTATTTAAACAAAAAAATTACGTGGTTACCGTAGTACATATGTAAGCTATTTTTCGACATAGTCGCCATTCCTCTCAATGCAGGTGGTGAAGCGGGGTATCAACTTTTTGATGCCTTTCTCGAAGTAGGTTCCCGCCAACCCCTCCGTCCACTTATTCACCTCCTCCTTTACCTCCTCGTCGGTTGAAAACCTTTTTCCACCCATATGCAGCTTCAGGGAGGTAAAGAGATAGTAATCTGAAGGTGCTAAGTCAGGGGAATGCGCGGGATGGTTCAGGACATCCCATTTAAACGAGGCGAGCAGTTCCTTCGTGGCGTTGGCCGTGTGTGGTCTGGCATTGTCGTGCAGCAGGCAGACTCTCTTTGTCAGCATGCCTCTCCTCTTGTTCTGAATCGCCCTCCGCAATTTTTTTAGGGTCTCACAGTACCTTGCAGAGTTGATGGTCTCCCCTTGAGGCATATATTCAATTAAAATTATGCCTTGACAGCCCCAAAACACGGATGCCATGATTTTCTTGGCTGAAATTGTGGTTTTGAACTTTTTGGCGGAGGGTGAAGAGTTGTGACGTGACCGTTTTTAAACTCGCGACACCACTTGTACACACTCGTACGAAACCTCAACCGGAGGTTTTCCCTTCCAAACGAGATAACGGATGACGCCGCGTATTTCGCACTTGGCGGGAGATTGGGATGACATTTTTCACGAAACGTGTTGTCGCGTCGACACTTCTAAACGTACTGACCTCGAACCGGTCTCGTTGCGGAGGGGAAGGGTCAGGCTACACGGAGTGTAGCCAACGTGTCGAAAATAAAATCCATCCGGTCGTGAGAGCCTCAGTACACTTACTTTCTGGATACGCATAGTACAATATACGAGTATTAACACTGAGTGTTAAATCACATTATTTTTATGATTAGTGATGTGTAATGATTGTGAAATATCATTTTTGCAAGAAACTAAACGATTTGAAGCTTTTGAAGTGTAAGTGTAATGATAATCATCATCACCATCATTGCTACGCAGTCGAGGATCTCCTCGCCATCCCAACGTCAATTCAATTGGAAAGCGAAGTTGTGGCGTGGAGTTTTTTTTTGTAAGTGAGCCGTTGTACACCAGTATACTCACCGGCCACACCGATGTACTGTATTTGATGACGCACTGAAATGAGACGATTGGAGCACACTGGTATGTTATTTTTATGAAAGAATAGAATATGTCCGAAGTAATAGGTATCCTTATACTTCCGAATACTAGGCGGAAAAAATGTCTGCGTCCTTTGAGGGAAGTAGCACTGCGCGGGGCGTAATGATAGATATACATACGTAGTATGGTCTTAAGTACTTTTTAAAAAGGATTCCAGTTTGGTTTTCACTTAAGGCGTCTTTAACGTTTTTTTGGTTAGTTGGAAGTTATTGCCACATGGAGCTAAGCCCGCTAGGTTGTACTATATACAATGAAATTATAATACAATACATAATAAGTTAAAGTACTGCACCACATCGGATTTTACAATTAAAATTTGATACGCGTACCCTCAGGAGTATTTAAGAACACGCATTATTTCTTTATATTCTGAAATGATGTTAATTGAATATCGCACGATTATCAAATTTCTTTCAAAAGAAAGGAAAAACTGGTCAAAATTAAACGACGTTTAGATGCTGTCTAAGAAGAATCTTATTCATCAGATTCCACAGTGAAAGTTTGTACTTAGGCAGAGAACAGTTGCACTTAGGCAGATAATCTTTTGGAGATAATTATCGTCAAGGCAGACTAATAAGTCCACACATTCCTACAACGTGTACATACCATACTGGTGAGTTTACTGTTTTTTTTTAAATACAATCTAAATTAATTAACCTAATATTCATGGCTTACAAAATAGTTTTATTTATGAAGTTAGAAATCAAATCTGCCATGGTTATTTTCTATTTTCTATACCAAAATCATATTCAATCTTATTTACTTTAAAATTTCCATATCATAAAATGATGAAAACTCAACAATCCTCTTGCTTACTATTAGTCAAAAAGTTTTGAAAGCGGAAATGAAAATACATTTTTTTTGGGGGGAAATCACTTTTATTGCTCAGTGTAGTCTCCCATAAGATCAATACACTTGGTCCAACGATCTTCCAACTTTGTTGTCCCATCACGGAAGTGGCTTTCTGGAAGGTCTGCAAAATACTCCTCTACGACGGCTATAACCTCTTCGTTTGATGAAAAATGCTTTCCACGAAGAAATTTTTTGAGGTGTGAGAACAGCCAGAAGTCAGAAGGAGCTAAATCTGGCGAAAAGGGTGGATTTTGCAACAATTCGTACCCCAATTCACTGATTTTCGCGATGGTTTTTTGAGCTGTGTGAGCAGGTGCATTGTCTTGATGAAAAATGATTTTTTTCTTCTGCAAACCGTGTCTTTTTTCACAATTTTTTTCATCCAACTGGTCCAAAAGGTCACAATATTAATCAGAATTGATTGTTTTACCAGTTTGGAGATAATTTATTAATAAAATTCTTTTTGCATCCCAAAAAACTGACGCTAACACCTTTTTGGCCAATTTCTGGACACGAACTCGCTTCGGAGCCAAAGTGCCTGGTTCACACCACTCCTTAGCCTCTTGTTTTGATTCAGGATCATAGTGGTAGACCCAAGTCTCATCCATAGTGATGAATCGACGCAGAAAATCCTTTTTATTCTTTTGAAATTGCTCCAAATGTTGCTCAGAAAGTCGCATTCGAACGTGTTTTTGTTGCATTGTTAGCAAATGCGGCACCCATTGTGCACACAGTTTTTTGAAACCCAAAACTTCAGCCAAAATATGCCATGTTGTTCCATGTGAAATGCATATGGTGTCAGTTATCACATCCACAGTCGATCGATGATCTTCCAAAACCATATCCTGTATTTTCGCTATGATTTCTGGTGTTGATGCACTTTTTGGACGTCCTGAGCGTGGATCGTCTTCAACGCTTGTACGGCCACGCTTAAACTCCAGAACCCATCGGTGAACGGCTTGAAATGAAAGAGAAGACTCTCACCATCTTAATACTTTCACCATCTTTGCATGGATCTCAGTAGCCGATAAACCTTCCAAAACAAAGAATTTAATCACTGCACGATATTCGGATTTTTCCATTGTTAAAAAATACACTGACACGTCAACTTCAAATGGCTTGTAAACAAAGAATGAATTGACAGATCGAAATGAAATTTTGAGGGCGTTCTTATGAAAAATGAAATATTAAAATGGCGTAGAAATTTTGGTTTTTCTACTGCTCCATAGATGTCGCTTTCAAAACTTATTGACTAACCTATTAGTTGTAGAAATTTCTGCAGCACCAACAAATTAATAGAATGATGACTTTCTTAGCGTAGTTCTTAAGACACATGTCATTCAGCCTTAAGGGTTGCGGGTTATACAGTATTACACTTTCTTTTCATATATTATAATCCGGCTGGCTTATTATGTGGCATTGTCATGTGTATTACCATGTGGCAATATCTTTCAAACAACCAGAAATATAATTAAGAGGTCTTAAGTAAAATATCAGATCAGAACCCGTTTTAAAAATCTGGGTTCCAACGGGAATCGAACTCGCGACCTCCGGGCAGCGAAACAAATGCCTTACCAACTAGGCCATTAGGTCATCCTAGGTCAGCCAGGTTAGGCTCTCATTGAAAACTTGATTTTCAATATGGGTTTGACCGGGTTTTCTTTTAAAGCTTGATAAACAGCTTTTTGGTTGTTTGAAAGATATTCACCAAATGTAGCGTTTATAATAAAATAGTAACACAAAAGATTTTAACATTGAGTGTTTTATACTGAGACTTTCGTTGTATACAGTGCAACCTGACGGACTTATGGCCATGTGGCAATATTTTCCCACTAACCAGATAAATATCTAAAAATTCGAATTCGAATCCTTTTAATAAAAACTGAGTTCCAACAAGAATCAAACCCGCAACCTCCGTGTTGGGAGACAAGCGTCTCACTAACTATATCACGGAGGGCATCCTCTTTATGAAAACAATAAATTCTTTGAGGGTAAAGTAACAAAAGGAAAGATTTATTTGTCTCTATTATATGACAAATAGCGTGTAAAGGATTTCTTAAAACTTATACGGTAGCAATTCAATGCAAAAATATAAATTCGATGAAAATAAGATCTGAAGTTATATACGGCTTCAAAACTCTACCGCAAGTTGGACACGGATGCCATTATACCAAGATAGCACGCTTACTATTATTCTACCGAGAAGGAACGTGATCTCTCCGTATCACTCCAGCTTACCCTTATCAACTACAAATTTCAGTAGCTAAAATAATTTTTGAAACTTTACAGTCAATTCATTTATATCAGCGATTCTCAACGGAAACAGATCGCCCCCTTGGGGGTTGAATTATATTTTAAAGGAAGTTGAGGTTTACAGAATTAAGATTAGGGGAGGCATATAATTTTAAAGGGGATCATTGTGATATTTATCAAATATTCCAATAATAAAAAATATCCGCCTGACCAAATAACTCATTATAAACTTCGTTCGTCTCACAACTGCGGAAAAGTGTCTTTATCATACTAAAATAATTTAGTCTATGTTGTTCAATTACAAGAATGATATTTTTTTTGTATGAAATAAAAATTAATTAGAAAATTATGAAGCAGTAGCAAATAAATTAAAATTTCCATATTATTTTAAAGCTAGTATAAAAATATTAAATGGGAACGTATGCGAATTTCTGTATATCTATGACATGGTAGTGTAAGCGAAGGATGAAGATGAATTACAGAGTTTTATAAGTAAGTTGTATGAGAGAGGCTAAGAGATAGATCTGAGAAGTAAGTTGTATGAGAGAGGCTAAGAGATAGATCTGAGAATGAATATTACGAAATCTAAAGACATTGTGACAAAAAAGTATGATAGAAAACGTAAATGCAATATATGGATGAACTATGAAAGATTGGAACAAGTTGAGGATTTTGCTTTTTGGTTAGTATTTTCTCTGTTGATAAGAGATTTTATAGGAATATCGAACGGCGTCTATAGTAGAAGATTAATTTGCTATTTAGTTAGTATTTTATCTGTTGATAAGAGATTTTATAGGAATATCGAACGGCATCTACAAGATTAATTTGCTTTTTAGTTAGTATTTTCTCTATTGATAAGAGATTTTATAGGAATATCGAACGGGATCTACAAGATTAATTTGCTTTTAAGTTAGTATTTTCTCTGTTGATAAGAGAGTTTATAGGAATATCGAACGGCGTCTAGAAGATTAATTTGCTATTTAGTTAGTATTTTCTCTGTTGATAAGAGAGTTTATAGGAATATCTAACGGCGTCTAGAAGATTAATCTGCTTTTAAATTAGTATTTTTTCTGTCGATAAGAGAGTTTATAGGAATACCGAACGGCGTTTGGAAGATTAATTTGTGTACTTTGAGGTGGTTTGGCCACTTAGTACCCATAAGTGGAAGTCTAATAAATCAAATATATTTTTGTGCAAGTTTGCGTGATAGAGAAATACCGAGGAAAGTATGGTTAAATCAAGTGAATGATATTTAAAAAACAAAAACGTAGAAATCAGAGAAATTGTATGAGCTGTTTGAGAAGGTGTAAGGATATGTTAGAGTTGAAGAATTTGTGTTAGGGTAGAAAAATCTGATGCATTATTTTTTCTACTTATCCCGACATGAACCTGGGGGGTAGATTAATTAATGTTTTAGTGGAAGATTTTGTTGTATTCCGTACGTTGCAAGAATTAAATTTCTAATTGTATGCTTGGGGAGCTTGGACTTATTCTAAAATGCTTCAAGGAGGCATTGGTCTTTAAAGATTGGGCATCTCTGGTGTATATTCAAGATAGCTACGTCAACTGTCACGAGAGCTCTCTGTTAAATCTTTTGACTAAGCTTTTTTATGACTTAGCGCAACGCAAAGCATTACTCCCTTCTATCAGCCTGTCCAAACCGTTTGTTTATTTTTACTGTCAGTCTAGTGAATGTTTCACACGCAATCTAGCACAGTAAATAACAATGATCACAATAGAACGCTTACAAGGAGTAAAAAGTGATTCTTTCAGACAAGTCTTTCTTTGCATGAAACCCATTAAAATTGTCACTATTCAAACCTCAAATAAAATAAATTTACTTTAAAGGAAAAAATAAACCATGGAAAAAAAATTATCTAAGATTTATATTTAGAAATAGGTAGGTTTTCAATTATCCAGTTTATGGAACATTTCTAGTGTAACATTTTTTCTCGTTAGTAATGCGATATTTTTTTGTAAGTGAAACAAACACTGAGAAAAAAATCTTGCAAACAATATAAATATTTTTACAGCGTTTGACGTTAACTCGATTTTCCGAAAATATTGAGAAAATAATTTATTAAATCGTGTGATATTTCGTTTTAAACTTACAAAACGTTAGCAGCAACATCAACAGAGATGACTTCATGTATTGCTTTCAATTTTGGGAAGAACCAGGTGAAATAACAAGTAGATGAATTCGAAATTGCCGTGTAACGATGTACGTGATGCGCTCGCCGGGTTTTGCATTGGTTGCCTCAGCATGTTTACATTGCGGTCGTGAGAACAGGTAACTGAACGAGCCAAACATCTGTTCATGTTTAGTCATAGTACAAGTGGCTAGGAGTTTCTTATGTGCATACTATATTCAGTATTTTTTTTATATTGCTTTTTTATTAAGACTACAACTTTACACAAGAATTCCCTCCTAAAAAACATTTTAAACTAATTGGTTATTGTTACGAGTATCTAGTATTTCATTTAATCAACACCACGAGAATGTTATGCAGAAGACAAGAAACTACTTTATCAAAATTCTTGATTGAATCAAATCATATTGTATTGTTTACTCATCCCCTAAAGTTATGTAAATTATTGTTTGACAATTGTTTCAAGTTTTGACTGACACTATACAGCTAGATAATTAAATCCTCTTTCGAGAATTTCTACGCCACAATGTATAATATAACATGAAACACTTGTTCCAGCAGTTACATTACAATATAGGTTTATCGTGTATTGTACAGTTTCATATTATTGTATATAATACCAGATGATTCGTTTTGCCTTTTTTATTTATATTTTTGTAAGTTTATTTATTTTCAAATTTCTAGTTAAATGTATGATTGATTCACCTTTTTTTTATAAATATATTTTGTTTAGTTAAAATAACATTCACTGAAAAGGTAAAAAGTACAATCTTCCTTATTTTGCCATACAACAGTTAAAAATCCCTTCCTGCACTGACCGTTAGAATCAGGTAAATTTAGTTTATGTGTGAAAGGAAATAATATTTCCCATTTTATAGTACCTTGCAGATGCTCTACCATTTTTTCTGGAATAAATTGCGTCATTCTATAAGAAATATTTCATTAGATGCTGACTATAAATAAAAAAATAATTTATAAGTTTTTAGTCACAGATAATATAAATATAATGGTAACAAGAATTTTTATTTTATCTCTATAACTCAGAGCCAAGATACTTACAAGGCCGTTTTTCTCAGAAAATTTAATTTAAATCTGAAAAACAAACAATTATACCTACAAAAAACTTAATACGAGTACTTCATATAATCGTAATAAGGTCCAGCAATTTTCGCCCCAAGATTATAAAAAAAGTTATGCTTCCGGGCCCATCGAATGTTCTATTTGCAATATGGTCACCCTGTAGTTTAATACGTTTTTTGGTAACACTGAAAACTATTCTAAAGTTTTGTTTTCAAAATTGTATAATACTGAGGAGAACTAAAAAACAATAATTAGTGGTCAAGTTGGCACACTATGGTAGATGAACCAATTCATGAAAACCACAGTGTTGAATAACAACATTTGGTGCAATAGACATGGGCACTAGCGCATTGTTGTGCGGTTTTTCATGGCATCTTTGAATTTGCATGTTAATGACGCATAACACTCGTCATAAATTGTATTCAGGGGAGCACAAACAAGTCTTGTTTGTGCTCCCCTGAAGATGAGGCGAAAGCCTTAAAACCGGTAGGGTTATACCGTTACAAAAAAGTGGAATAAACAGTGTTTGATAAAAATAAATTACAATGTCTTTAAACCTCCACAACGTTAATGCCTTAACTATAAACAACTTACAATATTTTTACTTACACTTAAACTGTAATAATACATGTCTTTTTGTTTTATTGGAAGTAAGTATGAGAAAATCGGGTTTATACAATACGTATAACATATTATATTCATATCTAAAATGAAAAACCAGATTTTTTATTTTGTGGCAAATATTTTATAAATCAGGCATGTTTTTAATTTCTTTCCCTATTATGTATTATATTGTCAATATAAACAATATTTATGTTAATTTGTTTTCTTGTTTAGAATTCCTTGTTAAAATCCTCTTTCTTAGATAAATTGCAGTTATTTTTAACAGTTATTTTTTTAACATTCGAATATGAAATTTTAAAACTAGCTGTATATTTTATTGAAATTATAACACTAGTTATATTATAAAACTAATATGAAATTATAAAACTAGCTATATATATATTACCGAATTGACTATTGGCTTTTTTGGACCGTGGTGATCCAGAGAGGTGCTACTTCTCCGAATCTCTTTGCTACCCAGAATCAAGGTGCAATACTATAGTTATCTCCCCCGTGTGATAATTTTTTTTCTCATTTACAAATTGTTAAAAATTCATTGCAACATTTACTTTGGACTGCACTAAAGAATGTCAGAACTCCTTATCTTACACTTGATCGAGCAAAATGTAAGTTTTTACCAAATATACAATTTTAAGAGAATAAGTATGAACAAGGTTTTTTAGCTTATCTCATTTATTTGGCATCGCTTTACTCGAGTTTTGACTAAGTAGAGATATACGGAATATTACACATAAACCGAAGAATTATCCATTCATTTCATTCTCGGTAAGACGGAAAGAGAATCAAAAGACTTTATCAGAAATTGTAACAAAAAATAGGCAGCCAAAATATTCGGTTGTAAAATAAACACCATATGAATAATGTAATTTTCCATGTTGAAGTTTTTGTCCAACAAACAATAAAATTTATATCTGTGGTGTGTGTTAATTTTCCAATTATGTTAAAGAATTATACTTTAATGTTTTCAATTCAAATTGTATCATATTTAATAACGCTTTCATTTTATACAATACATATTGATGAGTACATTGACATGTGTCAATAAACCCATGAATTTGTATTGTGTTGACTGAACCCCTATTTAAAAAAAGGTATCAACAAGAATCAAACCCACAACCTCTGGGCTGGATGATAGGTATTTTAACAAATAAGCCACAGGGGGGTATGCACAGGGGGCTGTTTAAAAAAAACCATATACTCGTAATACTTTACGAATTGATAGAATGTATGCATATAGTATATTTTGTCATGTATTTTCTTTTTTCATATATCTTGTTACGTATTGTATATCTTGTCATGACTTTTCTTTTGTTTTTTTTTTTCTTTATGCATATATTATATTTTGTCATGTATTTTCTTTTTTCATATATCTTGTTATATATTTTATATCTTGTCATGACTTTTCTTTTGTTTTTTTTTCTTTATGCATATATTATAGTATATTTTGTCATGTATTTTCTTTTTTCATATATCTTGTTATGTATTTTATATCTTGTCATGACTTTTCTTTTGTTTTTTTCTTTGTGCATATATTTTGTCATGTATTTTCCACTCTTTAATTGCCTGTGTTTTTTAAATTTTACCCACTTTTAGAATCGGGTTTATGTTTTCCTTGATTTAACCGCATGATGAAGAGTTTTTCATTCCTTTATATTCATAAAATTCGTATACAAACTTTATTTATCTATGAAGAAAACGTTATATAAGCGATAATAAGAACACTTTCCTTGTCACTAAAGACAAAGGAGAAATGTGTATTCATGCGAAATGTCAAAAACACAACCAAGATACTGAGTTGAGCGACACTCAAGAGAAATATTTTTACAAATATTTTATTATTAGTTTGCGCAGTAGTTTTTCGTGTTTTCGGCTAAATATCTGTTATGTTTGATAAATTTGAAATAGTCCTAAAATAAATTTATATATGATATATTTTAAAAGCTTACATATCAAAAAACTTGCATACATTATCTTGCATACAAACGGGTATTTGATAAATAGATACAAAATGACAACTTTATTTTTTTTAAATATCAAAGTTTTTAAAAGTTCCGGTGTAAATAAATTTTAAAACTTACGGATTATGTCGTAAAGGGTCTTTCAAATTGTGTTGTTTTTTTATTCTAATTTGTTTAATTCTTGAATAAAACACACAATTTGCTTTGATTTCAATTTTTTTTATCGGTCATTGAAGTATAATGTATAATAACATTTAAACACAAAAAAAAAACAATATTCTTGCAGCTGCACAGATGTCCACTCTTTTGTCAAAAGTTTCGATGACATTTCGGCATAATTGCGGTTCTAACTTATCAATAACGTGAACATTTTCGTTCTTTAGTTCAGGAATTGATTGAGAATCATTTTTATAGACCTGGCTTTTCACGTAACTCCAGAGAAAATAGTCCGACTTTCACCGGCTACTCTCCACTCAGCTGACTGCCGATTTAATTCCGGAGTATAATGGGGGATCCAGTTTCATCCATTATCACATACCGACGCAAAAACTCCTATTTAGTTCGCGTAAACAGTGCCAGACAGCACTCTGAATCATCGATGCATTGTTGTTTCTGTTCCATTGTGAGCAAACGCGGTACCCATTTCGAAAAAAGCTTTTTCATGACCAAATGTTCATGCAAAATAGTGTAAACACTACCAAATGATATCTTCAGGATGTCAGTTATCTCACGCAACTTTACTTTGCGGTTTTTATATCACAATTTTGAGTTTTTTTTTTAATGTTTTCTGGTGTAACAGCCTCATTTGGACGACCAGAGCGTTCAGCATCATTTGTGTCTGTACGACCGCGTTTGAAATCAACATACCACCGACAAATGGTTGTTTTTGACGGAACAGAGCCCGGATAACACTTTTTAAGCCATCGTTGAGTTTGAACGGTATTTTTCCCATTAAAAAGCAATGTTTTATCAACACACGAAATTCGGTGTTTTCCATTGTTTTGAGAATAGCAAAAGTAGCGTCACTAAAACCACTGTAACTCAATGACACAATGTCATGAAAGTTTGACACGTAACTTCTAAAAGTTAGTACTAATTAAAAATGATTTGTTATTAGAGGCGCCATCTGTTCGTTAGTCCCGGGACTTATTGATCGATGTGTTACAGTTTGTTAAAGACAATTTTATAGAAAATAGCAGAAAAAATCGTGAGATATGTACTTTAGACACATAAAAAAATTAAAACAGCATAATAACCAAACAAAAATATATATGTTTATCTAAATTTGATGAAAAATTAAAAAAAAGTTGACCGGGAAAGATTCAAAACAGATAAGAGAGACTGTTACACAGAGATATGCGTGGAAAACAAAAAAAAAGCACATTTAACGCAATATTTGAATGAAGACAACGCAGAAGATGTATATGTGGATGAAAAGAATGAAGATTGATTCTATCTTCCTACATGAACAGGCATTAATTCATATTATACCCTACAATTTTTCCCACTTAGCGATGCTGAAAATATTACGTTATCCCCCAGTAAGTCAGGCCTTCGAATTTTAAAACCGCTGGAGCAGGCACGGACAATCCTGCCAGAAAGAAAACAACACACATACATCTAGAGAGTATGAGTATTGTTACAGGACGAAATGTTTTATTATTGTGACTCTATTTTTTCTGAACTGGACTGGACCGTGACCCTACTTTTTTTTTCGAGTACCATCAGGCATTGTATCCAAAACCTCCAAGTATTAGACACTATAGTTCGGAAATTCTAGGATGAGTCCTGTGACAGCTCACAAATTTGCCCCTATACAACCTTGTAACGATGTTCAGTAATTTTAATTATTTTATCAACTTTAATATAAGCCTCAATTCTAATAAATAGAAAGTTATTTAGGTAAATATATTAAATAAGGTTGTATTGGGGTAAATTTGTGAGCTGTCACAGGACTCATCCTAGAATTTCCGAACTATAGATATATTGCTATAGTATTCAATACATATTTTCAACAATTTGAGGCGCTATTGTTAAATAAAATATTGAATTTATGAAAAGTAATTGAGTGGCAACATTATTTATATTCCTTATTTCACGAAAAATCAAACGAACGAAAAATACTCGCATATATTTAAAATAGGAATCAAGCTTAGAAATATAAATTAAGGCATTTCCAAATATACCAACGTGAATTTAATAAAAATATATTTATAAAAAAATATAAATTGATTCTTGTTAGCTATGCCCACGTGTTTTGTGTTATTTCGATAATTTTTCCAATTAAATTTTACGGAACTTTTGTGAAGACTTTGAAGAGTTAAAATACAAAGTCCAATTTATGATACTTGGAACGCAAGTCAATCATTTTTGTTTATTAACCCTCATTTATTAGTATTGCGTTAAATAAATATATCAACATGCGTAGGATATTTTTTATTTCGATGAAATTAATGACAACATATTCTTGGTACTTAAATATTTAAAACATATTTGATGGCATCTCAATGAGTGTACCAACGTTTATAATTTTAACTCTCTTATTTAGCGCCTGTGCTCTTATTTCATTTTCATTATTTTTTCTACCATTTGGAAAATATACATTTTCTACGACCTTGCAAGTTTATAAAGGCATCCGTCAGGGTTGCATTTGTCTCTGAACTATATTTTATATACTATAGTATATGGAGAAAATATCTTAAAAGTATGAGATGGATTAAATAGTGGAATAATGAAAGAAGATCGTAAACTATTCAAGAGAAAATTAACATAAAATATAGCTGTGTTTCATTCTTGATTTTTCTTTTCCTTTCCTCTTCCCCGTCCCTTCCTTTTCTTTTGATTGATGATATCTCCCTTAATATGAAAAATATTGTTCGGGTGATTGCCCATCTTTGTGGAGTTTATAGATATTTGTTGTGCTCACTTATGTGTTAATGGATTTCGTGGTAGTCATTTGAATGATTTATGCGACCATGTAACTCGCTTTATTTATTTTTGTCTGGTTGGTTGAAAGAGATTGACGCCTGGTAATAAGCCCGCCAGATTGTATTTGCAATAAAAGTGTTTAACAAAAATAAAATAAATAAACATTGAAATAATTTAGAGTAAGATTAAAACATCAATTTCGGACTGATTCAATCAGCTGACAGAAAACAATACCCTTGGAAACTACGAGTATAAGTAGGTCGACAAACATATTAACTTATGAATACTAATAAAATGAAATAGAGGTTATGAAGCAGAGACTCGGAGACGAATTAATTTGGCATAATCAGCAATGGTTAGACTGATAAAAGTATAGAGTATATATCGTAAATTTTAGTGTTTCGATGGGAAGGTGTCAGGATTTGGTACTTGTTCTGCTATGATCAACCATTTAATTTATTAAAGTCATAAATAGCTATTAAAATTTCATTCATGGTATATATCGTGAGGATGATGTGCATTTTTATGTAAACAAATTTTGAGTGGAGCGTGTTAGACTAATATGACTAACGTGTTCCCATCGGTCCAGAGCTATTAAGTATGTAGGATACCTACCTAAATTAATAAATAAATAAATAATTGTCAAAATAAATAAGTGAATTGTTAAACATAATTAAATTAAATTAATTATTGTTAAAATAGCAAACATACAGGGTCAATGACCGATGAAGTATTCATAGATTGTTACACGCTAAGAACAACAACAATGTTTACTATTTTTATAGTATCTGCGATTTGTCTAGCCATCTCCAAATACAAATAAATAAGCTACCGCCAATTCACGCGCCAGAGTAAGACAGAACATGTAGCGCGAACTGGCTCACTCATTTGTATAAATTACCCGCGCGCCGAGAAATAAAAATATTAGTATTGTCATTCATTCAGCTGTCAAGACTTGAATTATTTACCCGCTGTCACTTTCGTTTTTTATCCGCATTCCTGAGTATTTATAAATAAACAAATATAAATCAAGATCATCACGACATATCAAGATAAGCAATCCGCTATAAGTATGTCTTATGTAAACAAATTTTAAGAGAACCGTGTGAAACTGATATGACTAACGTTTTCCCATCGGTCCAGAGCTATTAAGTATGTCTTATATAAACAAATTGTGGAATTTATGATTCTGTTATAGTTAATAAATTTCGACAATGATCTCTAAGATTATCACAGCTTGTCACGGTCGATCGTGGGATTGTTTTGATTCAAATTTTCTTAACGCTTTCACACAGTTGTGTGGCCGTAAATCTTACAATTGACGTTCTATAAGGAATTTTTATTGTGACGTCAGAATCTCGCGAGCTATATAGGCCATACGCTATCCTCGCCGCGGCTCTTCTTGGTATCGATCTCGTCCAGTTAAAAGCTGTCATACTTATCACTGGTCGCTGTAACTTAAAAAGAAAAGTGAGATAAAAGTAGTAAAACAATCGGTATATACGTCTAAATACCACTATTAATCTGATAAGAAACATGGACGCTGAGAAAAAAAAGGGATTTGATGTATGTTTTCGAGATGGGATTAAGGTGGCAATGCTTTGTGTTTCATGGAATCTAAGGCACACCAAGATATCTCTCCTCTAGGATATTTAGGTCAAAGAAAGCTTATTAATGAAGTGAAAAAATATTACTTGGGACGTTAGTTAAAACAGATTAAGACAATTTGAAGATTTTGACCGTGACTGGCAATGTTGAGGAGCGGCAAGCAATAGGATGATATCCAGCAATGTGGTTAGATCAAATAAAAGAGATGACAAGTTCCTCATTGAGCGTTACACTCATTATGACGCAAAACCAGAGAGAGCGGAGGTGAATCATCCGCTCAGACCCATACCTCTAGGAAACCACAACATTCAGTTATAAGCAAAACGAATAGGAAGGAGATAGAAATATTTATATATTGTTGAGTAAAAGATTCCATTATTGATATTGACGGAATGTAATTGTATGACATATGTACATTAGGGTGTCCCTTATTTGGTCTAAAAAAAAAATTTTGCGATTTTTTTTGCTCTCACCCCCTAAATATTTACCATTTGGTTTGATTTACTCAAAAACAAAATTTTATTTCAATACGATGACGTTAACCCGTGCCGACTTGAGCGCCAAATTTGAATGTTAGGAATTATAGGTTTATTAGTTCTAAGTCAGTGTATTGATGAACGTATATGTCAACACCTTTTTGCTATATTTAAGAAACAATATTAATATGTTCACATTTCAATACATAAATCAATTATAACCCATTACCATCATACGAGGTGTGACACGCCCGTTCAGCTCCACCGGCTTCTTAAAGAGGCAAGTACTTTTTAAATCTCAGGGATTCGTTGGATTCCTTTAACTCTGTGTAACTCTTTCTAACTCTCAGCGGGACAAGGTGATACAATTAAACAAGAAACAATTTTAAAACAAACAGTTTATTATTTTATGGAAAAAGAAAAAAATATTAAAAAAACTTGAACGAATGTCAAAAAAAAAAGTTTAAAGTTGGCTACAAAGATTGTGTTGTCGATAGCAAAAGGGGATTTCAATAACAATTAGAATTAAAGTTGAGGGATGGTTAAAATGTGCGGACGAAATCCAGCATTAAATACAAGGAATAATCTTCACCGATAATTTGAAGATGACGTCGTGAAGTTCTGCGATATATGAGGAAAACGAGTCTGGCAGTCTTCCGTACAAACACCGTTTCTGGAGAGACGTCTTAACCGCTTCGAGTCTGGTCCCCAAAAAAGAGGACTGCCCGTGAATTTCTCCTCTTTTATAGCCACATCGCTAGAAAGAGAAGCTACATGTCTTCCTTCTCACTTAGAAAAATACTATAGCCGTTTGGTAGACCCGAGATTATTTGAAGGACAATTGACATCGGTATTTCTATACAATTCAGCAAAAAAAAGGGTCGTAGTCTAGACAGTCTTTATTACCTTATCTTGAGCAATGGATTTTTTTTATGATACTTCGCTTTTGTCTTCTCACAATAGGACCGTAGGTCTTATTCCTTAGCCGATACCGCTGGCCTTACAATTTCCATCTTTACAATAGAAAATAACTACGAAGTAGATTTTATTATAGACCCTTTTTATTTTTAAACAAACAATGACCATGGAATTCTTTACAATTAGGAATATGGTCTTGTACTCCGAGGCGGTGACCACCTAAGAGATCCTTTTTATTTTATTGACTTAATCTTACCGACAGTATTAAAAAATATACTAAAATATTTTGTTTCCAGTTACTAACCGAGACACGTGTTTCATAAAGCATGATATGTCAGGAATTTAATATCGGGGATGTGAACTATGCAATTTATCAAATACAGTCCTGACATATAATATCTTACTTTTTTTAAGTTCAATACATTTTTGGTCTTTAGAGTGCACGGTTTTTATGTATTCTTGTGGATACTTTCTTTTCAGTGTTTCTATCTTAAAATGTGGGTATGGTCTACGATGTTCTGGAACACAACGCAACACAAATTGCTTTTGCTCTTCATCGACTGTCAATAGTCCATGAAAATCTTGCATTAATTTAACACGCCATTCAACAGTCATTTACAGCTTTTAACTCCTTAACTATCATTTTAGCTTCTTAATATGAAGTGTTGCTCATCCATGTTGAAGGATTTTCTTGAATAAAACTAGTACCCATCTTCAGGCGAGAGAACAGATCTCTGCTCTTAGTAGACACGAAGTCATCTATTGTTTTCTCGGAAATGAAGATAATTTTAGTTTTTTTTGCAGTCTCCTCCCAAAAAAATTACAAAGAGCTCTTTGAGTTCCCGGCAATAACCTCTCAGTAATGGTTTATTTTATTTACTTTCATAGAATTCTAACACTTCCTTAATTTCCGACTCGTTGAAAAATACTTCTACATTCTTTATGCTTCTTTGAAAATGATTTGCATTGATACTTTTCCAGCTCTCCCTTAAATGTTAAAAAAGTGGTATGTCAAGACTGCTTATTACATCATGTACTTTGCATTCAAATACACATCGTAAAAAAAGTTCATATATATGATGACGAAGATGTTCATATATATGTGGATTTCATGAAAATGTCTTATCTGAATCTTCAGATTATGGAAAAGGAGGTACACTAGAAGATGTAGATGCTGCACATTGTTGTTTCTCTAACCTTTTCTCTTTTTCTAATTTTCTTTGCCTCGCCGAGCGAGTTTTCGGTCTACTTCTGATAGGTAGCCTTTACGTCCAGGCTCTCTCTCTCTGTTGAAGTAAAAACTTCCTTTCTCCTTCCAACTTTAATATTTGTAGAGCATTGGCATGCGCAATATCAAATAAATTGTCAAAACTAATTCTAAACTCTCCTTCACGGCGCTTAAAAAAATTTTTAGAATTTTTTTGCAATTTTCTCCACTCCGAATGCAAGTTAATAAGTTTTTGTGAACAATTTTGAACAGATCTTGTCGTAATTCTCGCTTTCTCCCAAAATATCACGCACTCACGAACCACAAGATTAGCACTTACACTGAAACAAGATTAGCACTTACACTAATTTTACCTCCCGTTTGTTATAAAATAAAACTTCCAGCACTTGTCTATTTGTTGGTAACTTGTGCCCTATTATTTGGTGTTTTATATATCCTATTAAAAACACACGTTTCCTGGCACTGCGTAATTGATGTGACATAATGTTATGGTAGCAAGCCAAAAACACATGCTACACGCTTGATAACAGATAATGAACTGAATGCACTGCACGTGCCACGTACTAGAGACCTGACTTAGCGTGACAAGTTCGGCCATGTTCTTCATGCGAGTTCGCGCTCAAGTCGGCACGGTTTATAATGCTTCGATCACAACAAAATTTTTTGTAGACATGTTTTAGAGTCATTCAAACAAAATTGGAGGGTGAGCGTTCAAAAATTATGAAGTCAGAAAATAAGGGACACCCTAATGTACATACATACCCTCACACTATTGGACGGTCTGTTTTCTATGTTACCACAGGATAACATAGAAAACAGACCGTCAAATTTTCCTATCTTGACACACACACGCCAATTTTCAGTATCAACACATCCATACACCTTCTTACATAACTCATAAAATTTCTCTAACTTTCTATGTTTCGTTCTTTCAAAATTGTATTCACTTGATCCAACCAAATTTTCCATGGTCTTTCTTTCCAACGCCTTTCACTCACATTTACGTCATGTTTGTTTTGTTAACCTTTTTTCATTAATTAGTTCCACATGCCCAAACGATCTCAAAGAGCACTTTTTCATCTTACTCAACACATAAGCTTTATATTCATCCCTTATCATTTATCTTCGTTAAGAAGGATACCAAACGGCGTATAAAAATGGAAAAAAAATTAATGGGCACTAAAACATATATACTTGAACTGGACAGTATCGAAACCTGTTGCAGTATTAGGACAGTAACAAAATCCGAACGTTATCAAAATATGTGAACTATCGTCGAAAGATGACAGTCCACAACAGTATTTTTGCACCAACTATGAGTATGGTAGTGAAAAGTAGACGAGGAAAAATACTACAGTGGAACCTCTCATAACGAGAATAATTCGTTCCAGAATCTTACTCGTTATGCGAAACAATTTTTCCCATATGAATCAATGTAAAATAAAATAATGCGTTCCATGCCGAAAAAAATACTCATTTTTTTTAATTTTGAACGTTTATTCAAATAAAATTACATACTTATAAATTGTTAAGGAGCGTAACAACCCGGAATACGATTTCGATTTGCAAAAAACAATAAAAAAATCGAAATAACTAGTTTTTTATTTATGAATTTATGGCAAATAATTAATTCTTTTTTACTAGAAGTAAAATCCGGTAACCCTCAGAATCTATGAGCTTCTTATAGTCGCTGATGAAGTTCTCTGCTGCCTTTGTGTCAGAGCTTGCTGCTTCACCATGCCTCACAAAGCTGTGGATGCCGGTTCTTCTCTTAAATTTCTCGAACCATCCATCCATGAACTTCCCTTAAATTGTACTTCTTTTTCGGCAGTTGACGATGGCGTCTTCTTAACAAGGTCGGCGAAAATAGCTTTCGCCTTCTCACAAATGATGTTTTCGTTAATATTATCGCCTTGCAATTACTTTTCGTTTATCTATATGAGAAGCAACCTTTCAACATCATCAAGAATAGGTAACCGTTTCGTAGACATTCTTGACACTCCCTTTGAAGCATCTATCTTCTTAATTTTGTCCTTGTTCTTGAGGATAGAGCAAATCGTTGATATAGACCGATTGTATGTGCGCGCTAGATCAGCCACGCTCACACCTCGTTCTCGCTTTTCAATGATTTTACGTTTCATTTCTACAGTTACTTTTATTCTCTTGTGGCTGTCTTCTTGTGGCTTTTTCTTCAGGGACATTTTTGCAAGGGTTATTTAACTTTGCACAAAAAAAATTACAAATAATGTCTAAACACAAGTTTGGAAAAATGTGTGATCACATGTGACACTAACGTGCTAGCGGAACGAGTGCTAACCAGAGACTGACGCACTGGCGCGGAAGTCCCGGCTCACAGTGAGTGACGTGAAGATGGGACTTCCCCTTTCTGCGTCACTCGTTATGCGAAATGCCGCTCGTTAAGGGAGCATTTTTTTCACAATCTGTTTAGCTCGTTATGCGAATTACTCGTTATGAGAGGTGCTCGTTATGAGAGGTTCCACTGTAATTGTTATTAAATAATTGCTGTTGAAATGTATGCACTGAGATGAACATATTGGATACCAATTCATAACAAAACTATATGACCATTAATGTTAAAAAGGTAGACAATGTTAAACAAAAAATAACCTTTACATAAAATAAAATATTAGGTCCTTACATATGAAATTGGCGTTTTGCCGTACTGGCAACTTTGATCTCAAATATCTTCTCTTTGGTTAAGAATTTTAAATTCAAATTTATACAGCTATTTACTCAAGTATTTGTGTTTTGAAAATTATAATTCATTTGTTTTTTCCTCAATTGTTTTTTTTCTTTGCGTCACTCAGTTTACAAAATGGAAAACTTGAAATATCGCGTTATTTACGAGTACGAGTTCCACCGTGGCACCAGTGCTGCAGAAACGGCTCGAAGGATTAATGATGTGTATGGCGACGGTGCCGCAAAAGAAAACACAGTGCGTTTTTGGTTCCAACGTTTTCGTTCTGGAAATTTCGACCTGCAAAACAAGCCCCGTGGACGGCCGAAGACAAAAGTTGATAATGAAGAATTGAAGGCTATTGTGGAAGCGGATCCATCGCAAACCACGTCGGAGTTAGCTGCAGGCTGCGGTGCTAGTGATAAAACTGTTTTAATCCACTTGAAGCAAATTGGGAAGGTGAAAAAGCTTGAAAGGTGGGTACCTCACGAATTGAGTGAAGCAAATCAACAAACGCGCGTTGACTGCTGCGTTGCATTACTCAACCGGCACAATAATGAAGGGATTTTGAATCGAATCATTACCTGTGATGAAAAGTGGATCCTGTATGATAATCGGAAGCGCTCATCGCAATGGCTGAACCCTGCCGAACCAGCCAAACCATGCCCCAAGCGAAAATTGACTCCAAAAAAGTTACTTGTGAGCGTTTGGTGGACTAGTGCTGGTGTCGTTCACTACAGCTTTCTTAAATCTGGCCAGACGATTACGGCAGATGTCTATTGTCAGCAACTGCAAACCATGATGGAAAAGCTAGCTGCTAAACAACCGAGGCTGGTTAATCGCTCTAGGCCACTGCTGCTTCATGATAACGCTAGACCACACACTGCACAACAGACGGCTACCAAATTAGAAGAGCTTCAATTGGAATGTCTAAGACATCCACCGTACTCTCCGGACCTTGCCCCAACAGATTACTATTTTTTTCGAAATTTGGATAACTTCTTGCAAGGGAAAAAAATCAACTCCGATGGGGCAGTCCAAACCGACTTCAAAGATTTTATTGATTCCCGTCCGAATGGTTTTTTTAGTAAAGGGATCGATGAACTACCTATGAGATGGCAAAAGTGCATAGATAGCAATGGTACATACTTTGATTAAATAAATATATTATATTAAAAAAAAATCAACTATATGTTCCTCCCAAACAAAACGCCAATTTCATATGTAAGGACCTAATATTTATTTTTGTTGCACAAATAAATATTACGTACTATTTCATTTTCGTTTTTTTTTTGTTTTGAGTCCATGACAATATTTTTTATTATATTGAGTCCATGACAATATTTTTTTTCATTGCATGAAAATAAAGTTTATATCAAAGAACTGAAGTTTAAAAAAAATATGAAGTTTCCTTATTCAAGATAAGTTAATTTTAAAATTGTCATTTACAGACTTCCTCGCATTAAAATGAGTATGAATTCTTTGGGAATATGTTTACCTTCCAGTATTAAAAAAATATTCAGTTTAAATATTTCTAGCACTTCGAAATGCTTTTGTTGTCGATTCGTTATCAGTCAACTTGATCAAACGTGACAGGGTATCATTCATTTTGTATTGAATTACACTTTTATATGCCTTTAGTGAAAACCACACAGAACCTTTTTTTAAATAATTAAATAATGGTAAATCGAGTCCGCAACCCCCCCCTCCCCCCTCCCGGGCCCACCTACCAACAGACCACGAGTGTTGTCACTGTGCTTATAGATTGGTTATCATGTTTACTTATTTTATAATTTTAAAGATTATTTTTTTTGCCATCTCAATTTTAAAATTATTTTGTGGTGTATAATTACAGAGTTAGTTTTATTTTTGTAAAATTTACTTTAAATCTGTCAAGAATAATGAAAAAAAAAAACAATATATTGAAATAACTTCGAGTATAAAGGTAATTATTTTTTTTTTAATTATGTGTGTTGTGATTATTTCATATATCGCGAGGGTTGCGGTCGTAGACCTTTTGAAGTCTGGTATATTATGCGTTGTTGTATCTAAGTACTTCTTCCTTTGTATAAATCATTTTAATGTTATTGAGATGAAATCACATTTACATAAAAAAAAACAGATTTAAAAACAACAGCTTCTATCTAAATGTTCGTTGTTTGTGAACCAAACTGATTAATTTAAGAATCTATTTACTAGCCCGCAGCACGGGCGTCTATTTTTTAACTGAAATATAGCTAAATTTAGAAAATGTCACAGAATACTTTGACCTTAATACTCGTAGTTTTACTGTTTACAGATTGAACGAAATTGTTCAGTCGAGTGAAAAATTACAAGATTGTGGCTTGGCGATTGCAATTTCCAAGAAAATTATCTCTACTCCACTATCTGCAAAGCATAACCGAATTGAATAATACCATTTATGTCCTCCTTAGTTAGTTTGTTTTTATTTTAATTTTTTTTTTTTTAATTTTAAATGAAACACTCATTACATGTATTTTTTTTAAATATTGTCATTTGTTAGATTGTGCCGTTGATGAAATAAATCAATAAAAGTTTTTTTGTGACATCTTGTTATTAGTGATGAAATCGATTTAAAACAAATAAATATCTAAAAAAAGGTTCTCTTCATCTATCTGTATGTACGAGGGTTTATAAAAAAATTACTCGATTGTTTTTACTTCCGCGGAATGTTTGTTTTAGATTGAACCCATCCTTCATTGATTGAGCCAATTTTCCTCAAATTAGCGACACTCTCAGTTACATACATATCAATTTTCAGGCATATTGGACGGGCAGTTTGTGTTTGATAAGCCAGTATTTCACAATTTTTTTGCACATTTGAGATTTTTTCATTTTAAGAATGAGTAGACAAAGATGATTTTGAGATTTTACGCCGCTTACGTGAGGCAATTCGAAGAAAACGGTCACAATTTCGAGCAAACAACTCCTGGATTTTGCACCGTGATAATGCACCAGCTCACACCACTACTTATTCGAGAAGTTTTGGACAAAACTAACTCATAGTCACCGTAATTCATGGATATAGTCACCTACGTCTTTTTCATATTCCCGAAGATGAAGAGGACATTGAAAGGACAGGGTTTTGCAACCATAGAGGAGATTAAGGCAAAATCGCTGAGTGAACAAAAGGCTTTTCCGAAATGTACGTTCCAGAAATGTTTTGCGGATTGGTAAAAGTATATTTTATCCTATGAGGGCTACTTTGAAGGGGGCAATATCAATAATATTAATGAAATAAATAAATGGTTTTTAATTTAAATGAAAATTATCGTTACTTTTTTTATCAAACTCCTTATGTACATATTAATCTCGGTATGTTAATCTTAAAATATTTACGCATTTAAACCAATATATAGGTACTTTATCTTATGTTTATGAAGCTGAGCAGCATAGAGAATTTTAAAATTATTTGGAGAAATATTGTCATCCGTGTTTACAATTATTGTATTTGGAGAGATATTGTCATCCGTGTTTAAAATTATTTGGAGAGATATTGTCATCCGTGTTTAAAATTATTTGGAGAGATATTGTCATCCGTGTTTAAAATTATTGTATTTGGAGAGATATTGTCATCCGTGTTTAAAATTATTTGAAGAGATATTGTCATCCGTGTTTAAAATTATTTGAAGAGATATTGTCATCCGTGTTTAAAATTATTTGAAGAGATATTGTCATCGGTGTTTAAAATTATTTGGAGAGATATTGTCATCCGTGTTTAAAAGTATTGTATTTGGAGAGATATTGTCATCCGTGTTTAAAATTATTTGGAGAGATATTGTCATCCGTGTTTAAAATTATTTGGAGAGATATTGTCATCCGTGTTTAAAAGTATTGTATTTGGAGAGATATTGTCATCCGTGTTTAAAATTATTTGAAGAGATATTGTCATCGGTGTTTAAAATTATTTGGAGAGATATTGTCATCCGTGTTTAAAAGTATTGTATTTGGAGAGATATTGTCATCCGTGTTTAAAATTATTTGGAGAGATATTGTCATCCGTGTTTAAAATTATTTGGAGAGATATTGTCATCCGTGTTTAAAATTATTGTATTTGGAGAGATATTGTCATCCGTGTTTAAAATTATTTGAAGAGATATTGTCATCGGTGTTTAAAATTATTTGGAGAGATATTGTCATCCGTGTTTAAAAGTATTGTATTTGGAGAGATATTGTCATCCGTGTTTAAAATTATTTGGAGAGATATTGTCATCCGTGTTTAAAATTATTTGGAGAGATATTGTCATTCGTGTTTAAAATTATTGTATTTGGAGAGATATTGTCATCCGTGTTTAAAATTATTTGGAGAGATATGGTCATCCATGTTTAAAATTATTTGGAGAGATATTGTCATCCGTGTTGAAAAACCAGATACGCTACCAAAACCATGAGAGGTATAGATCATTCAGCCAGAAGTGTCATTTTGAAATAGTGTGAGTAACACTCAGCGTGGAATATTTGCTATGGTTATATTGTTTACCTGTCAAAGCCGTACAAAAGTCAGTGATGTGAAGCTGAATATTACAAAATAAATATATATAATTTAAGTGTGTAGATAGGAAGAATATGGCTGCTAATGAAGTGTTTCCTAAAGTTGTACACGCCACCCATATTTGTAACATTAAGAGGTTAGCTATTTTATCCCACAGGAACAGCAACGGCAGCAGCTTATTGCACAGCTTATGCAGAAGTATTGGTTTTAGTAAAAAATGTGTTTGTCGTAGCATGTCACCACAATTTCAAAGACAAAAATGTATTGTAGCGTAGATTGACCCGTAGCAATGAATGATTTTCCCCGGACAGTATATCGGGTTGACTTGAAACCAAAACCTCTTTGTATTAAATCCCGAGAGTTCAATATCAAATATTGATTACAAAGATGGCGGTCATAATGTTTTTCATTCATGAATATGTCGATCATTTCAAACTATTTATTTTTATTAGATTACCATAAAGAAATTCTATTAACCTTTTAGTGTGAACTTAGGTATAGATCAACTTTTATGATATATTCCGATGTATATTACGGTAAAACCGGGCTTGGACGCTGGTCATGAATAATACAAAAAATATAGTACTTCGTATTACACAAATCAAATATGATACAATTTAAAAAATAAACGTTTACGTTCAAGAAGTGATAAGAATTGAATGTGAACTATAAATGTGTTGAGTGAGATGAAGAGGAGCACTCTGAGAAGATCTGGTCAAGGGAACAAATTAATGAAAAAAAAAAAAAAAAAAAAAAACAAATGTGTAGTGCGAATATGAGTGAAAAGCGTTGTAAAAAAAGATCAAGGAAACTATGGTTGAATCAAGTGAATGATATTTTGAAAGAAAGACAAATTGTAAGAGCTGTATAACATGGTGTATGGATGTGGGAAAAGCCAAAATATGAAATCTGGCGTTTTGTCTTCTGTGTCTACCATAGCATGGAACTGGCGTGGTGGTGTGTATGTATGTTTATACTTATTTTCAAATACATTTAATAAAAGGGAAAAAAACGGGAAATGAAAAAGTACAAACTAGGACAGATAAGAAAAAATACAGGGACAATTATCCTTTCAAGAATATCCAGCTTTATGTAGTCTTTAATTAGCAAAAACTATCGCTAAGTATGCCAAACTCCCATTTTACATACTAGTCGAACTTCAAAACTCTAGAATAATGGTTGAGTCATCGTCGTTGCTGGGCCTCGTAGTTGAGGATCCTCTCGCCATTCCAACGACAATTCAGTTCGAAAACGAAGTTGTCCTGTGGCGATTTCGTTTATTTCTTCTTTTTTTCTCGAATAGAGTGATTAGAGAACCGGAAGAAGTCTCGAAAGTAATTAAGAGTTATCGATCACGTTATAAATAATCTTGAATAAATATCATAAACCCTGCATTGTTCTATAATGGTAGAATACAATGAAAATAGAACTTCTGCATAATCTTTAAACTTCGAATGAGTTCATTATTCAAGAAAATTAATTTTGAATATTTTCAAATCGTGCCTAATACAGGGTAGCTGAAAAGTAACTGGACAATTTTAAAATAAAATAACGTTTTATTTCTTAATAATTCACATTTATACTTCTATAAACAGAAAACACACTTCTTGGAAATAAATTTAATTTAGCTTTAAAAATGACATCCTTTAAATAACCACCATTTTGCTCGTCACACTGACGCGCTCTTTCCAAGGCGTGAACCGTCACCTGTCGTAATGTTTCTTGGCTTATTTATTTATTCAATTTCTTCACGGATGCTGGCCTTCAATTGTTGATTGGTTCGAGGATTGTTACGGTATACTCTATCTTTCAAATACCCCCATAGAAAGAAGTCTGAAGCAGTTAAGTCAGGTGAGCGTGACGGCTACTTGATTTCAGAATTTCGCGAAATTATCCTTCTTCCAAAAAAATTTCTTTAAGAGTTCAATTGTCGGGCGAGCTGTATGAGCAGTAGCATCATCTTGCTGCTACCATACCTCTGGTGTGTCTTCCACTGCAGGACGCACGAAATTCTCTAGCATTTCTCGCAAACTACGTTGGTGGACTATTCTTGGGTTTTCTGTCCTCCAAAATAGCATATTTTGTTTTATTAACAAATCCGTTTAGGTGGAAGAGGGGCTCGTCACCCATAATAAGGTTGTGAATAAAATCAGCTCTTGCCTTGCCAATTATTGGATCTGAATAGCATGCGCTAATCGTATCCTATAATCTGCTGGCTTCAGTTCCTGCACTAGCTGTTCCTTATATGGATAAACATTCAGTATCCCTTGAATCCTCTGGAGCGAGGTTCGAGACATGTCCAGCTGCTGGTATCACCTTCGAATTGACATTGAAGGCTATTCTTCAATGCTTCGGCGTACACGCTGAATGTTGTCCTGTGACATCCCTGAACGTGGCCTCCCAGCACGTGGTAAATCACTCACAGACCCCTGATTTGAAACTAAGTTGTCCTTCCATACTACTCAAAAGCACGAGTTTTTCTAAATTCTCACATCTTCTAAAAATCCATCATTACTTTTTGGAGAAATGATAAATAAAGTTTGCACATCTGCAAACCTACCGGGCACACCACTGTACAGGATCTGATGGCACACCAAAGTGAGATATTAGGATGATCACTTTTTTCTTTTTATTTTTTTGAAAGAATAGATAAAATCGTAATCAGGTACGAGTACCTTCGGCAACCAAATCCAGTGCGTTGCCATGGCCATGCACCTTTACATATTGACTTACAGAATAAACATCATGGTTTGACACTCAGTAACACGCAGTACTCGTATATTGAATATTTAAACCAACCAAGTAGCCTTATTGATACATTCTCATATTGATACATAAAAATAATCCGGGTGGATCTACTTTATATCTTCATATAAATTAGTTAATAAAAAGTTATATTTAAATCAAATAAAAAAGGCTCTATTAAATATAGACAATCTACATTAAATGTATTTTGAGTTAAATATTGTTTGTATCCTTAATCAATATAATTGACATTCAAACCATTTTGACTCTCGGTATAGTAGTTTTTAATTAAGTTCTTAAATACCATTTAGTGATCAAAGTCAACCAAGGTTCGGATAAAATTAGTTTTTTTATCAAGTGTCTGTTTTACTTTGGTTCTCCTTATATAAAACAGTCTTTAAATATGTATCAAGGTAAAATTTGATTGATATTTCGAGACATTTAATTAAAAAATAGTTATTTAGACACCAATTTAACGTCGAAAATTTACAGGATACTTGTTATTTATCATAGAGATTAGGAAACATCGGGTATTCGCCATATTCTCGTTAATCAAATCCTTGAGTTTGACAGGAAACTGCCCCATTGCCGTTCTATCCGGTAATCAGTTAGATATCACTGAACTAATTAAGTTAAATATATATACAAGGATATAATATCATCGTCATCACCTTACACGTTCCATCAGGACCACAAGGATACCATAACACTCTCTTATCCAGGTAGGTCCAAAGTTTGGTACTCAATATCATCCCATATCACGCCATAACTGCGAATTTTCTTTTTTTTTCATCAGCAGGTATCCTGACATCGAAGGTGTACTACAATATTTTGTCCACTTACTCGTTTAACACGCCTTACTCTTAAGTTATAAATTTAAACAATAGATATTAATTCTGTGCTGTATTCACTTCGTTCAATTTTGAAGTAATTTTTTTCGTTTTTAAATTTTAGGGGGGGGGGGGTATGCGAGTGTGTGTACATGTGTTTTTGTGTATGTGTGTGTGTTTGAATTTGTGTATGAATGAGTGTGTGGATATGTATACAAATGTGAATATTAACACACAATTATGAAGTCTCAATTTTTTTTTTCAATGTAACACCAAACTCCTTCCTCATGTTACGATATTAATATAAAATTGGTTGAACTTTCAGGTTACAATAGGCACATCTCATGAGGGGATTTGAATACAAAGAGACAACATTTTAAATAAATCTGTTCGTGACACTTGAATCACTGGAGAATTTATTTTTTAAGCTTTTATGAAATCTACTTTTGACGAATTACCCAATATCAACGAATATGAGAGCTTTAATTACAAACCGGGCTCCCCCAGTTTGCATAGTGTTGAAAATGTAAAAGCTTCAAATGGAATAAAGATATACTCGTATAATTAGTATTTTCATTTGGTGAACATGGCCTAATTTCAAATTTTGATAGAGAGAGCTCACGGTTATAGTAATTTTAGTACATGTTCTATACTAGGTATAATACTATGCGTATCCAGAAAGTAAGTGTACTGAGGCTCTCACGACCGGATGGATTTTATTTTCGACATGTTGGCTACACTTCCGTGTAGCCTGACCCTTCCCCTCCGCAACGAGACCGGTTCGAGGTAAGTACGTTGAGAAGTGTCGACGCGACAACACGTTTCGTGAAAAATGTCAATCCAATCTCCCGCCAAGTGCGAAATACGCGGCGTCATCCGTTATCCGGTTTGGAAGGGAAAACCTCCGGTTGAGGTTTATAATGAGGGGAAAACTGCATATGGTGTTAAAGTTATGAATCGTACGAGTGTGTACAAGTGGTGTCGCGAGTTTAAAAACGGTCACATCACACCTCTTCACCCTCCGCCAAAAAGTTCAAAACCACAATTTTAGCCAAGAAAATCATGGCATCCGTGTTTTGGGACTGTCAAGGCATAATTTTAATTGAATATATGCCTCAAGGGGAGACCATCATCTCTGCAAGATACTGTGACACCCTAAAAAAATTGCGAAGGGCGATTCAGAACAAGAGGAGAGGCATGCTGACAAAGGGAGTCTGCCTGCTGCACGACAATTCCAGACCACACACGGCCAACGCCACGAAGGAACTGTTCGCCTCGTTTAAATGGTATGTACTGAACCATCCCGCGCATTCCCCTGACCTAGCACGTTCAGATTACTATCTCTTTACCTCCCTGAAGCTGCACATGGGTGGAAAAAGGTTTTCAACCGACGAGGAGGTAAAGGAGGAGGTGGATAAGTGGACGGAGGGGTTGGCGGGAAACTACCTCAAGGAAGGCATCAAAAAGGGCATACCCCGCTTCACCACCTGCATTGAGAGGAATGTCGACTATGTCGAAAAATAGCTTACATATGTGCTACGGTAACCACGTAATTTTTTTGTTTAAATAAAAAAAATTGTAACCTACAAAAATTCAGTACACTTACTTTCTGGATATGCCTCGTATGTAAATTAGATCAGTTCTTTAACCCTGAGAGATCGGCGCACTGCTATAGCAGTGGAAGAAATTTGTTCTACCCTTGTATTCTAAATTAATATCCTTCATTAACTCTTTCACGGCGGGGGACCACTTAACTGGCCCATACATAATACGTGCCGTCCTGGCGAGCGGCCATTTAAGTGGCCACTAACTTTGCGTGTCGATATCTCAGTCAAAATTAAATCTTCTTTAAAATTTTTAACCTGAATATAAGACAAAACGTGTCCTCTAGTGACATCTCTTTTAAAATCATCAAAACTTCAAGTACTTGATCCATAAGAAGGATTTAAACAGACCGATTCGAGGCCGTCGAAATTTAAAGCATTTTAAATATTAGCGCCACACGTTCGGGTGTGTTGAAGGTCATGTTATGACGTATTTTGCGTCGATATTTTTTTTGTAAGTACGCGTATTGCGTATTGAATTAATTGCCTTTTTCATTGTTTATGGATTATTGTTTTCTTCGATTATTGCTTCTTATATTGTCGCACTTTATTTATAGCTTTGATTTGGATAATATTACGTGTGTATAGTGTCAGCTAAAAAATGCATCGGTGCACAGTTCCACAGTAATCAGATTCGGGATAATGGTGAGTCATATTTTTATGTAGATACAATATAAATTTATTGAAGTAAAACACCGCCGCCTGTGGGACACACGAAAGATACTCGAGCCATCGCCGTAAAAAGGTTAAGAATACAAGGGTACATATTCTAAAATATATTTATGTTGTAAAAATATATATTTTTTGTTTTTTTGTTGTTTAAAATAAATATTTACCACGAATGTCCGAATCGTAAATATATCTCAGCACTAGATAGACAATTATATTTTTTTCTCGTAGCGCTCTCAGGGTTAAATATCAATTTGTATATAACATATGATATGTATAACCTTATTATAGATAATTTTATTTAATAAAAAAACAGATACGTGAGACTCCTAGGAAAAATTGATTTTATGCAATGATTTTTTTCCATTTGTTAACGATTTTTTTTAGGATTAGAAAATGATTATGTGGAATTTAATTCAAGAAAATCTCTCTAAATTAAAAAAAAATGCTATTTTTAATAATAAATAATAATAATTTTAATAAAAATTTAATACACTTAATAAAATTAAATTTATATTTTTAATAAAAAATATATTAATATTTTTATGTTATTATTTATTATTTTTAAACAATTATTTAATTATTATTTTATTATATTATGAATAATTTTATGTTATATTATTAATTAATTATATTATAATTAATTATAATATATTAATAATTAAATTATTAAATATTAGAATAAGTATACCATACATATTATTATCATATATCAAGTATAAATTATATATTAATTAAATATTAAAATAAATATTAAATAAAATAATTTAATATAAAATAAAATTAATAAATGTTAAATATATTAATATGAAAATAATATATGGTATAACAAAAAATATATTTTTTTAAATTTTTAATCACAAATAATAATAATTTTAATAATAATATTGTAATATATTATAATACGCTTAATAATATTAAAATAATACTAATTAATATTAATAATAAATAATTATTAATATTAAAATAATAATTTATTGATAAATAAAATATTTAATAATAATATATTACACCGTTTCACTTTTCGTGACGTTCAGGCCAATTCGCCCTACCGCGCCAATAGAAGTTTCACTTAAAAAAAAAAAAAAATTCTATCTTATCATTATTCTGTCGTGTAGCTCATGAATGAGTATCGTGACTTCCATGATAGTCTCTGACGACTCCTTTCCATCCAGCCCTGCACTCCGCGTCTCGAAGGGCAGTTGTTAAGGGTTGTCAAGTTGCGTATCTCACTTGGTCAGTTCAACCCATCAGGATGTATCCTCTTGCGCGTCGTCCTTCCACGCCTCCAGTTACCACAAACATCTCCAAACTGTGCATTTAGTTACGAGTAGGTAATGTGCCCAAAGAATCGGAGGACTTGTCGAAGGCATATTGTCGATGATCCGTCGTTGGTTCTCAGTTATTTGAGAATGAAGGCGTTAGTTGGCTGTTTATGGAATTCATAGCATCCCATTAACTGTTCTACGAGTATATACTCAATATATTATATAAACGACTAACTCGTCACAAATAACGACTCGACACCCAAATTTGACTAAATAGCTAAAAAAAATAGATTGTTTCACGAATATAAAACTACATGTTTTTATTTTCAAATGGAAATAAAAAACATCATAGAAATGTTCAGATTGTCTTTAAATAAATTTATTTTTTCCCATATTGGCAGATATAGATAAAGAGTTTTGTTAGATTCTTATAACATGAAGCAAAGACTGAGTTTTCTTTTGAAAAATTTCTTAGAAATAAATGAACTTTCAATATTAATAATAAAATAAAAAAAAATTATAGCACCATTCGAGACCTGACTATCCTCAAGTGTGCTCTTACTTTGGATTTGAATCACTTTTACTCGCAGATTAAAAATATTATCATAAAATCAATTTGAGTGTAAGGATAGGAAGGTGGTGGCTGTGGTCATTAGATTAAGTACTTTTCCGCATCTGCATATGTTTAGACAGACATATTTGATACGAAAACTACAGAAAACTAGCCAAAGAAAGGCGAACTACAAACTTTTGAAGATCTTCCAATTTGTGTAAGTCACATATTCGACTTAAGGTGTAGTTTTTCATAGGTATACATGTTTTTTCCTCATCACGAGGATCCATTCTGTAATTAATTTGCTCTTCAATGTTCAACACAGCATTAGTGATGTGAACATTATAGCTTAAGCCAAAAGGAATATCCCAAATTTGAACCATTTAGCTTTTGTAAAATAAATATATTAATGTCATTTCCATTTTTCTCTTTTTATTGAATATAACTTTATAAACGTACATTACAGGAAAAGTTTATACATAACGATAAAATTAAGAGTTTATTATTGATAATAGTCATAAATACAACTACCCCTCTAGTAATTATTCTTATCTTGAGCATGAAGGAACACAAATTACCACCTGACCCAATTTACTATCTATTTGGTATGGGTTAAATGTCCAAGGCTTTCGATAGTATTCGGTAATCGGGGTAGAAGTTTGGGTTAGCAATGTGATCAGCCTTACACCACCGAGATTACATGTTTTAAATTACACATATATCAAATTTCGGTATAATTATCGGAAATTACACATACATCAAATTTCTGAATTTGGCATAAAACCAGTATTTTACTGGGAATATGTTTCAGAAAATGTCTTTTTAAACCATAATAATCTTTTACTATACATGCTTTATTTAAAGAACAACTTGATTTCAAGAATTTGGTCTCGCTGTGTTTATAAAATGCCGAAGACATAAATTATTTTTATGTATTTTTTTTTTGGTTTATTCAGAATTTAACGATATGCGCAAACAATATAACAATCGTGCAAGTATATATCAATTTGGAAATTGAGTGTACGAATTTATCAATTTATAGTACGTTTGTTGAAAGAAATAAAAAAATATGCTTATGTATTAAGCTAATAAAAGGTTGAAAATATAAAATTCATTCCTAGAAAAAATAAAAAACGTATATTTTTTATGTTTGAAAGATTTTTTTTATCAATAGAACTTCATAATTTTTCACTTTTTATTTGATTCTATTATATAATAAATCATGTGTTTGTTTGTTTCTTTTCTTATCGTTTTACCTATGAATTGTGTTATTCGGCATTTACTAGCTATAAATAAATATAAGAAAAGAACGTTTGATTTTTTTACTTGAAAACTAATATTTATTAATTATTTTTTATGCATTATGTAAAATAAATAAATTTAGATGTAAGAAATATGTACATCAAAAGTTTATTACAATAAAATTAGAGTTTTATTGCTATTCATACAAATATAAAAGAACACGCATTTTATCAAAGAACACGTACTATTATAAATTTTGATTGTGTAATCTTATTTTATTTAAGAATATTTTACAGATTGGAGTATTCAAACATGCGAAAAGAATTAAAAGAGATTTTTTTCAATTAAATGCTGTTAAATTGCTGGTTTAGTCTTGAAACGCGTGGCTTCCGTTTTGAGTTAAATATTCAGTGGCAAATGTACACTTTTGTTATATCATACTATCTACTATATACTAAAACCGGAAGTATTTTTAGCTAAGAGGATCTCTTTCAAATAACCGAAAAGCTATTTACCTATATGCATACATACAAACCATCACTCTAACACACTGTTGAGGTAGGCTGAGAGGACAGAGCGCCAGACTTTTATTTATCGACATACATCACTTGCCCCTTCTAATTCCACAAACCTCCTCATAATATGCCTACGATTTATCTGACATTTTTACATAACCTTGCCAGAAAATATAATTCACTTGATCCAATTATACTTTCCTTTGATCATTCTTTACCATGTATTGCTCTTAAATTTGCAATACATATTTGTTTTGTAATTATTTCTTCACTCATTCATTCTACATGCCGAAATCATCTCAAAGTGTTCTTTTTCAACTATTTATCATATCTTAACTATTGTAAAAACGAGTCAAGTATCCGATTTTTTTTTATAACGAGAAATGAACCCGTAATCTTCGAGTTTTAAAAACAGGGCTCAGTCACAAAGTCACGGATAATTTGAAAATGAAAAAAATACCTACTTGCCAATATGATTACCTCAAGGAGATATTGTTTATTGACTTGCTAAGTGTTCACAAACCAATGTTAGAATCGCTCCGTCATTGATATGTTTTAAAAAGAGACTGAAAAACTCTTAATTTCAAGTCAATATTATAACGCGTTTCATACCTGATTTTTTTCCCTCTAAAATTTCTTTCTTTTCTTTTGATTCATGATATCTCACATTTATTTTGAGCATGTTCGTGAATTTTGAAAGGGGGATAACTATTTCAATATTTGTTTTCCGACCATGTTACTTCCTTTATTTACTTTTTTCCGGCATGTTGAAAACTATTACCTGACAATATTGCCACCTGACAATAACCTTGTCATATTATTGTATAATGAAGTTTAATAATAATCGATAAATAAATAGTCTCCACATGGCTTTCCCTTGTTATGAAAGAATCTAATTAACCCCGTGATATAACATTTCTGGCGTTTTAGAATATAACGAAATAACACATCTTCTGTCAGGTCAAGTTGACATACTCCTAATGGTACAGGTATGACATTTTAACTATTGTATAATATCGCCTGACCATGCACTGATCATGGCGATCTCTTTCCATGCACGTTATAACAAGTATAGCCTAGAGACTTTAAGACTTTTGACCTACGCAATCATTTAAAGCTATCGCAGTCTTAAAATAAGAAAAGTGATATCCTTACTGAATATTTTATTTAAAGTAATTTTACAATCATTCTATGATTATTAAATTGATTTATTTAAAGTTTAAGGCTTTACATTTTCTCATAATATTGTATTATTTTATCTTTAATTTTGTTTTTCTACATGAAAAACACATATCAGTTGTCTGTTGCCTCTGTATATAACATATAATTTTCCTGTATTGTACATCGTCCCGTTGTGTAATCAAAAAAATAAACTAAGGGTGAACAAATTTTAAAAATTCTAAAAGATGAAATATTCAATGCCCTTTTAATAATAAAAAATACATTACAAGGTGTTTGGATGTGAGAGAAGCGAAAGGTTTGTGCCATAAAAGGGTGAAGTTGACTTCAGTTTTCTCTACTTACCCCAATAGGGGCATCGCGGGATGATTTTGATAATGGTAAATAGCTAAAAATGTATAAAAAATATTATTCTCTTTGCAAGGATAATGAAATAAGTGAAAAAACAAAGTAATTTATGAAAAACTATTATAATACGGAGTCCCATAAAGTTAAAAGTCCAGTTTATTATGATATATCCTTAGTGAATGTCACGACATATTACTTTTTCTGTTATTTTTAGTCCTCCAAATGAATGGATAATGAAAAGTTGTGGAAGCTGTGGCATTCTTTGACCCTTACCCGATATAAATCTCCACTTAAATATTTTTGTGGATCTGACAGAAAAAGTTCGTTGTAACTTCAATGGTCATTGATCATTGATCTATTTATTTATTTAAAAAATCATTGATCTATTTATTTATTTAAAACTTCGTTGAAGTGTGTACCATAACGTTTACATGAGCTCAAAATGTCCTACTTTTTCTCTTTGTATCTCTAAGAAACAAAGAGAAAGTCTATCCGTGAGATGTGTATTTAGAATTTGTGGCTGAAATATATTTCTTTGAATAGAAATAGAACTTTGAGATCGATTTCCTTATCATCGAATAAATTGATTGATCCGAATAAATCCAATAGGGTGGGATATTATGATAAAGCTTTTATCATTTTTGGTCCTGTAGCGTGAAATAATCTACTCCTAAGTGTTAGAGATGTAGATGGTGTGTGCAGCTTTAGAAAGCACTTGAAAACAATGTTTTTTGGGAGGTTACATTAAAATGATTTTCTGAGCAAAACAAGAATCTCAGGACTGGCCTTGTGCTGCTCGGCATGTGAAAAGGTCTGTCTTGTTTAGAATAGATTGAGTCACGCTGGTCAGGAGGATGTAGCCTTGAATGAGACATGCTGTCTGATCACAGGTTGTATTAAGCCAACCACACTTAATAAAGTGCACGTCTTTAGATCCCCTAAAAATCAGAATATACATTGGAAACAATGTTGAGAGATCCAACCAATTCAATGCTCCCAGATATCCTTTGTATAGCCACTAGCCCCTAGGTTGATATTCATGCGCAATTTCATTACAGTCACTAAGCATCTAGGACAGCCCCCTTCTACTAGCTAAATGAACAAGTGGAGTGTAGAAAAATTACAATCTTGCTTTGACCTGCCTTGGAGAACCTAGAAATCCTTTAAAAGGTTCCGATCAGGAATTGAAAAACACGAACTAAAAATGTTTAAATAGAAAATGTTATATGATTGAACGACTCTCTGTATCTACAGTGAGAAACAGTATATGTTATATTTGCTGCCATGTCCAAAGAGTCCGATGTCTCGCACCAACGAGGACTTGATTGTTGGAGATTCCAATGTTGTTCAGGTGGCAGAATTCCGAATGGAAGTAGTAGTGTCTTTGATAAGAAAAAGTAGTGTTTGGTACTGATATTTGGCATGTATACACACATATGTAAAGGAACCTTTAGTTATTTGTATCAATCTTATCAAGGTCATAAATGACAGCGGAAAATAACAGTCATTAAGTTTATGCCCGGAACAACTCGGAAATATTCCTAGAGTTGATTAACCGAACGCCAAAACATATGAAATGTGAAATTAAGGCCATAAATCTTGAGCAAAATGAGCTTTTGGCGTAGAATGTTTCATATCCAACTTGTTCTTGAACTTTCCTTTCACGCAGAGCGTATTTTCAACTTGTTTATCATTTTATCTAGGGTAAGCAAAAATATAATGTGGGTTACAAAATAACAATATTTTTCATACACCGGTACGAGGTCCTTTCGGCGCCTAGGGTACCTTTTCGAAAACGTGCCAATAAATAATTTATGTTTTTTTCAATCCGTTTTTGTAACGGGTAAAATTGCTGGAATATTTTCTTGTTATGTCCCCCTAACAATTTTAGATCAAATCGAAATTAAGACAACCTTTTCCAAGTGTCCAGCTTGTTTTTGAGGAATTCTGATTTTTGTGAAGGGTTTAATAAAATGGCTATATCTAAGTCTTCTTCTTATTATTTTAGGCCTGTTGGCCTGTTATGGCCCTGCATCATTGTCGACTGCCAGCTGTCTTTCCATCTTTTGGGAGGTCATCCTGGAGGTCTGCTTGCTTGAGGGGTACTGTCCCTGGTTATTCTAACGGCTCTTGGTTCCGCCATTCTGGATACATGTTCGTTCCAGAACCTTCTCTGTCATCCCCATCTGACAATATCTTCAACTTCGCACATCCTTCGGATTTCTATGGTTCGTAATCTATCACGACGGGTTTTGCTAGCGATACTCCTGAGTACCTTCATTTCGCTGGTTCGAAGGAGATTTTTGGTTCTGACAAATATTATATCTAAGTAAGGATAACAAAATATTGGTGTGACACTTTGTATGTTTATTTAAAATACTTTGGTCAACGTTCCCCATTTCGCAAAGCTGCATCACACTTCTAACACATGTACCGGGTCTCACTTATTTTCTTGTGCTTAGTACATACATTTCTTGTGCTTAGTACAGACTTTTCTTTTGCTCAGTACAGACTTTTCTTGTGCTTAGTACAGACATTTTTTTAAGTTCTATAGGTTTTTTTTTTAAATTTCCAGATTATGAAATACACATCAACACATATTTAAATACGCTCTTTGAAAACCTATTTCGATTACCTTGCAAATTTTTTATTCACTTGGACTCGAAGAATGTAGTTGGTTTTTCAGGTTTATATGTAAAAACTTCAAGAATCTGACGCTTTACTTCAAGTTGGTGAATCGACGCCAGAAATCATAAATATTTTTACTGTCTAGAGCAAGAGTTCCCAAAGGGGTCGATAGTTTCAATTAAAAAAATGGGGATCGACGACAGCAAAAATAGACCCTCCTTACTACTACTGTTGGTTTGTTACTTCAAAATATCTATGATTCCAATATGTACCTAATTAGGAAGTAAAATAATACAAAAAACACCTTTTTATATAAAACCACATTACATATCAAACTTGTGAACGAAAAAATAAAATGTGTCATTAAGAGAGTCTATTTCGTTGCTTTCATTTTCGTTAGCGAAAATTTTAATATTAAATGTGGCCATAATCCGTAGTCCTTTTATATTTTTCAATCCTCAATTATAAATTATTAAAATGAAAAGTTTGATATCTAGTGAAATGTTTAATAGGTTTTTGGTGAAGGGGACTGCGTCCGAAAAAAGTTTGGGAACTCTTGGTCTAGAGAATTGTCCATGTTAGAAATCAATAATAAGAAATAAGGAGATTCTCGTTTAAAGTTTGTATTGTTAACGGTGTGTTGAAACCCACCCAATGCCAATGGCTACCTGTACTGATCAACATAGCTCCTCCCCACATTCGTAGGAATGCATCTACAGTAAGAGAATGGACAAGGGCAAAGAACAACACCTCTCTTTTAAACTTGGCCCTGAGGAATAAATACCCCATATACTAGGCTCAAATTAAGAAACCCCTTCTGGGCCAGATCACAGGCCTTAGAGAGCAATAGGTTCATGATCGAACAGACCTGGACAGAGGAATGGGGAAATGGGGGAACAAGAAATAAATATCTAAGTGCGGAACCATATAACAGGGTCGCCGGCTTTGAGCTGGACCGCAAAGAGTGGGCAACACTGAACCGTGTTTGAATTGTTTGCAACCCTGAATTGTTTAATGCTGATTTTTTAAAGCTTTGTTCACACTATATTGTGTTATCAAGTTAATAATGTATATGTACGAGTATTGTCACCTTCGTGGAATCTTGTCTCGAAATTATTCATAAAGTTTATTAAGCCAGACAAATTGCTTTGAGAATTGCATCACTAATATAATAGTGATGTCAATAATAAACTGAAGTCTATGTTATTAATTCATGTCATATTTTCAGTATGCAAGGAGTCGATTCCAGGAAATGGGATAAAAAGACAAGAAATTGTTTTTGAAATTCCGTGTATTCATACGCACTTCGAATATTGTTTCACTAACAATTTTTATTTATAATAGATTCAACGGTCTATAAAATAGCTTTAGGATCCCATTGGATTTATTAACGTCAATTCTGATCACTTCGATCCCTCCACCACCCACGCTGTTATAGGGGAAGAAATAAGTTTCAATCCAGCGCGATGTAAATACAAACACTAGAAAATCAAAATCTTGTTAATGTTTTCAAAAGTGTGACTTCGTATAGTACGACGAACAAATTCCCCAAAGAGACTCCTCTGATGGTGGAACACCTGAGTGTAAAACGAATTATAGAAATGACGGACTATAGATCCGCCGATAACTTGATAACCGCGCGATATTCAATTTTTATCATTTTAGAATATAACGAAATAACACGTCTTCCATCGACTCCCATTAACATTTTACTGAGACTAGATGTATTGAATCTTCACTTTTACACCACCTCACGATATACAAAAGGCGTGGTTAGCGTTGTATCTTCATACACACTCATACTTGTTCAGGACGGAAGCTTTGAGGCCTTACAATATATCTAAATTACTACGATATTTTAATCTAAGAAAGTGCGAACATATCACATTATACCAGAATGCACTGAACTGGTTGAACGTTTCAAATAGACGCCGAATTCACATACTATCTCTATTATAAAATATTCTTACATGACCCGCCATCCCTCGCCGAAATCTACATCGTCAAAAAAAATCAACGTCTTTTCGATCATGGACTAGCGCTTCGCTCGAACTATGATTATTTATTGGCCTTCCCAGTTAACAGCTCTTCTTTTTTTACCTCGTTCTTTACTGTCCATGCAGTGAGACTCTGGAACCAGTTACAAACTTAACATAAGTATGTTAGACTCGCTACATCCTTGACATGTTTAAAGAAGCGACTGAAAAATCTTTTAATTTCTAGTGATTATTATAACGTGTTTTATTCCTAATTCTTTTTTTCACTCCACCATTCCTTCCTTTTACGCAAAAACTTACCGCCGCAATACACCAATAAACCTTTTTTATGGGAACTCATCGAAGATAAAGTTTATGACACAAAACTGGCAACAGATAATTAATCGAGAGAATCCACTAAAAGAGAATGTGTCAAAATATCAAAACAACCAATTCGTGATATTTACGATTCCAATCCAGTCAGCAGTGTATGAACCAGAACGGCCATCAATTGGTGATAGTTGAAAAAAATCAACAATGATCTTCTTTAATTTGAAGCTTTAACCTTAGATCTGCCTTAATAATTACTGAATTAATAATCATTCAAAGTGTGTATATATTTGGTACAGCGTGTATAAATCAATATATTATTTATTTATTGCCAAATCGTAATCCAGAATTGTTCTAAGTAGCGAAGTATTACTATATGTATAAAATTATAATTTTTAGAATTTTTACTTTAAAGCACTTTAGAGGCGTTTATGATTAATAATATATTTAATGTAAGTAAGTGGTTAATGGATGTATGTTCTTTAATGTAACGTCAAGTGTAACAAGTAATTATTTACGCAGTGAGGATCCTCATAATATAAGCTTCATGAATTATTAATATTGTCTCGCGATATACCCGTAACTTGTATTAATAGATATCCGTATTAATCTTGTTAAACAATTCATGGCCCTGGGTGTTAAACAGCTCTTGTCAGTTATAATGATAATATTTGACTTATGATGACAGTGTTTAAACTAGATGTGAGATTTTCAAACATCTTCAGTGAGACAGAAACATATTTGGTAAATGGACTCATTTTTGGAGACAGATTTAACCCATTGCACCACCAATTAGGAGACATCATTTGTTCATACAACACACTATTTAATTTTGACACCTATTTTTATTACAATAATATTAAAATTAAATTACACACAAAATAATAATGGTAAAACATAAAAGCATATTTTTTTTTGTTTGTAAGCTGCATCATTAATGCTCATCGCCAGGTAGTTTTGGAAGGGTGTGATAGGATTTAAAACATTCTGGCATGTGAAGAGCCACCAAACATTTCTCACATTCCCATCGAGATTCGCTCTTCTTTTTCTTCAAGGAACACATTTTGCATAATCTTGATGGGTTTTGTTTGACTGGATTTGGTGGAATTTGCCTAGGAAAGTGTGCCCATTGCAATGCTCGTAGCCGCAAAGGGCATACTCCTCCTGAAACTCTCCCACGGCGGTTGTATGATGGTAGGGTAATGTGCTCAAAAATTCTCTCAGCTACATCGATCCTATAGTCACCGTATGAAGCTCTCTTTACATCGGAGATATTTTTATGCAACGCATATGTATTGTATAATGCCATGTCTGCCAAGTAAAAAAATATCTTCTTGTAACCCTTGGAGTATCTCCGCATAATTGGATAGGAAGCTAAGCATTGGTCATTTCTATCAACTCCACCCATGCCACGATTATAATCAATGACAACCTTGGGTTTTTGCAAAGCATTGCCAGTCTGTCTGTCAGTTTTTCTAGTGTCTGTCATTTCTACACGTGGGTGAATTGTTGATAGCAGATGAATAGGCTTTTTGTCTATCGATCGTATTGCAGCTATATCATGGCTGAACAAAATATTTACGTCACCACGTTTCAACGATTTTTGCTTCTTTTTTTTCATTCTATATGTTGGTGGCATATTCTTCCTCATGCATCAAACGGTTCCAACAGCATTTATTCTCCTCTTCTTCAAATTGAAAAATAATGTTGGAGAACTGTACCAGTTGTCCAAAAACAACGTGTATCCATCAGAATTGTAAGCTTCCATCAGCTTATATACAACCCCTTCACTAGCTGGTAATGAAGGGTCTGATTTTTTGCCGGTATAAATCTCAAAATCAAGACAATACCCTGAACTTGATACACACATTTTATATATTTTTATACCAAACCTAGCCCTTTTGGATTTGTTGAACTGTACGTAATTTAGACGGCCACGAAATTTCATCAGACTCGTCAATTGACAATTCTTCAGTGGGCCGATAATTCATAAATTTCTTTTTGAAATGCTCTATTATTGGACGGATTTTGTAAAGTTTATCTGATTTGTCCAAATAGTCATTGTTTGAAAAATGTAGATTTGACAATATTTTTTCAAACCTTTTGAATGGCATGATGCCTCTGAAAAATGGAGTATCAGTGACTTTTCTTTCACTCCAATATGATCTCAAGGTATCCTTTTTTACTTGACTTTGCAGTATGCAAATACCAAAAAATGCTTGTATTTCATCTGCAGTTACATCAAACCACTTATCATTACGTTTTATAGCATGCTTTTGCTTCGCAAACCTATTAGTCTCCTCTGTAATTCCTTGAAAAAAATCGTCACTAAAAATAATTTTGAACAGGTCATATGGTGTTGGATTCTGACCTAAACTCATTTCCACTGATCGACACAAGCCTGGTACTCCCGTAAATATTATTTTGGATATTTGTGATGAATCAGCATTCCAAATCCACTCTTCATTTTTATTTTTTTTGGGAGGTATCTCTCGATCGACATGCTGTTCTGTGGAACTATCACTTGACACATCACTTCCACTATTTGAATGCTCGTAAACATTATTCGAAGGCGTAAAATCACTAGAATCACTAGAATATTCATCAACTTCATTCTCACTGCCACTTTCCAAAAGTATTCGCTGTATTTCATCCTCATTTGATGAAATATTACAAGCGCGACGAGTTTGTTTACGCGCGCGTTCTGCCATTTTGTAGGTATTGACAGATGTCAAAATATCGTAATATTTTGTAATAAATAATGTGAAATCAACTGTGATTATTATATTTTATTATTAAATTAATAACCGAAATATACTCATTGACGTCATTTTTAAGAATAAGTTTATTGTCATCCAGTTTGTATGTATAAAACATCACCTCAAAGACAAACCGGCGAAACGCCGGCTTAGTGAATCAACGACAAAGTGACCTTGGCCGGCGATTCACCGGCTTTGTGTTGCAATGGGTTAATAGAGCGTGACCCAGAATACAGGATACTTTTGTATTCCTTATTTCTCGAGAACGCAAAGAAGAAAAGGACGACGTGTAAGGCGTCATTTGCTTGATCGGTTCTGGTTATTTTAGTCGCGATAATTCGCAAACAGCAAACTTTAAGCTATTGGAGCGAAGAACAACAAGACTGAAACATGAGTGTGCACAAATAACAGTTTGGGTAGTCATGTCAGCGTCGATAATTATCGGTCCTTATTCCCTTGCGGATGCTCGAAGTCAAGCAATGATAATTATTGTAATTCGAAGCGTTACTTTCAAATGCTGAGCGAATTTTTAACTGTGATTTTGCAAGAAATTTAGGGATACAATTCGAGGACGTGGTTTCAACATGATTAAACTACTTCTCCCACGTCCAATAACAGTTTAGAAGTGGTTCAAGAGATGATCTCCGGATAACTAATTTCTCGAAGGTGTGACATTGTGTTCCTACCGGATTTTTTATGAGAATATTTAAAAAGTCTAGTATTTGCAAATCATTCGACAACTACTATGTAGTTGAAACAAAACATTCGTCAGATTAGGTGAATACCGTCAATACAATGGTGGTCATCTCGGTGATGTTATTTTTTTTAAATAAATTGCTTACCATTTGTGATAAGTTTGCAGTAGTTAAGGTTGATAGCAACAAATCATTGTTTTATAATGATTTTTTCAAAAGTGAACTTAATTCTGGGTCTACCATTGATTTGCATAAAATATAAGGGTGTACTAAATTTGTCACATAACAATGTATTTAAAGTGGATGTGTAATTAGCAGTTGAAAACTCAGCATTACGATTTGAATTTCTCTTTGAATTGTACCCGCCTGTTCAGATATTAATATTATATAATACATTTTGATAAAAACAAATTACAAAACATTTAAACTGAGTTCTCTCAGGGAGGGTTTTTGTGTATCTGAACAATGAATCTAGTACCAAGATGACTCTATTGGGTTTTTTCGATTTATTTTCTTATTTATCTGTGATGAGTAGATAAATCTTTTGTTATTTATTTGTGTTAAGTAGATAAATATTTTCTTATTTATTTGTGTTGAGTAGAAAAATCACACGAGTATAAATATTTGAATTTTTTTTATTACAATAACAAACAATTTTTTGTTGTTGCTATTTTTAAGAATACTTCAATGTCCACGTTACGGTCGTGGGCCTTCTGAGCCTTGATTCCTGTATGCATGTAAATATTTTTGATGTTGTATGAGTCATGTTAAAGTTTTTATGTTTATAAATTTTGTGGTATCTAGTGGAGACTTTTGGTTTTCCTGGTTCATCCATTTTCAAGTCGTCCTTTACTGTCCATGGCGTAAGACTATCGAGTCAGCGGTCAACTGAGAATCTTAAGAGATCATCGAGTCTTATCTCAGTTTATCGAACAGCGATTCAAAAAATATTCTTTTCCCCTTCAGTGACGTAGTGTGTTTCCTGGTTATTCCAAAATCCTTATTTACTGTATCTCTTCATGTTTCCAAGCCGCAGACGAAATTGTTGTATTTAACCACCGTAGAATGTTGACAACGTTCGACAATTGATTTTTGTTGTTTTCACTCAAAACATGTGGAACCCAAGCACCGAACTTCTGGACTTTTCCCATTGATTTAAGATGACGGTCTACAGTCATGTGACTACAATTCATCTGCTCAGCCAATTCTACGATGGTTTGAAGGGGATCTTCATGAATAATATGGTTTAAGCGATCCTCATCGAAGTTCACTGGTCGTCCGAAACGCTTCTTGTCTTTCAGGTCAAAATTACCGCCTTTGAATCACAAAAACCATCGACGAGCTGTCTTTTCGTTCATAGCATCTGCACCGTATACTTCGCAAATATCACGAGCAGCTTTGGCAGCTTTATTCCCTCGATTGAACGTGAACAGAAGAAATTGTCGAAAATGCTCACTTTCGTCTACTCGACATTCGATTTTGAAGGCTTGTAATCAAATAAAATAATACATGTAACGTAAAAGTACACACAATATTTTATAGAGCAGAATATTGTTTTTCGAATGACGTATAGCCTTTACCATTTTGTTTTACTTTTGTTGCTCATTTTTAAATTTTGCAAAAAACGGATACAACTTACGTTACACCCAATACAAATGATATTTATTTAAAATTAAAAAAAAAAAAATATATATATATATATATATATATATATATATATATATATATATATATATATATATATATATATATATATATATATATATATATATATATATATATATATATATATATATATATATATATATAAACCGAAAGAAAAAAATGTTTAAATATACCCATTTTATGCCCTCAGTAAGATACAGGCAAAAGCCTAGTTTACTGGGGACACGATAAATGAAAAGCCCAGTTGCATTAAATTCGTGTGTTCACGTGACATTACTTGTTTTTTTTTACAAACTATGTATTTATAAAATTTCTTGTCATATAGAAATAAAATTAAAATACAAATAATAATGGAAAGAGTTTCTAAGGTTAACGTTGATGAGGTGTCTTTTCCCACAGATTTAAATACTCGAATAGCTATGACTATGTAGCATTCATAGCTATGACTATGTAAATGAGACGATTTAGATAGCTTTAAAGGGAAGTTTGAAAGCATTTGGCCATTTAAATCTAGGCAGGTGATTAGACAAGGCTAATGAGGAAAAAAATATATTTACACACATGTCAATTTTTACGACCTTATTTTAATTTCATTGTCAATTTTCACGACCTTATTTTAATTTCATTCCTGAAGATTTTTATATTTTTTCTAGGGTTCGCACTAAACTTTTCTTCATTGCTTCCATAATTTAAGGCTTCTCCGTGACAACTGTTGCTTTCGTATTCTTCGCACACTCTTCATACTTTCTCAGCCCACTTTCCAAATTCACGCTATTTTTCTTTTTGAAACTTTTCGGACACCACATCAGGCATTGACCTTTCGCTCCTCCTGTCCCAGCTACACTTTTGAAGCACCTTGTGGTCAAATAGTGTATTTGATATAATATTGCTTTTTAGATATTCTGCTAACGGTCATATCACCAATGTCGTAAATTATCGCATTGCTAAACTTATTTTATACACCTTCATATTAATTTATTTTTAATCTCACCCACCCATTGAGATAACCATCAAATATAAATTTCCCATTTACTCTTTGTCTTCCCAATATTTCTTTCACTTCATCCCAGAAATGTGATTATGTTCTGAGTTAACCTGTGCATGCCCTATAACAAACATATCAATCCCACCTTTGAGCTTAACAATGTGAGTCTAGAACTGACTTACTTATACTATTTAATACTGTATAAATTTCAGTCCTAGACTTATGGGGTTAAGGGTAAAAAGGTAGGTGAAAAAGTAATTTTAAAAACATAATTCAAACAATGTGATCTTAAAAATAGTATATTATATTGTTTCTATTTTTATAAAATAAACATGTGATAAAAAAGCTATTCAACATGGCCCATTATTTACATGATAGTAAGAATAACTTACTACAGCTCATTTTTAGTAGAACAGTTGTTGAAACAAGACAGGTGCATTTACTTCGAAACACTAAGACCGGACAAGAGTACTGTTTGTTTAAGAGCTGATTAATCTGGTTCAAGATAAAGAGGGACTTTCTCTGGTGGTAGCCAAGTTTGAACAATCACTTATAAAACACCCTACCCACGCCCATTACATTAGCGTGCTTTGGACAAGAACGCTAATGGGCATGATTTTAGCCCAACAGCTACCAGCACGTTCATTAGCGTTCTTGTCCTAGGCCCAGACAAACTGAAATCTTATATACGTTGTTTTATTTTCAGACTATTTTAATTCCTTCTTTTTTGCTGTACGAGATTCAATTCTTGGAGAATATTTGAAGTGGAAAATGTTGAGAAACAGCACTATATTTTTAAGTATTAAATATTATCTTGAAATCTTTGAAAGAAATAACGTTATTGAAGATAAGCTGTTTGGAAACCCAACTTATGACATCGGAGATAATTATGAAAAAAGATTGTACACACATAACACATATTTTTGGTTTATTTGAAATATCAAAAGAGCTTTGATCAATATGTAAAAAAATCGTGGCCGTAAAATGGGAATTTCATGGTTAAATAACATATTTTTATTTCATAAAGCTTATAAAGAAGTTAAATATTACTCCAATTATCACAGAAGTAAACTGTGTGTTGAGTCATTTTTACATGGTTACATTAATTTATTCAAATAAATTACAAATAAAAAAATAAATTAAATAAAAAGTCAAATAGTAAAAATATTGTATAAGGGCAAAGAAAATATTTGAATAGACTTAAAAATGCCCCTTCCTTAACCAATAAAAAAACGTACTCTATAAAATTTATGAAAAACAAAACAAGCGTTATTAAAAATATGTACAAACTTTTAAAATAGATTTCAACATTTATTGAAAAAAAATTCAACAAAAAATTTCATATTAATATTCTTTAAAAATGTAATGTAAAAAGAAAATTCTATTAACGTTTATTGTTTGTTTTCTTTGCTTACATCAATTTGAAAAATAAATTACATTCCCCCTCATATTTTTCTTGAATCCTTTGATTTTTGTCTTGAATTTAAGTAGACCTAATTTTTTAAAAACTGGTTCTCTTCTTTCGATAAGGTATTTTTATTAAAAATGTTCATGGATTTTATCCAGTCAAAAAAACACGAAAAATACTAAAAATCATCCAATTGAACTCGACATTTATCTCGTTCTAAAGAACGCTCCACCATTTGTTTTTCAGTTCGGAGATGCATTGCAGCACGCCATGTGAATAAAGGTAGATATAATGTTTTTAATTAAGTTTTTGACAGTGAAGTTGCATAATTAAGTTTTTGACAGTGAAAAACGACGAGGTAAAGCGGATAACTGGAAAAGCCAAATGGCAATCTCGAAGACAATGAAGGAAGCTGGTTAACGATCTAATTTATTATAGTTTCTTTTTATTTGTTTCAGAGCCTGGTTTTCCACGTTTCACCTCACCCCAGTACTCCAGACTTTGAACAGTGCGTCTCATTTGGCACTTTTCCAACCAGAGGCCAAGAGATTGCCTATAACTTGTTCTGTGTCTCTGCTATGTATTTCATCCCCCTGTTCATCATCGTCGTGGCATATTCCTGCATTCTTTGCGAGATATCAAAAAAGTCGCGCGAAACTAAAGGTACGTGCTTACTCTTTTTATAATTAAATCTAATTAATTAATATATGTTGAGAAGTACCCACACAAATGAGTTAATTAACTTATTTTATAAATTATTATTTTATGCCACAAATTACCCCCTTAATGTGTTTTTACCTCCTATCCCAAATGTCTCTTTAGGCGGAATGATACTGTTTTGTTACGAGAACCGTATTAAGGTCATGCTACCTGAAGATATACTCGGGATATGAGATAGTAACACTACCTTATTAGTGGAATAACCAAGCAATTTGACGTTAAGTGTTCTAATATGAAGTTCCGCAAAGTTTTAAAAATAATTTATTGCTTAATTTTTCGTACGTTGATAAATTGTTCCCACATATCTTTTGGAACGAATTTGTTAATTTAATTGTTTACACAATTCATATTTGTTAATTTAATTGTTTACACAATTCTACTCTTCAGAAGATAACTTATATTTATAAGTCTAGTGAGGTGCGGCCTGTTCTGTGACAGTTGACTTGTACACTTACTTGAAATTCATATATCATATAAGCACAATTAAAATGCAATAATACACTTCATTTTATTTCCCGACATGTTGAACCTCGAATGCCCACAACTTTTATAATATGAGTCTTCAACACTAACAATGAATAGTTTATGTTTATAGATATTTTATAAACAAATGTGATAATATTTCAAGTATTTCTTTTCAATCAATCCGAAATTACTTTTAATAAACTATTTTTACATATTTTCCTTCAGCCTTAGGCTCTGAAGTGATATCGTTGAGCAGATTTGAAACTTATAAAGAAAAATATGTATTTCCTTTGTATTTTTCTCTACTCTCTTCCTTCTCCCGACTTGTCAACCCAATATGCCAGCCACATGCTGAGGACTATGAATTAAGTTTATTTTATTTCTATTATTTGTGTTTTCTTTCGGTTTCGTCGATTGTTTATGGTAGTATTTTTATGTGTAACTTAATTATTAGTTTACTGTTAGATATTAAACTTCACTTATAAATCTAATTAAACTGTTAAATTTCTAAATATTCAAAATGAAACACAATAAAATCCACAATTTTTAGTGGTTACAACCATTATAAATGGGTAAAAATATAGAAAAGTACAAGTCCATAAGAGTACTTCAAAGTAAACAGAACTTAATGTTTTAATAAAAATCTCATAAAGCGAGTAATAACAAGCATTTGTTTTATAAAGTTAACACAGACGATACAAATCTAATTACATACAAAGCTTAACGAAAGACATATAAGCAAGTAATTGTTTTGAAATAAGAAATAATTGAATAACAAAAATATTATGAATTCCATTACTAAGAAAGCTTCTTTTAAAAAACTTAAACGATCAAGATATCAATATCGCACGCCCTCTTAAAAAAAATTGCCAGTGAGACAAATAAAAAACAATCGGCAATTAACTTATAAATTTCTGTATAAAATATAACAAATCGTTATCATGAACATGTGGATTCCGTCAGTAACTTGAAGGTATGTTACACGAGACTCTCACATCCCTCCTCATGCTTATAAAATAGTGTTCCAACACAACTACAAAAAATCTTATAGGACAGTATAAGTTGATAATAGTATAAGTTGGAATATCACAAACGTTTATGTTTTATTTTCTCAACCATTTGACAGTTACGATCTCCCGCGAGCTCCACACTAATGTTCTACATTCTAGCTTGCTACCTACCAGATCACTGTAGAATAACCTAAAAACCTCTTCCCCCATAAATGGTTTATAAACTCGTATCACAAATCCCAATATTCGATAAGTAAACACATATTTCTTCCACGTGAAGACTAAATGACAACCCACTGTCAAAATGAATATCCAAATCGTTGATGCATTTGAATCATAAGACCGTTCCCTGTGTATCGACAGCAATTGAAAACAACTACTCTGGAAAAAAGACAAAGATATACGAGTACGTATCGATATATTTAAATTTAGTTTATTGATTTGACTTCACTCCCAAATGGCGTTTAAATTTGAGAGAAGGATTTAAGAATGTTTTCAACAATCTTCAAATTGTCAGCAAATAATAAAAACCGTGGGTGTCTTATTACGTTCTTAGGTCAAAACATTCCAAGGAAATTATTGCGCAGAAAAAGCCAAATATAAGAACAATTATGTATATTTAGCAAAATTAAATAAAAGCTAAATAAATAGTTATAATATTCTTGTGGTGAGAAATGGAAATAGCGATCTAACTTTTTAAAAACATATTTTATTTTTTAACAAAATACGAGTAGAGTGTCAACAATGTGTGATAAGTTTAAGACTAAAAACAGGATTTTTGACGTACATTTAGGGAGGAATAAATTGTAATATAGCATTAAAGACGTGCCGACTTCAATAAAGGCAAAGGTAGGAAAACGTCGATCGGAGCGTGATTGTTATTGCGACAGGATTTTGAGTACTTGGGCTATCAGGATGAATGACGAGTGGAAAGGATTTGTGTGAGCTCGTGAGTGCGGGTTTCTTCTTGTTGTTTTAATTTTGATTGTTTTTGTATTTGTGTTTCTGTGTTTTTTTTTTGTTTTAATTTTAATTTTTATTCTTATGATTGTGTGCGGTATATTTGGGATGAATATTATTGGTCTTTTTGGAGTGATGATGTGTGAGGAGTTGAATTTCGCAAGATGTTTTCAGTTGTAGTTGAGTGCCACTGTTTGTCAGGTTGATGAGAGCGTGGAACGGGGTTTCGTTTTTGTGTAATCAAAAATCGGAAAGAAATATCGATTTATTTTTTCATGCTAAATATCCTCAGTGAGATACAAGCAAAAGCCTAGTTTACTGGGGATACGACAAATGAAAGGCAACAAACCCAGATCCATTAAAATTGTATGTCCAAATCAAATAAATGTTGTTTTTTCGCAAATTGTGTATATTTCTTGTCATGTGTAATAATAAATAAATAAATAAATTCAACTTGGAAAGAGTGTTATCAAAAACCTTAATCCCAAGAATAAAACCGCAACGAAAAGGAGAATATAATATTATTATAAAAACAAATTATAAGGGTTGTTACAATATTTAAAATCCCAACGATGAAGAAAAATGCGTACATCCAAACATATAAAGTAATTCAGAAGACAAGGAAATTATAATTGAGATATTACCTTACTTTCGAGAGATTGGGTTCATTGAACTTGATACAACAGTTCGATAAAAAAATATTCGGTGTTTTTATCCAATGTTACTTCAAAATATGTCAACCAACTTTTTGAACTCCGGTTTTTTAGTTTTTCTTCTTCTCGAGGGGCCGTCTTTTATCGGATGATGTCCACAATAATTGTTACCCTTATCCTATTTAATGGGAGTATTTATCCGAAACACCCAAAACACTTCCTCAAGTTTCTTACCCTTTACAGATCATGTACTAATAAAGAAGGAGTTCAAACAAATTATTTTATGGCTGAATAAATACGGGCACCTGACTATGTTGAAAACATTTTTTTTTATTTTCGTTATTTCTTAACCATAGTGCTCGTATCTCTACTACTATGCAAAGTTATTGTCATAATATTCGACACACGTTACATTTAATCACTGGTGGCTAAATATTTATTCACCAGCCTATGAAGGGTTAAGCCTAGATACGCAGCATCTTTCTCTGCCTCGTTTGTCATTTATTTTTATCTGGGTGATCAGTTTCGCAATAATGTATATTGTGTCCACTTTAACGTAACTTGCGAATCATTACAGTTTTGAGCAGTTCTTGTTTCATAAGAAAAATCAGATTTGTATCATGATCTGTCTAAAGAATCTTAAGCATATTCGATTTTGAATAAAGAAACAATATTTTTTGACTATTAATACAATCCAGAGTTTACTTGAAAACTATATACATCTAATAGCTGAAACATGATCTCTTTCACAAAGTTCAACCAATTGTGTGATAGTAAAAAAATAGGGGTTAATTCAATTTTGTTGATTTCGGTTCTTTTAGGCGGTAATAATTAAATTAAAGAATATGAAAATCATAGTGTAAACAGGCCAAAACCCATACAATGGTTGTCGCCAAAGAAAGAATACGAGAATTGAATTTTGAAAACAAGAGAGCGAGAGAGGAATTCTTGGATTCTCTCCGAAAGTAATTTGAAATTTGAATCTCGGTGGGTCCGTGATGAATGTATGTAAATGAAAAGATCGAAACCATTACCTAGCTAACAATTTTTGAATCGGTGTAAAAGGGGACGATGTATAAATGATGTATATAAACAAATTTTACATTTATGAAATATATTTTCATAAATGTAGAATTTGGTTTACTTCCGTGAATATTTCACGGGCTGCAACTAGTGATTTAAAATGAAAATATGATGTAAGGAAATGCATAGAAATTGGTACAAAGGTACGAATTCAAGTGATGCCAAATATTTCAGTGCCGAGAATGCCTTCTAGCATTTCCGATACACTACTCACCCGTTTTTTACGTCCTCCATTATTGTCCATACCACTACACTCTAAAATTAACAATCCACTACCATTTGATTACTAACCTCGACTTCGAATAACAACTTTAAATACATTTTATCTTGTTACAATTTTATATCCACGGGTTTCCCAATTTTCATCTTGTTTTTCTTTCAAACTCATTTCTTCTTTGCCGATATTCGAAGTTATGTTTTTATGGTTAATTTGTTGAGATTTCCATGCGATAATAAAACAACTACACCGCGTATGAAAAATATAAGTATAAAAATGATTTGTTCTAGACCAGTGATGGGTAAACTTTTTAGCTCGGCGTGTCAAAATTCTGAAAAAAACTGACTTGACCCGGGTGCCATGTCACATCTAGGAATATTAATATTTCTTGCAGCCCTAGTTAATGAAAAAGTTTGGTTTTTTAACTATTTATTTATTATTATTATTAAAAAACTACTGCTACTACCACTTCCTTTTGTCGTGTTATCTTCGAATTTTATGTTTTTATTCTCCAGCATGGGGTTGCGATAATAAATACAAATAAATCAAGTCATTTTCTATAAAAGATTAATAGATTTCTTACCCAAGTAACAGTGATGTCATTAAACTGCGCTGCTGTTAAACAGTGTTGTTATTAAACATTTCGTACAAACAACAAATACATGGGAATTATGGTGGTGTATTGTAAAACCAACGTCAGACTCCAAACACGTCAGAACGGCAGAAATTCAGGTTGGGCACTGTTGCAACAATAATGCCGCAATCTTGCAACGTTGCAAACCGCTACCGCTCGAACCTCCACTACCCCGTCCAGTACAGTCGTAAATATACGAGCGAAGAAAGCGTATCGCTCGTTCTTGGGCAAAGATCGTCCGTAAACGATGCGTGTCACCCAAAATGTCTTGGCGTGTCCCCCGAAATGTCTTGGCGTGTCACCTCTGACACGCGTGTCATAGGCATCACTGTTCTAGACTATGTTAAATCTTGCGGGTAAATATTCAATGATAAAGTAACCTCAAAGAGGCCGCTTCCGCTTAGCGAAAGCCTCTACCCTAGATGTGAATACAATTCATGTAGAGTTTAGCCTCCTGAACAATTTTTCTCTAAGCAGATTAACCATTTGGCGCCTTTTTAAAGCCTTTCTCCACTCCTAAACTTCTGCTGTTTGTTATCCTAAAGCATCTGCCTTGGTCTGTCTAGTGACCTTTATTCGTGTTGTTGGGCTTACATAATGATTTTTGTTGACCATGTGAGCTGAACTTTGTTTACGTGGCCAAACCATGCCAAGCTTAGTGAAGAGTTGTTGGTAGACAAACAGTTTAGGATAAGTTTGTTAAGTACCATTTGTTTCTCAAAAAACTCATTAGAAAATTCCCGCTAAAAGTTGAAAGAAAAAGATGCCAAATAATCAAATAATACTTTTTATCAATCAAATAATATTTGAAAAAAGATAATGAAGTTGAAAATTAACAATAAAATACGTTTATTTACAATTAAATACGGTTTGTAAATATTATTGAAGTCACATGACCTCTAGCTCTTATTTTTCAGTAAAATTTACATATTAACTGAATACCATAAATTAAAATCAAGCACGATAAATAAGAATATTAGACGTAGATATATCAGTTTTGAGTTATGTATTATAAAATACTAGGTATTTATCCCCATTATTTTAGTTATGTATTATAAAATACTAGGTATTTATCCCTATTATTTTAGTTAGGTTTTATAAAATACTAGGTATTTATCCCTATTATTTTAGTTATGTATTATAAAATACTAGGTATTTATCCTTATTATTTTAGTTATGCATTATAAAATACTAGGTATTTATCCTTATTATTTTAGTTATGTATTATAAAATACTAGATATTTATCCCCATTATTTTAGTTATGTATTATAAAATACTAGGTATTTATCCCTATTATTTTAGTTATGTATTATAAAATACTAGGTATTTATCCCTATTATTTTAGTTAGGTTTTATAAAATACTAGGTATTTATCCCTATTATTTTAGTTATGTATTATAAAATACTAGGTATTTATCCTTATTATTTTAGTTATGCATTATAAAATACTAGGTATTTATCCTTATTATTTTAGTTATGTATTATAAAATACTAGATATTTATCCCCATTATTTTAGTTATGTATAATAAAATACTAGGTATTTATCCCTATTATTTTTGTTATGTATTATAAAATACTAAGTATTTATCCCATTTATTTTTAGAATGTCAAAAAATGGAAAATATGAATCCTTTATAAAAACTTATGATTAAAGACCTGAAAGTAAAATAAAAATTCTTTTTAATTAAGGACCAAAAGTTTTTTAAAATCTTATGAAGTAGTTTTAAAGAAGTAATTTTAAAGTATTTTGAGCCTTAACTCTTGAGTGTTTCAAATTTAACCCCTGTTGTTGATCCTATTATTATCATGAAGCTACTGAAAAAAAAATCAAGATCTTAGAGAATTTTCCAACATTTATTAAGTAACTTCTTAAATAAACGTTAAAGTATCCTTCGTTTATTTATTATTTCTACAGGCCCCATGATCCAACTGGTTTGACTTCAGCCCGAGGGCTTCAAGTTGGACTCCTGATGATATCCGAAAAAAGATACCCAGTTTGGTAACAGTTTACGTGGTTACAATAATTACACGTGTTAGACGTATGCGAGTGGTGTCGCCTCTTCACTTGCACGGTAGTGATACGTAACACGTGCGATGACAAACCGCGTGGTCTGTGTTTACTTGTGGTTACTAAAGAAAGTAAAAAATGCTGCCTACTGGCAAACTTTTCAAGATGTCCGAATCATTAAAATCAGATTTTCAGAAAGGTGCCATACAAACGCATGAAAATAAATAATTGAGCCCGTATTTTGCTATTGATATTAATAAGCATTGAATTGCGTACACGTTGAATCACTAAAAAATCTTGATCTTTGGTTGTGAAAGGTAAAAAAGGCCGAAAAATGATAAAAAATGCAAAAAAAACATTATGGAAAGCATTTAAATAAATAAATATACGAGTATGTCCCCTTAAAGTGTGAAATCTCACAAATGGTTCAAAAAGTTCTACACTCTCAATAATTAGTGTAATAGATTGACAGTAAAATAAGTTGGCTCATAATATAAACAATAATTAGTGTAATAGATTGACAGTAAAATAAGTTGGCTCATCATAAAAACAATAATTAGTGTAATAGATTGACAGTAAAATAAGTTGGCTCATCATATAAACAATAATTAGTGTAATAGATTGACAGTAAAATAAGTTGGCTCATCATATAAACAATAATTAGTGTAATAGATTGACAGTAAAATAAGTTGGCTCATCATATAAACAATAATTAGTGTAATAGATTGACAGTAAAATAAGTTGGCTCATCATATAAACAATAATTAGTGTAATAGATTGACAGTAAAATAAGTTGGCTCATCATATAAACAATAATTAGTGTAATAGATTGACAGTAAAATAAGTTGGCTCATCATATAAACAATAATTAGTGTAATAGATTGACAGTAAAATAAGTTGGCTCATCATATAAACAATAATTAGTGTAATAGATTGACAGTAAAATAAGTTGGCTCATCATATAAACAATAATTAGTGTAATAGATTGACAGTAAAATAAGTTGGCTCATAATATAAACAATAATTAGTGTAATAGATTGACAGTAAAATAAGTTGGCTCATCATATAAACAATAATTAGTGTAATAGATTGACCGTAAAATAAGTTGGCTCATCATATAAACAATAATTAGTGTAATAGATTGACAGTAAAATAAGTTGGCTCATCATATAAACAATAATTAGTGTAATAGATTGACAGTAAAATAAGTTGGCTCATCATATAAACAATAATTAGTGTAATAGATTGACAGTAAAATAAGTTTGCTCATATAAACAATATGTTTTCCATGTAAAATATTTTGCGCAGTAAATAAATTGGAAAGTCGTCTTGAGGAGTAAATAAAGTTAAAACAATGTTTCTAGTTCCTTTATGATAAATAAGATAAACAAGTAACCACTTTGCAGAATATCACCTCTCGTAGTATATGATAGAACTCAATTCGCCTTATTCAGTATAGTTTCTGACAGTAACTTTACACTTGGTGTTGAGGCAGTTTTGGTTGTATACTCAAATACGATTAAATACCACTCGAGGTTACATTGAATTTTCAAAGATCTCTATTCCACTCCAAACTTACTTTAGCTTCCTTGTTTTGAAGATGGAAGGCGTACACGTGTATTTTCCAGATATTTGTTTCAGGTACGTTATATGAGTTAGATTCATATATGCGGGTAGTTTAAACAGTTTGATAAGTTTCCATGAGATGGGGTCAAAATACATAAAGTGACTTTTAGGGCGCACTTAAAGAGAGCTTACTCCATAAACGACACTATATATATTGTATTTTTATCATATTATTATTATTTGTTATATCTTTGCTAAGAAGTATAATTTTTCAAGTGATGTCTGTAAAAAATCAGCCAGATGCGATGCGTAGTTAACGTTTGATAGTCATCTAAAGCGACCACTTTGACATTTGTTGCAAAAATGAAGAAAAAAAACGAGTTCCGTGTCGTCATAAAACATTTTTATTTAAATAAGTTAATAGCCGCGCATATCAAAACTGAGTTTAATGAAATTCACGGAGACTCTGCACCAGCGTTGAGGACTCTATTTCTGGATAAATGAGTTTAAACGGGGCTGAACATGCACTGATGGTAAATCTCCCGCCTCCAGACATGCAAATGCATCCACCACGTAACAAATCATTGAAAATTCATTGCATCATAATAAAATACCGCCAAATGCATATGTGCAATTTTGCTGAGGTTGTGATAATCTCAAGTAAACGGGTGTACAATATACCACACGAAAAATTTAATATGAAAAAGCTATCTGCGCGATGGATGCCACGATTGTTGACTGTCAACCAAAAACGCACTCGTCACATATCAATGCTATGATTGGCGATGCTTAGTAGCAATCCAAAGGATTTTTTGTATCAATTCATAACTGTGGAAAATACTTTAATCCAACTCTACACACCAGAGTCCTAACAGCAGTCATAACAATGAACAACAAACAATGAACAATGAAAGTATGCCGAAGAAGGCGAATACCTTTTTGTCGATATCAGAAAGGTGTTTACCAGTGTTTTTTTGGGTCCCCAAAGAATCATGATCGACTATTTGCAAAAGGGCAAAAAAACAATAAAAGCCTATAGGTGTTATTATTGGAGCAATTAAACGACGAATTGAAGAAAAAAATGGCCAAGATTGGCGCGCAAAGACGAACTTTTTCATTAGGACAACTCATCATCCAACAAAACGACTATCGCAAAAGAAAATGGCATAAATTGGGTTTCGAATTAATTCCTCGTCCACCATATTCCCCAAACTTCATCCTCTTGAAATGAAATAAAATTTGCTCGGTGTTTAATTTTTTTCTTTCAATCCCGATATCATCGCCGCAGTAAATTACTATTTTGCAGCGTTTAACAAAGCCAATTTTTCAGGAGGTGGGAGGACAATTGAAAAATTGCTGGGACTTATACTTGATTTTTACCAAACTTCTTAAACAACCCTTGTAGATGGACGATAAGCTCTAAAATAAAATTTTCAACCTCTTCAAAGGTAGATAAAATGTTGCCCATTGTTTGATTTAGTATGAACATTGCATAACATAATATAATGGGAGTAACACATTTACCTATGAAATATCATTGTTTCGCCGATTCAGTCATAAATTACAATAAGAAGAAGTATTCAGATGAAGCATGCTAGATTAAAATTCTGTAATTATTGATAAAGTAAACAAAGCAGTCTTCTGCATTAATTTATCTTTACCAGTAGAGGTAATATGAAAACAGCTTCTAACAATTTTCTTGTTTATCGCTCGTAACCATAATCGATTTGTTTCCAGGGTCAATATTCGTAACATCCAAATTTGCTCCTTGGAATCCAGATGGTTCTTTCATTACCCCAATAGCTTTATTGGTTGCTAAGGCTTTTATTAGACAAATAACCATCAGGGAACTAATTCACTATCGGGCGGAGCAACCTTGTATTAAACGATGCGCCTTTTTTACACTTTATTCTATTTTTCCAATGTTTTACAAATTCAAATTTGACACTGATAACTAAACTTCTTATGTTTAACTACAGTTGTGAGAAAACAGAAAGGCTGCTTCTTTTTCTGTTGACAGTTGAGGTTATACCTTTACGGCTAAAATAATATAGCGGTATTTAAAATTGCCAGATTTTTTTCTCTTTTGAAACCTCATTGGAATTATCATCCTAGTACTTAAATCTAATAGGTCTGAACAAATATGTGCGTGTATATGCAGATACTACGAATTCAGCATCTTCACTTCCCTTAATTTTTGCTCAGCTTATCTCTTTTTTTTATAAAAAACTCGACAGCCGTGTGTAATTCAATGTTTAAATATCTCAGAATATGACGAAACTCTCTCACCTCTCTCTCCGTGGTTGCAGTCCTAAGACTGGTTTGCAGCAATTTCAACTCTTCTCCTCCATTCCCCCCTGTCCTGTGTGGCTCTTTTTAAATCTGTATATGTTGAGCAGCGCACGTCCACCAACAGGTCCTCCAGGTACTCTCGGCGTGGGCGTCCCCTAGAGTTTGTCCCCTCGGTCATACCCTCCATTATGGCATGCAAGAGGCCCTCTTGTCGTATTATATGACCGATCCATCTTGCACGCCTTTCGGACAGGATCCTGAGCAGGTGCCTTCCTCCTTCGATTCGTTGGAGCACCTCTTCATTTGTGATGCGGTCTCTCCAGGAAATTCCTAATAGTCTTCTATAGGACCACATCTCAAAAGCCTCTAGTCTTCGTCTATCTCTTTCGGATAGGCACTATTGCCTATAGTTAACATACTACTGAGAGTACATACATCAAATTTTCACAGTAACATTGCCTGACTACACGCGGGCGAGACTACTAACATGGTGTTTGTCTATACACGCTCTAACTTGTTAAAGCCAGAAACTTTTGTACTTTAGTGGTATATTTTATATATCTACCTAAACAGCATATACAATATTACAGATATCAATAATCTGATTCGGCTTGAGTTTTGCAGAATTTCATATTATTGTAGAATATTTAACAATTAATTATTTTTTTATTCCACTAATTACATTAATCCCCGTTACTTGTTTTCTACCTCGTATCTGATGTTATTGGTGGAATTATAAAGTGATGTATTGTTAAAAATTACACTACTTGTTATTTATTATTCACATGCCGGGTTTTCACCCTTCTGCTGGAATTAGTGTATTGACGCTTATGCATTGTTTTTTATAATTTCGAAATTCGAAGCTCTCTGGACACAAATTACTGTAATAATTAGTTATATGAATCTATTATTTATTATTATGATAATCAAGGATACGCGGTTATTTTTACGAAACGGAATTTATCTTAGATTTGATGGTGCCATTAATTTTAATAGACATATTTATTAGCGATTAGAAATGTTATTACTACATTAATCTTTTTAATTTCGTCATTATCTAATTTATGGCATATACTATGCGTATCCAGAAAGTAAGTGTACTGAGGCTCTCACGACCGGATGGATTTTATTTTCGACATGTTGGCTACACTTCCGTGTAGCCTGACCCTTCCCCTCCGCAACGAGACCGGTTCGAGGTCAGTACGTTGAGAAGTGTCGACGCGACAACACGTTTCGTGAAAAATGTCAATCCAATCTCCCGCCAAGTGCAAAATACGCGGCATCATCCGTTATCTCGTTTGGAAGGGAAAACCTCCGGTTGAGGTTTATAATGAAGTGAAAACTGCATATGGTGATAAAGCTATGAATCGTACGAGTGTGTACAAGTGGTGTCGCGAGTTTAAAAACGGTCACGTCACACCTCTTCCCCCTCCGCCAAAAAGTTCAAAACCACAATTTCAGCCAAGAAAATCATGGCATCCGTGTTTTGGGACTGTCAAAGCATAATTTTAATTGAGTATATGCCTCAAGGGGAGACCATCAACTCTGCAAGATACTGTGAGACCCTAAAAAAAATGCGGAGGGCGATTCAGAACAAGAGAAGAGGAATGCTGACAAAGGGAGTCTGCCTGCTGCACGACAATGCAAGACCACACACGGCCAACTGCTCGCCTCGTTTAAATGGGACGTCCTGAATCATCCCGCGCATTCCCCTGACTTAGCACCTTCAGATTACTATCTCTTTACCTCCCTGAAGCTGCACATGGGTGAAAAAGGTTTTCAACCGACGAGGAGGTAAAGGAGGAGGTGGAGAAGTGGACGGAGGGGTTGGCGGGAAACTACTTCGAGGAAGGCATCAAAAAGTTGATACCCCGCTTCACCACCTGCATTGAGAGGAATGGCGACTATGTCGAAAAATAGCTTACATATGTACTACGGTAACCACGTAATTTTTTGTTTAAATAAAAAAAATTGTAACCTACAAAAATTCAGTACACTTACTTTCTGGATATGCCTCGTATTAATACGTATTATATTGTATGATTTGACAAACAATTATAAATATTCATTAAGAGAAACAACTAAATTAAGGGCATCATATACAGTTTTTATTCGATTTGAACTTTTTTTTAATGAAAAGATACTCATTAATTTGTTGAATAAAAAAGTATGAATTGAGAAAAGTATAATGAACGTTTTATTTGGAATCAAATTGTAATGCGATGAAAAACATCACGCATAAAAAATATATAAAATGTAAAATTTTTAATAAAATGTAACTATTTTTATAAATAAAAAATATATATAACAAGATTAGACAAGTCTTTTGTAGGCTCTAAAATTTTCCTCCTTTTGTCACTTTAAAGGAAGTCAATTTAATAAAATAATATAAGTCACTTTGAAAGTGCGATCAATATTTTTCGACAAAGTTGATCACGATATATTACTTAAGAAAATGCACAAACTTGGCTTCAGCGATAATCTAATTGGATTATTTGCATCTTATCTAAAAGAAAGATCTCAATACGTAACAATCCGTAATAAGTCTTCTGTGGAATTTATCGCAAGATCTGGTATACCACAAGGATCCAATTTAGGTCCCCTACTATTCCTCATATTAATAGACGACATTCAAAATTCCATAAGTCACTCGACATGTTTATTGTTCGCTGACGACTTGAAAATATTCAAAAAGATCAATTCACCTCACGACTGTGCACAGTTACAACAGGACCTAGACTCCCTAGTCTCCTGTAGTGCGCAAAATCATCTTCTGTTCAACATTAATAAATGTGTATGTGTATCTTATAGTCGATCGTTTTCACCAATCCACCAATCCACCATCAGTATACTATACAGGGAGTGGCACTAAACAGAGTTTCTGAATTCAAGGATTTGGGCGTAACCTTCGATGTCGGACTCACGTTCGTTAACCATGGCTTACGTTTGATATCGGACTGTTACAAACTACTCGATTTTGTAATGAGAATATCAAGAGAATTTAACATCACCGATATCCTCCGAAACTTATACAATTATCTAATTAGAACCAAATTAGAATATGCATCTACGAGTTGGGCTCCTCACCAGCTCAAATATAAAAACAATATAGAACAAATACAAAAAAAAATCCTCAGATATCTATGGTACAGAACAAAGGGCGATTACCCAAAATATGCTCACCATGCCGAACTTCTCACGGTGTGCAACTATAGAAGCCTCGAAACAAGAAGGCAAGAATCCATTGGGATATTCCTACTTAAGGTTTTCCAAGGTTCCTTTAACTGTCCCGCGATTCTAGAAGCACTAAGTTTATATGTACCCAATAAATATATCCGTGCAAGGAATCACCCTCTGTTCTACATACCAACTTACAGGACGAATATCATGGCTAAACACTCAGTCACCCGTGGTATAGAGATATTGAACCAACTGAATGACACGGTTGATATATTCTCGGTACCGTCTAGCAGTATGAGAAGAATCCTGGCTGATATTATTCCTAACGAATAAGCTAACGCTAGAAGCAAACCCTCTTTGTGTAACAGGAGAAATCCGTGCAAAGTGGAAAAAAAAAAAAAAAAAAAAAAAAAAAAAAATCTGGACCAATATGCACGTTTTGTTTTAAGTAGGTGGTTCATGGTCTGATACTTCAAGATAAACACATCTGTAACACACCATTTTGTTATGCAGTATAATTTTTGCAAAAATTTTTTTTTTCAAAAATTCTAGAGTAAGGCAGCATAAAAATAAAATGAAAAAAAGGTAGATTACTGAAAAGAGTTGAATCGCAAACTTCCCAAAATTGTGCAGTAGAATTGAAATTATTAAAATTTCCCGCACTAGGTGGAGGAAATAAGAGCAAAAAGAATGATTGAGGAAATTAAAAGTTCTTTTCATGAGTAAATATCCTACCCTCGTTTATTTTCAGATTTTCCTTTTATACTTTTCAATTAAAAATGAAAATACAGAAGGTTTGAACTTCTTTTGTTCTTTCTCCGTGATGAAAAGAGAGTTTTATAACAATCGATTTCCAGTCATTCTGGATTAAAATGAAATGTCAGCCACAAGTCAAAAGATATCTTTCAATGAAAAAATTTTTAAAAAAAAACCTTCTTATTTATCTTTGGATACTTTCTCATATTTTTTAAATGATATATCACATTCTAAGAAGTTTCAAACATTTTATCTGCTTTAAATTATCTAAAGCCGTTAATTCTCATTTATTGAACGTTTTAGTTTTAAAAAAAAACCTTTTATTTATGTTTAAGAGTTTTCAAACAAACCGAAACTATTTATACTCCTGTCAAATTTTCACTATTTTCGCTAAAGTTTCCAGAAATCACACATATAGTGTGGCTTCAAATTATGTTAAAAAAATATCTAACTTTTCATTCTTCATTTCTAGAAGTTTGAAGAAAAAAATATTTGCCTCCTTCAGCTTCAATTATTCTCTTCAAGAACAAAATCACTCTAAAACATTATATTTTCTACCTTAAGAGAGCCTCACTATGGGAAGTAACACGTGCTTTTAGTGAAATAACAAAATAATATATTGTTATATATTTTATTATGGAGGTCCACAAAGTTAAAGCTGAACCTTTTAATCAATTATGTATCCCTCCAAAAGCTTTTTTTAATACTGAGTTTAATATGCCAATACTTATGTTTATATTTTCATTATTTATTGAAATATCATAGTTTTACTTTAAAAAAATGTGGCTTGTTACGAGTACAACACATTAAAAAAAGATTCATAAATACAGTTTTGAAAGTGTTTAATATTCGAAAATGTGAAGGGGTCAGCTGTTGAAGTTATTTATACACTTTCTCATTTTCAAAAGGATTATATATATATATATATATATACATATATATATATATATATATATATATATATATATATATATATATATATATATATATATATATATATATATATATATATATATATATATATATATATATATATATATATATATATATATATATATATATATATATATATATATATATATATATATATATATATATATATATATATATATATATATATATATATATATATATATATATATATATATATATATATATATATATATATATATATATATATATATATTGTCGGCTATAGTTTGGAAATTCTAGGATGAGTCCTGTGACAGCTCACAAATTTGCCCCAATACAATCTTATGTAATGTATTTACCTAAATAACTTGTTATTTATTATAATTGAATCTTATATTAAAGTTGATAATATAATTAAAATTACTGAACATCGTTACAAGGTTGTATTGGGGCAAATTTGTGAGCTGTCACAGGACTCATCCTAGAATTTCCGAACTATAGTGAACCTTATAAATCTTATCTAGGTAAAGCACTCGTATGTTGTTATACTCGTTTGTCGTGTGAGAATTCTACCTGTTGCTTTTTTTTTGTTTTAATCTACATCTTAACAACACTAAAATATTTCCCCTCTTTGTTCTGCTTACGATATACTATACATCTCTAACATACAATTATTATTCGTCCTTTTATCTTTCCCTTTATCATACTGTTATATCAGATATTCTTTGTGAGGTAAGCAATTAAACAACTATTGTTCTACTTATAATAGGTGTATTCATTGTCCGAGGATTGTTTCCATTCATCATAGTCGGTACTAGCACACCATAGTGCATAATTATTGATCATGCGATTAAGTTACAGGAAACTCTAAGCCTAAGTGCACTCTGCACTGCAGACTTTCAATGTTTTCATCTTTTTTACTTTCTCTAGGAAATGTACTCGTACATCAACATACGTTTATTTTAAATAATCCTGTATACACTTTTCTTTTTCATTAAAATTTTAAAACATATATTCATACCATCACACCGTTTCTTTACTGGGAGAGTCAGAGGATATACAGTACCCGGCGGTAAGTAATACACATCGGGTTTAAGAAAGAGACTGTCGGCCATAATCGGCTAACTTCGGCTTTGTAGAGCGTCATCTCTGTCGCTTGACAATGACTGACAAATCGCGATGGAACACGTGTATGAATGACAGAGACGACGCTCTATGAAGCCGAAGTTAGCCGATTATGGCCGACAGTCTCTTTCTTAAGCCCGATGTGTATTACTTACCGCCGAGCACTTGTACATCAAACTCGTACCTATCACGAAATACTTATCAGTTATTAGCTCAATTCTTCCTTTTAAATTGCATTTATTATTCTGTGATACTTTGACATATTATGTACAACAAATTCTTTTTAGTGAACGTATTTCCACGGTACTCATTCGGTTCTTTTCATTAATTATCCATGTCCACGTTTCATTCCCATACATCAATGTTGAGACTCATGATTCTTATTATAATTTAAATGATATTTTCAATAATTTTAACGACATTTTTAAAAGTCAAAATTTTTGTTGAAATGCTCTGATTTTAAGTATTTCATAGTTTATTCATTTAAAATATATAATTAAATGTTTTTAAGATAATTCTTATAATAAAAAAAACTATTTAAGACAAGTTTTTGTCGTTCCGGTTAAAATATACAGTTGTAAGATAATTAATTTTTTTTAAATGTGGTTTGAATTTTATTCAACAATTTGCTTTAAATGCTCGAAATATTTCCAGCATGAAAGGGTTAAGAATTTTAATCAAGAAACTCGGAAAAAAAACAAAACTTGCACCTTTTATCGACACTGACATGTTTTGACATCAGCATGTTTGGACACCAACATTTTTCGACAGCGCATTTTTCGCTTATAATTAAACCAAACTTTGTTAGAAATATGTATTGGTAGAAATAACCCGCACGCCATTTAAATATTTCATTAAGTTACGAATAATTTATTTTGAAATATAACCAAATCCTGAAATAAGGGGTTTTCCTAAAAAATAATTTAAGATACATTCTACTGATATGTTCATTCTGCCTTCTTTCTACCGTTGACACTCCTTCATTGAATCATTGACTAAAATTAGTGAAATAAGTATCATTGAAAAATAAGTATTGTACATTTTAATAAATAACAGTTAATGTCGTTTTAACCAATGAAATTTATTTAACTGCTAGATTTCACGTGTAATACATTTATGGTCATAACAAAAAATAGGAGTAGCAGATCAAAGAGTAACAGATCGAACCAAATAGCAAAGAGTTGTTGCTAGTTTTCAGGAACCCAGTGGAGTGAGAAGACGCCGACAATGTGCAAATGATAAAGCATCATATCTTACATGCAACAATATATGTTTAGCACACAATAGGTAACAAACAAATCAGGCAGTGAATCGGTGCGTGGTGACAGCTTTATTGCGACAGGAGTTTAAGTGCATGGGTTTGCATGAGGGATGATTTATAGTAAAGGTGTGTGAACTCTTGAGTCAAGTGTGTTTTGGTGATTGATTGTGTGTGGGACATTGTGGGATGGAATTTTGGTTTGTCTGGAATGATATAGTAAAGAAGAGTTTTTAACAGGCGTTTTTTAACATTGTTCAATCAACGGGCAGTTAAAAGTATCAACTTATTTTGCGTGTTGATACAGTAAAGAAGATACAGGTAAAATCTTAGTTTATTGAGGCTACGTCAAATGAAAGGCAATAAACCCTGATCCATATAAAAAGATTGTCCAGTTTAAATTAACTTTTTTAACTTGTTGTTTTTATAAATTATGCATTTACACAATTACTTGTCATGTAAATATATACATTTATAATTATTCCATGGGCATGTGTCCTTATCTCCCATATTGTACTTAACCTTATATTATATTATACTCCTCACGAGTAATGGCCATTCAATATTATTGATATCGCCACCTTTGAAGACAATGTTACTAAATAAGTACGAGTATGGTACATAACATATTTAACCTTAAGTTTAGCTTTCATGGCAACTCTTTCGTTTTTTTGACGTGTCTTTTTTTCTTAATTTATTAACATATTTAAGTCTTCGAGAACATAAAATTTTTACTTTGCAATAATGTTAGTAATTCGAATAAAATTTTACTCACGTGAATTATTGAAATGTAAAATATGTCTCAAAGTAAGTGAACTATTTTAGGTTTGGTATAAAAAGTTCATATTGACAAAAAATAAAGTCTTGGAAAAAATAAAATATATGGTAGGAAAATTTGGAAAAGTTTTTTTTTTAAATCTGATCACTCCAATAACTTTTGCGTTTCATTAAAGCATTTCTCACAGAGTTTGATTTTAAGAAATCTTTTGAAGATTTAAATGTTCCCTTTTCTGTCAAGTTTAAGATATAAAAAATATTAGGAAATTCCCATTATTCCCAATCAACCCAGCTTTCTCGTTGATGATGGATACGTTGTTGCGTAGTAAATTTATACGGCTTTTACTATTTACAGGAGTAAAGCGTGGAAGTTTTTCTTGCCGGGATGAATTAATTGAATCGTATGGTTTTTCCTTCGTTGTGTGATTCGACTTGTACTGTTTTTACATACATGTAAAGGGTCTTTCAAATTGAGCGGTTTTCTTACTTCAAATTTTTTTTCTTCTTGAATAAAACACACAATTTGCTTTGATTTCAAAAAACTTTTTACTGGGCATTGAAGTATAATGTATGACATTTCAACACAAAAAACAATATCTGCCAAATGTCCACCTCTTGCAGCTCCACAGATGCCCACTCTTTAGTCAAAATTTTCGATGACATTTTGGCATAATTGCGGTTCTAACTCACTAATAACGCTAATAATTTCGTCCTTCAGCTCAGGAATTGATCGGAGGTTATTCTTATAGACTTGGTTTTTCACGAAACCCCAGAGAAAATAGTCCAACGGTGTCAGATCACATGATCTTGGTGACCAATTAACATCACCGTTTCCGGAGATTACAATACATAAAATAATTTAACAATTTAAACGCGTTGCTGTTTTGTATACGACTCCATTTTTATAAATATAATACAGACTTCTTAAATGTAACAAGACCCAGGCAAGTTTGCGCCGCCATCTGTGTTTTATCCAATAATTAAATAAAACCACTCAATTTGAAAGACCCTTTAAAGTACTGCTTATATGTCAATCTTAAATTCATTTTTAATATCTGTATCAAAAAGGTTATAAGGCTATTGAAATTAACGAATGTGTAAATACTTTTTGATTATTATATTCATAATAATATTGCTATTAACATACCTATGGGTTTTATTCATTTTAACTTAAAATTATTGAAGAAGTTTTGACAAAATACATTGAATATGTTTAGTGACCCATGAAATTCACATCTAAAATACACATGAATAGTTCAACAAATCCGAACTGCAGCCGCTTTCAACATATCTCAGCAAAAAAGTGTTTTCTACCTAAATAGTTTATTTCTGGTATTTCCAAAATTTAGACTCTTGTTTTATTTTCTCTCTTTACGCTGCAGTGAATCTGGGGTTGTGTGTGCATTTGTAAAACATCTTTAGTACACATTTACTGAGTTTATAATAATTATAGTATTGTATTTACCTGCTTATACTGAGTTTATAATATTGTATTTACCTGCTTATACTGAGTTTATAATATTGTATTTGCCTGCTTATACTGGGTTTATAATATTGTATTTACTTGCTTATACTGAGTTTATAATATTGTATTTACCTGCTTATACTGAGTTTATAATATTGTATTTACTTGCTTATACTGAGTTTATAATAGTGTATTTACCTGCTTATACTGAGTTTATAATATTGTATTTACTTGCTTATACTGAGTTTATAATATTGTATTTACCTGCTTAAACTCGTATTTTACAGTTTTTTTTGGTATTACTTTTAACGCGTATTTTTGTTCACTTCACGCTGGTAGTGAATCCAGGTTTGTGTGTATGTAAGAGTGTTAGCATTAATATTTTTAACAATTTTCATGAATATTTATTGAGTTCATAATAGTATTGACTGTTTGTTAATTATATTTTTTGTATTATAATAAACGTCTATGAGGGTGATGATTGAAAAAAAAACTGACGTGTTAGCCCTCTATTGGTTAGGGTGTCCAATAAAGGGGCTAGCTCAGCCGCGTGGATGTCAGATGTTGTTACGAGATAAGCCTAGATTGTTTGAGAGCTTCTCCCTTAAATATTTATTCCATTACCTTTACGTACTTGTATATTAATAATTTGAAAATAAATATGTGCATGATACGTTGATATGTATAAACCTATATTAATTTATGTAACTCGCATCTAACTCACAAGTGTTAGAAATTCTACCTGAAAAGTGATGACATCTCATCTTATTTATAGTAATTAAACGGTTCTTGCGAAACTTACCCAATGTGATGATGTAATTTCAAATGTAATGATTTTGTACCTTTTGTCTGAATTTTCAGCTTCTAGAGGCCTTTGAATACATAATGTATTATTCGGGTCGACAAAGTGGACTAGCCCTTAAAAGTTTAGAAGAGCTCTTAGTTTTTATTTGATCGTCTTCTCTATAGACATGGACAAGTTCGTTATATTCTTATACTGTTGGTTTTTAAAGACTTCTAATGGAAAAAATAGATTCGTTTATTGCTACCCGTTTTTCAAGCATCATCTACTATATACAGCATCATTACATTTAGATTTTCTCCAGTTATTTTAAGACTGATGTTTTTTACAACATGATGACCCCTTGTTTGATTTCAATTTTAATGTTTTTTTAAATATTAAACAAACAAATCATTTCTCCTATAGACTACTTACGTAGCCTTAACTTTTTTCAGAGGGTTTCGATTTCAATTGTTGATGGCTCTCGAAAAAATTTTAATTAAGCTTTCATTTACTGATATTTTATGAATGTTCCAAAAGCTTGTCAGATTCTATTGTGTACCACAAAATAATAATATGATAAAATATATTACTATAAGTCAACTTCCAAGAACTGTCGAGTGTCACTTCTTTGTTGCACCATTGCCAACCATTATCCTTTCATAAATAAATCCCTTATTGTTGCACATAAATTTCTCTATATGCGATCTCAAAGCCCAAATTACATAATTCTCAAAAAAACAATGTAAATCTATCAAATCATTTTAACATTCTCTTTGTCTAGAAAGTTTATTAGTTCACTGATAATACTTAATAAATTAATACGTGTATGTTTATCGATAGTAACATAGTATGCACATATACTCGTATACGTGTATCTTGAAATTGCATATACATATGTGTATATTTCAATGTAATGAAGAAGGAAACATATTTAAAAATAACACCCCCACCAATGTTAATGCAAGATAAAGGAAGGAAAACCATTTAGAGAGTCGATCGGAGCGTGGTTGTTATTGCGACAGGATTTTGAGTACTTGGGCTTTCAGAATGAATGACATGTGGAAAAGATTTGTGTTTACTCTTGAGTGTGGGTTTTTTCTTGTTGTTTTGATTTTTGTTATTTTGTATTTGTGTTTCTGTATGTTTTTGTGTTAATTTTTATTCTTATGATTGTGTGCGGTATGTTATGGGATGAACATTTTTGGTTTTATTTTTGTTTCATTTTGGGTTCATTTTTGGTTTTACTTTTGTTTTTGTTTTTATTTTTATGATTGTGTATATTATGGGATGAACTAGTTTGGTCTTTCTGGAGTGATGATGTGTGAAGAGTTTGATTCCGCATGATGTTTCCAATTGTAATTAAATGTCACTGTTTGTCAGGTTGATGAGAACGTGCAACGGGGTTTTGTTTTTGTTTAATCAAAAATCGGAAAGAAGTATCGATTTATTTTTTCATGCTAAATATCCTCAGTGAGATACAAGCAAAAGCCTAGTTTACTGGGGATACGACAAATGAAAGGCGACAAATCCAGATACATTAAAATAATGTATGTCTTATTTAAATTACCTGTTGTTTTTTCGCAAATTATGTATATTTCTTGTCATGTGTAATAATAAAATAAAAAAATGCTACCATGAGGACATCGAATGTTTTTATCCCCTTGTACATGTAAATTAAAAACAAACAAAATCAAACAATAATTAATAAGCGGTCAATACAATCAAAATGAATAGCACGCAAATATGACATGTAATTAATCTTTGTACTATATTACACATTTTTTGTATACAGTACAACCTGGCGGGCTAGTTACCATTTTGAAATCTCTCCCAGAAAAATATTAAAAAGGCCTTAGGTGAAATCAAAACATAAAGCTTTAAAGCATAAATGGGTCCCAACGTGAATCGAATCCGCAACTCCCGGCTTGGAAGACAGGCGTGTAGGTAACTATGTTTCGGTGGTTACCTAGTTATTGAGTTTAAAGCAAACAGTCATGTCTTTCCTGCAGCAATAGAAGAGCTTAGTTTTTAGGTTATTTGCTGGCTTAACTCTTTCCCTGCGGGGAGCACAAACGCCTGTGATCTGACGATAATCCAAGTTTCAAATCACAAATACTTAAAAAAAATTACACAAAACCGGAATAAAAATTGAACTAAAATTTAAAATAATCTTTATTCTAGCGACATCTCTGAAAACCTTGTCAAATAATATATTAGTTTATGAGATATTGTTGAATAAACAGAGCGCCGAATTTTTTTGGTTTCTCAATATTTCCAGCATTAACGACCTGTCGCGCGGATCGAGTCCTGCGTGAGTCTCTCTTACGTAAATAAACATTACTAAGTCTCTCTTACGTAAATAAACATTACTAGTGCTATATGCATTTGATTGGGTGAGTGTCATGAAGCATTGATTTGATCGTAGCATTCCTTTGTTTATTTTACGTAATGTTTAGTTTATCTCCTTTATTTAATGAGTCTCCTTAAGAGTAATGACTATTATTTATTATCAGAAAATTACTTAAGTGTCATGTTTACTTGGTGTTGTAATCAAATATCAGTGGTTCTAAACAAAATATGTGTTTAAACTTAGAAATTAAAAAACGCTGAAATTGTGCCGCGCACAGGATTCGTGGAATTTGATTTTTAACGCGGTGAACAGGTCAATAGAGTAAATTTCAATTAAGACTCTTGACATTCGAGATAATCGAATTTAGGACGATTTTCTAAGGAATCAATCTTACAGTCTGACCACAGACGCCAACTGTGTATTATCATACATCTTAATCAACGTGGAATTATGGTGTGTCAATCCGTTACATGTACTCTCGGATCTATGGATAAATACGAGTATAAACCGTTACGGTAACGCGATCTGTGCCGAGTTAATTGGATTGTTTGGGCCTGGGGATATTGAGCTTCACCTTGGAGATCAATTTAGTGTCAAAACATCTGTCACGCGTTAGGGGTCCATTTGAACTGGAAATACGCTGTGATAAGTTTTTATGAAATATCACTTTATATGAAAAATAATGTTCGGGTGACTGTCCGTCTTTGTGGGGTTCGTGGGCATGTGCTCACGTATATATTTAGGGATTTCGTGGGGATGGATAGTCATTTTAATGTTTTTTGCGACAACATAACTTGTTTCATTTACTTTTGTCTGGTTGGTTAGAAGAGATTGCCGCCTGGCAATTAGCCCGCCAGATTGTATTTGCAATAAAAGTGTTAAATAAATAAATATGATAAAAACGTTAAATTTATTGAAGTTTTAAGGTTAAAAAATATTTTAGTGCTTCCGACACGCCAGAATAATCTGTTGAGAATTAAATTTTTTTTGTCACAAAACCGGTTGAAACTGTAGATAAAAGATAAAAAATAACATGGAATAATAAATTCATGCTTCTGACGGAGGTGTTCTTGTTTTACTTTGCAACTTACGAGTACTTGTGGAATATTTAAGGCAAGAACGAGTTTACTTGTTTAGACTCTAATACGAGTATCGTGCTGGTTTCATCAAGAATTCATTTTATGTGGATAATGGGAGTTGTTTGTGAAGTTTTGATTAATTGATTCGTATATGTATACCAATTTGTCGTACCTTTGGATAAAACTGTTTATTTACGACATTTGTCGTAAATGTCTTTTAAACTAGACATTTATTATTCTCACTTACGAGTTCATACATACCAACACGCAACGCCCCTTATGAGGTATAAGAGGATACATCTTATCATCATCATCATCATCATTGTCAACCAGGGTCGATCCACTGCTGGATGAAGGTCTTCCCAAGTTGACTCCAAATATTTCGGTCTTTTGCTCGCTGATGCCATGTGATGCTGCTATGCTTCCTGATTTCATCTATCCAGCGTACCTTCGGTCTTCTTCTGGGCCTCCGGAGGTTCGTCTATCTGACGAACGCGGGCTTAGCGATCCCGAGGACTCCGAGTCGTTCACTATCACTCCATTTCCTCTCCGATAGTGATCTACCTCTCCCATCTTCCATATTAATCTGCGTAAATAAAGATCCTCTTTATTTATGCCTCCCTCTAAATTATCCCTTTCCTTAAAAATCCTTTCTACCGGAAGATATAAGATTATAAGAAAACTTCCAACACTCTGAGAAGAGCGCTATAGGGATGGGAAACCCAAAATAAAACCTCATACCAATACGCTTGGGCAGCGCGGTATAAGGGGAGACCAAAGTACTCCTTGTCCAAAAACAAACCCCATGAATGATGAAACGAAAATACATCTTATAAGAGGATACATCTTCACGCCTTTCTAAGAATAAACTCTCACCTCGTCCACATCCATACATTTCGTGTTGCAAGCTTTCCAATTACTCAAACTATATATTTCCCTCTGTTAATTTTTTCCAGCTCTTTCCTTCTACACTTTCCTCGATTTACTTCTTCCTCGATCTCTAGTTAACGGTCTGTTGGAGAACTGCAAGACTCAGAAATGCTGAAATGTCCCTGAAAATTATTTTTTTTGTACGGAACTATTCTCTCAAAAGTTAGAGACTACACGAGAGAACAGCGTCAATGCCTTTACCAAGACAATCTTACTATGGAGCATCGCTACTAAGATAGGTCATGACTATTGGTTTGGTTTTGATATTTTAAGTACTGGTTATTAACAAAAAAACTTATTTTTTAAACTACAACAAATCTAAATAATTGTTTTGTATTATTTTTTAACAAACATACCACCATATTATTTTCCTGGTGGGCTAGATAGAGTGCCAAACTATCTTACTTCGACATACATTCGTTGAAACATCTACATCCATACGTACAACTCCTACGATTTAATGAATTTAAAGATAACCAAGAAAACACAAATTTTGATAAAACTAAATAAATAAATTGTGGGAACTCCTTTAGTGACGTAACAGTAATTTTAATAGCCAGAAGCAAAAAAAAACTATGCCATAACACAAAAAGCACAAAATAAATAAATAAAGAAGCCAAATACATATTTCATATATGTCACTATTGGTCAAAGATTTCCATGGGTTTTGTTGGTAAGACACCTGTCATTTAACTCGGAGGTAACGTTACATTTAGAACTTCCTGTCAGGTTTTCCCTGTAGTCCCCTTTTAAACTATTTCTGGTTGGCTGGAAGAGATTGTTATTTGAAAATAATCTCTCCAGGTTTACGGTACATAACGAAAGTTTATTTCATACACATATTATTTTAAACAGAATCAACTACGTTCAAGTAATTTAATAAAAATGCAAATTGCGTAAATGGAGAGATTACGGTAGTTCATTCATATTTATGCAAAAATATTCAGCCAATAAATTGTGTATCTCGTGATTAAATTCATTCTATATTTTTTTTATGTTCCAAAAAATATCAAATGATGTAAAAGTTTGGCAAAAAAACCTCTTCAATTTCCAAAATGAATTTCCTGAATGAATACCAAAATGACACGTTTAAGTTAAAAAATTGTTTAAATTTTAGTCAATATAAGAGAGGTTTTCTTATCTAACAATTGTTATAAACATCTTTTGGTGTATCAGACGGCAGAAAAAAATAACAATGAGTAGGATTTACAATGAACCATTTTAAGAACAAATCAAACACTTAGTTGAATTCGACTATATGAAGCGATGCGTATTGTGACAAAAACCTTTGAAGGTACATTCACAGTTAGACTTCCAGTGCTTTCAAATATTCCAGCATTGGAAATAAGTTGTGAGATAATTCTCAATAAAGATTGGAAAATGATGTCGCAAATCGACCTACTGCTTCTGAATACGGAAATTAGAAAACCACCGGTACTCCGTCTCACCTCTCAACCAATCTTGAAGACTCTGGAGCCAATATACAACTGACTGATCGCTGAGATATATAATATAGTGGTCCTATTGGATAGTGTGATGTAAAAAAACCACCGGTGCTCCATCTCACCTCCTCTCAACCAATCTAGAAGAAAACCACAGGTACTCCGTCTCATTAAGAAAACCACCAGTACTCCGTCTCAGCTCGTCTCAATAAGAAAACCACCGGTACTCCGTCTCACCTCCTCTCAACCAATCTAGAAGAAAACCACAGGTACTCCGTCTCATTAAGAAAACCACAGGTACTCCGTCTCAGCTCGTCTCATTAAGAAAACCACCGGTACTCCGTCTCACCTCCTCTCAACCAATCTAGAAGAAAACCACAGGTACTCCGTCTCATTAAGAAAACCACCGGTACTCCGTCTCACCTCGTATCATTAAGAAAACCACCGGTACTCCGTCTCACCTCCTCTCAACCAATCTAGAAGACTCTGGAGCCAATCTATAACAGGCTGATCGCTGAGATATATAATATAGTGGTCCCATTGAATAGTTTGATGTAAAAAAAAACAGTTATCCGAAGGTGATGGAAGAAATAAGATTATTCATGAGTCAATGTATGCTTTTCGGAGAAGAATTTGTGTTCATTATTTATAAAAAATAACATTTTCATGTAAATACATCTGGTGGATGCATTTCAATACTTTTAGGCAATTTCTTCGTAATTATTTTTGTATCTATGGTCGTGTTGTTACCGTTATGTAATAAAACAGTATATGAGAGAACTAATAAAAAAAAATATTATAAAATATATATCTCTAGGAAAATAGAGATGAAAGTGGGAATTGAATTTAAGAAAGATAACTGTTTTTAGATAAATGATGCTTCTTTAGTTTCTTCTTAAATACCGATAAGGATAAAGTACAGTTGATTGAGTCAGGAAGATCGTTGCAATATGATGGCGAGTGAAACGTTAAAGATGATGTGTGATGCGTTAGTATACAAAATATTTTGCCGTCGCCGGATTGGAGGGGCTGTCCAAGTTCAGAAATGAAATTGAATTTTCCACGCCGATACTAAAAATCCGTACCTAAATTGTTGAATTCAAGACTGTTAATTAAAAAATATGACCATTCAAGTGGTTCTTGACTCGTAGGCTCGATTATTTGAGTCGAAGGCCATATTGTCTTTCGTCTAAAATCTTCAACATATCTTATTATTATTTTAATTGTCATTCCAACTAACTTGAAACAGTGTCGTTAATTCATTTATAAAGAACCTCTTAACATGTCGAAATAAGGCTGCGCTGGGAAACAACATTGTCCATGGTCGTAGTAAATTAACCTTTGGGTTAAGAACCCCGGGAGTTAACATGAAACTCGTGCAAAAGCAACAATTTATGCACACGTGTGATTATTCTTACCAAACTAGAAGTATTTTTTATTGTATTTTTACTTAACAAAGTCTTACTTAATCTGACAATAATTAGGGATAAATTCGTTGAATTTGAAATTGTGAGAATTACCCGACAAACGTATCAGAAAAGTAAACGTTGAGAAACCAAAGAAGCCAAATTGTTATTTCATGTTTGTTTTATTTGTCAAATGTGTTTTTTCATGACAGGTCATATTGTTCTTCTGGTATAGCAGAACATTTAGTGGCTTTCAAACATTCCTTTATTATATTTTCACTATGTATATGCGTATTAATTCGGATAATATCTTGACAAACCAAGCTGACTTTCTTAACATATACAATTTGTAACTCTTAGAATTTCTTACATCTGATTTAGTTTTCTGCTATTTACAAGCTATGGCTGTCAATAAAAGGAAAGTACAGACAAGGATACTTCGTGATATAACTAATGAAATTGTTGAGTGAAACTAACACAATAAATATCTGGAATGTTGGCTGAACGTTAAATGGGACTTGTTTTAAAGGATTAAAGTGAGAGTGGAGGTGACATTTAGTCGGCTTATCAAAATGAAGAATCTTCCCTACAAAATTAACTTCAATCACTTACATATGTGAACTTTGCGTATTTACATATTTTTTAAATAAAGATCAAGGCAAGTATAATTATATCAAGTGAATGATATTTTAACAGAATAAAACGTAAAAAGTCAGATAAGTCGAATGAGTTCCATAGAAAGGTGTATGGATGAAGATGAGGCAAAAAATGTATGTCAAGATAAGAAAGTCTGGTGATCTGTCTTTCTATCTACCTTGACAGGGAAATGTCGTAATAGTATATATGTACAACACCCGGCGGTTAATAATACACATCGGCTTTAAGAAAGAGACTGTCGGCCATAATCGGCTAACTTCAGCTTTGTAGAGCGTCGTCTCTGTCATTCGTACACATATTCCGTCGCGATTTGGTAGCGCATCGTGCGACAGAGACGACGCTCTACAAAACCGAAGTTAGCCGATTATGGCCGACAGTCTCTTTCTTAAAGCCGATGTGTATTACTTACCGCCCGGTACGGCTAACTCTGGCCACCACAAAGGAGTTAAAAATTTTATGCTATCAAAGAATAATGAGAGTCTCACGGGTCGGCCAAGTCCGTAACGATGACGGATAAACAAATAAAGATACGTATTATCCACCACCAAAAGGAGAACGTAAAAGTATTTTGGATGTATAAAACGAAGAGAAAAATATAAGATCTTTCAATTGCTTGAGGTGGAGGATTGGTGGAGAATATTTAAGGCTGAAAATGTGCAAAAAGAAGCATTTATTGTTAAGGAGTATTTGGGATTGATTTTATTATGCTTCCATGTGTACATATACTCGAATGTTCAGAGCAGCTGTTTGAAAGGTCAAGTTACTCATCGTGATCACAAAGGTCTGAACAGGAGAGGAACTTTAAATTAGAAGGAGGGAAAGAAAGAACATTTGTTTCATCACGTATATTCTAGAAGTGCTATTTGAATTTTCTAAAACGAAAGGCAGTAGCAGATTAAACTTACCTTAGAGCTTTGATCTTCAAGCTAGGTCATAACTATGCTTTTTATGTGTAACAGCTTATACAAAATAAACCAATGTAAGTATAAACGTAATATAATAATAGGATGACTAACAATATCTCTAAATAGCGTGGGATGGCCTATCTTACTAATGATTATCTCTGTGACCTAGTTGGAAAGATGTTATCTGCTTATTTGGTAGTTGAGGGTTCAATTCCAACTGGTACCTATTTTTATAAAAAAGGTTATGGTCTGGTTTTTTCTCAAGGCGTCTTTAAAATATTTCTCGTTGGCAGGAAGAGATTGCTACATGGAAATACGCCTACTAAGTTGAACTGTATAAAACGAAAGTATAATATAATAAACACGTAGAACGGTCCAAATGTTTCCTGCCCGCACGAGTAATATTGTGTGTGGACAGAAACCACAGACGGACGCCCAACGTGTGGGCAGGCAATATCACATTGTCGATTAGATATACATATCGACCCTCAGTAGTATGTCAACTGGAGCCGGTAGAAGTTTTGTTGTTTTGTTAAATTCTTATAGAATGGTTGTTAAGGTATTTTTAAAAGGAGATATAAATAAGCCTGGTAGAAACTAAATTATGTTAAGATAATGTGTACGGAGAATTTTCCTCGACATATTCCTTCATAAAATGAGGTATGAATAAGCCTGGTAGAAACTAAATGATGTTAATATGTTGTGTACGGAGAATTTTCCCCGACATATTCCTTCATAAAATGAGGTATGAATAAGCCTGATAGAAACTAAGATGTCGTGTACGGAGAATTTTCTCCGACATATTCCTTCATAAAAGGAGGTATGAATAAGCCTGGTAGAAACTAAATGATGATGATGTTAAGATGTTGTGTACGGAGAATTTTCCCCGACATATTCCTTCATAAAAGGATGTATGAATAAGCCTGATAGAAACTAAGATGTCGTGTACGGAGAATTTTCTCCGACATGTTCCTTCATAAAAGGAGGTATGAATAAGCCTGGTAGAAACTAAATGATGATGATGTTAAGATGTTGTGTACGGAGAATTTTCCCCGACATATTCCTTCATAAAATATTTCGCTCAACAATTTCGCTAAGGCAGATAATATATTGAAGATGACAATCATCGTGGCAGACCAGCAGATTCACTCACGCCAGAAATTTATTTTTTCACCGCTATTGAAAAATTTATTGATTAGAATAAAATTTATTGAACTACAGGTAACTACGAACATTGAAATTTTTTTTAGTCTTTCGCTATTTTATATCGTTGGATCGGAAACTTTTGAACCATACTACGTACTGGCATACTACGTACTGATATGGCAGTACCATACTACGTACTGATATGATACCATACTACGTACTGATATGGCAGTAGCCGAGGGGGTATATTATATTATAATTGATATTAATAACGGTTTGCATTTATTTTTTGGTATATCATTGTAGTCACAAAAACTAAGTAATACACTCAGCTTAGATAATTACGAAAATTTATTTAAGTTTATATAAAAACATAAAAATATATGTTGTTTATAGTGAAGGCATTAACGTTGTGGAGGTTTAAAGACATTGTAATTTATTTTTATCAAACACTGTTTATTCCACTTTTTTGTAACGGTATAACCCTACCGGTTTCAAGGCTTTTCCCTCATCTTCAGGGTATATACTTTCACTAAGAAAAAGCATGTTTATAATATTTATGAGTAATGTGTAAATTGAAATGATTCCTTTTTCTCAAAATTTCGTATTATCCATATTGTTGGTGCCAGACTCCTCGTATTTTATACCCATTTCTTAGGTTATTCATGTTACTGAAAATAATGATCCCTTAAATAAATTAACAATGATCCCTTGAATTTATTGTACTTTGGTGCTGGAGGTTTATTTGAATATGATACAGATATATCAAAACGTGTTCTTTCGCTTAACAATTATTTATTATTTTTCGAAAATACAATGTATGTATAGAAAATGACCGATAAAAATATATAAAGTGGAGTGAAACTGTGGTAAAAGAAGATCAATAAAAGTTTGGTGTGACTGAAACAATGATATTTCGAAAGAATGAAATGTAAAATAATAAAAAAATAACAGGTTGTCTTACTCGAGATTCGAACCCAATATTAATATTAACGTTTTTGCGCATTTCAATAGTCGTAATTACAACAATGAAAATAAATGAATTCCTGCAATACTAAATTTAGACACAGAATACAATGTTGTTACATAGGAAAATAAAAAAGCAGAATAAAAAATAATAACTATAAGAAAAATTTACCTTATACTCGTATACCAAATTTTTCGTTAAAAAATAAACTTTTTTTATAAATTTGATCGAATCAACAAATTTTTTAGAAATTGTATATTAAATTGAATGAAAACTCAAATTAGATAACTTAGAAGCCCCTACATTACAGTAAACAGCCATAAACAGATTACTAGCAACATTATTTTGTTAAAATATGAAATACTTACAGCTATTTTTTCCTCTTGTAGTGTGTCACCTTCTCTGAACAAAAACTAACAGTAGTCCCACATCATATTAGAATCCCACCTTTCTTGATATCATTGTTCCATTCTGTGAATATCCTGATCGAATCTTTCCCCTTGTTCATCACTTACAGCTCCTAAGTTCTCTGGGAAAAAGTCCAGATGGGAATGCCGGAAGTATATTTTCAGTGACATTCGATATCCTAGCTTCTGGTTACTATGTAAGAGTTCCTGTACAAGTTTTACGTAATTGCCAGCTTTATTACCTAGGAAACCACTAATAACTCGTCCAAAGGCTTTACAAACTTCTTGTTCTTCAACATTTTTTTTTTCATTGCAAAGTATTCTTTGAATTCTTCATTGAAAGTACTTTGAAAACTGTTCATGTCTCTTCCTGTACAATGAAGTCCTTGTATCTGGTGCTAGCAGATTCCATTGTTGTTTAGACCCTAAAATCTCAGTTTCTTGTATAGTGAGATTAAGATTTCTCATTAAGTCGTTTAGTTCACAGTGTTGAATAAAATGGGTTTCTTTATGATGTTCTGGACTATAGGAGGGGTTAGAGTACTATGAACAACAATAAATGTTTTTGTGTACTATGAACAACAATATTTTTATTTTTTTATTTTTTATTATTACACATGACAAGAAATATGCACAATTTGCGAAAAAACAACAGGTAATTTGATTTTGACATTCAATTTTAATGGATCTGGATTTGTTGCCTTTCATTCGTCGTATCCCCAGTAAACTAGGCTTTTGCCTGTATCTCACTGAGGATATTTAGCATGAAAAAATAAATCGATACTTCTTTCCGATTTTTGATAACACAAAAAACCCCGTTGCACGCTCTCATTAACCTGACAAACAGTGACACTTAACTACAACTGGAAACATCTTGCGAAACTCAACTCCTCACACATTATCGCTCCAGAAAGACCAAAAATATTCATCCCACAATATACTGCACACAATCATAAGAATAAAAATCAAAACAAATTCAAAACAATAAAAAAAGAATAAATGTATTAAACTTATGAATATACTGGGGAATCATTTAAAGAAGTTAATAGTTTGATACCCGATTTCATTTTTAAATTGTTATTCTTATTTTAAGTTATTTTAAGTTTTTCTCTTAAAAGTTACGTGATGGAACATTTTCAAGTTCATATTCGTTATCAGCACACAAAAATTAACCTAAAATGACCTTTTTCACCTTTGTGATAAAAACCTTGTTAAGTAGTGTTATCAAAGAAAAATATATGACCCCTCTCACATTATGTTTAATTGTTTTACTCAGATACCGTTAGCCTTCTCGCAGGCTAACTAGGAATTTTTGTTTGAGGCAAAAATGTTTATTTGTTAGTATGTTCACTTTAAAGAAATACTGTCTAATTATTGGGTTTATTATAACGTAGAAGGTTTTCCAATAACCCAAAAACATTTAGAAAAAGAAAAAAAAACAATTGGACACATTTGAATTCATACAGTATATAATTTATAAACGTTCAATTGGAATTTAACTCCGAAAATCTAATTAAGAGACAAACGAAGATGCATTGGATATTCTTAGTTAAATGAAATAAAGCATACTGCTGAAAAAATATAGTTGGATTGAAGTACAACAAAAAAAAGTTTGAAGGTGCTGTGTTCAAGAAATTACATAAAAACGTGTCTCGCGCGAGTATATCCTGTTTTTTAAAAGTCGTCGGTAAAGACGTTTTTAAATTTGTTAATTTCATGTGGAAAAACATCAAGTGTTCAAATTCAATTTAACATCTATTACTTCCAACACAATTTCTCATAATTTGTTTTCAACAAAAGCAAATATTCTTATGAACTCTTATATTTTCAAAAACACAAAAAGGCACTTTTATGGCTGTCACAAACAATGTGTCAATGATTTTCGTCTTTTTTTTTGGAAAACCATTTAATTTTTTCTTGAAATATTATCTGAAAAAAGGAATCGTAAGTCTTCCGCTGAAATAAAAGTGTCACACTACCTCTTCACTTACTTTGTAGATGATAAGAAATGACATATATGAAATGGGTACAAAGGCAAAAAAAATACACGAGGATATTTTTTATGGCAATATTTTAGTAGGTAATAAAAAGTTTTCAGGGGAGAAAACATCGGCTCTTTCCATTATTGGCTGGTGGTTGGCAATTGGGCGTGAGAAACTGCAATGGCGCAAAGAAAGAGGCCTTTAGAAAAAAAGGTGGGGGAGGAGAATTAAGAATAAGTGATGAATTAAGTATTTAAAAATAATACATATGTATATGAAAAATATATTGGTGGTCTCAGCAAAAGATTTCTGTGGCAATACAATAGATAATTTAAAAAAGGGGTTCATGGTGGAATAATGAAAAAATAGAGAATTGAGAGTGTTAATCGAATCAAGAACAGGATATATCGGTATAGCAACAAAAAAAGAAAGAGTACAAAGAACGTGGGATTAAAACTAAACCTATCATAGTTAAGGCAAAATGAAAACGAACTTGGAGATGAAGAAAGTAGATAGTTGAGTATGAATTTCACAAAATGAATGAATACAATCAAAGTTTAATCTAAAATCTGATTTAAGAGGAAGGAAAATGTGGCATGTGCATCAATCTGTGAATCAAGCATTTTTATGACATCATTTAAGCCCTACAGGCACGGTAAACTTAACTTATTTTTACTCAGGCTGCACAAAAAATAAAAAGTCAAGTTTCTCTTTATTTTTTTGTGTTTGTGAAAAATGATACATACAAATGCTAACTTAACATATTTCCACTTCCTCGGTAGGTCAAGGAACTCCTGGTGAGGTGGTACAACTTATGCACTACTAGTCCATATTTCCACTGGTACTTCTAATGTACCACCAAATAATGCCGAAATACATCCAAGTAAAATTAATTTTAACCTAAATATAAATTTACCACAATTACTGAAGTCAATTTTATCACAACACAACTATTTTTTATTAAAATTTAATACAAATGTATAACGTTTTCTTTTATACGCACATGTCGGCACACCAAGAACAACTAACTGTCAATAATTTTAGAAGCTAAATGAATTTGAACATGACCAGACCTGCAGCTGTGCGGATATGAGTCATAAGTATTATATTATACGAAGTACATAATCTGAGCGTTCGTGCAGCAATAGAGATAGGTTTAATAAATGGTACATTACGTGTACCATTGTGCAGTACTGTGTCAAAAAAATGTGGTTCATAACGTAGACCACTAAGCCTGTAAGAGTTAAAGGGCTAATAGTTTAAACACATCAACATCACTCCGGTCATCAAAATGTACTTTGTAGATTCTGGAAGTGCTGACAGAAAAATCTTTATTTTATCTTACTATTCTAGTGAACGACGTGAATTACATTAAAGCAGATTATTTTCTATAGGTTCTCTACTTAATTAGAGTTCTTATAGGAGGCATAATAATAGAGAGAAAAGAGTTTAAATAATCTTGTTCTCTTAAAAGTCGAAGTCGAATCAGGCAATGTGGCGTTTGCAACGGAACTCGACACGAGTCTGGGTTTAACTATAGTGGATCGTGATATTCTTTTATAGAGTCTGAGATAAGAATTTGGAATATGTGGAAGTGTTTTAGAATAAACGTTCTAGTGTTTTATTGAACCAGAAGTAAAATCTCAGTTTTGATAAACCTGAAGAATACGGGGCACCGCAGGGATATGTTATTGGATTTTTTTCTTTTCATTCTTCTTTTCTGGTATGTTTTCTCTATCATAATGGGATCTTCAAAGATCTCATTCATGATACAGCTTAAATTGTAGCCCAATGCCCTCAAGGAAATAAATATACATAACACACCTGTATCATGTGATACTGCTGCTTCATAGTTATTAATTTACATCAACTGATTTGATAGAATTCAACGAATTATTATTGTTTTTTTTTAACATACGAGTATGTATCTGTTTTATACTACACATTCGTATATCCATGCATTTTACCGAAATATATATATGGATTCTGAATTGTTAGCTTTTTAAAATATATTGATTTGTTGTCTTTTGTTTTTTTTTATTGTTACTGTGATGTATAAAAGACACGTGGGTGTCGTTTATTTAGCCAATGAATAAATTGTTACCCTGATGTATAAAAGACACGTGGGTGTCATTTATTTTGTCAATAAATAAATTGTTACTGTGACATATTAAAGACGCGTAGGTGTCGTTTATTTTATCAATAAATAAATTGTTACTGTGATGTATAAAAGACACGTGGATGTCGTTTATTTTGCCAATAAATAAATTGTTACTGTGACGTATTAAAGAAGCGTGGGTGTCGTTTATTTTGTCAATAACTAAATTGTTACTGTGATGTATAAAAGACACGTGGTTGTCGTTTATTTTGCCAATAAATAAATTGTTACTGTGACGTAAAAAAAAACACGTAAGTTTCGTTTATTTTGTCAATAAATAAATTGTTACTGTGATGTATAAAATACACGTGGGTGTCGTTTATTTTGCCAATAAATAAATATAAAGTGTTCAAGTTAAAATGATTCGAAATATTGGGTAAAATCTATCAGTTTTTCGGAGAATATGGCGTTTTGTATATAATAGAGTACTCTCAATCAAATATACGTTGATGGTACCAAAACTTTGAAAAAGAGAATTCCGAGAAAAATTATATTATATTTATCGTGAGTAAATTTATGAAATATCACTTTTGAAACAAAATGGCGGATAAAATCAGCCACAAATAGATTTTTCGTCAATTTTACTGTATTTTAAATGTCATTATTTATACGGGTTGAAAGCTAAAAAAAAATAAAGAAATAACGAAGTAGTGAAAGTCATGCTCGATCTTGAAAATAAATAAAATGTAAACCTTATTTTGACTGATAAATTTGAGTTGAGTAGTTTGAACATCTATCCTTTTTCGTTTATAAAGCTTAAAAACCTTCGTTTGCGCTTTGAATGTCACAATTTTCAAATGTTGAGGACTATCATTAAGTTTTCACAAATAAAGAATTGAAATCATAGAAAAGATTCTTCTTAATATTTGGAAAATAATATTCTTTTGTCTCGGTTTATTTGTTGATATATAATATGTCAATTCGCTGTTATAATAGAATAGACAGAAAGACAAGCGAATCAAACATTTGTTTTAAGACATTCTTTTTTCGCTTTTCCACATTCAATAATGCTCTCATATACATTAGTTCTTTATGTTTATCTTACGCATTACTTTTCCTTATGTCTTGATGTCATCCCCTTTCACTTACAATACTTAATCGCTCTTCTTCAACTACGACTTCCATTTACTTGACACTAATAATTGGTCAATATTTCAATACTCATTCGTTCAAAAATTTTAAAGCACCTCAACGCGTTATTCTACATTATGCTTAGCACATTGATCTTATATTCACACTCAATATTAAAAACTATTTGTTTTATTTGTTATACATCCTTCATATTAATTTCAATGCACCCTTAACTCGTCTCTTTTTATTCATTTTCCACCCTCACTTTTCCCTCTGATACATCCATGTTAATAATATTACGTTGTTTTAAACCATCATGTTGGTAATTTAAATAGTGATTTGCGCGAAAAGTGTACATGTTTTTTAATTCCCCATCGATTTTTTTCCTAAGTTTAGTCAAATTTGATATCCGCATGTTCAGTTGAAATATACTCATATATCCAATTTCCCTAGAAAATCATTTGATGTTTATGAGTCGAAAAGAAAATTGATATTTGACGACATTTGTTGTCTAGTTAATACAACGCTTATTTTCCAGACCGTGTGTTACGTATTTGCTTCCTGCCGTTACCCACATCTTTTAATAAAGGCTCCAGTCTGGTTTTAATGTATTTATTTTTTAATTTATTTATTTTAAACATGACAAAAAATATACGAGGCATATCCAGAAAGTAAGGGTACTGAATTTTTGTAGGTTACAATTTTTTTTATTTAAACAAAAAAATTACGTGGTTACCGTAGTACATATGTAAGCTATTTTTCGACATAGTCGCCATTCCTCTCAATGCAGGTGGTGAAGCGGGGTATCAACTTTTTGATGCCTTCCTCGAAGTAGTTTCCCGCCAACCCCTCCGTCTACTTCTCCACCTTCTCCTTTACCTCCTCGTCGGTTGAAAACCTTTTTCCACCCATGTGCAGCTTCAGGGAGGTAAAGAGATAGTAATCTGAAGGTGCTAGGTCAGAGGAATGCGCGGGATGGTTCAGGACATTCCATTTAAACGAGGCGAGCAGTTCCTTCGTGGCGTTGGCCGTATGTGGTCTGGCATTGTCGTGCAGCAGGCAGACTCCCTTTGTCAGCATGCCTCTCCTCTTGTTTTGAATCGCCCTCCGCAATTTTTTTAGGGTCTCACAGTATCTTGCAAAGTGGATGGTCTCCCTTTGAGGCATATATTCAATTAAAATTATGCCTTGACAGTCCCAAAACACGGATGCCATGATTTTCTTGGCTGAAATTGTGGTTTTGAACTTTTTGGCGGAGGGTGAAGAGGTGTGACGTGACCGTTTTTAAACTCGCGACACCACTTGTACACATTCGTACGATTCATAGCTTTATCACAATATGCAGTTTTCACCTCATTATAAACCTCAACCGGAGGTTTTCCGTTCCAAACGAGATAACGGATGACGCCGCGTATTTCGCACTTGGCGGGAGATTGGATTGACATTTTTCACGAAACGTGTTGTCGCGTCGACACTTCTCAACGTACTGACCTCGAACCGGTCTCGTTGCGGAGGGAAAGGGTCAGGCTACACGGAAGTGTAGCCAACATGTCGAAAATAAAATCCATCCGGTTGTGAGAGCCTCAGTACACTTACTTTCTGGATACGCATAGTACATAATTTGCGAAAAAATAACAGGTAATGTAATTTGGAAACACAATTTTAATGGATCTGGATTTGTTGTCTTTCATTTGTTGTGCCCCCAGTAAACTAGGGTTTCGCCTGTATCTCACTGAGTACATAGAACATGAAAAAATGAATCGATACTTCTTTCCGATTTTTGATTATATAAAATCCTGTTGCTTTATAAAATCATCAACCTGACAAACAGTGACACTCAATTACATATATATATATATACATCACGCGAAATCAAACCCCTCATACTTCATCACTTCCGACATACCAAAACGTTGATCCCTCAATACTAGTATAATGTAAGGGTTGGTTTAACTCCTTTCTAGTTTATTGGAAGAAGTGGCCACGTAGCAATTAACCCGTTACGTTGTAATAAGTACATCAAAAGTATAATGCCATCTTAGATAATTGTCCTCCTAGTTCTTATATTGCTTTTCGATCTGATGCCACCTAATCGTCTTTAGGATATCAAGATTATGTTATGTGGTTACTTTATAGATTCATAAAAATAGCGCAGTAAAGGTTTTATTATTATTACAAATTAACACCATTAAAGATATGTATTTAGTTTTATTATGAAATCTCCCTTAACCCTTTCCGGTCCACAAAAAAAAAATGTTCCATCAGGTTCACAAAAGATTTACAGAATTACAGGGTAAAACAATACATCCAGGTTGTTTTTAATAAAACTATATTTATGTTCACAAGGTTGTTTTTAATAAAACTATATTTATGTTCACAAGAAATTTTTTGGAAGAGATTTCTACATGGCAATAACTCGCCAGGTTAAAAAAAAAAAAAAAAAATGTCGAATGACATTCGATATAGGACCGGAAAGGGTTAAGGGTTCATAAAACTATCACATTCACATATGACCTATCTTAATACTGTTGAACTTCTCAGAATCTAGAATAAATCCATCTTTTTTTGAAAAATAAATATTGCTTTGATCTATTTGTATTAAAATACAACGGTTATAAGGCTTTATTCATATTATACACTGGTTTTTCATATTTCAAGATAATCATTCATATCCGTAAAAATACAAAAAAATTTTTTTTCGTATTTCATTATTATTTTTGTATTTCGTTATCAGTATAGCATGTGTCCTATTAGGACGTGCTGATGATTTTGATATCGACATCGTTATCTTCGTTTTAGTCGATTCTGCATTCCTTCTCGTTCAGGGTCATCGATATAGCGGATTGCTTATCTTGATACGCGTGATGATCTTGATTTGTAGTCAATGAATATAGACTCAGGAATGCGAATATAAATCGATAAGTGGACAGCAGGTAAATAAATAACAGTCTTGACAGTTGAATGAATGACAATACTAATATGTTCATTTCTCGGCGTCCGAGTAATTTATACCAATGAGTAAATACATTCGCGATATATATCTGCCTTGCTCTAGCGCATGAACTGGCGGTAGGTTAATTATTTATATTTGGAGATGGCTAGCCAATTTGCAGACGCTGTAAATAGTAAATATTGTCGTTGTTCATAGTGTGTAACAATCATTGAATTCTTCATCGGTCATTGACCCTGTATGTTTACTATCTGACAATAATTAATTTAAATAATTGTGTTTAAGAATTATTTATTTATTTATTTATTTAGGTAGGTATTCCTACATAATCATTCATATCCGTAAAAATACAAAAAACGTTTTTTTTCGTATTTTATGATAATCATTCATATCCGTATGTCTTTTTCTATATATAAATATTTTTCCATTTTGATTGTGTGCCCAGGCTAGTTTTTTTCCACTTGCTTTGTTTGTATTTCATTTTTATTACGTGATAAATTTTTAGGTTGGATTACAGTTTTTATGAAAAATTGTTTTATTTTAATTTTTGTAATTGAAATTAGATTTTTGATAAAGACTGCAGTCGTTAAAAGTCAATTAATTAATAATAAAAATGCTCTGTTCTTTTATTTGAAAAGTTCTTTTGTATTTACAGATTATTGTTAATTTATATGTTACTAGTTGCAACCCGTGAAATATTCACAGAAGTAAAACAAATTCTACATTTATGAAAATATGTATTCATAAATGTAAAATTTGTTTATATATATATATATATAATTTATACATCGTCCCTTTTTACACCGGTTCAAAAAATGTTAGCAAGGTATTTAAAATTCGTTCAGTATCACGGACCCACCGAGATTCAAATTTCGAATTACTTTCGGAGAGAATCCAAGTATTCCTCACTCGTATTCAAAATTCAATTCTTGTATTCTTTCTTTGACGACAACCATCGTATGGGTTTTGGCCTATTTATACTATGATTGTAAATTTAATTAAAATTTACAATATTTTCAGTTTCGATATTAATATACATACATAAAAACTCTTGAGTCATTCCTTTGTTCAGGCAAGCATAGAGGACGAACCGCCATATTTTACGATCGCGACCAAAAACCTTCCCCTCCCATACATTATAACACTATCTCATTGATTTCTCATTTCGATTTTCATTCTATGAAAATATTCTTTATTTGGTTCAATACTTCATGGAGTCTTCCAAGGTTGTTTATGCCCAAACTCTTTTAGAAAGCTCTTCTTCATCTATTTAATAACATCAGTCTTAATAATAAGATCACTTAATCACTCCATACCGCATGCTATCATTCATATTCAGATCACGTTTTCTTCTCATTTTAAGTTTTTCTATTATCGTTGTCATCATGGCTGAGTCTCGTAGACGAGAATCCCCTCATCTTTCCATTATCAATTTCAAACTGCTCCTCAACATTGATTATGTTATCTTTCTATTATCGTTGTCATCATGGCTGAGTCTCGTAGACGAGAATCCCCTCATCTTTCCATTATCAATTTCAAACTGCTCCTAAACATTGATTATGTTTTCTTTCTATTATCGTTGTCATCATGGCTGAGTCTCGTAGACGAGAATCCCCTCATCTTTCCAGTATCAATTTCAAACTGCTCCTCAACGTTGATTACGTGATCTTTCGTGAGAGAACTATATGATCCTAGATACACAACCTCTTTCGCAGACGTAACATATATGTGGATCCTGCTAAGATGCATGGTCACACTGAAAACTCTTCACTTTTCACGATCCTGAGCGTTCTCTTCCTAGTCTTTAGGCACCTCACACAAAGTCAGCGACTCCCGCAGACTGTCCTTATAGTGCTTCCTTGGCAAACCGTCCATTTGCTCGACCCATGTTTTCTCTTAAAAGATGCGTTTTGAGAATTTGTAATAACCGATGCGTATCACATGTCCAGTTCATCTAAATTTTCAACCATATTCTCTCAAGGTGTCTTCATAGTTGGAACATTGCTGGACCAAAACACTTGTGACATTATCACTCCACTGGATCCGAAGAATGCAACGAAGGAAAAGCCTTTGGAACATTTATAGGCTTCAAATGTGCTTCTTACAGGGAAACTAAGTCTCAGACTCAAAGAAATGTCGTCAAGACAATGGTTTGGTAGACTGTATTTAACTTTCATGTATTAAATGGCGTATTTTTTGTAGATAGACGATATACGAAAAAAATATTAAAATAAACGGTTTATCATTAAATCAATGTAATATTTCAAGTTAAAAAATGTCCCTTTAAAATTTTCTTACAAGGTTGTTGAGTTTTTTCAATATAACAAAGTAAATTTAACCGCAATAAAAGCTCTTTAGTTTGTCTTAAATATGAGAAATTTTACTTTAAGAGAAATAGAAAAGTAAAAACTTTGAGGAAATATGATGATTCAGATTTTCTTGTTTTAAAATTAAAATATTATTAGAAGTTGGCCAGCGTTTTACAGTTTGACGTCTTTGAAACAGTTTAACTAGACAAAGTTACTCAAGGAAAAATACCAGGAAAGTTATTAAGAAAGAATATGTTTAGTTTCAAGAAGAGGAAAAAGAACCCAGATTTTTTTTCCGTTTTAAAGAAGATAAGTTAATTTATATTTTCGTTAGTTTTGCAAACATAGAGGTTTATGAAACTTTAAATTTTACATTTTTATGTTTAATTTTTTTTCCAAATATGAATATATTCCAAATACGAATAGATTAACATTTATAAAGAGAATAAAGCATTTTCCGATAAGATATTATTAAAGCTTTATGTACTAATCAAAAATAAAGTTTTAAATCTGGAAGTGAAACCTAAAGCAGAAAAAGGATAAAAGCTCGATTGATGTTTTGGAGATGCGGGCAACAAGAAAAAAATGCGGATTATCAATGTTTTAAAGAATGCGGAATGAAGATATTAAGAATTCAAGTATAGATACCATGGATGTTTTTCAGTAAGATGAAAAAAGAGCTTTCAGATTATTTGGACGTCTAGAGATAATGCATGAAGAAAAAATGACTAAACTGATATATACGCCATAAGTGTACGGTGTATGTCTAAAAAGTATACTAAGGAAACCATGGCTGAATCAAATAGATCAAATTTTTAAATAATTTTCCATGAGAAGCATGAATAATATCATATAATATTTTTTATGACAATACGTACGAATGTGGAGGAGATGAAACTTGTCTGCTTGGAAACTTTGGAGATCTGTTTTCTCTATTTACCCCGCAAGGCCGACGGGGTGATTATATGAATGTATTTGCAATTTTTTAAGAGATATATATTCATAAGTTTTATAAAAAATTAAAAAAAAACTTTTTGTATTTCTTTGATGCCAGTGAAAATGAATTGCATAAATTGATAAGTAAATTGTATACGAAGAAAAATGTCTCAGAATAAATGTCGTGAAACTCAAAGTAATATTGATAAAAATGTGTGGAAGGAAAAATAAGGCGATCCTCCTCCGTGGTTGCAGTCCTAAGGCTGGTTTGCAGCAATTTCAACTCTTCTCCTCCATTCCCCCCTGTCTTGTGCGGCTCTTTTTAAATCTGTATATGTTGAGCAGCGCACGTCCACCAACAGGTCCTCCAGGTACTCTCGGCGTGGGCGTCCCCTAGAGTTTGTCCCCTCGGTCATACCCTCCATTATGGCATGCAAGAGGCCCTCTTGTCGTATTATATGACCGATCCATCTTGCACGCCTTTCGGACAGGATCCTGAGCAGGTGCCTTCCTCCTTCGATTCGTTGGAGAACCTCTTCATTTGTGATGCGGTCTCTCCAGGAAATTCCTAATAGTCTTCTATAGGACCACATCTCAAAAGCCTCTAGTCTTCGTCTATCTCTTTCGGATAGGCACCATGTCTCGCAGCCGTACATCAAGATACTCCATACATAGGTCTTGATGAGGAGTATTCTCAGTTTTAGGTCTATATTATTTTATTCTATTATTTTCTATTATTATAAGGCGATATATAGGTGAATATTGGATGATTGGAGCCAGTTGAAGAATTCTGCTATTTAAATAGTATTTTCTCAAATGATGGAAGGGTTAAGAGGGATATCGAACTAATTCCATAAAAAATGAAGTCAATAGGGCACAAGATAATCCAAATAAATGCTGTAGAAATTCATAGTGACAACGTATGACGGAAAACGGAATAAACTAAAAATAAATGAATCTAAACTTAAAGGTATGTTGAATAAGATGAAGAAGAATATTTCGAGATAGTTTGGGTAAGTGGAAGGAGTTAATGAAGGAATACTCACTAAACATATATAATACATAGTGTAAGACATATATAATACATAGTATATGTGAGCAATATTATAGTGTCAATCAGATGGCACACCGAAGTGAGACATCGGAACCCATCGGCATTTTTTTTTCTCTTTTTTGAAAAATAGATATGACGAAAGTTAAAGGTATCCTTATACCCTTGAATATTAGGCTAAAAAAATCCCTATGATATTCGAAGGGGGTAGCACAGCGTGGGGATTAAACCGGCAACCTTTCGCACAGAAATCCATTACGTTACCGTGTGATCATACACCTTAAGAAGAAATATGATAAAAAGCATGTGTATGGATGAAAATGACTGCCACATATTTTTTCTTTAACGGAGCTAATGAGTTACTTTAATTTTCATTTACAAAACAAATCGCTTTTTAAATACAAATAATTTTTTAAAGAAAGTATGGAATAAAAGCACAGCAAACATTTTACAAGTTGATATTTTAGTGCACGTGGAAAAAGACTGAGAGGAGCCGAATAAATGCTGTAAAGAGGCGTGTATTCAGAAGAACACATGGAGTGACAATGTATGACAGAATACGGAACGAAGTGATAAGGGATGAGAGTGAACTTAACTTGAACTTAAGGCTGATGTGTTAAGTAAGATTAAGAAGAGTACTTTGAGATAGTTTTGGAGATGTAGTACGAAAAAATAAGGAAAATGAACAAAATAGATATCTCGTACGGTGATGATATGAGTGAAAGGCATCTGAGAGGCATACCAAGGAAAGTATGATTGGATTAAGTGAATGATAAAGAAGGAAACGTTGAAAGTCTGAGAAATCGTAGAGGTTGTATGAGAAGGTGTATTGATGTGTGCTACGACTGTTTCTGATTTTCTAGAACTTTTAGGTTAATTCAGTTTTTAATTATTTAAGCTATGAAAATTATCAGAATCAAGTTTGACTCGAATAGCTCAGCGGTTAAAAACAAAAAGAAACACAAGTCTCTATGGTATCAGGATTTGACAGATAATAACACAAGAATTACTCACAGCACATACTTTAGTGGAAAGGTAATAATGAAACACAGATCAAATGATCCAGGTAGGACTTGTTTAAATTTGAATAAGAATCTGTAATTCCACTTGAAGAGTTTAACTTTAAAGGACTAATATCCTTTGCAAGAGAGATCATCTCTAACGATTGCTCTGGAAGCGTCGTAAAACAAAACAAACAAGGTAATGCAAAATTTGAAATCACCAAAAGAATAACAAATAAGATAGAATCACAGTACCTTTCAATTGTTTGGACATAATTGTTCGTTGTAATGATGCAACCGGTCTCTTTAATGTCTGAACACCACTGGAAGCGAATTTTAGGAGCTGGGACTGAGGATCTAGTTCGTGGCGGCACCGAAGCCATTGTTTCCTGCAAGCCCTCTGACAAAAGCATCTGAGAGCTCGTTGATGGATTTGAAGAACGTGAAATAGTCTCGGAATATAACGTAATCGGCACGTGGCGTCATTGGTAGAGAAGAAATCTCGGTGATGAAATAGATTATAGAGAAAAAATCTCGGTGATTAAATGGATTGTAGAGAAGAAATCTCGGTGATGAAATAGATTATAGAGAAAAAATCTCGGTGATGAAATTGATTCTGATTGTATTAGAGGCTAGAACTGGGCTGAGCCGTAATTTTTAATTAAAAGAATTACGATGAACTTTAGCAGAGGACAGACAGGTGTCTGTTGGTTCGAGGTCCGCGCAGGAATGGAAACGGAACGCTTGCCCCTAACAAAGTTAGACAGGTAGGAGATTGGGGGTACGTGCGTCATTTATGCACCTGCAACTTCGGGTGGTATCCTTGAAAAAAATTAATGGATTGACGAAGATTTTGCTGCCAGCTATGATATTACCGACTAATGTATATGAAACAAATAATATTTTGATCACGTGAAGTTATTTCGAGAACATGGCAGAACATCATGATTTCTATCGATAATTTAACACGTTCTAACTAAATGTACAGAAAATTAACGGCATTTCAAAATTTTAAGTTTTGTAAGGCTGACCGTTCTTATTAAATGGAGTCTTCTAATAATTTTTGATTTTTCGTTATCCATTTCGCTTATTCAAAATAATATATTCCTCACATGTGGAAGAGGCTAAGGATGTGCGTCGAGTTTGGCGCTCTGTTATATCTGCCTACTCTGACAAGGATATTGCGTGGTGGTATGTTTATTTCAGTTGGAGCACCCTTGAGATAAATTGTACTGTTTAAATTGTCTTTGTGTTGTTATTACTCATGGTTTTACAAGCAATAGTTTTATCGAACACGTTAAAAATGAACATTTCTTGTTTTGTATAAAGCATCAACGAACTAAACCCCAATTCTAGGTCTTCAACTAATGCTATTCAGTGGAAACAAACAATATATGAACGCGTTAAATAAATTTTCGAGTAATTCAAATTTAGTTGTTGCGGAAAAATTATAGGTTAACCCGAAATTAAGCTTAAAAGGTTGCTAGAATAGAATGAGTGTTAATGCAAAAAGGTTTCTATAATAGAATTAGTGTTAATGTAAAAACAAACACAATAACAAGAAATTAAAATAAAGTTTTATAAATGATTAGCTATTATTTAAATTTCACACATTTTTTTAAGAACCAATAACAAAAGTTTAGATTTTAGAGATTCGAGTTTAGTGTCCCATTTATTTTGTTTAGTTCTCCATTGACGTTCTTGTATTGTTTTATATTACATTTTTGCTGTAAACAAAACAACCTCATGGGTGTATTGCCATATGGCGATCTCTTCGTGTTTAAACAAGAACTAAGTGAAAACCAGAATGGAAACCTTTTTTAAGAAAATAGATATCGTCGAAAAATTAACCAACAACCCCCAGGCTGAAACGTGGACATTTTATTAACTAAGTCAAAGGGTCATTTTCTTTTCTGAAGTCTAGAATCGACAGTTTTTTTTAATTAATTTTATTATGTTTATTCATATAATTGCAAAGTGACTTTAATTTGGTGGCACAAATCATCCTAGTTTGGGTAGATTGCCTATTAAAAAAAAAACTTTGAGTTGTGACTCGTTACCAGTAATACGAAAAAAAAACAGCAGTTAAAATTTTGTGAAAAAGTAAATAAAAAAACAGTATTTTTTTGTACAGTTCAAAATAATATGTTATTATATTATTTATAGTTAAGGCAGTAACATTTTTAAGGTATTTCATCGTTCCAAGTCACATAAAGCCAGCTTTTTACACTAATTTCAATCTCCGGAAAATCTTATTTAACAAGAAAGGCAAACATGGAATACTTAGCCACAGTGGTGTGTATAACCTTTTATGTGCTGACTGTGATAATTTCTATATAGGAAAGACAGGAAGATCTTTTGAAAAGAGATTTCGTGAACACAAATCCGCCTTAACGAATCCTCTAATTAATTCTGAAATGGCTAATCATTGTCACCGTGAAAATCAAACATTTTCTATCGATGATGCCGAATTGTTGGATATCAATAGTCTTTTCCCTGGCTCCATCCCAACTCATTGTCTGCGAATACTGTTGGGGTCAGCTCTCCTCGTCCTCAGGTTGTATGCTCTTCAGTCCCGGACTACGTCTCCCAGGCCGTGCCTCTGCATCAGGTTATCTTTTTGCACCACCCATGAATTCTTTGGTCTTACTCTGGTTGTTATTCGATGAAGATCCATGGAGATTGCCTAGTTCACAATGTGATCGGGTGCTCTGCGTCCAACGTGCCCATACCATATCAATCGCCTCTCCTCCATCTTGCTGTTGATGTTTGTAACACCTAGGCTTCCACGAATGCGTGAGATTTTTATTTTGTCTCTTAGGGACACACCAGCTGGCCATCTTAGCATGCGCATTTCAACAGTTTCTAGTTGCCTAGAGTAAGAGTTATACATCGTCCAGCATTCGGAGCCATAGAGGAGTGTTGGATATCAATAGTAATGGAAATAAATTGGACAGATTAGAGGCCCTAGAAATACCCAAGTCAGTGCATTGGGATGAACATCTGGCAAACACATATGTGTATATTCCCAAGATGTCGTCGCTGCTTGCTGAATTCGTTTCCTTCCTCCATTCACAATCCTCAACACGAATTTTTACCGTTAAAAGCGTGTATGTCGGTGCCAGTTCAAACAAAATTCCGTCTTGTTTGTGCTCCCCTGATGATGAGGTGAAATAAACTGTGTTTGATAATATGTTTTTAGTAGAGTTGTTTTGTTCATGTATTTTTTCATAACTTTAATTATTTTTTGGATCCATGCAAGAGTATTTTGGGGTTAAATCGATGAGATGTTATTTTTTAACCTAAAACACATCTCTCGCGGAGGAATTTAAGTGATTTTTTCCTCACATTTTTATTTTACGTCAGATTGAATTACACTTATTTCTGCTTTTTTGCTCTGGAATAAATAGGAGTGTGAGTAATTTTAAGTGTTATCAAATGATGCAAAAATAAAGGTGAATCTGAAATCAGGAATATTTTGAATTCCTCAGTGTGGTTCTTCCTATTCATTTTCCACATGTTTCACATTTATACATCAACACTTATTTTAAATATATATGTTGATGCTCCATTGACTCGGTTTCCTGTTATTACTTCTCGTTCACATTCACGTTCAACCTTTTTTTTTTAACCTGGCGAGCTTATTGCCATGTGGCATTCTCTTCCAACCAACCGGAAAGCTGTTTTTATAGGCCCTAAGTGTTAACCATACTAGAATCCTATTTAAAAAAATCTGGGTTCCAGCGGGGTTCGAACCCGCAACCTCCGGATCGGCAGACAAGTGTCTTACCACCAGGCCACGGAGGTCGTCGTCATCTTTCTGTCATTTGACAACAAACTTAACTTTTTTTGTTTGTCAAAATAGACTGTTTATAAAGAATGTTTAAAATTTTAGTTAGGATTAAATAATTTTACAGAAAATCTTAAAAGCGCATTAACTGAAGAAAATTGTTAGCTTAAAGCTTCTTCAATTTAGTTTTGTAACTCATCATAACTTTTATCTTCTTCCAGACGAACTACGTCATCATTTTTTTTTCATCAAAATAAACCAACGTTTTTTCTTCTTCAATTTTTGATCAACAAAAACCGTTTTTCATCAACATCAACTTTTTTGTTTTCTTTAACCGTTTCAAGTTTTGTGTCTGGTATAAAAATCAGCTTGCTTTTTATAATGATTTATATAAAATATAACTTTTTATTGCAAGTTGGATACACAGTTTATTTACTCAAGGATTATATTCACTGGTTAAATATAAAATAAAGTTTATCTCGGTTGAAATTTTTTATATCTTCAACGTTAAGCTTTTGATTATTCGCACTCAAACGTATAAGGTCAAGAACATCATTTACTATATTAGTCTTCTACAGTGTTATTCGATTTGAATCGATTTTCACTTAAGAAAGAATTTAACAAAATAAAAAGCACCCTTAAAGTGGGCTTCTTACTATGAAGCACATAACTTTTTATAAGTTTCTTTGCAGAATATTGCTGGTTCGAATACTTTTTTGCGGTAACTCCCTTCTATAGAAAAAATAAACATTCCGAAATACTTTCTTCTATAGTATGTCAAGTTACCTTTGAACTGGTCCCATTCAAATTTCGTATGAAACTTTGTTATATGTTTTCGTATCGTCCCTGCCTTGGAAAATTCAAAAACCCTTTCTAACAATTTTTTTTTTAAATTTAAAAAAGGGTAAAAAAATTTAAAAAATTTTCAGGCCGCCACCATTTTACGAATTTATTTTTTCTTTGGTACCGACTACAACGACATTATTTTTTATCAAGAAACTGTGTAGGATTTTTGTTTTAAATTAACAAAAGGGCTCCAATCATGTCGACCAGCTTACCCTCTTTTTTATAACAAGGTATAACAGCTGATAACATCTTAAATTATAAAAAAAATCTAAAAATTTTTTGTACATTCTCAGATCATCAATAAGCAAACTTAAAAAAAAAATTACAAAAAATATTTTTAGTTTTTTTTATTTAGTTTGAAAAATCGCCAGAAATTCACGCCTCTAGAGTAAAATATCCCCTTAATAATAAAAGGTCAATTTATTAAAAAACTCTTCTCAAAGGACTCTTACTCAAGATTTGATCCCGATGGATAAAACTCACAGCCTTCCCGCCTTCCTAAAGTTCGGTTTAGAAGTGCGGTGGCTGCAGCCATTAAATAAAGTACTTTAACGCATTTGATGTGTTTAAATAAACATGTTTGGTACGATAACTGCAACTTACTTACCGAAGGAACTACACCGAAACCTTTGTAGTTCTTTCGATATGTGTTTGGAACGTGTTTTATTCAAACACTCCTTATTTTACTTCATATAATGGAATAACTCTACTGATTTCAAGGATTTCACCTTATCATCAGGGGAGTACCAACAAGAGTTTTGATTGTTATACCCCGATGATGAGATGAAAACCTTAAATATCGCAAGGTTGTACCGTTTTATAAAGTTGAATAAACAGTGTTTGACTGAAACAAATTAAAATGTCTTTAAGCTGCCACACTCGTCATAACTTTAAATAATATGTGATAGTAGCGTACAGTATGTGTTAAGTGTTCATCAATAATCATATTTTTTTGCAGTGTTGTATCTGGAAGGGTTGTACCGTTTTATAAAGTGGAATAAACGGTGTTTGATTGAAACAAATTAATATGTCTTTAAACCGCCAGCGTTAATGCCTTAACTATAAATAATATATTATTGTATAGTATCGTACAGTATGTGTAAAGTATCCATCAATAATCATAAACTTTATTTGGATCTCAGAAAAAGAACCACGCCATATGACCAGCAACGGTAAAAGCTTTATCTTAATCCCTCCCTTTAAGATCGATTCGAAACAAAAAATTTATTCGATGAAGATGAAATCAGTATAAAAGTTTTACTCCTCTTCGAAGGATCATAAGATAGAATGGATACATCCCATTAAGGAACTTAAATACAAAGAGATAAAGTTTCAAATCAATCCGCTCTTGACACTTGTAATTTACGATTCAATTTCTGGGAAGTGAAGACTTTTAAATTACAATATTTGAATACTTATGTTATGTTATATTTAAGTTTATAGTTACTTTTCTGATAAGTTGAGAATTCAAATTAATAATTCGAAACTTTTTATCTCTTGGCAATTTGAATATATACCCCAAAAATTATACAAAAATACTACAAAATAATACTTTAATATATGATGATTTTCCCAAATTATTAATTTAAAAGCGGTTGGGGAGATTGGGAGACTGAGATCGTGAAACTATATCGATTATAACAATTTTATTTTATTATACACGCTAATATTTAAATCAAAATATCAACAATTCATTTTTCGTTTAGATTTTATGTATTGTAACAATTCTTTTTCAACTATATATTAAGTAAAATGATAACAGATTAAAAAAAATAAACGGTTTGTAGAGTGTGAAACACGTTAAAAATTATTAGTTGTAAGAATTGTTATATAGTTATAAGTATGTAGGGGTTAGCTATTTCTTAGAAATTATAAATATAGATTATTCAAAATTTAATTACATGTAAGAAATTAAAATAAAATAAGTTCATAGTTATAATATATAAATTAAATAGGTTCTTAAAATATACATTTGTATGTAGGTATAGCCTTTGTCAAATGTTTCTGTTGTAGATTATTTTATTAAATTTAAAAAAAACATAATTAATGTAAACACTAAAATTTAAAATATCTCGCATGCCAAGCAAGACAATATATGTTAGTTTACGTGGTTGAACCAATATTTATGTATATAGGAATACTCTCACTGGAGTTTCTAAGTTAAAAAAATATTGTTTCATTGATTTATCTTACGTTCATCTAAGAAACTACGTAATTTCGATACATCCTTAGTATTTAGTGACGTTGGTTTAAGTTTTCCCTTCCATAACACAGGGATGTCAAAACATAAACATGCTTTCTTTAATATAAACTTTTGTATTTAATTTTATATTTGTAGTATTGTACTGCATCCCATTTTCATTGTCAACAGTAACAACTGGCAAGTTTATTTACACCTCTTCGAATCAATCAGAAATATGTTTATGAGGGCCATAGTGAAAACGATACTGAAACGCTTTGTGGAAAAAAATAGGTTTAAACGTAAAAAGATCCCGTAACCTTACTACGGAGATTGTCAATATATTTCGCTTCTGCTTTGTTCGTGCACAGCGTCATGCATACTCTCCTAGTTCAAAGGCTCTTCGTTTCACACTTGATGGTCAATAAATATGGTTAATTTTGATTAAAAAACTGTGGTTGAGTTTTCTTAAACTTTTAGTGCCTATTATATTCATTACTTAAATATATAATTTTAACTGAATGGTGACTATTGTTACGATGTTGATGTACGTATTAAAGTTACGAGTATTTTAACAATACGAGGGTTGCTACTTAAGTTTTGAGACATGGCAACACCAGTGTAGATACGTCAAATCTGACATCAGCATCGTAAAGTTTGACGTTTTCAATGGTATACGAGCTCAGAAAGTTTTGTCATACGAGTGATATTTGTGTTATTTACAGCAACTTGAAAAATTAATCTCGGCCAAAAATGGAATTAAATCGTGAACATTTTTGTGCGATGATTTTTTTATAATTTTCGACGTAGACTAACTCAACAACAGTGTGCCGATCAACTCGCTTCGACTTTTGGTGATAAAGCATCATCCCGGGCCATTGTGTTTCGCTAGTTTTCCGAATTCATTCGTGGTCGTAGTTTGCTCCAGAACGAATTTTGTGAAGGTCGTCCAAAATCGGTTGTTGTGCCAGAAAACATCGATGCTGTGCGTGAACTGATATTGCAAGGTCGTCATGTGACTTATCGTGAGCTTGAGGCATGTTTGGGCATAAGTTCCACTTACATACATTTAATATTGCATGAACATTTGGCCGTCGAAAAGATTCATTCGCGTTGGATACCGCATAATTTGACAATCACTCAAAAAAGGCTCCTGTCGATTGGTCCAAAGAAATGTTGAAAAAATTCGATCGCGGTGCTTCAAAAGACGTCTATAAGATTGTGACAGGCGATGAATCATAGATCTATGCATATGAGCTAGAAATTAAACAGCAGTCGACTGTATGGGTCTTTCAAGACGAGTCAAATCCAACAAAAGTTGTTCGCGCACGAGGCTTGTTTATTCGGTGTATTCATGTCGCTACAGTATATTTAGTGGAACGTCGTACGATCAATTTTGAATGGTACAGCACCATTTTTTGCCAGAAGTGTCCGGAGAAATGAGAAAAACCAACCGCCGAAGACGGATCATTCTCCATCATGATAATGCGAGCTCTCAAACATCAGCTCAAACAAGTGACTTTTTGAGCATTCAAAACATTGAATTGATGAATCATCCACCGCACAGCCCTGATTGTGCCCAAATGACTTCTTTTTATTCCTGAACATCCAAAATAAATTGCGAGGTCAACGTTTTTCGACGCCTGAAGAAGCGGTTGATGCGTTCAAAACCCATGTTTTGAAGTTACCTTATTCGGAGTGGAAAAAGTGCTTCGAAAATTGGTTCAAACGCATGCAAAAGTGTATTGATCTTCATGGAGAGTATTTTGAAAAACAATAAAGCCGTTTTCGATGATAAATATTTGTTTTTACTTGTCTGTCTCAAAACTTAAGAAGCAACCCTCGTATACGCCAATAACACGTATCTTAGAAATAAAAAAAATCAGGTGAATGAGTGTGGAAGAAGTTTTCATGCCTTGTCACATAACTGTAAAAAATGTATTGAATAGTAAACAATAAGAATGTTTTACACAAAGGTGAATTGAAAATGTGAGGAAAGAAAGAGATATGTCGCAGATAGAAAAATGTGACGACATATCTGTTTGGTAGTTTTTACCTGTTCTGGTATTTAATATTGATAGTGATAGATAAACAGGTGTTTCAAGAAAACTTAAAAACAATTGTTTAGGAAATAAATCGTCAATAAAAACTGGAATATATATATTTTATAAACAACACAATGACGACGAGATTCTTAGCATGGTTGGTAAGACACTTGTCAGGGCAGGAATTGCAGGTTCGATTCCCGTTGTATTCCAGAGATTTTGATCAAAACGTTTTCCGTCCAATTTTAAACTCAAAGGTTCTTTAACACCTCTGTGATTGGTTAAACCGAGAACCACTTGACAATTAGCCAGCTAAGCTCGATAAAATATATATTTAAATATTTTTAAAGTGTTTTTGTTTCTAAAATTTCTGACAAAAGATTTTCTTATTTCAGATATAAGCTACTCCTCAAAAGGAAGCAGAATGAGGCTAAGAAGATCAGACATAAGAAATATAGAGAGAGCAAGAAGTAGAACTCTCAGGATGACGATTACGATAGTTTCCGTCTTTGCCTGGTGCTGGATGCCCTATATTGTGATGACACTCTGGTAAGGAAGTTATTATGTTCTTCACTATCTGTCTTTTATCTCTTGTCTTACATAATATCTCCCATCTTATATCCAGATATATATTTTTTTTCTCTTGTTTTATATTCCACTTCCTCCAACAAAGTGAATATTTGAAAAGAGACAAATCTTTTTCTGACGAAATGGTTATATATTATATGATAGATTGAGTTTTTTCTCTCACTGTATATTTTGATAATCCACAATAGTATTAATTTTTCAACTTTGATGCTAGAAGGGAGACGCGGAAATCTGAAAAATTAAATATAACCAAATAAATGCTGTTAAAATAGGTATCGGGAATAATTATATAGGATGACAGAATATAGAATAAAGTGATTAATAGTGAAAACGAATTTATGTATAAAGTAAAATGGAAAAAATATATCTGAGACGGTTTGGTTATGAAGAACCAATGAATGATAAAATACTAACATAACAAAAAAAACAACAGCGCAAACGTAAGTGGAATTATGGTATAGAAAGATCAAGAAAACTATGATTGGTTTAGGTGAACAATGTTTAAACAAATTAAATGTAAGAAAAAGTCAAAGAAATGGTAGAAGTTGTACAACACGGTGTGTGGATGTAAAGAAGACGTATTGTTTTATTGTATTGTATTACATTTTCGTTGTATACATTACAACCTGGCGGGTTTATTGCCATGTGGCAATATCTACCAACCAACCAGATACACGACAAACAAGCCTTGTTTGTCATCTCTCTGGTTGGTTGGTTGTCAAAGAAGTGAAAACTAGCCTGGAATCCTTTTTAAATAATCTGGATTCCAACGGAAATCAAACCCGCAAGCTCCAGTTTGGGAGACAAGCGTCTTATCGATTAGACCATGGAGGCGTGATATTTGTGGCCTGAAAAATGTGAAACACGATTTATCCAGGGAAAAGAAAGGAAAGTTTAAGAGAAGTTTGTTATGCACAAGTGTATATATGCTGTTTGAAAATGAATACAAAATAATAAAAATATGATGAAATGAAGAAGAAAAAAGTTGAAGAGGACGTCATTCAGACCCGGGGGTCATGGGTTCAATTTCCATCGTTACAAATTTAAAAAAATAGTGTTGTTAAGTTTCTCTTTAGACTTATTTAAAAGCTTTCTGATTGGTTGAAAGAGATTGGAACGTGGTAAACAACTTTTCAGATAATAAAATATATATTTAAAGTAAAATATAATAAAATAAACACAATAAAGATAAAAAAATATGCATGAAGAAAGATAAAAACAAATATTAATTGACGAATTTGTAATTTATTTTATCAAACACTATTTATTCCACTTTTTTGTAACGGTATAACCCTACCGGTTTCAATGCTTTCACCTCATCTTCAGGGGAGCACAAACAAGACTCGATGAAACCAGAAGACTCGATGAAGAAAGATGAGGTGAAGGCCTTAAAACCGGTAGGGTTATACCGTTACAAAAAAGTGGAATAAATGGTGTTTGATAAAATAAATTACAATGTCTTTAAACCTCCAGAACGTTAATGCCTTAACTACGAGTATATACAATATAATTGATGAATCAATTTTAGAATTACATTACACTTTCATTACATACAGTGTTATCAGGCAGATTTGACAATATGTGGCAATCTCGTTCATTTTTACAGATTTTCACTATTTTTCTAACCAACGCGAGAGACAATATATTTTTATACGATTATGTTTTTATTTGCCAGACATTTCTCTTAGGTAAACATTAAACTTCGCTTCCAATTTTCTAAGTAATTTTCCAGTTTCAAAATGCTTATTTCGATAGAAAATTTTTGTCACGAAGAAATGTTTTCCTCCTGAAAATAAACTCGTTTTTCCTCAGCTTTTATTGCTTGTCGCAAGGGTAAACCGATATTAATAATTCGGGAATATGAGACCTCATGCATACTCAAAGAAAAAATCTTCTATCTCATAAAGTCATAAATAATATATACTTTTCAGAAATACTTGATGTTTAAATCACTTTGGGAATGAAATTTATTGCAAGAAGTAAAACATAAAAGTACATTTAACATTTTCATAAATATTTTTTTTAAGCTTGAAAATTCATTAAATCTCTTTTTGTCGCCAGTAAGGAGTCGGTAATGTATTTTACAAAATTTAACGAAAGGAAGTAAGCGTGTATTTAATTTTCCAAAAAAGGTCTGAAAGAATAAGGAAAATATGCACTTTTGGATTTAGTCGGGTAGTGTATGGCATGTGGTAGAAAGGAAATAGAACTAAGATAATTTAGATAAGCAAATAGACAAATTTATCTTAACTCTGACTTATTTATCTAATTTCTTTCTTGGCGTATAACAAAATTATTGAATCTGGATGCGATTTTCTGAAAGCATAATGATTTTTCAATTTCGTGAATGTGTTTTCTTCTTGCAAGGCAGTTAGGATGGAAGATACCCTTAAATCTCAAATTATAAACACGACACTACAAATTTTCGTCAATATCTACTCAACCACATAAACAATCCGAATAAAAACAAAAAATACTCCAAAATTAAACATTGGATCACTGATGACTTAATTTATTGTATACGCAAAAAAAACGCACGTAATAACTTTTTACAAACAATACTGAACTATCATATATATTTTATTTATTTATTTATTTTATTATTACACATGACAAGAAATATACACAATTTGAGAAAAAACAACAGGTAATTTGATTTGGACATATAATTTTAATGGATCTGGGTTTGTTGCCTTTCATTTGTCGTATCCCCAGTAAACTAGGCTTTTGCCTGTATCTCACTGAGGATATTTAGCATGAAAAAATAAATCGATACTTCTTTCCGATTTTTGATAACACAAAAAACCCCGTTGCACGCTCTCATCAACCTGACAAACAGTGACACTCAACTAGAACTGGAAACATCCTGCAAAACTCAACTCCTCACACATTATCGCTCCAGAAAGACCAAAAATATTCATCCCACAATATACTGCACACAATCATAAGAATAAAAATTAAAACAAATTCAAAACAAAAAAAAAGAAAAACACACAGAAACACAAATACAATAACAACCAAAATTAAAACAATAATAAGAGACCCACACTCACGAGCTCACATAAATCCTTTCCACTCGTCATTCATCCTGAAAGCCCAAGTACTCAAAATCCTGTCGCAATAACAACATATATGCAAAAAACATTCAAAAAGTGAAAAAAACTTACTGTATATCAAAGATTTAAGTTTAAAATAACGATGAAAAGCTGATTTGGAATGTAATTAAGGACATTCAGACTTGAAAACTTGAGCATATTTTCCATATAATTTGAAATGTGTCCAATATAAAAAATCTTAAAGACTTGTCAGTCGGCGCTTTCTCATTGTGAAGCGGTTAGGGGGTGGGGTGCACTTTAACACAGAAGAAAATACTTCAGGTTTCCAAAAAATTAACTATAAAAATAATTAAGAAACTCCCTACCCGGGGTCCCACACCGGAAAGTTTCAGAAAGTATCGGGTCCCTAACGTAGCTAGCCTACATTTCAAAGTCATTCTTTGATACTATCATCATGACAAAAATAAACTACAAACTCAGCAAAGACACATGACAAGCATGACAACTGATCTAATAATCACCATCCCTAGCGTAATATGTCTATCAGGCTTCCGTAATGTGCAATGAGATATCAAATTCAATGAAGAAAAAAAGGTGCACAAAATTCAGACAGTGTATCTGAGCGTTATTGTGACAGAAGTTTAAGTACTTGAACTTGCGGAAGGGTAAAGCTGTGGTAAAAATTTGTGTGAACTCTTGAATGTGGTGTATTTTGATGATTGTATGCAAAAGAGTGTGAGATGGGCTTTCGATTTCTTTAAAATAATGAAGTACACCAATTGTTTATTCGCGTGATAAAAGCATATAATAAAGTCTCACAACTTATAAAGTTTATAAGAGTTTGTAATAGCGGTATTAATAATTCATTAACAATCGCTAAAAACATCAGTTTTTTTCCCATATTTATAAGTCCCCAGAGAGATACAAATAAAAGCTTAATTAACTGGGTACACGACAATGAAAAGCAACGAACCCAGATCCATATAAATTGAGTGTCTACTTTAAATCATTTGTCATTACTTGTTTTTCATAAATTATACGAGTATATTCATACAATGACTTGTAGTAGTAGTCAGGTGCAAAAATATAAGACGAGAATGTTTAATAAGATGATTATATAATATATATTCAGATATAAAAGTATTAGCTAAAACTGTATGAGGATGAATTTTACAAAATCCAAAGTCACGGTGATAGAAAAGTGTTGGATGAAAAGTAAAAACGATAAATGGATGAACATTGAAAAATTGGAACAAGTTGAGGAATTCCACTATTTGGCTTGTATTTTCTTATTGATGGAAGAGTAGCGAGATATGTCGGACAGTGTTTAGGGGATAAGAATTAAAATCAACGAAGCCTTTAAACATATAGTATATGGTATTCTCTAGCCAGAGGGTATCTTCGTAGTATATTGTAATTTAAAATATTAATATTTATGAATTCATCTCTGTTCTTTCTCTGTTTATACATATGTTATATGATATATTAACGGTCGTGACATACATACAAATATAAGTAGATTGATATGTATCATATATGTAATAGGTTAGTCAAAAAGTTTTGAAAGCAACATCTATGGAGCAGTAGAAAACCAAAATTTCTACGCTATTTTAATATTTCATATTTCATAAGAACGTACTCAAAATTTCATTTCGATCTGTCAATTCATTCTTTGTTTACAATCCATTTGAAGTTGACGTGTCAGTGTATTTTTTAACAATGGAAAAATCCGAATATTGTGCAGTGATTAAATTCTTTGTTTTGGAAGGTTTATCGGCTACTGAGATCCATGCAAAGATGGTGAAAGCATTAAAGGACTCCTTCATTTCCAACCGTTCACCGATAGGTTTTGGAGTTTAAGCTTGGCCGTACAAGCGTTGAAGACGATCCACGCTCAGGACGTCCAAAAAGTGCATCAACACCAGAAATCATAGCGAAAATACAGGATATGATTTTGGAAGATCATCGATCGACTGTGGATTTGATAGCTGACACCATAGGCATCTCACGTGGAACAACATGGCATATTTTGGCTGAAGTTTTGGGTTTCAAAAAACTGTGTGCACAATGGGTGCCGCATTTGCTAACAATGCAACAAAAACACGTTCGAATGCGACTTTCTGAGCAACATTTGGAGCAATTTCGAAATGATAAAAAGGATTTTCTGCGTCGGTTCATCACTATGGATGAGACTTGGGTCTACCACCATGATCCTGAATCAAAACAAGAGGCTAAGGAGTGGTGTAAACCAGGCACTTTGGCTCCGAAGCGAGTTCGTGTCCAGAAATAGGCCAAGAAGGTGTTAGCGTCAGTTTTTGGGATGCAAAAGGAATTTTATTGATAGATTATCTCCAAACTGGTAAGAAAATCAACTCTGATTATTATTGTGACCTTTTGGACCAGTTGGATGAAAAAAATTGTGAAAAAAGACCCGGTTTGCAGAAGAAAAAAATCATTTTTCATCAAGACAATGCACCTGCTCACACAGCTCAAAAAACCATCGAGAAAATCAGTGAATTGGGGTACGAATTGTTGCAACATCCACCCTATTCGCCAGATTTAGCTCCCTCTGACTTCTGGCTGTTCTCACACCTCAAAAAATTCCTTCGTGGAAAGCATTTTTCATCAAACGAAGAGGTTATAGCCGTCGTAGAGGAGTATTTTGCAGGCCTTCCAGAAAGTCACTTCCGTGATGGGACAACAAAGTTGGAAGATCGTTGGACCAAGTGTATTGATCTTATGGGAGACTATACTGAGCAATAAAAGTGATTTACCCCCAAAAAAAATGTATTTTCATTTCCGCTTTCAAAACTTTTTGACTAACCAGTAACATTAACATATTTTTATAACATTAACATATGTACCTCCAAGCAACAAGAAACTGCTGAGATGCGCATGCTAAGATGGTCAGCTGGTGTGTCCCTAAGAGACAAAATAAAAAGCTCACGCATTCGTGGACGCCTAGGTGTTGCATACATCAACAGCAAGATGGAGGAGAGGCGATTGATATGGTATGGGTACGCTGGACGCAGAGCACCCGATCACATTGTGAACCAGGCAATCTCCATGGATCTTCCTCGAATAACAACCAGAGGAAGACCAAAGAATTTATGGGTGGTGCAAAAAGATAACCTGATGCAGAGGCACGGCCTGAGGGACGTAGTCCGGGACAGAAGAGCATACAACCTGAGGACGAGGAGAGCAGATCCCAACAGTCTTCGCAGACAGTGAGTTGGGATGGAGCCAGGGAGAAGAAGACATATGTACAAAATTCTATCGTTTCCTCTCTAATACTGTTGTTCTTTCTACCACCCAAAATAACCAAGTGAAATATCCCAAGTCCGTTTACAACATTCGATGAAGGAGTAAGGTGTCCTTAAATCGAACCGATACTCCGAGCAAAAACTATCAACAGTGCAGGATATCAAAATCTGCTAAGATGAAAGTCCAGAAAGTTCACTTAAACTCATGTGAATAAAATGAAGAAGAGCTCTCTCAGATGGTTTAAGCATGAAAAACCAATGACAAAAAAAGTACTAAAAAAATGTAAAAGGCAAATGTGAGTGGAAAACGTGGTAAAGAAATACGAAAAAAAGAATGGTTGTATCAAGTGAATGATATTTTGTTAGTGAAATCGTAGGAGTTGTATGAAAATATGTATGGATACAGAAGAGGCGCAAAATGTTTATTAAGATAATTTGATTCAATTCTGTCCTCTCTGTCTACCTCGATGGGAAAATGGTGCAATGGTATGTATATACGAGTATGTAGGTAACATAATATTAAAAGAAGGCATTGTACTCAAGATGAAGAAAATACATTGAGAAGCTCATATTGGTTTCAATATCATGGTTTTATAATATACAAAATCATCATTGGTTTCAATATCATGATATTTAAACGACACTTGAACGTGACAAAACTAGGAAATGTGATTGTGGCGTGTGGCAAAACTAGAAAATGAGAAGGAATGTGTGAATTTTTTTGGTAGAACAAAAGTTTAGGGCGTAAGAAATTGCAGATTGAATTAAGAAAAGAGCATTGAAGTGCTTTGGCTACGTGGAAAGAATGAATGATGGAATATTTTATAAATGCAAGGAAAGATCAATACGTATAGTATGAAAAGTGCATAAAATTTGAGAATACCTTAAACGGCACGTTCAAATAAGTCAAGTTCTGAAAGGGGGAAGATATAAAAGATTTTTAAAATTACATGAATAGATACATAGATTTGTAAGAGCCGAAACGTCACCTCCGTGGTCTAGTTAATAAAACGTCTGTCTTGAAATACAAACCTGCAACGTCCAGGCTAGATAGAGTCTGGGGGCTGCAGGTTTGATTCTCGTTAGAATACAGATATTTTTTAAATGGGGTTCATTCTGGGTAACACTTCAACCTTATTTAATATCTTTCTGGTAAGTTGAAAGAGATTACCACTTTAATTTGCTAGGTCGTACTGCATACAACCAAAGTGTAATATTTGTATTGTATTACACTTTGGTTGAGTATTTCGTCATACCTGCCTACCCTTACAAAGAAACATCACTATAATATATTTCAATACCATTATAGAAAGAAAATGTATGAGTCCAAAATCTTTTAAAGAGTGAATTTTTATCTCGCTTTTTTGCACACATTATTTATGTGTTCTTTGATGCAGGGTATTTCGTCATCTATCTATTGAATAATTCAGGAACCTCGGTTTCAAGTTCCGGTGGATTTCGGACTGTTTCCATTTAAAACTTTTTTAATTTTAATGTGACCAACAACTTTGACCTTTGTTCCGCATATTACAGCATCTTTAAAATGTGTGCCTGAGATTCATTTTCTACCTTCGTAAGTACGATCATATAACTTCATACCAGAAGGCATTGAACTGGTTGAATGTTAGAAATAGACGCCAAATTCACATTCTGTCTCTATTGTATTATATAATATAACCGCTTCCTCTTATCTCGCCAAAAATGTTCAGCGTCTTTCCAATCATGGATTAGCGCTACGCTCAAACAGATATTGTTTATTGGCCTTTCCAGTTCACCGCTCCTCTTTCTTTATGTAGTACTTTACTGTCCATGCAGTGAGACTCTGGAATCATGGAATCAGTCACAAACCAATATAAGACTCGCTCCGTCTTTGGCATGCTTTAAGAAGCGACTGAAAAACCTCTTAATTTCTAGTCAGTAAAATAACGTGTTTCATTCCTGATTTTTCTTTTCCTTTCCCTCCACCATCCCATCCTTTCCTTTTGATTGATGATATCTCACTTTATATGAAAAAGAATGTTCGGGTGAGTGTCCGTCTTTGTGGGGTACGTGGGTATGTGCTCACGTATATGTTTATGGATTTCGTGGGGATGGATAGTCATTTGAAAGATTTATGCGACTACGTAACTTGCTTCATTTACTTTTGTCTGGTTGGTTGGAAGAGATTGCCGCCTGGCAATAAGCCCGCCAGATTGAATTTGCAATAAAAGTGTTAAATAAATAAATAAATATAAAATAACATCTGCAACATTTTCCTGACTGTTCTTCTTACTGAGCTTTGTTAAAAACTTTTTGAAGCTGAACCTAGTTTTTTTAATTTATTGTACTCCTTTGGTAATTTTCAACCAAAGACCAAACTTTTTAACTTGGGACTCGAATCCACTATTAAACAGCACCCGAGCGAATCATGTAAAACGTTTTCTTTGTATAAACAGTACATGTAGAAAGGTGTAAATGTTTTTTTTTTAAATTGCATTTCAGCAGGAATTGAATCCACGACTTTTAGGCTGGAAGACAGGTATCTTCAAAATTAGCCCTGAATCCACCGGCTACAACGTTAAAAGCTTTCTTCACGTTATGTCAAAATGACGCGTTTGCGAAAATACTGCTGTATCACTGATTGTGACGTCAAAAGAAGAATTTGTTGAAAAAGTATTTCCCTATATTCAAATCAATTATAAGAATCACGATTGGCATACTGAACGAGCTATTGTTGCCGCCAAGAACAAAGACGTCTACGAACTTAACAATATTATTCAATTCCTTTTTTAATATTTCGCAATTTTATATGTTTTTGTTATAACTTTCTTTCTTCTTTTTCAGTGCAATCGATCTTTCATTTGAATTCAAATCATATCGTGAATTGACCTCTTGGAGTGATGCGATCATTTGTGAGCACGGCAATGAACGCGATAGACTGAGTGGCTGAAAGACATAAAAAATATTGTATACCCACAAGCATTGTGAAATTAAACATACGAGAAACGTGTGCTTTCTCTTTTCTTTCTTTTCCATTTAACCTAACTGAGCCACAGCAACGCGTGGCCGGGTACAGCTAGTATTTAATAAAATAAATAAAACACGTATCTTTTTAAATTTGGTATTCACAACTGTTTTTAAAAAATTGTATTGATAAAAAATAAAAAAATAAGTGTTCTATTAAAAAGTTATAAACATGACACTACAAATTGAAACAAACGTCTTTTCTAAGATTCAAGAAATAAATAATACAAAAAAAGCTTCCGTGTTTTAAATTTTTCTATTTTTATTATTTTTAATTTATGTTAATACATTTCAACAGTTTGGTCGGAGTCATGTTGTTGATTCTTTCAAGTAACCTATTAAGCTATATAAAGATTCCAACAAACCACATAAAATATTAAAAAAAAAACTCTTTGTACGAATAGTTCAAAGAAGAGAATAAGTAAAACAGCATAGTTCCTTGGATACATTTTATGAACAATAAAAGTCGAAATAAAGAATTCCTTTCATACGCATATCAAATATTAACTTTTGAATAATTTTTTCACTTTGAATGTAGAAATATTTGACAAAAGAAAATGTTATTTGACAAGAAGTAATAAAATCAAATAAATGTGTATATTTATATAACATATCTTAAAACTCAGCTAGATTAAATTTATCTGGACACGTTAAAATAATATTTAATTTAATTAAGATTGTGCCTGAATGAAGTAAAAATGTATACAATTTGCTGAAAACACATTCGACATGCTGTTTTGAGGTCATATTCTGTCAGTTTTTAATCTAAATCAGAAATTTATGAAATAAATTTGACATTTATCACATGCAATAAGACCTCTCCATCCAGGTCACACACACATTCTGAACGATGCCAGAACACGCATAGAATGGGCGCCTGATGAATAAAAGGTTCATTGTCTAGATCTCCCGCATTCATAGAAAGGTAACATTTCTAGACTGTACTTGTGGATATCAAATTCAGTGCGGCTTACTATACATCTGATCCCATTCAGAGTGCCCCACACTTTCCGAGCTAGGTAAATACCAGCATAGCATAGAAATATTGAAACATACTTAATTACGTAACTTTTGATAATGATGCCAGCTGATAATTTAACTGTGTATTTGTCCATTGTTTAAATATAGAAGGTTAGTCACAAATTTTCCAAACCTGTTTAGCTAAAGGTTATGCGAATTTGAGGTAACTACGAACACGAAGGTTTAAAATAATTATTTTTAAATAATCAGTCTTATAGAAAATTTTAATGGCTTGTTAAATGAATCCTAGAATATTGAAACTCAATTCATTTAATTTTCTTTTAATTCATTAACGATATAATATATTTTTAAACAATAATAAGAATAAAAGGAAACTTGTTGTAAGTTTTTCATGCTATTAATAAAAAATAAATGTAAATAAACAATCGTAAAAAATCATACAATGCATGAGAAAGTCAGTAAATACACATACCATACTCTCACATTTGTGAACAATGAAACCAATGTGTTCCATGAAAGTGAATGTTTTGTTCCAGATAACTCCTAAGTCTCAATATTGATCAATGTGATACTCGAATATAAGATTCTTGCAGTGCTTTGAAGAGCCTACCGCACGACGAGCTGACAGACTCACCCACTTTACCATCAACAGTCTTCCATGATGAGTCTTCTAAGGTCCTGGGAAATATTATTATATTAAAGCCACCCTCTTGACTTGCCTGCTTTTTCTCCCCCTCAGCTTTTTCCTAAATTGTTTTATTTCAATTATAATTTAGGGTATTCTGCCTTAAGAAACTCGAACGTACCCAATTCAATCTACCTGATATTATGTTACTTGAAATCAATGTCTGACTTGTGACCCTGCGGATTTCTATTCCAGGATAAAAACTTGGAACAAACAAATGTATTATTGGTATAAGCCACTATTTTGAATCCGTGGCTGGATTTATGTTGAAATTTATTTTTACTCGTTTCACCACAGGTTTGGATAGTGGTTATATGAAGTTGTTGAATATACTCGTAGATACACGGATATTTTTTAAACAATACAGTAATTTCATATTTAACGACTCACATTGTTAAAGTGTAATAGGATAGTTGTTTTTTCAGACTTTTTCCTTATTTAGGTTAAAACTTGAAGAAAAAAAAACAAAAACAAATCAAGTATTTAACTTGAATTATTTTTAAACAACTTACTTTTTAATTTGAGAAGTATGAGTGTGCGTTAGCTCTAAAAACGTGAATGAAATTAAAAATCTCAGCAACTTAGCACATTTATATTTTATTTTTTTTACTTTCAATGGTTGGAGCTTTTAAAAAACTTAAAATCCATAAAAAAATCAACTAAGAAAGTACTATAATATATTTTTTTATACAAAATACTCGTATAATCATAAATACGTAATAAAAACATAATGTGAAACATAGTTTTGCTAATAAGGTGTAATGTTTTACGGATTCATCCTACTAGGAAATCGGCCATGTATGGTTGGTCATCGTAACATCAAAATTTTTGTTTCAATATTTCGTTTCGGTTCAGAGTACGATATTTTTATCTAATTTTAGATAATATATGGTAAACAATGCCTAATAAAATACAGAAAGATTTCACAAAAATAAAGCAATTTAAATAATATAATACTTTCAAGATAAAAATAAAATAATCCAAATCAAACTAATGCCAAAGTTTCGTCTTCCTTACTCCCACTATCGCATGTGTAATCAGAGCTAGGGTCCCAAAGATATCGTACACATTATCCGTGTAAAATATTAACCGATAAAAGGCTTAGCAAATATCCTTGAAAGTTTTTAATTCGATATCTATCAGAGTAGACACTAAAGAAAGCGATCTGGGTCCAACATAAAGATTGCGTCAGAACGAAAAATCATAACCAAAGCTTAAAAAATGCCATTGAAGCTTTCGTGGCCAGTTAAAAAAACAGCAAGAATTTTAAATATGTATAAGCTATGTGTAAGCTTGCATTTCTTAAGAGTGGACATAATACTCTGTGGAGAAAACAAGATAATAGTAAAGGACTGTCGTACTGTAACGTTACACTTTAAAATCCAATAAAGCTTTAATAAATTTTACTAAAGTCTTCTTAACGTGTCAATATAAAAATTCTGTTATCTCTGAATGTGGCAACTGCGATGCTATGGGGGCTTACTTTTAATAAATCTTTCAATGTAGACAGTTAAACGGATGCGATATCGATTAGAGCCCACACATTTAGTGATACGCTCTGCGGTCTTTGTGCTGTTCGAGATGATTATTTTTGGGTTCGATTAAGGGTTTTGCAATTTCCTTAACTGATTATTAATTAATTTACTACTTTTTTTTCCTTAATAAATTTGCGACTGACAAAATCCAGTGGATTTTAAAAAATGCTGTGGAATTTTCATTCATTTACTCCATTAGACTGATCAACCTACAAGTTTTGATTTTACTTAACTTACTCCATTTGACTGATCAACTTACACACGACTGTCACTACCTTTACACGTGTGATTTTATCCACAAAATACATGAACTGCGAATAACGTGTATATTATAATCGTTTTGAATCCAAATGCTCGATTGGATTGTGCTGAAAATGATTGTGTTTCTTTAATATATCCGCATCACTAGTTTAAATGATATTTGACTTATTTGATATAACGAGATATAGTTTATTCAGAAAATCTTTTAATTCCACCAACGGATTATTTAATACTGGATTAGAACTATTATTACTAGGAAATGCTATAAAACTTCAGTTTTAAGTACTATCAAACCAATCTAACACTTCGATTTCTGTCGAAAGTTTTAGTTAATCTCCCGATAGAGTGCAAATATCCCCAATAATCCGATTTCTCGAAAATTTATAACACCAAATGGCTAAGTTATAGAGTGTTAAAAGACAATTATTGGCAATGAAATAGCTGAATCAGTGATTTTCTTTAAATTAACAGAGAAAAATACATTGAAACTCTGAAAAAATATTTTAATGCCATTTTTGGGTAGTTAGGGTGACAAAGATACAATTTATCAACATGGAAAAGTGTTTTTTTAGTTTCATTTTATTCTTCAACTTTAAATAAAATACATCGTAACTAAGGTGAGAAAAATCGTTGCATCTAATTCGCTCTAAAACCACTACACATTTTTTTATTGTATATCTACTGCCATTCAGCCATTTCAGCTTTGAACTCCTCCCCACACACCACGTTGAATAGTTGAACAAAGCCATATTTACTGAGTAAGAGTCCTGCATGCAGAATAATTATCATATACAAACCTCAAAGGCATTCAAAACTTTTCGTCTGGCTTTACAATTTTCTAGGTCTTCGATTCATAAATTAGCACAGGTCTTAGCAGTGTCTTATAAAGTAAACTTTTATGTTCTTGCAGAGTAGTCGGGATTAAAGTTAGACAAGAAGGTAAAAAACGCATCTATTTGCCGAAAGTTTTTGCTTATTTATTTTTTCACTGGGGTTGTTTGAAGAATTGCCTCTGGCCTAAAGCCTGAGATTTACACTTTCAAAATTACACTCATCTATGGGCAGTTGACGTTCAAGTCTCAACCTATGCATACAACTTACAGCCATAAATTTCTTTATGGCCTCATCACTAACAGTCCATTTTTTTATTTATCGACAGTTCAATATCAGAAATGCTTTCCTTGGTACTTTTTAATATGTTTATATCATCAACATACACTTTATGTATGCTAAAAATGGTACAAATCTATTATATGTGTTCCCACTTCTTATGAGGCTGGCTGCTCGTCAAACCTTTCTGAATACTATGTTACAAAGGGAACTGGACAGACTATTGCAAGTTTCAAATGGGTTAAATACACCGGTCTGAATCTTAACGCGATATTTTATAGATAAAAGGTTGAAATACACTTTCACAAACAATTTCTAAGATTGTCCTAACTTTTTAAATATCTTTCTATTAAAATATCAACCATTTGATTCAAACATACTTTCATTGGTCTTCTTGTATCACGCCTTTCATTGAAATTTGCGTCGCATCTTTGCTAGTCATTCTTGTATTGGTCAATCAATATTTTGTTTCATATTTTTAACACATTGCTGTTCATTTTACACTAAGTCCTCAATTGTTCACGTATCAAGCTCTAGAACCAGTACTAACTATAGAAATTGCACACACAAACCATCGCTGACACAAACCATAGCGAATAAAACACCTCTTTCCAGCAACACAACGTGGTTCACTTTCATCCAAGCAGAAAATTGTTTACATATTTAGTTTCCAGTATTTAGTGAAATATTGAAATTCCATACATTTCTAGAAAAAAAATATTTCAAAAAAATCCCTCAAGTTAAAAATAAATATTTTCTTTCAGTGATTTCAAGTGGCAGATATGTACGAGTATAACGTTATCATTCTAAACTTATAGTTCGTAAAATCTTTCAATAAGAGAGTTAACCCTGATATTCGTTTTATTGAAACAATCAACATATGCGTCCATCGCATAACAATTCTATCAACTTTCATTGAAATTGGAAACGATTGGAATTCCAATCCAGTATAATTTACCATCGTATACAGATTATGTCAGGCGTATCTTTTTTACGTACAAAAAGTCGGTGTAGGCAAAAAAGACCGAGTCCTAGATTCTCCTATTTCAAAGCATATTCATCTTCTCTTCAACATGCATTCTCCTTTTCATATATGTCAACTTCAGAGATTTCATTTACTTTCTACTTTTCCTTCTTTCAAAATGCCATTCACTTTGAACGCCATTGAGGAGAGTTTGCATATAAATTGTCCTTTTATTATCAAGTATTAAATTTGATTAACTATACTTTCCTTAGTCTTCTTATCTCACGCTTTCTATTAAGGTTCACACTTTATATTTGTTTCTTAAGTATTTTTTCATTCATCCATTTAATATGCTCAAACCATTTTAAGGTGCTCTTCCCCATCTTATTCAACACATCCGCCTTATTTTCAGATTCGAACTTAATTATTTTATTACAAACTCTGTCAAATATTGTCAGTTCATGTATTTTTCTCAATGTATGCATTTCTACATTTATTTGGTTCATGCCAATATATTTTCACATAAATATAAAAATAGATACTTAAATATGGTCTTTTTCTAAGGATATAAAAGCATACAAGGTACTCGTTATCGAAATACTATATCCTGAGAACAACCAACTGATAGATGAATATGGTCGATAGATAAGATGGCAAAAATTGAGTATGCAGTTACCTCACGTCTAGGCTGCAGCATTGTTGATGAATACACAGTATTTTGCACTCGTGTGGGGAAATTCTCAGAAAAAAAATCTCTCAAATTAATATTATGTTTTCAACAAAACGAAATTTCTAGAAAATTAATTTGGGTAAACACGACTTAATAGCTGGGATGCAAGGTATCATGAAACGGCTCAAAACATACTCAAATCATACAAAATTGTACAACGTTATGTCCATTTTCTTTCTTCTTCTTCCCAGTGTCATGTCAGGTCCCTCCAACGTTGAATATCACCTGCGAGTAAACATCTTTGTCCCTAGCAGCCCGAAAAAGATCTCCAACGCCCTTTATGCTAGTCCAATCACGTATATGTATATTGCGGAGCCAGGAGATATGCCTCCTGCCAACACCTCTTCGGCCTTCTATTTGGCCTTGGATAATCAGGTGCAGTAATTTGTAGTTTGCTCCTGTAAGTACATGACCCAAGTAGGACACCTTTCGGCTTTTAATATTAGTCAGCAACTCTCTATCAACTTTGGCTCTTTGAAGAACCCTTGTGTTGCTGACCATATTCGTTCAGGGTATCCGTAGCATTCTCCGGTGCACCCACATTTCAAATGCTTCCAGTTGGTTCATACTACCAACTTTGAGGGTCCATGATTCCACTCCATGCAATAACACTGACCAAACGTAGCATTTGACTAACCGTTGTCGAAGTTTCAAGTTTAGATTATCATCGCAGAATACGCTTCTCATTTTATTAAAAGCCGCACGAGACGATTCAATTCTGCACTTGACTTCGGTTTCTGGATCGAGATCTTTCTTTAACACAATTTTAATGTTGAAAAATAAAAAAGTTGTTCTATATGAACTTTTCATGGGACAGTATAAAGTTTTTTCAATTTCATCCTTCGAATACTTTGTTACAAATTATTTAGGCATAGCATATTTAATTTTGACGTACTGATTTGAAAAAAAAATTTTTACATAGTGTAGAATAATACAAATGGGCAACTGTGTAGAGTAAGCTGATTCGTGAGAGGGTTGTAATAGAAAGTTTGTAGGGCTGGAAGAGTAAGTGCATACATATCATCACACAGTGTCTTTTGCGGGGTAGGCGGAAAGAACAAATCTCCAAACTTTTCTATCCAAGCACACGACTTTCGCCTCTTCAACATTCATACTTCTCGCCATGTACCCTTTTAATATTTATACTTCTCATTTAACCTTAGTCTAGTCCATTTGGTTCTACCACATTATTACTTTATCACTGTTCCACACACGTCAAGCCCTTCTGACTAGCATATTAATTTTCACAGCATTAAGTATCTCCATATGCCCAAACCGACTTATAGCTTCTTTCCTCATTTTACTTAAAGCATCCATTTTATCCATGCATTCATTTCTGATGTCTTCATTCAGCCTTCTTTCATATATTGACATTTCACAAATTTTCCTTAGTACCCACATTTCCATAGCATTAGTCTTACTCTTATCATTTTTATACCAAGTCCAAGTTTCATTTACAAACGTCAATGTGGGCACCAGCACACTATTATATATTGTCACCTTTGCTACTATTCATATTGCGCAGTTTTCGTATAAGGCATTCAGTGCTCCGTTTGCATTGTTCCTTGTAGCTACTCTTTTTTCAATATCATTTTCAACTAACCCATTACACGTTAACATACTGCCAATATGACATAACTCGTCAACATCCTCTCGTTTTTTCTGAGTTAACCCATACGTTGCCCATATTTTTTATGACACTTCTATCTATAACCATGATTAAGCTTTGATCTTGCTTCATTAATTTTCAAACCTTTTATAAGGTAAAAAAGACACTACATCATTGAATTAGCTTCAATACTTAAAACAGAAGATGTTTTACATGACCTAGAGGTCGTTGTTAGTTTAGTCTTGAATTATTTTTATGATAAAAACTATAACGTTTGTTGCTTAGGTGGCTAGATGCATGTCTTTCAGCCCAAAGGTGACGATTTTGACACCCGTTTTTTTAATAAAGCTTTTTAATCTGGTTTTCATTTAAGAGTTTATTAACCTGTTCACCGCGTTAAAAATCAAATTCCACGAATCCTGTGCGTGGCACAATTTCAGCGTTTTTTAATTTCTAAGTTTAAACACATATTTTGTTTAGAACCACTGATAATTGATTACAACACCAAGTCAACATGACACTTAAGTAATTTTCTGATAATAAATAATAGTCATTACTCTTAAGGAGACTCATTAAATAAAGGAGATAAACTTAACATTACGTAAAATAAACAAAGGAATGCTACGATCAAATCAATGCTTCATGACACTCACCCAATCAAATGCATATATCACTAGTAATGTTTATTTACGTAAGAGAGACTTAGTAATGTTTATTTACGTAAGAGAGACTCATCGCAGGACTCGATCCGCGCGACAGGTCGTTAATGCTGGAAATATTGAGAAACCAAAAAAATTCGGCGCTCTGTTTATTCAACAATATCTCATAAACTAATATATTATTTGACAAGGTTTTCAGAGATGTCGCTAGAATAAAGATTATTTTAAATTTTAGTTAAATTTTTATTCCGGTTTTGTGTAATTTTTTTTAAGTATTTGTGATTTGAAACTTGGATTGTCGTCAGATCACAGGCGTTTGTGCTCCCCGCGGGGAAAGAGTTAATATCTTTCTCGTCGGTTTCCATAGATTACCACATGGCTATAAATGCACCAGGTTAAATTGTAAACAGCGAACGTATTATACAGGGTGGCCTAAAAGTCAAATTTTAATTTGAAAAGGTAATAACTTTTTTATTTCTTAATAATTCACATTTATTTTTTTATAAACAGAAAACATTTCTTAAAAATAAATTTTCTGTAGTTACGTTCTTCACGTTCTTTGAATAACTGTCATTTTGCTGTTCAGACTGACGCGCTCTTTCTAAGGTGTGAACCATCACCTGTCGTAATGTTTCTTGGCTTATTTCTTCAATGTATTCACGGATGTTGGCCTTCAATTGCCGAATGGTTCGAAGATTGTTACGGTATACTCTATCTTTCAAATACCCTCATAGAAAGAAGTCTGGAGCAGTTAAGTCAGGTGAACGTGACGGCCACTTGATTTCAAAGTTTCGCGAAATTATCATTCTTCCAAAACATTGTCTTAAGAATTCAATTGTCGGGCGAGCTGTATGAGTAGTAGCACCATCTTTCTGCTACCATACCTCCGGTGTGTCCTCGACTGCAGGACGCACAAAATTCTTTAGCATTTCTCAATACATTTCGCCATTGACGGTTAGTGCGTTTTCTGTATCATCTTCAAAGAAATAAAGTCCAAGAACTCTTTCCACATTTACACCACACCAAACCATTACTTTTACGGGGTGCAGACTACATTGGTGGACTATTCTTGGATTGGATTTTCTGTCCCCCGAAATCGCATATTTTGTTTATTAAAAAATCCGTTTAGGTGGAAGTGGGCCTCGTCACCCAAAACGGCAGGTATTTAAAGGATGTTATTTTTAAAACTTTATAAAATTTATTTTCAAGAAATGTGTTTTTGGTTAAAAAAGAATAAATGTGAATTATTAAGAAATAATAATGTTATTTCCTTTTTAAAAGAAAAATTAACTTTTGGGTCAACCTGTACAATGATGTGATATTAATATCCAATGAAAAAACGTATTTTGTACATATGGTATGTACATACTCGTACATACATATTATCACGCAGTTTCCCTGTTGGGGAAGGCGGAGAAGATATAGTGCCAGATGTTCCAATCACGATACACATTGTTCGCCTCTTTCTTCATTCGCTCGCTCTACATGCTCTACTATCTCAGACTGGTTTTTTTCACCTTGTTTAAAATATCAGCCTTAAGTTAATATTCATATCTTATCACTTCATTTTGCATTCTGTCATATAATATTTCACCAAGTATTCCTTTCAAAGAACACATTTCCACATAATTTATTCGGCTTTTTACAAAAATTCCTCGTCCACGCTTCCCTTCCATACATCAAAGTTGGAATTAGAATACTGTTAATTACTATAATCTTAGCAGATTTTGATACTCTCCGGTTCAATTATAAATGTTTTAGTACCCCCTTGACCTTGTTTCCTATCACTACACATCGTCCGATATCTCTTTTAACCAGGGCTGTGGAGTCGGATGAAAATTTACCGACTCCGACTCCGGCTCCGGCTTTATTTTATACTCCAACTCCGACTCCGACTCCGGCTTTATTTTATGCTCCGACTCCGGCTCCAACTCTTGACTCTGACTTCAATTTTTATTTTATTTTATAATTTACTGCGTTTACCTAATGTATTTATATTGACTTATTAATAATGGATACAGGTATAAATAAAAAATTAATTATATTCGTACACAAATGAAACAATTTAATAAAAAAATATATAAACAATACGCATTAAGCAATATCTTCACACAAAAATAATATTAAAAATATATAATAATATTTAAAAAAAGAATTAAATAAAACTTTTAAAATAATTAGAAAAACAACACAGGTAGGTATTAAAAAAAATAAGAAAACACTTTAAAATAAAAAGGTTGCTTCATTTGTTTTCATACGTTAACTAAGTCTTATTTATATTGTTTATTATTTTTTTTATTCAATATTGAAAAGAACACAAGATTTTTGAAAGTAAATATACTTTATATAAATCTTATTTACTATTCGTGGTCTAAATGGAATTAGATCTCAAAAAAAGAATTGCTTCTATTAAGTCAGGATTTATGGAAGCTCTTAAATCTGATTTAATAATTTTAAGCGCGGAAAATAACCGACACATGTTCTTATTTTATTTATTTTCCTAGAAAATAAATAAAAACCCTAGGAATCTAAGTGCAGGGATTTACTATTTGTACGGCTGCAATAAACTGAACGTAATCCCCTTTTGGGGTTTATTGCGATTATAAAAGTCTGCATAGTATCAGGCATGGAACGATGAGAGGTTAACTGGTTAACACATACCGTAACGTTATTCATTAAAGAAAATGTTAAAATAATTAAACGGAGTCGGAGTCGGTTGATTTTTTCCGACTCCGACTCCGCCTAAAATGTTCCGACTCCACGACTCCGGATCCGACTCCGACTCCGACTCCGACTCCACAGCCCTGCTTTTAACTCATCCATCATCTGAAAAAATATTACCTTTATAGTAGATTTTCTAAGCTTGCTCCAGTCTTTGATAATTGATTATTTCACACTTTTTATTCCACCTTTTGTCACTTTTGAAAAAAAAAGTAAAGGGAAGTATCACATATCGTTGTATACAATTTTTCTAAAAATATATACTTCATTTCTAAGCGAAACGTTCAAAAATACAATGTCAATTAATTATCCGAGAAAATCGTGATCAAGTACGTGACGTGCGATTAATGACTCAATTTTACTCGAATTTCAAGTCAAATACAAAAACGTTATTTAATCAATAAAGATAAACTTTGTCGTATTTGTTTCTGAAAATATGACGTGATACAATGTTTAAAATAATATTTTTTTGAATCCTTTGCAAAAAGTTAACGTGATCTTTTCTAACACGAGAAAAACAAACGATAAATATATATTTTCTCATTTAAATTAAATTTCTACAAGAAGCTCAAATACTTTTTTTTAATCCATACAATTATGATCGTCTCGGAGTTGATTCGACTTCGACTTCGAAGAACGTAGACTGACAAGGAGATTTTATTTATTTTTATATTGAAAATATACAAAGAAATAAAACACCTCCATTATAAATCTCACAGAGTTCATTCGAACTTAGTATTAGAAATCACGTATTATTTTTAAAGGTGCAAGAGAGTGTTGCAAGCATATTCCAGAGACTTCGACATCGGAATATCTCGAGCAGCCCTGTAACAAATCAAAATAAGTAATTTGCAACTTTTCGTATATAATTTATTTGGTGCAAGAATTTCAGCCACAATATATATTATACAACAGCTTGAATAAATTCATTGGCCCCGATTTGTGCAACACCTTGTACAATACACTTGGCCATCGAATTAATAAATATTTAAAACAAGTATATATAATACACATTATAAAATCTCATTTAAAAAATGAATATCTCGGTGTTCATATAATTATAAATACACATTATAAATAATTAATATCTCTATGTTTATATAATTAATGTGACCAAAATCAATTCCTTGGACGGAAATTTATTATTATTATTATTATTATTACACATGACAAGAAATATACACAATTTGAGAAAAAACAACAGGTAATTTGATTTGGACATATAATTTTAATGGATCTGGGTTTGTTGCCTTTCATTTGTCGTATCCCCAGTAAACTAGGATTTTGCCTGTATCTCACTGAGGATATTAAGCATGAAAAAAGAAATCGATAATTCTTTCCGATTTTTGATAACACAAAAAACCCCGTTGCACGCTCTCATCAACCTGACAAACAGTGACACTCAACTACAACTGGAAACATCTTGCGAAACTCAACTCCTCACACATTATCACTCCAGAAAGACCAAAAATATTCATCCCACAATATACCGCACACAATCATAAGAATAAAAATCAAAACAAATCCAAAACAAAAAAAAGAAGAAAAAAAGAAAAACACACAGAAAAACAAATACAAAAACAACCAAAATTAAAACAACAAGAAGAGACCCACACTCACGAGCTCACATAAATCCTTTCCACTCGTCATTCATCCTGAAAGCCCAAGTACTCAAAATCCTGTCGCAATAACAACCACGCTCCGATCGACTGTCTAAATGGTTTTCCTACCTTTACTTTTATTGAAGTCGGCACGCCATTGTATGTAATGGGAGCCAAATAAGCATATTGTCTTTGGGCAAAAGAGGTTTTAACTCTAGGGATGGTGAACATTCCATTAGTTGCCATGCGTGTCATGTGTGTCTGCTGAGTTTGCATCTTCCCCTCCTCTCGATGGTAGTGCCAGAGAATGGATTTGAGATGTAAATTGGCTATGTTCAGGACCTGATACTCTCTGAAAAGCTCCGTCGTGGGATACTGAGCAGGAAGTTTATTGATTATTTTCACAATCAATTTTTGGGAAACCTGTAATATGTGTTTTTGGGTTAAGGTGCATCCCCCCCAAACTGATATACCGTAAGAAAGTGCTGACTGACATAAGGCGAAGTATATACTTTTAAGAATATTTTCACTGAGCACATTTCGAATCATACGGAATATGTATCCTAGTTTTCTGATTTTTGCGCTCAAAGTGTTATTTTATAAGTTATTAAATAAGCTTGTTATTTCAATTCGAGTAGGTCTGGCAACTTTATGAAAATAAGCCTACGCATTAACCGCTGAATCAAGCATAATGTTTTCGGAAAAAAATATTGTGTTTTTATGTAAAATAATTTTGAATGTTATAATTGAATACTAATTGAAAATTTTGACTTTTCGACGGATCAAAATTAATTCGTAATTTTTAATTTAATCTTTCCAGGAATATTGCATAAAATTATTGTAATATTTATCGTTATTTCAACCGTAAGAATTAAAATTCTTTTATATTATTTAATTTAATTTAATTATAAATAATTTATTCTAAGAAAAATAAGGTTTTATTGAAACTGTATTTTGATCCAGAAATTTAGCATTCAAAAATCAAATATTTTTTTTATTAATCAACCCATGCCCAAGCTAAACAAGGTTTAACAAACAATTTCTCAATTTGTTAATTTTCTACTGTCAACAAACGAACAATTAAAATTAATACACTCCTAAAGAGTGTTTACAAGAAGCCAGGTTTTTAGCCACCCTTTATTTCTTTTTTATGTATAACTTATGTTACATAAATAAATTAACCCCAACGACATGAAAAGTTTAAAAATAAACATCAATATATGTTGGTAAATTATTAAAAAAATTAATAAAAAAATATTAATTTGACGAAACAACTAACTCATTACTTCTTTCTTTTTGAAAATGCCAATATCTGAGGCGAATATTTTTCCTAACATACTTGATTTCTATAATACTCGCGTCAGTAATCTGATGACATATAAATACACCCTTACATCCCTCCTCACACTCAAAAGGTAATATTCCAATAGGTAAAAGAAACCTCGTAGCTTAGAACCACGGGAAAAAACCTCACTCTCGCAAGTATGGATATAAAAAAAACTTTTGGACGCTCTCCGCTATTTTTAAATAACGAATTTTCCGTGGGCTTTACGCCAATTGTTCGTTTTCCAATTTTCTATGTACCATCGTACTGTAGAGAAATCTGAAAACCTTTCACCCCATAAATAATTCGTATCACAAATTCCAATACTCGATAAGCAGACTCATAATTTACTTAACGTGAAAACCAAATGAGAGCCTACTGTTAAAATTATTGTATAAATTTTTGATTTAATCTATTCTCTGAATCATTCGTCAGTTCACATTAATTAATTAAAACACAAAGATGTAGAATAAATAAACAACGATGGTTGTTTCATTATCGACGAATCAGGTATTCTTAATTCGAATTGTAGTAAATCGTGGAACTCCTGAAACTTTTTTTTTTTTTGACCTGCCGAGTTTATTGCCATGTGGCAATCTCTTCAAACATTATATTGAGACGAAACTTTGATAATAGTTAATTAGTTTAACGTCTGTCATCCAATACTATACTATTTTTTTGGAGTGTCAAGAAATAAGGTCTTCTGTATGTGTCATTTAAGCCAAAGATTTTGAAACACAATGACTGAGCTGGAACTGTGTTACACTGGACCCTGGTGCTTCTTGGATAAGATAGTTAAATTGATATGAAGATGTTCTAATCTAGTAACAAGGAGAATGGCTCGACCCAAAAAAATAAGATTTTCATAGTGCATTTGCATACTTTTTAAATACATAGTAAAATCAACGAAATGGGATGTATAAAATATTAAAGAAAAATAATTAAACTTGAGAAAAAAATATCATGTGAAGAATAAAAATACCTAAGAATGAATATGTTTTAAACAAGACGGTTTTTGGTGAGATTCGTTTGATAATACAAAATAATTAATACAGAAAAACATCTTTTAAAACTCACTATCCCTTTTCATGAAACTAAAACCACTTAATCATTTAAAGGGGGTTGAGTTTCATGAAAAACAAATCCCAATTGAAACGGAAAAATGTTTCGATATCTTAGCTATCAAATTCACAAGAATCTAACCTTTTGATTTATTTTCTATGTGAACTTTGAGATTACTCTTTATTTGACCTTGCTGTTTTAATGACCTTAGCTTGAATAAAATGGTTACTCAATATTTGAGAGCTTTATCTGATACCTTTCTAAAATAAGTATCTAGTTATTTATTTAGCGACATTTACTGAAAAAATAATATTTCCTTCCGAAGTCGTCCTGTTCTTAAAATTCACTCAAGGCGACGTTTAAGGATGTCGAGGTCTATTATGATATAGAACCTTGCCATAGAAGAAAATGAAATTTCAATGAATATTATTCATCATCTCAAAATTTCTTAATGTATGTACTCCATTCAAACCGTCTCAGCAATACCAGACCAATTTTTTTTTTGTAAAATTTCGAGATTTCATTGAACAATCGGAGTGAAATTCTTGTTTTATTTCGTTTATAGATTTTGATGTCGGAAAATATTACATTTTTAATATAATTTGACATCTTATAGTATATTGTGGGATGAACGTTTTGGTCTGTCTGGAGTGATGAAGTGTGATGGGTTTGATTCACGTGATGTATACAAATGTAATTGAGTGTCATTGTTGATGAGAATGTACAACGGGGTTTTATATACAATAATAAAAATCGGAAAGAAGTATTGATTTATTTTTTCATACTATATGTCCTCAGTGAGATACAGGCAAAAGCCTAGTTTACTGGGGACACGGCAAATGAAAGGCAACAAACCCAGATCCATTAAAATTGTGCGTCTAAATTAAATTATATGTTGTTTTTTCGCACATGTTTATTTCTTGTCATGTGTGAAATAAATAATAAACTCTTTGTTATGCCATTACTGAATAAAAAAAAACAATGTTGGTACTAAACAGGAACCCTACAAAAAACCACTATTTAAAAGAAATTGATATGATTTGTATGAATTGATCCTGACACAAAGTTTACAATAATTGAGGTGGCTCTCAAACCACTGAAGACATAAAGTTTACAATATCCTGTTTACAATCTTCTGTTTACAATCTATTGTTTGCAATCTCCTGAAGTTTACAATCTTCTGATGCTAGCACAAAGTTTACAATCATTGAGGTGGCTTTCAAGCCCCCTTAAAACCCAAAATCGTGCATTTTCTGAAATAATTTAACCATGTTTCGATAAAAATCAGGATTGTAGCGCTCATATGGAAGACCGTAGATCGTTTAATTTTGATCTTATTCCATTTTTATTTTGATAAGATACATTTATTACACTCATCTTATTCTTCAATTAATATTTACTCTATTTTTTTTTATTTCCTTGATCAATGTAATTGTCATATGTATGGTATGTAGATCAATTCCTATGCTGGGCCGAATGATTAAAATCCACATTCAAATATAATCGTTTTTCTTAGTTCTTTGTTGTGTATTATCGCTCTAAAGAGAATCCTTTGGGCGTATATCTAACTCTAGAAAAACTGATGCACTATGATCAAATCCTGTATTATTAATATCTGTATATTTAAAAATATTGAGCTCCCAGAACGTCTTACCACAGCTTTATTCAAATAGCAATGTACCCGTTTTTATTACTTTCCTAAAACGTATGTCATCCATTTCCATAAAAAACAGCGTGGATTTTATTAGCTTGTTTCATTTTTTTTAATATCTCAATAAAATTATGTGCGAATCTATAACTTAATCATTTTGATTATTCTCACAATAGTCGAGCAACTTATCTGTAATCATCTCAGCTAAAGCAAAATAAAAAAAACCTTGAAATCTATAATCAAATCTTTCTCTTTATATGTTATATTATTTACAGTTAAATCATTAACACTGGAGATTTAAAGACATTGTTATTTATTTAGTTGAACACTGTTTATTCCATTTTATATAACTGTATAGCCCTATCAGTTTCCAGTTCTTGTGCAAGTCTTGGTTATGCTCCCGTGATGATGAGTGAAAACCTTGAAACCGGTAGGGTTATGGTGTTATATGAAGATGAATGAACAGGGTTTGACTAAACAAATAATAATATATTTTCTTTGTCTGCCCATATCTGTATTCTTCAACATTGATAAAACCTCATCATTCTTGCACTGCAACAATAGTTCAATGTAGCGCAAGCTTTATCATATTAGCTCATAAGCTGTTCTGCAGCCTTTCTTTCCAGGACGTAACGGACCACAGTGGATAAACATGTATAATGATGGGTTCTCAGCGCAAATCATCCATGTCCGGAGATTTCCTTTTGATTGACCCATGTGGGTGCGTTGTCCATTCAAATACCTGTAGATAGCCTACGTACAGTAGATCGTGTCCTTCCGATAGGCAATTCAATATTCTCAAGCTTTCAGTTAAAGCTCCCCAGTTATCAACATACCCACATTTTGAAGAACCACCAAGAGGGTTATAAGTGGTCATAAAACTCCTGTATGACTTAAATCTTGACCGAGTTGGTATTTGGCCAAACGTTCTTAAAAAAATGTTGGCAAAAACAAAACAAATAACTGTGACTAAAAAATATTTGAAAAGTTAAAATTTTCTAAAAAAATTTTTTTTTTAATTTTCGTAACCATAAACCATATAAGCATCTCATAAATAACTAAAAAGTTTTCCTTTACTGTTAATTACAGAAAAGATAATATAGCTCAAAATATAGGCGAACAAAATTTGGTGAAACATAAATTTATGACAGGCAACTAACCCATGGTGGGTAGGCTTCCTGTCATAAGTCATGTCTATATCAAACAAGGTATTGATCTGTTTGTGTCTTACTGGAAACAAATAATGGCAAATGTTCAAAATATTTTATTTATCCACATCATGGTCACATAGTAAATATGCATAATTAGAATCTCATGTGTTAAGATTCGGTTTCCCGTTTGGTCCAATAGATTTTACTTTCAGGAATAAAAATCATATGCGCTTTTTGTTGTATTTGCACATTCTGGAACAGTTCTCAAAATTAAATGGTTTGCAATACAGTGTTTTAAATCAGACTTCGTATTTTTAATATGCATATAAAGTACTGAGATCTGTCTAAAAATCTGGTATGTATTGAGTTAATATGAAAAAGGAAATACATGTTTAATATGTTCCACTTAAAATCTACAAAATCTCTCATCAAATGAAATATTGCTTCCTGTTTCAACTCGTCCATAAGAAGCGGAATTAATTTAGAAATAAACTGGTTGGGTTATTGGATTGTAAATCAAGCAGCCAATTAAAATCCTGCGATCTTTGTCAAGCCCTGTAATGCTTAATATAATTTCTGATAGAAGGGTTAATGAACTTTTGAAATAATTTAAAATAAATGGAATCAAAACATCCAGTAACACATTTATCTTATTTTCACAATCATATTTAATTTTTAGATATTAATTTATTTTTAAACGTATTTTTCATTAATTTAAAGCAAGTATTTATATTATGTATGTAGTATTTTTTAATTTTTGGTTTATTCGAAATACAAATGAAATATAAAATAATACAGATACATACGTGTACATACTATCAATGTTCATTTTGGAATAGGGTTTACTCGTTTGTAAAACAATAAAGAAAAAGCTTTCGAAAGAATATCATCTGACGTCTTCATAGGAGTATCCGACAGACGTCAACAAGTCAAGCCAACGCTTCGAGTTCATATAGTCTTCTCTCTTCTTTGTGAATCATCTGTTCTTCGTAGTTTCTTTTCGATTATAGCGGTGCACGTCGTTAAGTTTTCCGTCTGGTTGATGGAATTTTCGTTTGAATTTAGTCGACTTCGAACATAATTTATAGGGATGTTGCATGTTGTAAAATTTTTATATACCCGGGTGTGGGGAATTTTTATGAAAACTTTTTATGAACCTAACACTTAGGGTAAATTGATGTGTCCTAACGTATGCGTGCTTGTGGGTCTCGTCCCCTAGAATTGAGACCTTCGGAGTTTTTTATCATCTCTATGGCTTCACACAAACTCATTTCCGGATCTTCTTTTACGACGGCTAATGTTTTTATAATTTTTTTTTGTTTGTGTCGTGATCCTCGGTGTATTTTTAGAGAGCCAGAGTCAAAAAAATATGTTTTTTAAACTGGTTTAAGCTCTTTAATTCTTTGTTTAACTCAGCAGTTGGTTTTGGTAGACAGTATTTTTATATCCCGTATGAGTCGTAGATTATTGTATGCCTGAACTGTTGGAAAACTCACGAAACCTTTTTATGACACTGAAATGTTGTTTATATTTCTGATTTCAAATATTTTACTTTTATGTGTTGTTCCCTAAATGCATGTTAAAATAACTTATCTCTCTGTCTATCATGCATGGTAAATTTGGATTCAGTGTACCGCAAGATCCATGTAGGTAAGCCTACGATATTTTTCTGACTTCACATAATTTTTTTTTGTAGATGCATAGAGTTAAATGTTGAGAAAAGTTGTTAAGTAATTTTTTTTCATATTCCCTAAATAATCAATATATTAGAGTTTGGGGTTTAAGGCCACTATTGTTAATGCATTTTTTTTGAGTTCCTTAAAAAACAAGTTTTCCGAATTTGGTCATATCCCTCAACCTAAAAACAAAATGTTTATTTTAAACATTTTATTCGATCACCTTTTGTGGTATAGTTTCTGATTATTTCCAGTGGCTGGTAATTATTTGTGTGCGCGTAAATAAAAGCTTTGAATAAAGGTGTACATGAATTGAAAATCTGTCATCTCTAACCATTTAAGAAAGGGGTGGTTTGTCTGTATATATTGCATGGTTTAACAGATGGACATTTTTGCATATGAGCGTAGAAAGGAAATATTCTTTTCGACTATTCGATATTTAAATGAAATGTATTTATTTATATCAATCAAATGAAAAAGTTGAAAGCAAATAACAAAATTAAATGACAAGTAATATATTTATCAAGAAATCTTCATCGTTTCATTGTATCTGTTTAAAAGAACAATTCGTGATATTCTAAATACATTAGATTTCTATTTTTTTAATCATAATATAAATAGGCAAAAATACGTACGACGGTTGTCGGCAAAGAAATAATACGAGAATTGAATTTTGAATACAAGAGAGTGAGAGAGGAATACTTCGATTCTTACAAAAACAAGGTCCACAAGTTTTCAAAAGTATATTTTGTTTTACTTCCGTGAATATTTCACGGGCTGCAACTAGTATAATTTATTTCATAAGTAATATTTTTTGCCAAACGTCTTTACAAGGTGAGTGAAATTTAAATATAGCTACATTTTTTTTACCAAGACTTTAAAAAAAGATTTAAATAATGGGTTATTTTTTCAACACCAGCAAAAAAATCAACGCTGACACGCGAACAAATGTTCAGCTCTGATAAGATTAGTAATAAAAAATGCTCTACGCTACATTAAAATTACATTTACGGCGATAAAATTTAACTTCCAAAGCGTGGAATGGCGTAACTGTATTGAGCGAATGAAATATAAAGCAAGGTGGTGTGAAGCCATCGCGAGTTATCAATTTCTAAATATAATAATGGGAAAAAATAAAAATATTGAATGAATGAGTTTTGTCAATATGTTGTGCTTTATTATATGGTATTAAAAATTTGTTGCATAAAACCAATCTCGCGGGATTATTGCGATGTGAAAACCTCTTCCAAATATCCAGAAACATGTTTGCTAGACCTTAAATGAAAGCCTGACTATAATTTGGTTGAAAATATTTCGGTTACAAAGATAATCAAGTTCACAACCCTCAGGATTACCCACTAGACCAATAGTCTCCAAAGTGAGATACGCGTACCCCTAGGGGGCATGCAAGTCGATACTTGAGGGTACGCCAAGTGGTTTATTAAAGATGAACAAATACTAACTTGCATTTTTTAAATTACACAATCATAAATATAAAAAAGAGGAATTGACAGCGGTGATACTATCGGGTACTCGTAGAAGAGGCAGACAGCCAATCTTTGTAAGTTAAGTGTAGATATTGCGCGTATCACATACTGTTATCAGTCGAGCGAAAGCTCAGGGGCTCGCAATATATGATAAATGTCTTCTATCTTAGGAGTACGCGATCAAAAAAATTTACAGACCACTGCACTAGACCATGGAGATTGCCGAATGTTGATGGAAATGTAAACAGATTGGGGAATACGTAGTAAGTAATGTTAGCTTTTGAGTTAAAATCGTTCGATAAATGTATTGTACGGGAGATATTAATAAAAATATTGCAATGAATATTGCGAAATATAAGAGAATTAAAAAAGTATGAAATTAAAATTGAATATCTGCATCTACGGGCATATGAGAGTAAGATAAAAGATTGGTCATGAGATTTGATTAATTTATCTTAATTCTTCTAATGATGGTGCACATCTAATAATTCTTGGAATTTCGTTCCACAGTCACACCCAGTAAACCGCAAATTAAAATGGGAAAAATATGGGGTGATGTCTTAGTAAACAAAAGAGACTCCCATGGCCTGATCGAAAAAAACGTCCGTTTTCTCAAATAAAGTTGAATTTTCTCACGAAGATATGAAAGAGAATTGGGATTGTCAATTACGAAAAATAATGTCGACGGAATATAAAGTTCCTTTGCTGCCTGATATTAAGCCATTAATTTTTTTTTATCTATAAACAACTATGAGTCAAGTATAGTCGTACAGGTTTTCAGTTTCAACATAAATATAATTATAGGTTACGGTTTTTTGGTATGGTTTAATATTTAAACTTAGAATACCGCATGAAGAAAGAAAGTATCCCAACTTATTAAATGCAGTGAAACTCTTGAAGCTGTGTGACAGAAGAAAAACAGTCGATATATTAGGTGTACAAATAAGTTTCCGCCGTTTTTTATAAAAAAATGGGCATTTATTGTGAAAGAACGGAACCTCATGTTTTATTCGAAGTAGTACCCATCGCTTGCCACTACTTTTCCCCATCTTTCTGTCAGCATACGAATACCGCGTCAGTCATCATCATCATCTTTTGAGGCTATCCACGAATCGACTCAATTTTTGGTATCTTCATATGATGTGAAGTGCTGCTCAGACAGGCCATGCGTCATCGATCAAAACAAGTGGTAATCAGAAGGAGCAATGTCTGGTGAATACAGCGGGTGGGGTAAAACTTCTCAATTGAGTGTTTCCAAATAGGTTTTGACCGGTGCCGCAACATGTGGACTAGCATTATCATGCAGGAGAATAATTTTGTCGTGTCTGGCGTAGTAGTGGGCGCGCTTTTCCTCGAGTGCTCGACTCAATCTCATCAATTATGTTCGGTAGACAGCCCCAGCAATGGTTTCATTCGGTTTGAGCAACTCATAATACACGACACCAAGCTGATCCCACCAAATACACAACAAGAGTTTTTTTGCATGAATATTTGGCTTAGCCGTAGATGTTGAAGCATGACCAGGGGATCCCCATGATTTCTTCCTTTTTGGATTATCATAATGGATGCATTTTTCATCACCAGTGACTATACGGTGCAGAAAACCCTTTCGTTTATGCCTGGCAAGCAGCATTTCACATGTGGAAAATCGGCGTTCAACGTTTCTCGGTGTCAGTTCATATGGAACCCAATTTCCTTGTTTTTGAATCATTCCCAATGATTTCAACCTATGTGAAATTGCTTGTTGAGTCACTCCTAATGTAAGTGCAAGTTCTTCTTGCGTTTGGCACGAATCTTGATCCAATAATACTTCCAATTCCGCGTCTTCGTACACTTTCGGCCTTCCGCTACGTTCTTTGTCTTCGATGTCAAATTCACCGTTCTTAAACTTTTGAAACCACTCACGACAACTTCTCTCACTTAAGGCAGCCTCACCATATGCTTCTACAAGCAATCGATGCGCCTCAGCTGCAGATTTCTTCAAATTGAAGAAGTAAATCAAAAGTTCCCGCAAATGACGCTTATTCGGCTCAAAACTTGACATTTTCGAACACAAAAAAATATGTTATACTGATAAAAATTCACTAATATTTCAAGGTCATGTTGTTGACAGATGTCCAACCTTACGATAATGACATTTTACATCTGACAATTTTAACCATAACTTACTGGTGGCGCCAACTTTTGTCAAACGGCGGTGACTTATTTGTACACCCAATAGTACTGCTATACAAAATCATTCACTCAGTGATTGATGCACCTCACTTACTCGCAAGTATTTCATTTCGTATCCCCACGAGATCCACAAGACAGCTCAATCCCTTTTATACCGAAAATTGTTATACTAACTATAAAATCAACTCCTCTATAATTCGTATGCAAAGACTTGAAAACGAGTTTTGCAACAATTTAGATATTTTTAATATAAGTATATATATAGTATTCGCCAGAATATTACAACAATATTTAGAAATAGCTACTAACTTTGTGCTCTCCTTTATTAATATAAATAACGTAATACAAACCAAATATTTAGGACAATATTTTGCCTCTGGAGTTGAGTAACCCTGCATCAACATGTGTGAAGCTTTTAATTCTGCAAATCAACTTGCATCTCGTTCCACTAATGAGGCCATGTGTTTTCTATATCTCAATATATATCCATAAAATTCCCACAAAATTCTCAAAGATTATTAAATAATTTTAAAACGACTGTAATTTATTCTACTGCTTTTTGTATCTTCATGTTAGTTTAAGATAAAGTTGTATTATTTGTCAATAATTTTAAGTACTTGTATAACCTGTCACATGTTCATTTGTATATAAAGACACTGTTGTGTCGTTAATTAAATAAATAAATAAATATTTTTAATGCAGATGTTGTTGAGGCAAGGAGGGACATCTTCGGCATTTCCTCAATCTTAATTCTTGACTGGGAGACTGGTTGTTCCTTTTTTATTTTGTCTAAATTAATTTTATTTTCTGTGTAATTCTATTTATTTTGCCATATCCATAGACAATGCATTCTATGCATTTTGGACTAAGCGGACGTTTGTTACTTCGATGTTACAAAGGAACATCTGGACAAATTACAGCGTTTTCAAAATGTTTGTCTAAGATTTATTTTTAACCAAAGAAAGTACGATCATATCACTTCATACCAGAAGGCTGGTTGAACGTTAGAAATAGACGTCAAATTTACACATTGTTTCTATTGTATAATATCCGTAACTGCCCTGCCGCCCTTTTTTATCTCGCTGAAAATTTTCAGCATCTTCCGATCATGGACTAGCGCTACGCTCAGATATTGCTTATTTGCCATTCTGATACACCGCTCTTTTTTTTTTACGTCGTCCTTTAGTGTCCATGCAGTGAGACTCTGGAATCCATTTCAAATTAATGTTCGACTCGCTCCATCTTTGGCATGCTTTAAGAAGCGACTGAAAAAACTCTTAATTTCTAGTCAATAATATAACATGTTTTAATCCAGATTTTTTGCCTTCCCACAGCACCATCCATTCATTTTCCTTTGATTGATGATATCTCACTTTGTATGAAAAGGAATCTTCGAGTGATTGTCCGTCTTTGTGGGGTTTGTGGGGATATATGCTCAATTATGTGTTCATGGATTTCATGGGGATGGATAGTCTTTTAAATGTTTTTTTGCGACCATGTAACTTGCTTCATTTAATTTTGTCTGGTTGGTTGGAAGAGATTGCTGCCTGGCAATAAGCACACCAGATTGTATTTATAATAAAAATCTTTCAAAAATTAATAAAATAAATAAATACATTGGTGATTTTACGCACAGTATAATCCTTGGAATTGTTATTGAAGTGATATTTTATCTCACGTTAAATATTTTTTTTTATGATTTTGTAAATGGCATATTAATAACAACTACATTTTTAATAAATAAGTTAATGTTTGAAAATATCATTTTAAAATCGTAATCTTTTCAAAATCATTTGAGTGAGTTAAGTTTTATCGAATTTTCTCAAATGAACTGAATTCAGACCACACAGGGCTTTCTTAGTCGTTTGAAAATGTACATTTTATATTTATCTTGGAATCCTTTAATAAGAAATATTAACATGTTAATGTTTAACGTTTATCTTGAAATAAATAAATAAGGGAGCTAAAGTTGTCTAAATTAACATTTTACGATAGCATACCACTTTAAACGTCGTAAATACGTCGTTCTGAAACTTTATTCTCATTTATGAAGTTTACTTTAGTAACAATATTTTACACTGTAAAAATTTCCCAACAACCTTCACGACCTAGTGAGTAGGACGCATTATGTTCTTACCACAACTTAATTCCTGTAGGAACTCAATTAACAAAACACAGGTGGGTTTTCTCTTAACACCTCCGTAACATATTTCTGGTTGGTTATAAAAAATTGCTACATGATAATAAATCCGACAGGTAATACTGTTTACAAGGTGGCATAAAATATAAATACTAATGTGATTTTCGTAAAAAAAAATATTACATGGTTACTTTTTCGCAATATTGTCAACAGTTATAATTTTATTTAACATTTTTTTAATATACCAAATTCAGCTTGTTTTGAAATATTAAAAGAAGTATTTTGCCATGTCGGAAGAAAGGAGAAACGGTTTTTGAAAAATCAAAACTTTCTTGAACAATTTATTCAAGTGATTTATTATAATGAATTTCGTAAAATTTATCACGGAGATTATTGATGGGATAAAACATCAAAATGACTTATACGAATCCAAAACAATTTGAACTTAATGGGCTTTTAATATATATTTTTGGTAAAAGAAGAAACTTTAAGAAGCGACTGAAAAAACTCTTAATTTCTTGTCAGTAAAATAACGTGTTTCTTTCCTGATTTTTCTTTTCCTTTCCTCTCCACCATTCCCTCCTTTCCTTTTGATTGATGATATCTCATTTTACATGAAAAATAATGTTCGGGGTATTGTCCGTCTTTGTGTGGTTCGTGGGTATATGCTCACGTATATGTTTATGGATTTCGTGGGGATAGGTAGTTATTTGATCGATTTATGCGACCACGGAACTTGCTTAATTTACTTTTGTCTGGTTGATTGAAAGAGATTGCTGCCTGGCAATACGCCCGTCAGATTGTTTTTGTAATAAAAATGTTAAATTAATAAATATTTTTGTATTTTTGCTGCTGATAGTGTAGATTCACATATTACATAAGTGTTTGTGATGAGATAACATTTAGTTTAAAATCCATAATTCTATGCTTAATTTATCTCCATGAGTTATTTCTACAAATCAATCGTATAAATGTGAAACGTTTTATTATAATAATCTCAAGTAACTGACAGATACACCGTTGTATTTATAAATTTATGGTTTATCAATTTTGATGATAACAAAGTTAAATCTGAGATTCGTTTTATGCACAAAAAAGTATGCACGTGCCCATTACATAATATTTTTAAGAATATTATTAAAGATCAATTAAATTGATAAAATTATTATTATTGCAATCAATAATAAGTTATCAACATTCACCCATACAAGCATAGCCATAAATCTACAATAACATCAGAATTCCACTCATTTGGTAAATTCTACGTCACATATTGAAAAATTAAATTATTTTCTCAGTAAAATATATCAAATAAAGATTTATTAAAAGGATATATTAATAAATTTTGACGTAATAACTATTCATGCGATTGACGACTTGAGAGAGAGAATGAGTCACAGAGAAGGTGTAAAGATACACGGGCAAAAGGTGGACATTAAAAGGTTCGCTGACGATATTGGTATGGTTGCTGAAAGTGAAGAGGAACTGCAAGAGGCCTTAACAACTATGGAAAGCATTCTTCAAAATAACTACAGTATGAAGATAAATAAAGACAAAACAAAGCTGCTGACTGTAGGCCGAGCGCAGCACCAGATGAGAATAGTGATGTCGGGTAAACCACTAAAGAACACCAAGGAGTTTGTCTACCTCGGGAGCAAAATAACATGGGACGGTCGGTCCAAGAGCGAGGTCGACAGCCGTAAACATCAGGCTAGACTTGCATTTAATAAAAGGTCGAAAATAATAGAATCAAATAATATAGACCTTAAACTGAGAATACTCCTCATCAAGACCTATGTATGGAGTATCTTGATGTACGGCTGCAAGACATGGTGCCTATCCGAAAGAGATAGACGAAGACTAGAGGCTTTTGAGATGTGGTCCTATAGAAGACTATTAGGAATTTCCTGGAGAGACCGCATCACAAATGAAGAGGTTCTCCAACGAATCGAAGGAGGAAGGCACCTGCTCAGGATCCTGTCCGAAAGGCGTGCAAGATGAATCGGGCATATAATACGACAAGAGGGCCTCTTACATGCCATAATGGAGGGCATGACCGAGGGGACAAACTCTAGGGGACGCCCACGCCGAGAGTACCTGGAGGACCTGTTGGTGGACGTGCGCTGCTCAACATACACAGACTTAAAAAGAGCCGCACAGGACAGGGGGGAATGGAGGAGAAGAGTTTAAATTGCTGCAAACCAGTCTTAGGACTGCAACCACGGAAGGAAGGAACTATTCACAAATGTTTCCATAGAGAGCTAAAGTAATTGAAAAACAAGACATTTTGCTATTTATAATTTAATCCTTAATTTATCAACAACTTGCCTAGTTACCTTTATTAGCATTATCTCCGAAATCTCGACTGTTGTATGTCGGCATCAGCGTCTGTCTTATAATTACACTTATTCATTAAAATATCCACTGAATATATTTAAATGAATATATGTAATTATAACATATTAGTAAATTTTGACGTAATAAATCTTCACAAATGTTTCCATAGAGACTTTAAGTAATTGAAAAACAAGAGATTTTGCTGTAAAAAGTTAAAATACAGGATATTCCAAAAAATATACGCACTTTTACACAGTGTTTATAGCTGCAGGAATTTATCATACTACGCATTCGAGAAGAGTTTAAGGACGAAAAGGACTTGTCACACCTTTTTCCTATTTATAAGAAACAATAATAATATGTACACAATTGATTACATAAATCAATTCACCAACAATCAATCTAACCAAGGTGCGACAGGCCCGCTCCGGTCAGCCGGCTTCTTAAAGAGGCAAGTACTTTTTAGATCTTAGGGGTTCGTTGGATTCCAGTAACTCTGAGTAACTCTTTCTCAACCCTCAGCGGGACAAGGTGATACACTTAAACAAGAAACAATTTTAAAACAAAACAGTTTATTATTTTATGGAAAAAAGAAAAAAAGAAAAAAATACAAAAAAACTTGAACGAATGTCAAGAAAAAAAAGTTTATATCGAACGAGGACTGTGTTGGAAATTCTAGCAAGGGGAATTACAAAAACAATTTGAATTTAAGTTGAGCGATGGTTAAACGTGCGGACGAAATCCAGCATTAAATACAAGGAATAATATTCACCGATAATTGAAGATGGCGTCCTGAAGTTCTGTGATAGCAGAGGAAAAGAGTCTGGCAGCACCATTGGAGCACGTCCGCACCTGGGCGAGTCCCGAGAAGGAAAAAAAAAAGACAGAAGGCGAGACATCCTTCCCTGAGCAAGGAAATCCCGAGAGAGAGACGACAATTCTTCTTATCTCTCTCACTAGTACGATCGTGAACAAAAATTGTACTTGACAATGTTGTCATTGAATAAAAATGTACCTAGCTGGCCAGACAGCTACCCTTTCATTTTATCATAGAACCGTTTTATCTTCTCAAGATATTTTGATCTTTCAGTTTCTAACCGAGACCACGTGTTACATAAAACATGATATGTCGCGAATTTAGTTCATCGAGGACGTGAAGTATGCACTTTGTCAAATAAAGTCCTCACAGACTTTTATTTCAAGCAATACGGTGTACTGTACTGTCGTGATAACACTGTTGTGATGTGGGGGCTTCTCTTGATTCAAATTTCCCAAATTACGAATTGACCGTTGAGGTAACATTCAATATTCCCCGCGTTCCCCCAGATCTCACATCAATGCACATTTTTATGACAAAGATAAAGTTCATGGTACAAAGTCGGCAACAGTAAATAATTTAGAGTAGCCATTGAAAGAGTTATTAAATATAATTAAAAACATTCTTCCTCTATCTTCTTTCATTTGGAGTTTAAATCTTAGATATACAATAATAAATACTAAATTAATAATAATTCGTTATGTGTTTATGTAACTATTTATTTTTGGGATATTTTGTACATATTTCATGTTTAAACTGCCGTGGATTCAAATGCTTAAACCGTCGTGGATTAAGAAATATCGGCAAATCAAGCAAATATTTTCATTATTTAGTTAGATAAGGAAGCAATCAAAACTACCCCATTTAAAACGAAGCCATGGGTTAGATTTATAGATGACACATCTACGAATATAATCTTGAAACATGGGGAAGACGACTTACAAAAAAAATTCCAGCTCTTAAACAAAATGCATTCTCTAATTAAATTCACATTAAAATTAGATCAATTCACACTAAAAAGCCTTAACACTTGCCTTTCTCAATATATTCATCGTAAAGAGAGACGAGGGCGCATTCAGACACACGGTCTGTAGAAAAGAACACACAGGAAGATATTTATCCGTATATACTCGAATAGCATTACATCGACACCCAACTCAACTCTAAACACTTCAAAAAACAATGTTGACTCGATAGAAAAGACTTACCGATAAAAAATGACTATTCTACATTCTTCATTTAAAAAATAATAAAACGAATAAAATCAAAAATTCGTAAAGTCATTTAAATAACTATGTATCTTACCTTTTGTCAAACTGACAGATTTGGTGAAATTTTTTATTTGTCAGATAAAAGACAACAAACAACTTTACATTGTTTTTTATTAATTTACCGACAATTCATTGACAACATACAGAACGAATTTCATGGGTTTTATGAAATTCCGTATATAATTGATATCGGAAAAACAAACTGGTGAATAAATAGATGTTGGTAAAAACATATTAAACATGATTTTTTAATATTCTTCATAATATTATTTAAATATTTTTACATTTTTATCTGAATCTTTCGAACAAAATAAAATTAAATCTTATATAATTTCCCCCTGACGTTTTGAAGGAAAACCAAATCATTTTACGACTAATAATAAATTCTGTTTGTTTCAGGTATATGTTTGCTCCGGATACGGCAAAGCTTGTGGATCCAACCCTTCAGGATGTCTTCTTTATCATGGCCGTTTCCAACTCATGCATGAACCCGATGGTTTATGGCTCCTACGCCATGAACTTCCGCAGGGAGCTGGCCAGGTGTTGTGGGTGTATGTTCCCTAAAACATTGGATAGAAAATCTACTGGTGAGTTTATCTAAATAAACCAAGTGTTAGTGTGATATTTTTGTATTCTCACATCGTTTCAGATACGTGATTTACATACATGCTAGATTTTTTGTAGGTTTGGTCTGAAAACAATTTATATTTCTAAAAATATAGAGCCTTAAAAATTTCCGGAAACGAAATTCCAAACAAATTGAACGAAAAATTAAACCCTGGAGAGTCACAGAGAGTATGCCTCTAGAAAGTGTTTCTGGAAAATTACAGAAACGGGTTTATTGGATATTTTCTTTGTTTCTCGATAAAGTAAAGCTTTTTCGAAGTGCTTAGTTGTTCCATCAACCTGGTGGGTTGAAAGAATTTTCTGTATAGCAATTAGCTTCCGAGATATTTAATATGTTACCATGTATACAAAAGAATAAATAAATCACAGACATTGAATCAAATTAATTTAAATTAAAAGAAAGTTAAAATATACGAACCACATATCTTATGAAAATCAATGTTGTTTAGCACTCACATGTACGGCGAACCAAAGCTAGTACATATTAGCTTTTAATGCATTTTTCACTGAAGAAGTCTAAGAAACGTTGGGTATGAAACATAGTTTTATGTATAAATAATTATTTATGATTATAATTGTGTCCAAGGTATAATTTCTGCTATGGAATCAGGTGTCCTAGGTTTGAGTTACAAGCAAACCTAGGACTTATATAACTTTTTTTTATCTAAATACATTAATACACTAGTGCTTACAAGCTGCCTAATATAACTTACTACAGTGATTCCAAAATGGTATATGCTACTTAACAACACTTTATAATACGACTATAAGGATTTTGAGTTTTTATGATACCTTATTAATAAAAATATTTATATACCCCTAATTGATATTTCACCCTTATGTGAGCAACTTACTCTCGACTTACTTCATTGGTGCTTCAAAATAATTTACTCTCGGTTCGATTCGAATCAAATTAAGACGTAAACAAACGTTTTCACAAAGATAATTTAATTGTTAAGAGGGACATAAAATTTTATTTTAAATATAATCGCGTTTAAAATATCGATGGGATTGAGAATTTATTTATTTAGATAATGTACAATATTTTATCTATCCTTAAAAATTATAAAATTAATTAAGTTACTTTTAGAATTTTAGGTGTGTTTGAATACAAAATCAACATATCACAAAAAGTTTACATTAATCATACATAAAAAATATCAGAAAAGTGTACATTTATATGTATAGTATCCCTTCCCCGACACGAACTCCATAGACGCCGCTATAAATGACTTCACAACCACCATCAAATCCGCTCTCACATCCTCTTCAAAAGAGAGACCAGCCGATAAACCCGAACTTCCCCTTCCTCCACATATCAAAATACTGATTATGGAAAAAAACAAAACCAGAAAGTTGTGGCAAAACACAGCTGTCCCCTCTTACAAAACCGACTACAACAGATTAGTCAAAAAAATCAAACACCTCCTACAGCAACTCCGCAATGACAAATGGTCAGACTTCGTCGAGTCTCTCGAATACAATGATGGACTCAAATGGAAACTAACGCGCAGCCTTAGAAATACGCCCTCCCGACCCAGCTCTCTTCAAGGACCAAATGGCCCCGTTTTCTCTGCTCGCGACCGCGCAGAGACCTTTGCTGACTCTCTAGCTAATATCTTCTCGCCAAATGCAGACCTCTCTAACCCCTCTCACTCAATAATGGTCGACAACGCAGTTGCCGACATATTAAATGAGCAAACCCCCCCCACCACAGACTTCTTCTCACCGTTAGAAATTCAATCTATCATAAAAAATCTCATCAACAAAAAAGCCCCCGGCCCCGATAAAATCAATAATCTCACCTTGAAAAAACTTCCGAAAAAAGCCATTTACGCCCTTACCGCCATTTACAATGCCTGCCTTCGACATAAATTCTTTCCAACCCCATTCAAAAACGCCGACGTCATCATGTTCCCTAAACCGGGTAAAAGCCACGTTATCCCTGAAAATTACAGGCCGATCAGTCTGCTCCCGACTCTAGGTAAAGTGCTCGAAAAATTAATCCTAGAACGTCTCTCGTTAGAAACTTACTCACGTAACATCATCCCAGATTCGCAACACGGATTTAGGCCATTACACTCTACCAACCATCAGCTTCTTCGCGTTGTAGAACACATCATCAAATACTTCAGCTCCAAAGGCCTCACGACCCTCCTTTCACTAGACGTGGCGAAAGCCTTCGACACAGTCTGGCTCAACGGACTCATATTCAAACTGCACAAGTCAGGTATTCCCCTCAGACTAGTGCAAATCATCGCATCATTCCTTGAAAATCGCTCCTTCTCCGTCAAAATAGACGGTATAAACTCATCCCCTCGCCCCATTCTGGCAGGTGTGCCCCAAGGTGCACTGTTGTCCCCTATCCTGTATAACATATACACGAGCGATATGCCCCAATTTTCACGTACACATTGTATCACCGCGCAATACGCTGACGACACAGCCTTTCTCTCTTCATCGAAATATGAGTCCGTATCCCACAACAGACTGCAAGACTTCATTCCCATTCTGGAGCACTGGTGCACCAAATGGAAGATCAAAATAAATCCCACCAAAAGCACAGCAGTCCGCTTCTCACGCAGATACATCAAACCCATCAGAACTCTTAAACTCTTCGGCCAGAGCGTCCCATGGTCAAAACACGTAAAATACCTAGGCCTCACATTAGACAGTAGACTCTCGTGGCATAAACACGCCCTCAATATCAAATCAAAAGCTCACGGAACACTCAAATCATTATTTCCCTTGATCAGTAAATACAGCAAACTTAGCACGCGCACTAAACTCCACCTATATAAAGCGATCGTCAGACCGCAACTGACATACGCCCTTCCGGTCTGGGGCCACGCGAAGAAAACAACGCTACATCACATTCAGATCATTCAAAACAAAGCCCTCCGCATAATTTTAAAAGCACCCTACATCGTCCGTAATTCAAGACTCCACGCAGATACCAAACTACATACTATCCCCGAACATATGCGCGCTCTGGCCGAAAGGTTCTACAGCTCTATATCCCGTCATCCCAACCCAGTCATAAAAGCCTTAGATAACTACAACGCGAACACCAGTTACAGACACACTCGTCCGAAATCAATATTGCGAAACATCCCCCCGACCCCCCCCCTCTTTAACTCTAATCATCCCCCCAAATGACCCCCCGATTGTCACTCTGAACACCCCATCATCGATAATTCCTCCGGCAGACAGTTTACCCCCATAGGCAACCGCATTTCTCACCTTCAACAAACATTTTCTACACCTTAATATATTTATAAAAGTCACACACGTTTCCCCACTCATTTACTTATCTACATATACTATATTCATTCTTATAATTTATTCACCATCATTATTATTTTTTTTTTTTTCACCCATTCAATATAAAACAGTGTGTGACGACACAAATTTATGTATATTTGTATTTAATATTATGTATATATCATCATATTTATATATGTATTAAATCGTTTATAATTTCTCATAATCATTCATAAAATCAAAACAATTACCACAAACCTATCCTTTCCCGATTCCCAAAAAGATCCAAAAATTTCCAATAAATATCTTAACAGTCAGAACTTATCCGATGAAGGAGTAAGGTGTCCTACCATCGGACCGAAACTCCGAACAAGCTATCCATCACTTGATGTATAGTATCTACCATACATACTAGGTAATTCCAGAAAGTAAGTGTACTGAATTTTTGTAGGTTACAATTTTTTTTATTTAAACAAAAAAATTACGTGGTTACCGTAGTACATATGTAAGCTATTTTTCGACAAAGTCGTCATTCCTCTCAATGCAGGTGATGAAGCGGGGTATCAACTTTTTGATGCCTTCCTCGAAATAGTTTCCCGCCAACCCCTCCGCTCACTTCTTCCCCTCCTCCTTTACCTCCTCGTCGGTTGAAAACTTTTTTCCACCCATGTGCAGCTTCAGAGAGGTAAAGAGATAGTAATCTGAAGGTGCTAGGTCAGGCGAATGCGCGGGATGGTTCAGGACATCCCATTTAAACGAGGCGAGCAGTTCCTTCGTGGCGTTGGCCGTGTGTGGTCTGGCATTGTCGTGCAGCAGGCAGACTCCCTTTGTCAGCATGCCTCTCCTCTTGTTCTGAATCGCCCTCCGCAATTTTTTTAGGGTCACACAGTATTTTGCAGAGTTGATGGTCTCCCCTTGAGGCATATATTCAATTAAAATTATGCCTTGACAGTCCCAAAACAATTTCGTCAGTCACAATTGAAGGTCTTCCGCTCCTCTGATCATCATGCACAGATGTACGACCGTTTTTAAACTCGCGACACCACTTGTACACACTCGTACGATTCATAGCTTTATCACCATATGCAGTTTTTACCTCATTATAAACCTCAACCGGAGGTTTTCCCTTCCAAACGAGATAACGGATGACGCCGCGTATTTCGCACTTGGCCGGAGATTGGATTTACATTTTTCACGAAACGTGTTGTCGCGTCGACACTTCTCAACGTACTGACCTCGAACCGGTCTCGTTGCGGAGGGGAAGGGTCAGGCTACACGGAAGTGCTGCCAACATGTCGAAAATAAAATCCATCTGGTCGTGAGAGCCTCAGTACACTTAGTTTCTGGATACGCTTCGTATAATACAAATAGGAGACATAATTATTTAACATTTTCGAAAAATATTGGATTTGAAAATTTAATAAAATATTTAATATTGTAAGTATACAAATCCAGTATGGTAAAAATATTTTAGTTATATTTTAATAGAAATCTGGCGAGTAACAACAATATCTTGAAACGAATGGTACTGAAATTATGATGAGTTGAAATTCTTGATATTTATTACTTCTGATGTTCGAAGAGATATATCCCCCGAAGAAATATTCCTGAAGGTATGAATCCCTTTGAGAAATGTTACTAATTTGTCAATGTTGCGCTGACTGGGTGTTTTCGAGAAACCTATTTCTCTAGTTTTTATTCTTCATTGCGATGACTCGGTATCTGCTTGGTCGGTAATTTGCAATGAATATCTTGAATGGTTAAAATGTGATCCATATCTTACAATAAAACTTAACTGTTAACATAGCAACACATAAAACACTCAATGATCTAAATAATGATAATTTTTATTATATTACTTAATTGTAAAATAATTTTCTAATCTACGCCCTTTATACAAACCACCACATTTTGTAAGACACTTACTTTCATCGTAATAATTTTTGGATGATTCCTCATATACAACCTTGGTTATCTTTACCTATTTATTTGATCTCCAAATTACGGGTGATTTCAATCTATCAATTTCTTTAAAAATAAAAATATTCTATTCTCCGTTTTTCTGCCTTAAAGTGAATAAGTTGATATTTTTTTCTCTTCCATTTTAGCAAAGGGGTGGGTGTAAGTATACATTAAGAAGAGTTTTCTTCTCGGGAAAACTTCTCTGTCCGTACACAATTATATGTAGTTGTCCCTTCTTGTCCAGCTAATAAGTGTTTCTTGAAGGTGGTGTTTTCTGCAAGTAAATCCAAAATCTCTACCACTGTATGTCTCTATCAGCTTCTTTCTTATAATTACACTTATTAATTGAAATATCTACTTAACTCGTCCAGTGCTGAGAACACGCGTGGCGTGTCCATGTGAACATCGGCTTCATGCTCAGAACACGCGCGGCATGTCCATGCCTAAATATTGTTAGTATATTACATCAGCATATGATATTCGTCATTATTTCGGAAGATTTCGAGCATTCGGGCGTTTGCGCATGTGCAACGTATTGTAAAGTTGAGGTTACACCCGTAGTTTTAAATAATATTTTTTCTAGTTATTCCATTTGTTTTCATTGTGAGACTTGATAATAAAAATAATTGGACTATTTCTCTAGCGCTGTTTTGTGAAAAGGTCACTCACTGCAAGGGATATTTTGTTTATGTTTTCTAGTTATTTTCAATTTTGAATGAGTGACATAGTGAATTGTGAGCAAAAATAAGTGCCTTTTGAAAAATATATTATAGTAATTGGTGTATACATAGTGATATTTAGTATCATATAAGTTTCCTTTTTGATTTTACGAAAAAAAATACGTTTACCTTGAAAAATGGATCGCCCATCGAGCTCTAAAAGACAAAAGATTGAGGATGATATGGATGATTCATTTAGTGACGTTAGTGATGAGGAATTCACCATCATCGAGGACGATTCTGAATTTGAGTCAAATATTGAAAATGATGACAATATTCAAATTCAAACTGTTTCACAAACATCTAGAACACCAGATGTTAGCTCTACGCAATGGTCGAATATAAAAAAACAACCAGCCTCTATACCATTTTCAAAAATACCCGGGTTGAAAATTGAGATGTCAAGTAAAGAACCAATAGATTATTTTGATTTGATTTTCAATGAAGATTTGTACAATCTTGTGACAACCCAAACTAATTTGTATGCTGTTGAAGTATTGTCGAAATCAGAAGGTGATACAAGCAGAATCACGCGATGGAAAAATGTCACTAAAGACGAAATGAGGGTGTGGCTGGGTTTACTACTACACACCGGAACAATACGTTTGAACCGGTTGAGTGACTACTGGAATACGGACTACCTATTCAATTTACCGGCATTTTCACAATTTATGTCAAGAGATAGATTTTTGCTCATCTTACGGGCACTTCATTTTAACAATAATGAAGAAGATCTGTCGAGCTTGGCAAAAGTCAGGGCATTGATTGATTTTTTCAATCGAAGGATGGAAGTAATTTATGATCCACACAGACAACTATCGATAGATGAATCATTGGTTCTTTGGAGAGGCCGATTGATTTTTCGCCAATATATAAAAGGCAAAAAGGCCAAGTATGGTATAAAACTTTACATGTTAGGGGAATCAAGTGGATTGGCCGTAAAAATAATTGTATATAGTGGATCATCAGATGAAGAGTTAGGTGGCAAAGGCCACACTAATAAAGTCGTTCAGAAATTGCTAGAGGGGAAGACGGGAGCCGGATATTCAGTTTACATGGATAATTTCTATAATAGCGTTCCTCTTACAAAAAATTTATTGAACCAAAACACATATGTCACAGGAACACTACGAGCAAATAGAAAAGAAAACCCGATCGATGTTATAAATAAAAAACTAAAGAAAGGAGAAAGTGTGAGTCAGTACACAGAAAATGGTATATGTGTTTCCAAATGGAAAGACCGCCGAGAAGTCTTAATGATTTCTTCTGAATTTGATGGGGAGCTGTCTGATAGTAAAAACCGACATGGTCAAGTGGTCACCAAACCAAATATGGTAATAAATTACAACAATCATATGGGTGGTATAGACTATCATGACCAGATGTTAGCTTACCACCCATGCAAAAGGAAAACATTACGTTGCTACAAAAAGTTGGCCATTCATCTATTCCAGACGATGTTATTGAATTCTTGGCATTTATACAATGCAGACAATTCACAGAAAATGCCGATGTATGATTTCAGGCTATTTATAATAAAAAAATTACTAGGTCCACCTCCATCATCAATTCCGAGACAAACAGTACAATCGAAAACCAAGATACATCTGCCGAAGTTTTGTGAAAAAGACACTGATAATAAAATCAAAAGACGCAGATGTAGGCAATGCTGGGATACAGCTAAGAAAAGAAATGCTTCATTATTCTTTGGTCCAGATTGCCCCACACAACCTGGTCTTTGTTTGGATCATTGTTTCCAACTTTACCACAAATATTAAATTATTTAAAAAAAAATATTGTGTACACCTAATTAGTAAGTATATTTTTCTGTTAGTTTTTATAAAATATTGTTTTTTTTTGTAATATAATGTTGTTCGAAAAATGTCATAAAAACCTCCATTCAAATACCATTACGGTATGCGTCAAAATACCGACATCACTCTTATCACACAAAAAAGTCACTCAAGTACGTTTGATAAAAATAAAAAAAGACTGGGTATCTCATTTTGCGCCGAATTACCAATGGACAAAATAAAAATAGCATAAAAATAAACACATTTGAAAAAGGACAAAAAAATATTTGAAAATTTTTAATTTATTTGAGAATATTTTTTACATGTGTAGCCCCACCTTTACAGCATGGCCTCGAAACTATACTGAATGAATTTTAAATACCTAGCCAACAATTTTTGAACCGGTGTAAAAGGGGACGATGTATAAATGATATATATAAACAAATTCTATATTTATGAATATATATTTTCTTAAATGTAAAATTTGTTTTACTTCCGTGAAAATATCACGGGATGCAACTATATTGCGCACTCATCGGCTCTCATAGAAATTATCTCAGCAGTGAAAGAGTTAACCTATATTATTTAAATAAAAAGGTGTATTTATAATTTAATCCATAATCTATCAACAACTTACCTAATTACCTTTATAAATATTATCTCCAAAATCTCTACCGTTGTATGTCTGCATCAGCTTCTTTCTTATAATAACACTTATTCATTGAAATATCCACTCAATATATTTAAATGAATAGGTTTAATTATAATTCAATACCATAATTTATCAACAACTTGCCTAATTACCTTTATAAGCATTATTTCTTAAATCTCTATCGTTGTATGTCTGCATCAGCTTCTTTCTTATAATTACGCTTATTCATTGAAATATCCACTCAAGATATTTAAATGTGTAATAATATTATAATTTAATCCGTAATTTATCAACCACTTTCCTAATTATCTTTATAAGTATTATAATCAAAATCATTAACTTCTAATGAATAACTTGTGTAATTTCTCCATTAGACGTCTTACAAATGATTATTAGCAACCAAAAATAGTTCCCCTGCACATATGCAGTCATAAAAAAATGTATCTCTTTTTTAGGAAGAATTAGGTACCGACGGGATGAAAAATCCTATTATCTCCGAGTCGGAAGATATGCGTTAGATAAAATAGCCCACGGAGGTCGTCAATCTATTTCTCCGGTCAGATTGTGAATCCTGTAGACATCCCGTGAATGCTCAGAGTGGGTGCCTCCTCCTTATACGATTGTATGTTAAACCGTCTGTATCTTACTGCACTCACACAAAAATGAACCAGACAACCTTTATTGAAAAAAGTTGAGTGCATTATACGATAAACTGCATAACCATATATTAAGTGAATTAGAAAGCTTCTGTAAATAATCCTTTACCAGTTGATTATGCACTCGAGATTCAAAAGAAAAAAAAAATATTTGAAACTAAAATTATTAAGTTACATATTTTGATTGTATAAATAGCGCAATCATTAAACGTTTCTCAATTAAACTAACGAAGATTTAAAAAATATATAATAATATGATAAGCAATGGTTAAATTCATTTGTTTATTATTATTTATTTTAAACGTCTATGTTTTTTATATAATTAACTTTTTAACTTCTAACCTAAAAGAATCAATCAGTTATGCATACCTACTATATTTTAAATTATTGGATTTATAAAATTTAATCCAATTGAGCTTTATGTTAGTATCATAAAGGAAACTTGTTGCATAAAAACATCGTTTTAAAATATTTGTTTAAGCTAAAGCTAGTTTTCCACTTAAATATCACGCGGTTAGGTGATAAAAATCTAGGTACTATTTTTCAATTTTATGAGCTTTGAGAAACGCAAGCCGGCAACTCTGTTCTATTTTTCCATAGTTATGAAAAGGCAATTATCTCCAGCAATACTTGAAAAAAAATACGATAGATTGTTTCATATATAATAAAATATCGATTTTCATTTTAACTCAAGCTGTGTAGACTATGGTTTATTTTTTATTTAAAACAAAAAGAAGTTTTAAAAAAGATTATCATAAATTCATTCAAGTAACAAAACGTCATAAAAAATTAGTTTTTTAATGTTAAGTACTTAAAATACATTTTTAAAAGTTGTAGTCACTAAACATGTCAATATTTATTATGGACTTTTCACTAATAATATTAGTCATCGCTGGTTTAAGGACAAAATATGTCAGTGTTCAAATTTAAGACTTAAATATTTTTGATGACAATAAAAGACCCCGTCCGGTATTGTATCGTGTAGGTAACTTGTTCTCCTCAAATGATATTTCTTTATAAAAACTAAGATTTACATTTCATAGGGAATATAAACTTTTTTCATAGTTGTGTCGCTCTTGACTCAGGGTTGTTGTTTTTTAAAGATCTAAATCTTAGCTGATGATTCATCACCCCTTTTGTAGTTACCAAGTAATGATGCGTGAATTTATATCTTTGATTTGGTTTATCCACATTGCTGGAGTCCGTAATCTCACTAGCCACCCCTGAATACTTCTAATCCCTTCCAGCATCTTTGGTATCAATTTTTCTATCATAATTTCCAAAGAATTACAGTATTCTGTTCTCGCATATCACTGAAAGCATTTTTTTGGCAGATTGATCCTAGATAAGGAACACATTGGTTCGAAAACCTTAATTAATTATACTATTTTATCGAGGTTCATAAAAACATTTTGGTAACAAGAAATAATTAGTAGGTTTTTGTTTTTTTTTCAGTGTTAGAATAGGAAGAAGTTGTTTTGTGTAATTTATTCGATAAATAGAATTTAACCTGCCAAACCATAACCTGTGCAAAATGTTCATTATGTGAGCGTATTTTGTTTTTATAACTTAACCTAACCTGCGCAAAATTTTGATTATGTGACCATACTTTTTATGGTCAAAATTTCATTTGATAGATAAGAAAAACATTAACTCCAATGTTTAAATTCAAACTGTTAATTTTATTCATGATTTATTTTGTAAATTGTGAAAAAGTAGTGGATTTTAGGAAAAGTTAATTCAATCATATGAACCACTATGGAGTTTCATGTCAAACCCGAAACATTAAAAAAAATATATATATTTAATTGTGTTCCTTAGGGACACAATTATCTTTTAATTCTTTTATCCTTCTTTTTTTCGGCTCTTGATAAGAGTCTCATCAGTACAGCCGATCTAGTTAATCAGATATCTGTTTTTTTAATCCGGGTGTCGTGGGTTCGGTTTTCGTTGATATCAAGAATTTTTAGAAAAAGGGTTAATTCTTGTTTTCGATAAAATAAATGTAGGTTTATTGATATTGAAACAAATTTTGTCATAATGATCTATAATGAATTTGTAAGCGTTTGGATGCCTCAAATAATAATAACAATAACACTTTCGAAGCAATTTACCAATCAAAACACTTTAATCAAAAAATATTTTTTGTGGCCTTATTTACAAAATGTTTGACATCAATCCAAAAGTTTCGGATAGAATTTCCAATGATATCACGCAATAATAAAGATATATAAATGGTAATACAGTTCATATGGTAATAATACGTTTACGAGTTTTGTACTAAGTTCAGTAACTCTTAGTACAAAAGTTCGATTAATGGAACTAAAAACAATGTCTCCCGGACAAACTCTACAACTTTGAAATGGTGAATTCAAACATATTGATGGTGGGAAGACAGACATTTAAATTATTTCCTTGTATCAGGGCGCGCATCGGCTCCCCATGGGTACAACTAAACTATTGAACTACCCAATTACTACTCTGGCCATGGGAGCTTTCATAGCAAAAAAAATTTCTTCGATCTTGTTCCTTCGCCTTGTTGCAATTTTTTGTGGCAATCTGGATCAATGTACAGAGCATATCATGTGGTACTGCAATGAACACAGAGTCAGTAATTCCCGAAGGAAACTCCACTTAGCTTTACATCGGTTTATCTTCGGACCGATTGGCTACTCTGATCTAGTGAAGTCAAAGGATAGTTTTGTTTCATTTAAATTTTTCTGTGAAAGTACTGGCAACTTGCTGGGCTGTTTGAACTCTAGGTTTTTAGCCACTTTATAACAAAAAAATATTGCACTGCGAGTGGTTTCGCTTTTCCCGTGATGTCGCACCATAAGTTCGCCGTCATTAATATTCTTTTCACATTCAGTTGTGTCGTCACTGGAGAAGAAGTCCCTTTGTACAGTTCCTTCTTCGTCACTATGTGACGTCACGCTCATAAAAAAAAAGATTCCGTTCTTCTTGTGTAGATCGTGCTGGATGGGAACTTATTTTGTTCCCCATGACAACGTGGGTAGAGGTGGAATCGAACTGAACTGATGTTGAAGGGTTATCATTTGAAATTAATGAATGAATCGAGAGATAATTTAGCTCGACTATGGATGTATGTCATCTGACTGGGCCGGATTTAAAATTAAGGATTTTGGAACAAACAGTATGATATAATATTTTTAATGGTCTCTTTTAAATGTCTTCAGGATATTTTAAATGTATCGCAAATATTTCAAAATCTTATACTCCATAATCATATTCCCATTTTCTTATCTTGCTTGCTTTCTAGATATACGTGTATGTCTTTTTAATACATTGCCATGCTTGGAAGTCACGTAAACCAGTACGCTGCTCTAAAATGAACTGCCTTTATAATGTAGTTAGTGAACATTATCATATTCGTCCGCTTATCTCCAAAATGAATATTTCATTTAATTTCTCGTTCTATTTGGCAAATATTGTTCCACACAAACTCATTAAACCAAGAACTTTCCGTACCATATTACATTATTTCCTCTATCTTAAACTGAAAGTTCTGTTATTTCCTAATCGAACATTTTTGAGTCGAAATCGTTGATGCTGTGGATATGGCGTTTAAATGAAGCGTATAAATTTTTCCTTTATAATAAAATGTTATGAAAGTCTTAAGATATTTTAAATTTACGGGTGTCTTTTTTGACGATATAATTTGTTTATCTTTTATTTTGTCAGTTTCACACATTTTGTGTATCCGGAATCGATGTTTTAATAAATTACATAATAATTGACTAGTATTTTTATCCGTAAGGTTTTATTAAAATAACATAACTTAAAAAATCAACCACACAAGTTGAGACTTGTGAAATAATAAGATAAGCAGTTTAAAAAGTATGGGTAAAATGATGTCTGTGAAATATCCGACTACAAGGAAAAAGGAAAATAAAAAAATAAATATATGTGCAACAAGAAATTATTTTCATAAAAATTTGTTAATGTGATAAATACTAAATATTTTTTAGTTTTGTATTAGTCAGATTGAATTCTCTTTGTGATATGAATATTTAGTAATAATTATCGGCCAAAGAAATAATTTTATAACAGAAAAATATTCATAAAAAAGGAAAGCAAAAAAGATAAAATGAAAAACAGAAAAAAGGGAAAATATGAAAATAGGAGAGAAAAATAATAAGAGAGAGTCTCATTCCTCAAGTGAGCCCGGCCGTCTTTTATGTTGCAGGTTTGCCGTCCAACGACGGGCTCACTCGATGTCTATTGCAGTGTGCGCGTACATTGATCAAAGGTAAAAGCTCGAACTCAAAATATAGCTCTCCAAGTGTAGTTTGTCGCTTTCTACTATGCAGCCTAATACTTCTTCTAAAAATGCTTTTCGATTGTAAAATATCATTATTTCATACATTATTTTATATTTTGAGCACATCTGACTTAGAAGCCGCCAATGACTCACATCGTGTTGAAATCCAAACGAGTAAAAATGGCTATAAAATCAGATGCATTCAACACCTAATCGCCACCAGAATGCAACCGAAGACAAAGTGAGTCACGCGGTTCTGTTTCACATACATCTATGTTTTATTCATTTGTGAGTGAACTGGAATACACAATAATGCGTGAATATAGAAACATCTAAATAAAAACATATTCGTGCTTTTACATACGTAAAATATTAAGCTTCAACTGTGCTTTTTCTTGTTGTACATAACATTTTAGCAATTTCATCTTTCTTAGCTCTTTTTTGTCATAAAATTTGCTTAAATATTTTTTCCAGCAGTTTCTTTATCTTCTGAATTTATTGTAATATAAAAATGTAAAAAAAATTACCAACTGTTTACTATATTTTTTTTTTCATTTTCATAGTGATGTTATATTAATAAATTAAATAATATTATCAGATTAAACCCCGGGGAGTTAAACCTTGTATCATATTTAATCTGCTAATAAATGAGTTAAAGCTACAAAAAAATCTTACGTGCTTTTAAGTTATTTTGTACAGATAATGGAAGTTGTTTAAAGCTTTTTTCTCTTTTGTAGTATGTATTTCTTATTTAGTGCAGTAGTTGTTACTATTGCATGTCTTTAAGCGTAAAATCAGAGTAGTTGGTATATTTTGTAAGATTCTCGACTGTAGGTGGAATGGGAAGGTAGTCAAAATGTAAAAATACTTCTACTTCAACACAACATTTCTCAAAATACTTCGACTTCAGTACAACATTTCTCAAAATACTTCGACTTCAATACAAAATTTCTCAAAATACTTCTACTTCAATACAACATTTCTCAAAATATAATACTTCTACTTCAAAACTACATTTCCTAAAATACTTCTACTTCAATACAACATTTCTGAAAATACTCCTACCTCAATACAACATTTCTCAAAATACTTCTACTTCAATACAAAATTTCTCAAAATACTTCTAATTCAATACAACATTTCTCAAAATACTACTTCAATACAAAATTTCTCAAAATACTTCTGCTTCAATACAACATTTCTCAAAATACTTCTACTTCAATACTATGATATATTCCTCAAAAAAAAACTTAAAATAATTAATTCGGCATTTTAAACTTATGCTTGTTAGTACGAGTATCATGGTAGGTTAACTTTACATTGAAATCAATATAACATATTATATTTTATATAATATTTATTTTCACAATTTATTAATCGGTTTTTATCATTATCTTCATGTTAACTCTTCTTCATGATAAGTTCCTCTCCCCTTCGGATAATGGAAATCGTCAAAGACATCTTGATTTTAGAGATATTCATTAAGACCATAACCAATCTCGTAAGTTCCTCAACAAAGAAATATTTATTTTCTATGCTATTGATCTTAAATGTTTTTTTTTGTTATATCAGTCAAAGGCTATTATTATCCTCGTTTCTAAAGTACTCCTGGTTTCTTTTCGTAACGATGTTTAAAAATTGTATTGTATTACACATTTGTGTAATACACAGTACAATCTGGCGGGTCTATTGCTATGTGACAATCTCTTCCATCCTACCAGAAATATGAAAAAGAAGCCTGAAGTGAAAAGAAGACTGCGAACCTTTATAAAAAATCTGGATTCTAATGGGGATTCATCCCGCAACCCCGAATTGGAAAACATGCGTCTTATAAAGTTTATAGGTAATAACGGGTGCAATACATCAATCTCTCGCAATATTTTCCAACCAAACTAGACAAAAGTTCGTAAAAATTTCCGGAATAAACGTTGTGAAATGAACATCCACAGAAAAATCTTTAACATACTCAAAGCATTAACAAACAAATGAAAAAAAAAACAGCAAAATGAAATATTTTTAAATATCGACAAAGACTAGTAAAGGTCAAGAAAAATAAGAGTTAAGGAAAAATACATTTAACATTTCACCATTGTAGAGAGACGAATTTATTGTTGGAAGCAAGCCAACAAGGGTGCGATTCTCGGGTGAGAGGAGTGACCTATTTGTTCACGAACTTGACCAATTCACGAATATTGCAGTATTCTGTAGTGTACCATACTTGAAATCCTGAATTGCTTTGTGGTGCTTTGAGCGTATGTCCTTATTTCAACGTCACAGATAAATACGGACAAATGAAGCATGATATTAAGCGCATTTGTAATTTGAGATTGAAATCCTTGTTGCAAAGCAGAGTTAACATTTTAAATAGTCAATTTTGTGCCATTACTACCTTTATTTTGACCTCTTGAGACTAGTATCACTGAACATTTATCCAGCATCCAGATGTTTACAATGTTGGATGAGTTTAATCTAATTTTCAACTTGGCTTTATGAGATTCCCTGGACTAAAATTGTTTATTGTAAATTATGAAAACTTTTGTTCGAAAATATTTCCTTTCAAGCTTTTAATGTTAAACATTAAGTTTATTTGATCTAAAAATCTTTGCATATTTTCGCAACTTTCCGGAAGTAGATACAGTATCGTAATCATAACAAATGTACTTTACACAATATATAAAAAATAATTTCTTAACTACTAGGAGAAATTAATCATACAAATACCCATATAGTGCTTTTCAAAATTTTCAATTTGTTAATTCATACAATTAAAGGGTGTGATCAAGAGACGATTTTGTCTTCACTCCCAATAATTGAGCCTTCACTGGCGTAGGCACGTAACTTGAGGTTCATTATATCATATGCTGGCAACACTTGGCTTCAGCGATAATCTAATTGGACTATTTGCATCATACCTAAAAGAAAGATCTCAATACGTAACAATCCGTAACAAGTCTTCTGTGGAATTTATCGCAAGATCTGGTATACCACAAGGATCCAATTTAGGTCCCCTACTATTCCTCATATTAATAGACGACATTCAAAATTCCATAAGTCACTCGACATGTTTATTGTTCGCTGACGACTTGAAAATTTTAAAAAATATCAATTCACCTCACGAAAGTGCACAGTTACAACAGGACCTAGACTCCCTAGTCTCCTGGAGTGAGCAAAATCATCTTCTGTTCAACATTAATAAATGTGTCTGTGTATTTTATAGTCGACCGTTTTCACCAATCCACCATCAGTATACTATACAGGGAGTGGCACTAAACAGAGTTTCTGAATTCAAAGATTTGGGTGTAACCTTTGATGTCGGACACACGTTCGTTAACCATGTCTCTCGTTTGATATCGGACTGTTACAAACTACTTGGTTTTATAATCAGAGTTATAATTCTAACATAACGAACATTCACAAAGTTAGCAAAAGCGTTAATTGATAATATTTTAATGATGTTGCCTCGGCATATCGTATGCCCATAGAGAAGGAAAATGACAAAATTGTCCAAGTAACATTTTTTTTTATGACTCCACGCGTTTCTTCGATACAAACAAAACAATTCATAATTATTTTCAGCGCAGCGGCTTCTTGCAAAAGCAAATTGATCTAATTAGTATTCTGTTTCGATTACCTCATTCTTTTCCATCATCGGAAACATTATATTTACTATATAACCCACGAAATCACACTAAGAAAGGTCATTCTATTTCGACATCTCAGTACGATTATTCTGTACGTGTTGCTTACAATAAATATTAATATATATTTAAATATATACGAGTATATCAAGCTTGACGGGAGATCCCTTATTATTTTGTTTTCTGAATTAATTAGACATCGGACCCCAAGGGTTTACTTTGCTGCACATAAAGAAGAATCTTACACTGTTTCTAATCATCTACTTTTGTACCTGAAGAGAAGCTGAGACCATTGACGAGGGATCACAATACGTATTTGGCGCGTGCGAGTATTACTATTGGACTGATAACAGTTTGTGATTTTTTGGTTACTATCGGTAATCGATCCCGAACTCTCCCGCTGGAAGTCAAGCGATGTAATGAATAAATAAATGTATTCTTAAGCTTGGGAAATAAACATGCGTCAACTTCTATCCAAATATTAAAAAAAATATGTAAGTTTTTAAGAAATTTTTGTTACTTAAAAAACTTAAGAAGAATAAAAGGACAATTTACGAAGCACTATTTAGAGATCAGACTATCCTTAAGGGTATTCGCATTCGGGAATCGAACCCAGTTTTATTGAACAATTAAAAATATTACAAATATAACATAAGTTGAGTGTAAGCATATGAACGGAGGAGTTGCGGCAATTCAATTTGTTACTTCTTCGCATCTAATATGTTAAAAATAGAACATATTTGGTACGAAAACGGCAGAAAACTTACCAAAGGAGGACGAACTGAAAATAAAGTTTTTATATCATGCGATATGGGAAACCAACAAATTCGGCTTTAGGTGATATTTAGTGTATTGTTCATATTTTATCATAGATTTTTATTTCTCCTATAAATAGTTGCCTTCAAGAAGTTCCTAAAGCTGCAGATGCTACCATACTCTTATTTGAAACACTAAGGTAGATACCACGTCACAGGACCAGCAAAAGCAAAAGCCCTGTCACAATAACCTTAAGGATCGATTTGGAAAAATAAAATTATTATATTGTATAAAGTTAAACTTGACCTCAAATATCTACTTATCTCCGAAGGAACATCTTTCCAAATCATATTTCAAAATATGATTAAAATATCCCCATTAAGAGACTTGAATACAAAGAGACAGCGTTAGAAATCAACCCGTTTGTGATACTTGAGCTAATGTATTTTTTTTTTAAACTGACAAGGTCAAGTCAAAGTTTGCAAAACACGGAAAAATATAAGTTATAATAACTTCAATAAAACCTTCCCAAAAATATTGGTTTAAGTTATTTTTAAAGTTGCAGGCATTACTTTAACATCTTTGACTAAAAATAGTCAGACCATTCCACACCTTAAGATCAGCAATAAAGAAAGTGGTTTAGAGAAAGGGCTATTTGGTTCATGAATCTTTCCAGTACTGGGCTATAGACATCTACGTTCACAAAGCAAATATGCATAAGCTCAGGGTGACATAGAAAGCAATGGAACTAATAATGCTAAGTATCTCATCATAAGACCAGAAGATGAATGAATGGATAAGGCAGCAGATCAAAATCATGGATTTCGCTGAGAGGGCTACCACCTAGATGTGGAACTGGGCAGGGCATTTAATCAGATGTACTGGAGTGTTGAATACAGAAACTGCTGGAGTGACGACCAATGACAGGGAAGAAACATATAGGAAGACTAATATTAATATGATCGGACGAAATGTGCTATTATAGGAATGAGTAGATGAAGAGAGAGGAGGAACATATACATACTAAAGTCAATCGGGCTTACTGTGATGATGATAATGATATTATATTATATGCCTAAAAAATGGTTGACTACAACACTGCCCTCATACGCAAAAACGCAGCTAATGGCAAAAGTTAAGTTTTGAGAAAAAAGCACTTTTATGTTTTTCATTGCTGCTTAAAAATGTCGTGATTCATAAACAAAAAATCAGTAAAATGTGATTCATAAGCAAAAACGCAGTAAATACATAGGTACTTGCTGTCTTTTTGCTTATGAATCACATTTGATTGTTTTTTTGCTTAGAAAAATCTAGTATTTTGTAAAATTTAAAAATACATTATGTCGATTTTTGTGTTGAAATAAATGGTTTTCTGTGTTTTTTTAATGGATTATGGTTCAGAATTTGATATGAATATTGCCTCATACTTAGTTAAATTTCTGATTTTTGCCCGTTAGCTGCGTTTTTGCTTATGACGGCAGAACAAACTAACGCACTTATATTTAAGCCTTTTAAGCGTTAATGTTATCTTAATGGCGATATATAAATTGTCATTTTATTGTTATTATTAATATGACCATCATTGAAGCAGTTATATACAATATTTCATAATGAAATTCTCGTAATACATTAGAGTGGTATTAGAACTTTATGCAAAAATATAATGTTAGTAATAAAAAGGACATATCCTTGGGTATTTTTTTCATTTCGATGAAATTACGTGACGTGGCATGTTTTTGGAATCCGTCAACACTCCTTCAAATTAAATATTCACCCACCGCTTGAATGAAAATATTTTATTAATTTATTTACATGCCTTTTATGTATAATGTGTATATAACGAAAAGACGACATAAAAAAAAGTTATTTTAACTACACACTTACAAATAGTATGAATCCGAGTTTATTGTCTGTTATTTTTGTGATCCCAGTAATTTAAGCTTTTGCTAGTATCTTACTGAGGATATTTAAATACGAAAAAAACAGGTGAATACTTTTATCGATTGTTGGTTGTTATTTTTTGTCGAAAATACTCAATCACTTAATAAGTAGTGCAACCTTATTATGAGTATGTACCACGTAAATCCGATAAAAATAATATCCCATCCCACAACTCCTTCCATACATTAATCATAAACATATTCTACTTATGAAATCGGAAACGCTGAGAAAATTCCTGAGCAGATGTATTTGGCGCAGATTAATCACAAAACAACTTATACTTTCGATATTGGTACTGAAAAGACCAGAGTATTTATAAAAATAGATGAATCTCATTCCACGTATAGTTTGTAGATAAATCAACATGAAAATACAGCAGCATCTATAAAAATAGATTAATCCCATTCCACGTACAGTTTGTAGATAAATCAACATGAAAAGATAGGAGCATCTATAAAAATAGATTAATCCCATTCCACGTACAGTTTGTAGATAAATCAACATGAAAAGATAGGAGCATCTATAAAAATAGATTAATCCCATTCCACGTATAGTTTGTAGATAAATGAACATGAAAAGACAATAGCATCTATAAAGTAGATTAATCCCATTCCACGTATGGGTTGTAGATAAATCAACATGAAAAGACAAGAGTCTCTATAAAAATAGATTAATCCCCTTCCACGTATAGTTTGAAGATAAATTAACATGAAAAGACAAGAGCATCTATAAAAAATAGATTAATCCCATTCCACGTATAGTTTGTAGATAAATGAACATGAAAAGACAATAGCATCTATAAAGTAGATTAATCCCATTCCACGTATGGGTTGTAGATAAATCAACATGAAAAGACAAGAGTCTCTATAAAAATAGATTAATCCCCTTCCACGTATAGTTTGAAGATAAATCAACATGAAAAGACAAGAGCATCTATAAAAATAGATTAATCCCATTCCACGTATGGATTGTAGATAAATTAACATGAAAAGACAAGAGTATCTATAAAAATAGATTAATCCTATTCAACGTATGGATTGTAGATAAATCAACACAAAAAGACAAGAATCTCTATAAAATTAGGTAAATATCATTCTACGTATAGTTTGTAGATAAATCAACATGAAAAGTCAAGAGTATCCATTAAAAAAGATTAGTCCCATTTTAGGTATATTTTGTAGATAAATAACATGAAAAGACAAGATTATCTTTAAAAATCGATTAATCCCATTCCACGTATAGTTTAAAGATAAATGATCGTCAAAAGACAAGAGTATTTAAAAAAAAACGATTAATCTCATTCCGCGTATAGTTTATAGATAAATCAACATCAAAAGACAAGAGTATCCATAAAAAAGATTAATCCCATTTTACGTATAGTTTGTAGATAAATCAATATGAAAAGACAAGAATATCCATAAAAATAGATTAATTTCATTCCACGTATAGTTTGTAGATAAATCAACATGAAAAATAGCAATTTGCAGTTGAGGTTATTTAAATCAGACATAACATAGGATATTCCTTGTAGAACGAGATATACATATAAGAGCTTATAAGAAAATTAGTTACTGTGACATTTAATTATAAAGTAAACAAATGACGAGTATACTGCTTTATGGCAATCCCTTCAGATTTTTGTTAATTGCTGGTAGAACTATAAAAACCTTTTTGTTTTTCCAAAAAAATACTTAAAACAGAAAATTTCAAACATCACCAACTATTTGAAAAAACAAGGAAGATGGGTAGGAAAAAAAATTGCTGATGTAATATTTCGGGAATTGTAAAGTAACATTTTCGGTACTACATTTAAAGAGCAGGATGGGAGGGCAATAAAACAATACAAAAATGTTAATAAAAATACAAAATAATCTGTGGGCTTGCAGTATGAGAGATCCCTATTAGAAAGTTTAAAAATTAATTTGACGAAATCAAAGACTATGGTCAAAGAAATATGTTTGGTGAAAAGTGTTTGTAATGAATGGATTAATTCTGAGAAACTGGAGCAGGTTTATTTTTTATTATTATTTAAACTTATTAAATATGCTTTTCACACAAAACATATATTTTTTAAATAATATCAAGGATTAAAATGCCAATTACCAATGTTCATCTAAAGCACAGTTACGCCATGTCAGCAGGCCAGTGAAAGTATTACTATGGAAATAATATGGAAAAAATAAAATTAATTTCTCAATCAATTTAGCCACCATCTTCCTAAACTCTGACAGATTTAAACTAAATACGAGTATGTCCACATCTGAGTCAGCTACCGCGTTATACTCTCGGCACAATCTTTAGGTTGATGAATTGTGTAACCTGGGTTGTATGTTACGTGTGATGTGCGAGTTGAAACGGATATTGAAAGAACGGTAGAGAAAAATTTACAAGGCAAGTGGAGGACTTAATTTAATATACAACAACTGCGCAACATCAAAAGTCTCAATAATGACAAAACATAATTGTACATCGTTGTCCACCTACCAAAGGGAAAATAACCTTCGCAGAAGAAGGGTAAAAGTAATATTGATGTTGTGGAGATGTGTGCACTTTGAAACAGTTGTGGAGTGTCAATATATAAAATAAAGGCGTAATGAAACCATCAGAAACGTGCATTGATATTTTAAGTAAGATAAATATGTTAAAGCAGTCTTAAGATTAATTGGGCATGCGAAATCGAACCCATACCCTACGGATTGGAAGACGGATGTCTTATCACTTGGATCACTGAGGTCTTCATTGGTTTTATTATTTGAGAACAAGTTAACTTTTTACTTTTAATAAAATAAAATACAATAGAATGCGGTGTTAACATGCCACGAGTTTTGATTATATAGGTAATGCCAAAATATACATTTTTTAAACGTTCTTTAAAATTTTATTTTTTCTTTGATGGGGTTTCGTTGCGCAAAGAAATTTTGAATAGTCAATTTTTCAACCGTTTTTCAGATTATCATTGAAATGTTCACAAATTGATTGAAAATTTGTTTTTATTGATTATGTTGTTTATACTCGTAGTTAAGGCATTAACGTTGTGGAGGTTTAAAGACATTATAATTTATTTTTATCAAACACTGTTTATTCCACTTTTTTGTGACGGTATAACCCTACCGGTTTCAAGGCTTTCACCTCATCTTCAGGGGAGCGCAAACAAGACTAAATGCTGTTCGAACTGGTACCGATATACACGCTTCAACGGTTGGAGGCTGGGGGTGAGGGAGGCACGGGACAATTTCGGCCAAGAGCGGAGAGATTTTCGGGAAATAACTAAGTCAGTAAACCAATCGGAACATCTGTTGAACAGTTATTTCCCAAAAGTCTCTCCGCTCTTGGCCGAAATTGTCCCGTGCCTCCCTCACCCCCCAACCTCCAACCTTTGAAGCGTGTATATCGGTACCAGTTCGAACAGCATTTAGTCTTGTTTGCGCTCCCCTGAAGATGAGGTGAAAGCCTTGAAACCAGTAGGGTTATACCGTTACAAAAAAGTGGAATAAACAGTGTTTGATAAAAATAAATTACAATATTTTTATTGATTCTTACTTTTTTTCGAATTTGACTAGTTTCGACACGTCAGTCAGACATCATTTTCATTGAACTAATGTTTTCGCGAGTGTTGTCATGTAATTTTGAGATATCACATTCTCATATATTTGTTGTGCTCTTGTAAGGTCTGGCTGATCATGAGAAAGGTATGTTTAAACAGAGTGGGTTGTTAGAAAGGTGATAACATGTATAGCTATTATCAGATTAATTGAATATTTTATGTCAGGACATTTCGATGGATTCACATAAGAGTAGCGAAAAGTGTTAGTTTATTATCTTGAATGGTCTCACAGATTTATGTACATATCTGAAAATAATTAATTTGTATGTACCATCTCGTCTTTTAGAAGATCTATGTTGTTCAATGTATGTATATTATGTGTAATAACATTGTGAAATAACTTATCCGATCGCAAAAATGTATCAGGAGAACAAAACAATACCTGTTAAGTAAATTTATTTGACCCATGTAACTCTTCGTTTTATCTGAGTTAATTACCTATTTATACAATACTTAACATAGTATGAACCAACTGGTTAATACGAATGTTTGTCATTTATTCAAAGTAAATAAATATAATTAATTACCTATAATTAATTGTAAAAGAAATATATCTTTTGACTGTTCTATTTTTTTAATAACACTTCATGGGGATGCTTTATCAATTGTGTTAGTTAGTATCTAACTTAAATAAATCATCAAACTTTTTGGTGTCAGTCTTGATAGTAAGCACTCCGACGATAGACAAATTGATGAAACGGTTTCAAAAGTTCTTATTAATTATTAATTAAGAGAAAATTCTTATTAATTATTTTTTTAGGTCGTATCTGGAAAATTTAAACTATATTTTACCTGGTTGGCCTGATACACAAATTTCTAGAGTTCAGTCGGTTTTCAATGCTACTAGGTTGATATACTCGTACATTATAGTTATAAATATTGCCATATTGGTCTTCTTATAAAAAGTTCACACTAGCTGGAGTGTCACGAACGGATTGCTTTAAATATTTTTCTCTTTATATTCAATTCCCCTAATGAAATTTCTCCATTGTATCTTTTGAAGCTGTGTCTGAGGGAGGTTCCTTTGAAAAGGAGGAGAACTTTGAGGTTGATTTCTTTATAATTCAATAAATTGCTTGTTTCAAATCAATTGGGTGATGTTTTATAATTAAGTGATATAGAATGGTTTGAATGGTGCTACATAAATTTATCTTTTATTATAATTATTCATATTATATCAATCTAGTGGGCTTATTTTCAGATGACAATATTTACCAATCAACCAGGCCAATGTCAATAAAGGAAGTTTTATGTCCGCAACAATATTTACATTGTAATAAATTTATTAAAAATATCAAAATGTATGTGAGGTTTGATCAATCACACAAAAATTCATTCGTACATTCTCTCAATATATCAGAATTGGTGATGTGGACAAATTGAGGAGTGTGGCTGAGAAACAACATTAGTTTCAGCCCCATTAATTGACTATTCAGGTTAAACACCACTTTAGACCCGAGTACAAAGTACCAAGTAGGCCCAAAACTCGCAGTTCGTCATCGCATGTGCTGGAAATGCTATGCTACCTTGCGTGGAGAGGTAACGTAATATTCGCACACATCTAGCGTGCGCGAGTATTGTCACTAGACGAACTTATTTACCAGATTGCGTCACCCCCAGGCGAAAGTTGGGCTTCTTACCAACAAGGCTATGCGAATCGTTCTTATTAAACTTGATAGATTTTAAGCAATCCACCTAGATAACTATAAATAAAAAAAATGTTTTTATTATTTTAATTTTTAGTATTCCAGAATTAAACAAAATCTATAGGAGACACTGATCTTTAAATGTCACTCTATGAACTGTACAATTATTATTATTATTTCTCTATCTTTCACTTTCATTCCAGAAGTTCTTGTAAATAAATATTAGCAGTTTTACTCTTAAAATTGTATTGATCCAAAGCTCTGCGATATTTCCAAGTAAGGAAACAACGCAATTATTTCAAACTAACAAGCTTTCAATAAACTTTTAAATCATTCTTCCACGTTGTTTAATAGGGTTTAAGAACTTATCAAATACTTTTGATTTAATATTCTAATCTAGACTCTTATTTATAAATTTAAATTAATTACAAAAGATTTCTTACGTTAATTGTTAAGTCCATTTTACAGTATTTAAAAATAAACTGCTTTATTTTTTTTTAAAAAAAAGGTAATCCACCCAAACTAGGATGTTTTTTTGCCGCCAAATTAAAGTCATTATGTAATTATATGCGTCTATATGTTGTTGTTTTACTTATAACTTTTTATACTCATGACACGTGCTTCTTTCTTCTATCCCAAGATTTCCTTCAGATGGACTGCATCAGTTCTGTACTGTAGTATAAAAAGGGTATTTTTTGCATTATTTATTGCTGATTTAGTTTTACTGCTGAATTTACGTATCTTTTGTGTTTCTAAATCAGTCATTTTTAATAATTTTTGTAATGTTTAAATATGTCCCATGAAATATGAACCAGTTAAATCAATACATTGGTCTTATAACAAACCAAGATTATTCTACTTGCAGAAAACCTCCATACAATAAATTGATTTATTTTACGTAAAAAAATAAAAAAACTCTTTTAAAAGGTGTTTTTTTTTTGGGTGTGATAGGAGTTTGAATTGGCTGCCGAGATCGTGTGATTTAACGCTTCTGGATTATTTTCTTCGAAGTTATGTTAAATCACAGGTTTACACCAACAAATCCAAGAATCTTGATGAACTTGAGGCCAGCATTTGTCGTGTTATTGGCGCCATACAGCCGGAAATGCTCCACCGAGTCATCGAAAATTGACGTGATTGAATTGGCCAGTGCAAAAGAAGCCGTGGAAACTATTTGAACGATATCTTATTTAAATCCTAAACGGCATGAAATATTCTTTCAAATTCAACCTTCAGATCCATTTTTGGTTTATTAATTGTTATTTTATTTTATTTTAAAGCTCTATCGTTCTTAATGGGAAACCCATCTTATGATCAGTTAAGGTACATAAGCCATTAGCCAGCCAGCCACGGTCAACACATGAATGAAATAATCTTCCAACAATAATTGCCATTAAACAACCTATCAAATACACGGCCATTTAAATAAATTATATGTGTTTTATTTCTAGAACAAATCCTATCACACCCAAAAAACATTCTATATGTATACCGGAAAACACAGCATTTAGAAAAATTATAACGAATAAGCAGTTGAAAAATATTTTCTTTTAAAATAATTTAAAAAAACCAAAACGGTGTGACACTTTAAGATCCCTTCAAATAAGGCGGCTTGAAAGTGTAAGGATAAAAACAAAATTAAATAATAGAGGCCAAAATGTAAAAAAAATGGATTGCTGCATTTTAAATCCATAAAATCTCTTGCGTTGGCGTATTAAATCTCTTGGGTTTGTAAATTAAATCGTATTCAATCTCTTGGGTTAGCGTATTTAATCTCTAGGATTGGCGCTCGTTTTCAGTGGTATGTTAAGTGTGCATGCTAGAGCGTACCGGGATCAATTTTCGGTGATTCTCGGGTTAGTTTCACTACACTAGAAACGCGACAATGAGGAAAATAAAATAAAAAGTATTGAAAAATTAAAAGATATTTTGACTTTCACTCAACTTAATTAAGTTATCTGACTAATGTGATTGAAAATATTTTCATTTCAAATCATTTCAAAACAAGCAACGGCTTTTTAACAAGCGAAACAATCAACGGCTTATTCTGGCGACCTTTTAAGCATAAGTGGTAAGACGCATGTCTTCTAGCTTGGAGTTCACATACTCTATTGCCATTGATACCAATTATTGAAAAAGTTCTAGCTTAGTTTTTACTCTAGGCAATTTCATATATTTCTTGTTTATCTTGGCTTAATTTTTTCTAGTAGTTTTTTTCATTTATTATTTTAATGTTTTATTTTGATTTTGTTTTATTGTTGAAATTTCACTGTATATTCTATTGGATTTTGTGAAAGTCATTTAAAATAACCATACACGTATGATTATTTGGACTGGAATCATATATTGAAACGAAAATATTGATGTAAGAATGTCCAACAAGACACGGACAATAACCTTGTTTGTAGGGTCATAACACAATAACTAATAAGCAATCCGATATTTCACATTATTTTAGTCAACTTATATACAACTGCATAACAAAAAACCTAGATTGGTAGTGTAGTGACATGAGTAACAGAACAGCGCTATTAAAGACCTCGGTATTTTCAATGTTTGTTTTCATTTTTATTGTTTTTTTCACAGTTGGTTCCGGCACCACACGCAGTACTGCAACCTGTAACAATATTCATCGCGTGCCCAACTTCTCTGGAAATGCTGTTCCCAAGGTATTTTCCTCTCTTTTTATACTTAAATAATTTTCACGACGGACTATTTCATAGTTCGTCCGTTCACCACTAATGTGGGTATACTACAGTGGAAGTAGATTACACAGTGAATGTAAACAAATCTTATGAAGGTACACCTTAACCAAAGTAATCAGTAAATGTCAAAAAAATTATTAGTTTTCAAAGAATAAATATATATTAACTAGTCATTGTATATCCTCTTAAGTATTTGTTAACCATTCATTAACGTGGTTTTAAAAAGTAAATTTAATAAACGATAAAAAACCTTTCAATAAATTTTTATATTCATTACTGAAAGAAAACAAATTGACTTACAAAAAGCACCTTTGCACCTCAGAGTTTCGTATTTCAAAGTGTAAGAACACTTGCAAAAGCTTTGCTCTATACAAAAAGATGAGGTAGTTGTTACCGTCCTTAAAGTAATAGTTTTTCTGAGGAAATTCACGTTTACGGTGAAAATAAAATAACCAAAATGCAGCAGATCTGAATATACAGTATAAACTGCGGCTGCACATGGAAAATCATATTCAGGAAGGTTCACTAAGATGAACAATGAACGTGCAATAGTGAATATTAACTGATAACACAGTAATACAGATTCACTTATTACTTTAGTGAATAGTTATAGTTTACATTCACTGACCATTTGCTCCCACTATAAACATGTTTTTTTTAAACTCTGCAATGCCGAAAGCGCTGTTTAGGGGACATACTTTTACTGTCAAGAGCGCCCGAACTAGGAAACTAAAACCCTTTATTATTGAAAATTAAAAAATATTGTTATAAAATTATCAAATTAAACGAAACAGAGAAAGATACTTACTTGCACATCTGCATAGATTAGAACTACCACATTTTATTAAGAATTCTACTGAAAACTTACGAAGGAAAGACGGATTATAAGGATTTTTATGTAGATCTACAGATATAACATATGAAAGAAACACATTGTCCTTTGGGAGTGTAGTATTTGTATGTTATTTTTATACATAACAAAAAAATGTAAGACCTCTCAAAAATCAAATACGTGCAAAGAAGGGTTCAGATCTTGTTTTCATTATTTATGCATTTTGTATAAACTATGCTTGACAACCTCCATGGCATTGTTTGAAAGGCACCTGTCATCCAACTCGGGTGTTTCGGGTACGATTTCCATTGAAACTCGAATTTTAAAAAAGAACTCCAGCCTGGTTTTCACTTAAGACCTCTGTAACATCTTTCTGGTTGATATCAATAGATTGTCACATTGTAAGAAGCCCGCCCGCCAGGTTGTATTACAACTAAAGTGTGATAAATACAGTAATCTTTTTGTACGCTTTCTTCCATACAGTCCAAGTGTCAGTATCACATTCTAAGGTTAATACCAAAATGCCATTGTAATCCATTGTTATAATTATAATCCATTGGCTACGAATTCTATGCTGGTACTCAATTAAAAAAGGGTTTCTGTCTGCTTTTCACTTTGTACTTGTTAAATTCATTTTTAATTAGTTGGAAAATATTGACACATTGTAATAAACTGGTCATGTCTCTGTATACAACAATAGTGTAACAGAATGATTGCAACTACATTTTTTGCGAAAATCTGTTAATACTATTTTGTATTATCATATATTGAAATGTTTGTTTGACAACGTTCTTGAAATATGAAAAAAATGAAAAAATATATAAATTTGTTTTCAAAGAACACTTTTAAATGCTCCCCTATTAAATTGAATGAAACAAATTACTATCAATATTTTGCGGTTCATACAATAATAGAGACATTTACCTTAATAAGTATACATATAAAACCCACTATATACATATTGAGAGGTCATTTTGAAACATAACTTTGCATGTTCATTTTATAATAAAGTAGAATTGTTCAACGAAAATAATTATTTGTTTGCTGGATTGATTGTAATGTCCCCAGGTGACACCTTCATGTCCTTATATTTGACTTATTTTAATATTATTGTTTTTGTTCATATTTTTTATTTGTCAATAAAAATGAGTTTGAATCTCGGCGCAGTAAAAATTATATTTTTTTAAATTAAGGTATGCTTATTCAAATCTCGAGTAAATAACCCACGGGGTTTCATTGTGTACAGTACCACCTGGTGGATTAATTATCGCGTACTGATCTTTTGTAAACAGTTACAAGAATGTTAAAAATGTCTTAGGTAAAAACTAACTAGAGCCCTTTTTAAACAAAAAGGGTATCAGCGTACTTTATACAGTATAGTTAAGTTCGACCACACCCACGTTTTCATGGAGGACAAAATAAGTCCTCATTCAGCGCGATCGAAATTTTCTTTACATTTTTATGAGCGCAACGTTATGTAGCGACGAGAAAAAAACTCTCCAAAGAAACTCCTTCGGTAGCGAGATGCCTCAGTCTGAAAAGTATAGTATCGATGACAGACTTAAGGCTTGACGACACGGGAGAAGGAAAATTACACACAGAGCTACAAATATACTTATAAAGCGGTTTAAACTTTGAGCTCAAATAGCCTAGCAAGTTGCTAGTACTTGCATATAAAATTTCCAATTCAGTAAAACTATCCTTTGATGCTACTAGATTGGAGAAGCCAATCGGTCCGACAATGAACCGATAGAAGTCTGAGTGGAAACCCGTTCGAAAACTATTTACTCAATCATAATCAAAGTACCACAAAATGATCAGCAGATGGATTCAGATCCGCAAAAATTTGCTGGTATATGGGACAAGATTTAACCTATAGATTTTTTCATTGAAACTTTCATGGCCAGAGATAAATTGAGTAGTCCAATAATTTGTATACATCCTTGGAGAGTTGAAGCATGACTTAATGCAAGGGAAAAAAATAGCTCTATTACCATGACCCATAACGACTATCGATGTTGCCAAGTTGACAACTGAGCCTCTGGGTAGGCTTTAAGAATAGCGTGAGCTATCATCCCTGGCAAAAGGTAAATCACACGTTACTTATTCTCGCAGGTTGACAAAGACTGCGAGACAATGGGCCTCCAGATTCATCGGAGCGAGCGTCGTTTAGACCGAGTGTGCTTCCACCGAGCATATACATACTCGTATTTATCCAACAGCGCTCACCGCCTTGATATATATCCAACAGCGCTCACCGTTGACCGCTGACCAGCATCCTTTTGGTAACTGAGAAACAAATTTTGTGGGCCCAACGCCTGGTTACTTAGCATGCAATGTTGAAAAATGCTGGATTATAATATCTTCGTTCGGAACGGTAGACCCCACACAGTCCTCGTACTATATACAACGAAAGTTTAATACAATCAAAACCATGACAATTGGAGTTGGATAATTTTTCAATATTTCCCTCCATATGCTGTAGCCGAAATCAGTATATTTTATGTTTTTATACATAATATTTGAAAATCTGACTAAATTAAACATTCAAAATGAGATCACGTAGACGTGAGCGTTTATGCTGGTTAGTGATATTTTTTTTTCTAAAACCGCGTCGAAAATAAATGTTTCCTTAAAGTTTTAGGAGTTTCAGTCCCGTAAAACAAAATGGGTTTCTTATAACTGAAGGATTTACGGGAGTTCAAGCGACACAAGATGTCTAATAAGGATAAAAGGTGGATTACGATATTCTATGGTTTACTAAGAAATTTAAATGGAATCCAAAAGAATGGTTTCGATGATCAAATTTACATACATACATATCATCATACCTTGCCCTTTGCGGGAAAGGCATAAAGAAAATATCTACAAACTTTTATATCGAAGCTCACAAAATTTGTCTCCTCCATATTCATATGTCTCATCAAATATCTACAAACTTTTATATCGAAGCTCACAAAATTTGTCTTCTCCATATTCATATGTCTCATCAAATATCTACAAACTTTTAAATCGAAGCTCACAAAATTTGTCTCCTCCATTTTCATATGTCTCATCAAATATCTACGAACTTTTATATCGAAGCTCACAAAATTTGTCTCCTCCATATTCATATGTCTCATCAAATATCTACAAACTTTTATATCGAAGCTCACACAATTTGTCTCCTCCATATTCATATGTCTCATCAAATATCTACAAACTTTTATATCGAAGCTATCAAAATTTGTCTCCTCCATATTCATATGTCTCATCAAATATCTACAAACTTTTATATCGAAGCTCACAAAATTTGTCTCCTCCATATTCATATCTCTCATCAAATATCTACAAACTTTTATATCGAAGCTCACAAAATTTGTCTCCTCCATATTCATATGTCTCATCAAATATCTACGAACTTTTATATCGAAGCTCACAAAATTTGTCTCCTCCATATTCAAATGTCTCATCAAATATCTACAAACTTTTATATCGAAGCTCACAAAATTTGTCTCCTCCATATTCATATGTTTCATCAAATATCTACAAACTTTTATATCGAAGCTCACAAAATTTGTCTCCTCCATATTCATATGTCTCATTAAATATCTACAAACTTTTATATCGAAGCTCACACAATTTGTCTCCTCCATATTCATATGTCTCATCAAATATCTACAAACTTTTATATCGAAGCTATCAAAATTTGTCTCCTCCATATTCATATGTCTCATCAAATATCTACAAACTTTTATATCGAAGCTCACAAAATTTGTCTCCTCCATATTCATATATCTCATCAAATATCTACAAACTTTTACATCGAAGCTCACAAAATTTGTCTCCTCCATATTCATATGTCTCATCAAATATCTACGAACTTTTATATCGAAGCTCACAAAATTTGTCTCCTCCATATTCATATGTCTCATCAAATATCTACAAACTTTTATATCGAAGCTCACAAAATTTGTCTCCTCCATATTCATATGTTTCATCAAATATCTACAAACTTTTATATCGAAGCTCACAAAATTTGTCTCCTCCATATTCATATGTCTCATTAAATATCTACAAACTTTTATATCGAAGCTATCAAAATTTGTCTCCTCCATATTCATATGTTTCATCAAATATCTACGAACTTTTATATCGAAGCTCACAAAATTTGTCTCCTCCATATTCATATGTCTCATCAAATATCTACAAACTTTTATATCGAAGCTCACAAAATTTGTCTCCTCCATATTCATATGTCTCATCAAATATCTACAAACTTTTATATCGAAACTCACAAAATTTGTCTCCTCCATTTTCATATGTCTCATCAAATATCTACAAACTTGTAAATCGAAGCTCACAAAATTTGTCTCCTCCATATTCATATGTTTCATCAAATATCTACAAACTTTTATATCGAGGCTCACAAAATTTGTCTTCTCCATATTCATATGTCTCATCAAATATCTACAAACTTTTATATCGAAGCTATCAAAATTTGTCTCCTCCATATTCATATGTCTCATCAAATATCTACAAACTTTTATATCGAAGCTCACAAAATTTGTCTCCTCCATATTTATATGTCTCATCAAAGATCTACAAACTTTTATATCGAAGCTCACAAAATTTGTCTCCTCCATATTCATATGTCTCATCAAATATCTACGAACTTTTATATCGAAGCTCACAAAATTTGTCTCCTCCATATTCATATGTCTCATCAAATATCTACAAACTTTTATATCGAAGCTCACAAAATTTGTCTCCTCCATATTCATATGTTTCATCAAATATCTACAAACTTTTATATCGAAGCTCACAAAATTTGTCTCCTCCATATTCATATGTCTCATCAAATATCTACAAACTTTTATATCGAAGCTCACAAAATTTGTCTCCTCCATATTCATATGTCTCATCAAATATCTACAAACTTTTATATCGAAGCTCACAAAATTTGTCTCCTCCATATTCATATGTCTCATCAAATATCTACAAACTTTTATATCGAAGCTCACAAAATTTGTCTCCTCCATATTCATATGTCTCATCAAATATCTACAAACTTTTATATCGAAGCTCACAAAATTTGTCTCCTCCATATTCATATGTCTCATCAAATATCTACAAACTTTTATATCGAAGCTCACAAAATTTGTCTCCTCCATATTCATATGTCTCATCAAATATCTACAAACTTTTATATCAAAGCTCACAAAATTTGTCTCCTCCATATTCATATGTCTCATCAAATATCTACAAACTTTTATATCGAAGCTCACAAAATTTGTCTCCTCTATATTCATATATCTCATCAAATATCTACAAACTTTTATATCGAAGCTCACAAAATTTGTCTCCTCCATATTCATATGTCTTATCAAATATCTACAAACTTTTATATCGAAGCTCACAAAATTTGTCTCCTCCATATTCATATGTCTCATCAAATATCTACAAACTTTTATATCGAAGCTCACAAAATTTGTCTCCTCCATATTCATATGTTTCATCAAATATCTACAAACTTTTATATCGAAGCTCACAAAATTTGTCTCCTCCATATTCATATGTCTCATCAAATATCTACAAACTTTTATATCGAAGCTCACAAAATTTGTCTCCTCCATATTCACATGTCTCATCAAATATCTATAAACTTTTATATCGAAGCTCACAAAATTTGTCTCCTCCATATTCATATGTCTCATCAAATATCTACAAACTTTTATATCGAAGCTCACAAAATTTGTTTCCTCCATATTCATATGTCTCATCAAATATCTACAAACTTTTATATCGAAGCTCACAAAATTTGTCTCCTCCATATTCATATGTCTCATCATACATTTTTTTCTTTTATTTAAACCTTCACTTCATCTTCTTTCAAAATTTGGTATACCTTAATCTAGTCACGTTTTGTCATTCTACCTCTTCTACACAGACCTTGTACTTTTGACTTGTATATTCAATCATTAATTTTCCCCACATGTCCAAACCTATTTTCACCTTATTTAAAACATCCATTTTATCCTTGCACTCATTTCTGATATCTTCATTCTACTTTCTTAGATATATTGACTCTTAACAATTTTCTCCTAGTGCATGCATCTCGAAAAAAATATACATTTTATCCTTCTTTTGGCAAGTCCAAGCTTCACTTCCATACATCAAGATGGGCATTAACACTTTTATTTTTTAATATTTTTTTTTACATTCATTAATATTTATCTGAATTGATAATATCCTTTAATTATGAGCTCAGTATATCACAAATTTGTAATTGATATACAGATGTTCAAAACACACAAAAAAAATTAAAATAAGCAACCCAGATTTAAAAATATCTTGCACAAAATAAGTTGACACCAGAAAATTAAAGATGAACTACTAAGCACGATGATATACAAGTATGGTACCCGGTGGTAAGTAATACACATCGGGCTTAAGAAAGAGACTGTCGGCCATAATCGGCTAACTTCGGCTTTGTAAAGCGTCGTCTCTGTCGCACTATGCGCTAACAGTCCAGTTGACAATGACTGACAAATCGCGACGGAACATGTGTATGAATGACAGAGACGACGCTCTACAAAGCCGAATTTAGTCGATTATGGCCGACAGTCTCTTTCTTAAGCCCGATGTGTATTACTTACCGCCAGGTACTGTACTACGTTCAATTAATATGTTGTATAGTTTCAATTTCATTAAATAAAACAATTAAAATGTTCTATGTATTCATAATTTATAATTCAGCTATATTTATCGATTTCGTATCCTTTTAAAAACTTTATAAAGAAAATACGTCCTTTAGTTTCTCATTACCAGACAAAGAAGATGTACTATATGTCTATGAAACCGGTAATAAACGCAACCAATAAAATAGCGGTGAATACATTTTTTCATAAGTCTATACTATTATAGAAACCAATCAATACGATTTCATCTGAATAAAATTTATTTTATTTTTCATATCCAAGATATTCTCGTGTGTACTATTACTAGCTGTACAAGCATGCATATTTTATTTGGCAATTACATGCAATTTTTGGATCATTTCTAAAAGCTTAGAATTATTTTTTACTCAATTACAACAAAAATATATAGAATGTAACAGGTATTAAATCGTTAAATCACAAGTGACCATCACAATACGGGACCGTTCATAGGCGCACAGCTCGTACTGCGAAAAAGAATACGTAATAGACAAATCATTGAAAAACAAATTGAAAACAAAGTATAAAATTTGTAATTTGTTTTATCAAACACTCTTTATTTAACTTTATGTAACGGTATAACCCTACCGGTTTCGAGGTTTTCACCTCATCATCAGAGAGCACAAACAAGCCTTTCAAGTGTTTGATAAAACAAATTACAGTGTATTTAAATCTCCACAGTGGTAATGCCTTAACAATAAATAATATTCAAAATATAAAAGACGGAATCAGACAAGTACAACTTCACGAACCCTCAAAAAGTACGGGGGAAAATACAATAATCACTTAAAAATCAGTTCAAAAAAGGTCTTCAAAAGTACTCGAAAGACACGCGTACTCGAAAGACAGTCTCGGATATTTGGAAGTGCCTTTTTAGGCACTCTTTACAGATCAGCAAACTAGCTCCGAATATATTATATGGTAATAAGCTCATCACGTTATACTTTTTACAACGGAATATAATTAATGGAGTGGTTTCATGGCCCCTTGTGAGTGTGCACTGTTTTCCGTTTAATTAATAGTCCGTTTTGTTTTCAACCTTTCTTCATAAGTTTTCAGTAAAAAGTGACGTGATTAGTCGAGTGATACTATGCATGTTTTGCCTATGACGATTCCTCCCGTAAAACTAAAGACTCCCTATAGGTGATCACATACTACCAAAACGCATCCTTTGCGGGCAAATAATGGACAAGCAAGAGTAAGTGAGTAGAGGAAGCGCTATAATTACAGTTTGCGGAAGTCTCTGACGGAGTGCCTGAAGACTGGAAGTGGGAAGTGGAGAGCTTCTGTTGTTGAGGAAATGTTGCCTTGACAACTAAACATATGAGAAACTGTCAGTGTTCTGCAAACATGCTTCACCGTGACGAGGCGGCTCAGCGGAATATATTTCTCTGTACAGTCTGCGAAAAAAATTGTGCATCTAGGATTCGGTGGCTCTCTCACAGACCCAACAATTGACGTAGAGGAGCTGGTCGAGATTATCGATGGATTGCGAGGGGATTTTCGACTACGAGGGTCAGCAATGACGACGATACCTAGGTAATGCATAATTACTGTGCATGTTTTACCTACGGCGATCAATAAATTATAAACTATTCAGCCTACATTAATCCATTGCTAGGTAAACTCGTAAGTCCCCTCTCCCACTTTTCCCCACAACTCGACCCGATTTTTAATGATTTGCATCCACTACACATCTAATATTATCAATCCATCAATTAGATTGACATCTCTGGAGTATCGTTTGGAGACATGATTTACTATGTTGGTTTTATTTTGATTAATAATTCGAGGCAAAGTTGATATTTTGAAGTCAATCTCTGTGCGTTTTCAATCAGAATAAAACTATAAATGGAAGTTCGTTTTTCTAAAGTATGATCCCGCTGAATTGAAAATTTGAAAATAAACTGAGGTTGACTTTAAAAATTCCTCCCAATTTTATATTCGGATTAACCTTTTCACGTCGTCAATCGAATAAATTCACGACTGACATTTTGTGAATTTCTTAGAGATAACGCAGTAATAAAACCTAATAGGACTCGAGAATTGAATCTTAAAAAGCTTCTTTATAAAACCAACACGGTTAAAATTATAGATATTTTATTTACAACAGCATTAAGTTTATATTATTATGGATAATACGAATGATATATATTTATAATATTATACGAGTAACGATGATCATGGAAAAATATTACTAATTTTATTTGTATATTAATTGATTTGGGTTCAATAATTGTACGAATGGTTAGTAAATGTTTAATATAATAAATTCTCATGTCAGTTTTTTTTTTTAGTTTATGTACAGTATAAATATCAAAATATATTGTTAAAAAAGTTGTTTCACTCTTTTATACGTATTCTTTGCATGAATTTGTGCTTTATAGAAATATCTCTGTAAAAAATTGAGTTTTATATAAGATTGTATTTGGTATCCATGTCAACCATCTATGGACAAAAAAGTTAAAATTGATTAACAGTCAAGTTCTTTCGAATAACATGAGAAATATTTCTGCCTCATTTTTTAAATGAAACCTTTGACTTTGATCATTCCTTTTTTAATTCAAAGGGTAAACGAAAAAAAAACCTGATGAAAAATGTTATCAAGATAGGGGATTATAAAAGAATAAGGTAAGGAAGATGGATGTTTTGGATAAAGTAATGTTTTTTTATAAATTTAATTCTACAAAATGTATGTTTTGCTTGCGGATTATGGGAATGAACTACATCGTCTGATAACTAAATTGTATAAGATATGTTAAGAGAAAGATTTAAGAATGAATGTTGCGAATTCAAAGACATAGTGGTGGAAAAGAGCAAAAGGAAAAGTAAATAGGATAAGTAGGTAAATTATGAAAGATTAGAGGAAATTGAAGAATTTGGCTCTTTAGGCAGTATTTTCTCAAATAACGAAAGAGTTACGAGGAATATCAAATGGCGTGTAGCGATAGGTAACAAAATAAATGGGACATTTAAAATTATATACTTTGACTGGACAGGATCAAAATATGGCATGATGATAAAGCACAACAGTGGTTCAGTACAAACTTTGATGTTTGGAAGTAAAACAAGAAGGTGGATGCGGAACAAGACTTAAAAGAGTCAAATAAACGTGGAAATGCGTTTATTTAGAAAAATACATGAGGTAACAATTTATGACAAAATACGAAAATACATGAGGTATAAGAAAAATACATGAGGTAACAATTTATGACAATAAGGAATTAATGTGAACTTAGGGCTGTTTGTTGAGTGAGATGAAGAAGAGAACCTGGATATGGTTTGAGCACGTAAAAGGAATGAATGAAGAAAGACTAACAAAATAAATATACAGTGTAAGCGTGAATGGAGGGCGTAGTAGAGGAAGACCAAGGCAATTATAGTTGGATCAATTGTGTGGTATTTCGATGAAGGTAATTTAAAAAGTAGGAGAAATCGTAGGACCTGTGAAAGGTGTATGGGTGTAGAAGGGGTGACAGATATATGTATATATTGGAAAGTTTGGCGCTCTCTCCTATCTGCCTACCTCGACAGGGAGATGGTATGACGGTATGTTTGATAATTTTTGTACTTAAAAAAAAACCGTATTTGTATGGAAAATACTATTCGACGAAGTAAATAGTACTCTCTCGAATAGATTTTTTTTCGGCGTGAAAACTAATCAAATAACACAATAGAATGTAAAGAAACTGTAACAAAAAAACTAAATGGGTATTTTATATATCCCTTAGAATCGTTGTCTTATTCGGGACGAAGAAAACAATTAATAAATGTTAAAACTTTCTTTAAAGTGATTCTTAATTCAATCTACCTATTAATTTACTTTTATGGAATCGTTTTGTATCTTAAAATACTTCAAGGGTCATAATTTGAAGAATTCTATTGAAGGTTTCAATATTCTCTGACTTTCAGAAAATATCTGTTCAATGCTGTGGATGCTCCAGCTTCTCCAATAAAACGATAAAGATTGTTAAGTATATTAATCTGAATCGCCTCAATGAACCGGTTTATATGTGAGTCCCAAACGATAATTACCAAAATACTACGCCTCGCAAAAGGCACATATCCAATAAAATCAATTTAATTTGCTAGTTTTTTAATAAAAAAAATCATCCCTATCTCTCATTATTTATTTACGTTCTTCAAAGTTCCTCTCCTCTTCAGATGTTGGGGATCATAGTGGCTATCTTAAATCTTTAAAGCAGCACCTCTGAACCAAGATATTGGTATCACAGTAAAACCAATTATGTTCTTGAACTAGAATATGAATATTCTTTTCACAGTCCTCCTGCTTTGAATTTTACCCTGCAATATCAGTTGAATGATCTTGTATATACATTCAATTGTTCATATTGTTCTCTTTCTATTAATAAAAAAAATGTTTATGATTAAATCCAATTAAGGAAATCAGGCACCTGATTTCTTTACAATGATATCACTATTGATTTGACTTACTTGGTTGAATTAAAGCAAAATTAATTTTACAATTTGTATTTCAATACGAATATACCAGGTCGATAACATTTGACATTCATACAGCGTTTTCAGACAAGTCTATTGCCCTCATCGCCAGATACGTGACACATTTAGTCAAATTATGTATGTTGGTTACAGATGATATATCCATGATATGTGGTATGTCTACCATATATAAAGTTAGCATTACATATATGAAATAATGAGTCCATGTTCATATGACATTACATTTCGATGATGAATTAATGTTCGTATGATATTGTGTTTTTATGATAAATTCATTTTATTATGATATTGTGTTTGTTTAAGTTTACTTTCGTATTATATTGTTTTGATGAAGAATTGACACCTTCCTCTTGTTCAGTTTTCCCTCAACTGACCCCATGATCACCAGTTTCTCCATCTTTTTTTTTCGAGCAACATACCCAAATAACGTTTTCTCAGTATAACATACACCGATTAGTTGAGAACTTTGTCAGACTTGTCAACACTGTTTTTGCCATTATTATTTTCGTATTTGAATCTATGGTCTACATCATTCATTCATCGAAATAAGCCCTTCGCATGAAACTATGTTTTTATGATGAATCAATTTATATATGGAACTTTTTATGACGAGTTAATTTGCATTTATGATGAGTTAATTTGCAAGGCACTGTATTTTTATGATGAGTTAATTTACTTATGGAAATGTGTTTTGTAATGAGTTAGAGTTAATCAAACCTTGATTTGAAGCATCCAATTAGACGTGAATATGTACAAAGATTAACTACTGGTCATTAAGAGAACGTTGATTTTTATGCACATACACTTATTAAAATATTTATAAAACGGTTTTTTATTACCAGGTATATATTAAACTTGTTTTTTTATTTTTGCACACACATGATTGATTAGTTTTTTTCAATATATCAAAGAAGGCTAGAATGTGTCGTTTATCATTTTTGCATATATAAACCTAATTGACAAAGTCATTTTCTTTAAAAACTTTAATCTACTATCTTAAGATACCAATCAGTACAAACAAAAGATAAATTATAATTTTTATAGTGCAGTTTAGTTATTCATCTCAAAGAGCAGTAAATATAGTTATTCTATAAATTACATAAATTTCTAACTTCTATCTATATCAAATTTCTACATAGTATCGTAAGACTTTATTAACACCTTTAAAACATATTTCACTTGCAAAGCCTTATCAAATTTTTAATAAAATAAAATATTTGAATTATTCATTAAAATTGAAATATATTTCCGTCAACAGACCACACATACGTTTAATATGGGTGACATGACACCAGTTTTATAAAATCATTGCTATTATAACAAACCAAGTTCATTCCGCCTGAAGAGAGCCTCGGAATAGGAGGTAGAAACACGTATAGCAGAGATTAATGTTGTTATTATAATAACTATGTAATTGTTTTTCATAGTTAAGGCATTAACGATGTGGAGGTTTAGAGACATTGTAATTTGTTTTATCAAACACTGTTTATTCCACTTTTTGTAACGGTATAACCCTACCGGTTTCAAGGCTTTCACCTCATCATCAGGGAGCACAAACAAGACTTGAATGAGCACGAAGAAGACAAACGTGTATCTCGGTACCAGTTCGAACATAATTCAGTCTTGTTTGTGCTCCCCTGATGATGAGGTGAAAGCCTTGAAACCGGTAGGGTTATACCGTTACAAAAAGTAGAATACACAGAGCTTGATAAAACAAATTGCAATGTAAATTATTGTTCATAATTCTAAAATAATGAAACCTTTGATAAAAAATAGTATAGTTTTAGTTGCATAAATGGGAGATATTAAAAACTAGAAAAAAGAAAAATTATTCATGATATAAATATGGAATATCCTATGGCTTCATTGATAATAGTTCTACTACAGCTCTTTACTAAATAGTCATTTTATGATGGATAGAGCTTTTTGTACTTAGTATAGCTTTATTAAAAGCTGTCATATTAGAAATCAAAATTCACACGGAAGATCAAATATATTGAAAGGTCAAAATTCACAGTAAGTCCGAACTGATCAGCCCACTTCCTTTGCATAAAGGTTGGCATTTACATTTTATAAAATAATCTGGAAATAAATTCATCTGTTTTATAAGTTTTTGCTAAAAAAGTATTCTCTGATATTTTTGTCCAAATATCTTAAAAAAGAGAAAAAAAAAATAAAACAAATAAGGTAAATTTCGATTATTTTCAGAGCTGAATAGGTACTTAAGATACTTAAAAAAGTAAATTATTCATTGAAATTCACGGATTTTTCCGTCTCACTGAAATTGTTGTGGTTATTGGAATAGTTATGTGAGGGTAAAGAGTTTATTTATAATGTTTTTCAATGGAAATTTCAGAAATTATAAGAAATTTTACTGTTGAAACTTTTTATGGACAAAAATATTGTTGATTTAAAAAGAAGTTATTTTCAACAACAATATTATGACTTATTTCATATACAAAATATTCATTCTCAGATCTTTCTGTTTACATCTCTCATGGAATTAATTAACCTAGCAAACTCTGTAATTAATCCTTATTCTCAGTTAATATCACATTCATCAGCAAACAGCAATTCTCACATTTGTATCCCACACATGACACGTATAATCCATTGTTAATATGAAACAACCAGGGTGACAAAACAGAGGCATAGCTAGGTTTTTTGCACCCTTGGCAATTTTTCAATTGGTGCCCATTTTCAAAAATTTGTAATTTATAATAATCCAATACAGAGTTAATGTATTTAAAAAAAAAACTAATTATTGAAGTAAAACGAGAAACATTTGTCAGAGTTCTTATACGTATGAAACAATCATACGTCTTATTATATTGACAACATAAAAAAACATTTAAAACACAGAAAATTATAAACCTTAAAAAATATACGAGTAGATAAATAATAGGTTGTATAGGAACTAATAAGAAAGGAATATAAAATGATTACTTAAATAAGCAGGATAATCCCTAGAGAGGTGCTTGCTCCTGGATAATAAGCTAACTCACGGGATTCTTTAATATCTACCATGGACAAGGTATAAATTTCGTTAATAATTACTATATAAGTTTTCTAAATAAGAAATTCTATCCTAATAGCCAAAAAATAAGAGCGCAAAAACTAAAAACTGACAAAAAAATTCGTTTGTTGTCCTTTCTCGGGCTGGCCCTGCATATCACTTATTATATAAAAAATTATACGAGTAAATAAAAATATCTTTATTTGACCTTTACAAAATTTGTGATTTTCTCATGAAAATTTCTTATAATTACACTGGTAAGTTCACATTTGAGAGATATAAGGGTTAGTGACAATGTGCGATGTTGTCCTGATAAATTTATTTTTAATAAGTTATAATTTACTTATCCTCCTTTCAGCCACGGATACTGACTGATGTTGGAATTTTCTTTAATTGCTTTTTTTTTGTTTAGTTTAGATTTTTGACACTCTTAAATTTTATCCTGTCAAGAAAAGTACACTTATCAAAAACAAAAAAATATATAATAATTTTTTTTTACTATCGCTAAAATACTTCCATTATATTTATTACATGGTACGTAAAATGTTTGAAATTCAAACATTTGAAAACTTACTACAAATTACTTAACGCTGAATTGGCAATGTGCTTACCACCAGATATTATAGATTACAATTCAACTTTCGTTAACACCGCCTTAAAGGAAAATGAAAAGGAACAAAAGAAGGCGTCTTTTGAAGGCGCTGAAGGACGACCACTTTTTTGCACAAGTTTAAATAAATTATATAAAGTGTTGAACATTTACTTTGGAAATACTGATTTGAAAATTTCAAAAAAGAATTACAATAAAACCTCTTGTGCCGAAATGACTATGCGATAAATGTGGAAAGTTACGTTGAAAAAAAGATCGTACCATGAATTTGCAATGAATCATTTATTTAATTAAATTAATTAATTAATTAATCATTTTAATTATTCATTTTCTGGGTAGTAAAATAGGTACTATTTATATATTGTACTCGTACATTATGTGTAAATAGTTTTTTAAATTTCTAATAAGTGGAATTCTTTTGTGTTGATTTAAATATTCACTATTTTTCAATAAAGTCAAAGTATTAGAGCTTGGAATGTAGAACCTTAACGGTGTCGAGAATACCGTTGGCGCCCTTACCTAATTGCACCCCTTGCAACTGCCCAGACCAATCAAGTCAATTAAATGATAGAAGGAAACGTGGAAAGTTAGAGGAACCGTAGAAATTGTATAAAAAGGTGTATGAATGTACAAGAGGCTAAGGATGTGTGTCGAGATAGGAATGTTTGGCGCTTTGTCTTTTCAAAAAATTACTAAAATTAAATGAAATGTTTTTTGCAACATAATTTTTTAAATAACTATTTTTAATATTTGTTTAGGAGCTGGTCATTTCAATATTTCTTTATCGATTCGGTTCGTTATGTTTTTTTTTATTTGTTAATTTTTCTTTTTGAAATGTCCATTTTTGACCGCTTTTCAAATAAAACCCCTTGTTTTCTGTGCTTAAATGGGCCAATTACTCAAGTTTGACGTCAAATGAACACGTCACGACTAACTTTGTTAATTTATTCTTTACGAAACTTTGTAATAGGAAACTTAAAATAAGAATATTTTTTTATAGTTGTTTTAAAGAATCGAGCGTTTTAGAAAAAAAACATCCTTGAATATAAAAGTTACAAAACATTTTAATAAAGTTTAGTAATTTAACACAGATGACCTCCGTGGCCCTGTTGGTAAAAACCCCGAGGGTTACGAATTCAGATTTGTTTAAATACGGATTCCAGTATAGTTTGCATTAAAGGCCTCTTTAACACCTTTCTAGTCAGTTGAAAGAAATTGCCACATTGCACTAAGACCATCAGGCTGTACAACGAAAGTGCAAATACAGTACAATACGTACGCTTTTCGGAGGCACTAGTATTTAAAAATTATTCTGGGGCTGCCCATAATCAGTTCTATTGTGTTTGACATCATATATCATTATAATTCCACAATAATTAGATTTCTCTTATGTCTATTATCTGGTGAATAGTATATTCGTTATACTCGCATCTCAGTTTAATATACTTTAATCTATTAATGCACATGATTTTTTTCAGTGGCATTTCCGACATGCTGATTCAAATTTTAAGTAAAGTGCTGTCGAACTAATAATATTCTGTGAAACTGTGCTATACATAATTATACGTCGATATCAAAGTTCTGGATAGATTGATATTAGAGTTCCTTAATAAACTTTGTAAGCATAACTGATCCACTTCATAAGGATGCATCGCATCAGTATGATTGCTCCTTCCAAGGCTGTCGCTCTCGTCCTGCTTTTATGTCCAAAATATCGTAAGATTCTTCTTACATACAGCACAAACAGACGTATCTTAACCTTGAGCTTTTTAATTATCAATCGTTTTATACAAAATATAACAATATCAAAAATGATTAGGAGATACGGAAAGAAAATGGAATTTAACGATAGTGGAAAACGAACTTTCGATTTGAATAAATATTAAATGTATTATGTGACTATTTGAAGCACGCCAGTGATGGTGTCTAATTTTAGTTGCTATCGGTTCCTAACCTAGATGTCACGGACAATAAAGGACGCTGTGATAAATTAAGAGCGGTTAAAGGGAAAAACCAAAAAGCTTTCTCGGCTTGAGCGTAGCGCTAGCGTGTAACATGTAATATGTGCTGTCACTGAATTTCAGCCCAAAATACGAAAGCGGCTGGTCAGTTATAAATATTTTATATCAAATGATTCAAGACACTTGACTATTTGCCGTAAGTATCCACGATTCAAGGAAATACCAAATGGCAAAGAAAATATTACATCACCGTTTTGTCTTATATTCAATTCATAACTGTTGAGTGCTTTTTAAGTTATCGTTTCTAAATTTTCTTTGGAACAACGCCCACTTGGAATAACTTATCATAAATCAAAACCATCCAAGTTTGAAATTTATTTTTTTGTTAGGGCAAAAAAATACACATACATATCATCACGTCGTGTCCGTTGCCTGGTTATCAGAGAGAACAGATCTCTAAACATTTCTTTCCAAGCATACAACTTTTGCCTCCTCCCAATTCATACATCTCGTCGTGCGCAATCTTCTAATATTCAAACTTTTCACTTTGTCTTTTTTCAAAATCTGGCTTATTTAGTCCAGCCACGTTTTGTTCGATCTACCTTTTCCACACACACCTTGCACTTCTGACTTGTATTGCATACTCGCTTAGTCATATTTTTATCATTCATTCTCCCCTCAAATCCAAACCATATTAAATCTCCTTTCTTCTTTTTCTTTAAAACATCGGACCGTCGATTATTTGGATGTTTGAAAGTTGTTGGAATTAAATTGTTTGAGTTGGTGTCTTTTCTAAAGATATCAAAGTCAAATGTGCCATTTTCCTGGAATAATGTCAAATTCAAGAAATAAAATTTTCCATTCTGTCATTTTTCTTGTGAGAATTTCATAAAACTCTATAGAATTTTGATATTTAATAAAATGGTGTTATAGTCTGTCGGTACCCGTCTAAACACTGAATGCCATCTATATATCTAAACAGGCACAAAACATTATTAATGAACTTAAACTTACTCATAAAAATACAGTTTTCAAAGTTGTCCATGAATATTTCAATAATGAGTGAAAACAACTGCTAAGCCATTTGTTTGTTAGTATATTGCATTATTGAAATAAAAATTTTTTTTTTTGATGCATTAGTTCATTACTGAAAGTGATGCCATATTTTCAATGCGAATCGGCGAATGCCCATTATATTTAAAATAAAACCGTTTGTTTAATATTATCCAATTAGCTTTTTGCTCACTGACTAAATTCGCTCAGCAAATATCCTCAAAATGGATAATTTGGAGAATGTTAGATAATTTAACAAGGTAAACGAAGTTCACATGAATCACGTGATATTTAAAATAGCAAAAAAATACAGTACGTTTGATGTTGGTGTCCATTTTAACATACAGCTTGGACCTTGACAGAAGGATTTAAGTCTGATTAATGATGTGGAGATGCGCGCACTGTCGAGTGTAAGAAGTCGAAATGTAGACACAATGTGGGATGGTCATGTACGTGTGTATTATCAAAACCTGTAAAAAAACTTGATAAATTTCGTCTAAGAAGAAGTTAAAAACTTGAATATAAATCAAGTATACCAAGTTTGCTTTTAAACAGACTATTGGTAGATATAATGTTGTACTTTATATTTCACAAAAAAATTGATAGTAAATTGAAAATACTAAGGTTATATAATAAAATTGGTGAAACTGGTAAAAATACTAAGGTAATATAATAAAATTGGTGAAACTGGTAAAAATACTAAGGTAATATAATAAAATTGGTGAAACTGGTAAAAAACCAAGACTTTCTAAAGAGAGGCGCGCCTGTTTTTTGAATATTTAAAACAAAAATCAGTTATGAAGCTACGAACTAAGCTTGTCTGTACTGATAATACGAGTAATGTGTATCAGGGGCACGTATGAACCTTCTATCGAATTTACAAGTTTTGAATTTTTTTCTTAAATCTAATGAATTTGCAACAAATTTCATATTAACTTACCAGTTGGTAAAATGCCTAAGAGCTGTCTGAAAGGATGAAGGGGGCTGATTATAGGGATATTCAGGTTGAAATATCCACCAAGCTTTGTATCGAAACGAATTGTTTCTGTTATATGCCGGACGAGAATAAGCCACAGTTCGATAAGAAGCCTTTGTAGAATAGAAATAACTATACTGCTATAAGATGAGAGAGGAAACCCTTGACCGAGTTTTCTTTGAGTGTTTTGCACGCGTCGCATATGATCTTGACGTAATTATAAATATTCACCGTTTGTTCAACATGTACCACCTGATCGCACTTCATTTTTCACCAGTATATAGTCACAAATATGAATGAATGTTCCAAAACTCCATAAATATTAAGTACGTGGATCGTCCAGAAAGTAAAGAACGTTTTGGCATAACTAAATAAAAACGAAAGATATCAACACAAAACTTTATTCAAAGTCACAGTACCTTACTCTATTTTTCAATGTAGTCGCCATAGCTGTCAAGGCACTTATTGTAACGTGGAACCAATTTTTCAATTCCGATGTTATACTCTTCTACCGCCAAATATTTGAGCCAGGATGTCACTTCTTGTTTGAGGTCTTCATCGTTGGCGAACTGTTTTCCACCCAAAAATTCCTTTAGTTTCGGGAATAAGTGAAAATCACTTGGTGCCAAGTCAGGGCTGTAAGGAGGATGTCCAAAAATTTCCCACTTAAGACGTTGAAGTTCTCGCTGTGTTCGTGCTGATGCATGAGGCCGCGCATTGTCATGAATCAAAACCATCTTTCCCGACAACATTCCATGTCTCTTGTTTTGGATGTCGCGTCTAAGTCGTTGAAGAGTTTCACAATAGGCCGCTGAGTTTATTGTGTGTCCTCTTGGCGTAAATTCCACGTGGATTAAACCCTTTCGATCCCAAAAAACTGTTGCCATCACTTTTCTGGTGTTGAGATTCGGTTTTTCTTTTCCGAGCACACATTTTGTAGTAGCCAAGGTACTCTGTCACTATTTCATGTAGGAACGACCGTGAAATTTGTAGGAGATTCATGTACCGTGCTTAAAATTGTCTATAAATCTCGATAGGCCGAACATTTTGTGCATTCAGAAAACGAATGACACTACGCACTTACATTTGACGGGATTTTCGATGGGCGCAGCCATTTTAAAAGATTACAGAACAAAGACGCACGACCGTTCAGCAACAAAACTCGGCTTGCACTGAAACGAGGGAAGAAGCTTACTGGCGCGCGTACGATCGCGGGGGTGGGGGATCGGCGCAGGGCGTGGTGCGCAATCGTTCTTTACTTTCTGGACGCATCTAGTACTACTTGTGTCGTACAATATTTTCCCACAATTTTATTAATGTTATCCTATCCTATAAATGGTCATTCACACGAATCATCCTTTACAAACCGTGGCGCATTGTAGGATTACAAGTGGCGCGTTGCATCCTTGCGCTTACTTATTCTTTTAAAATAGGCGTCATAACTGAATCTATCTTCATATTTTTAACACCGAAGTGCTCTCAGTTCAATTCATACAGCCTTCGGTAATGTTCAACTTTACGGTGTCTGACACTTAGAATGGAACTTGTGAGCTGTCACTATTGACGAATTAACAAACGTACGAATGTTTATATCGGTGTTGCCATTGCACGTTCCCGCTCAAACGTTCGCAAACACCGCGCACTAGCAACACACCACAACAACAGTTACGTGCGGATGAGCGGCGAGCGTTCGGTATGGTCAGTCAGTTCTGAGTGAGCCATCATGGTGTGGAGTTTGAAGCAGAGTTTTTGCGAGTGTTTTATTGAGTGTACTAGCGTGGTTTTTGTATTGAGAGTGATTGAAAGACAGATTCAAGAATAAATATATATTACGTTTGTCGAAGAAGAGCGCCACTACTTTTTCTTAACGCGAACATAGAATTCAAATCTCACATATTATAATTGATATTCTGTGTGATACGACGTACGTACTTGTGATCTATTTGTTCTTTTTAAAAAATTTTTAGAGTTTTATACTTTTTTATGCTTTTTTTTTAAATTCCTGTTATCCATTACAGTGCAAAAGAAAATTAGCAAAATAAGCCAAGAAAGTGATAGTAAGCGCGAATTCAATGAACAGTGGTAAAATGAATTGCTATTTATAGCAAATTCATCAAGAAAACCGTTTTGCATTGTTTGTGAAAGTACTCTTTCACTTAATAGAAGACATGATGTTAAGAGACACTATAAAAGACAGCATCAGATTAATATAGAAAAAAAAATGAAGCTTGTTCTTGGGTCTGAGTTACGAAAAGAATATGTAACTAAGAAAAAGGAAGAAATCAGAAAAGACAAAATATATTTGTTAAAGTAAGCTGTGAAGACTTGGCGATAACAGAAGCGTCATATGGAATCGCTTTAGCATTGACGAAAAAAAAGAAACCTTTTTCTGATGGAGAAGAAGTTGTTAAGCCTTGTCTCCAAATATTTGCACGCCATCTTGGTTATAAAGTTTTTGAAAGGAAAGCAGACGAAATTGTTATGTCAAGGCAGACAGTTACGAGACGTATCGAGGAAACCTTTCAGGATGTATCTCAGCAACTGGAAGACCTTGTACATTCTTGTACTTTCTTTTCTCTAGCTTTGGATGAATCCACGGACATATGTGATGTTGCCCAGTTAAACATTTTTATAAGAGGAATTGATGATCATTTTAATGCTTTTAAAGAACTTGCCAGTCTGGAGTCATTATATGGTAAAACAAGAGGATCAGACATATTTGAAAAGTAAAATCATGCCTAGAAAATCTAAATTAGATTATAGCAAACTCATCAGTGTGTGTACTGACTGAGCGCCATCAATGATATGTAAAGTCAATGGCACTACAACTTTGCTTGATTTTTTTAAAAACGTCCTGTACTAAAATATCACTGTATTATACACCAAGAGGCACTGTGTGGGAAAACTTGAAATATGCAGTATGTTATGTTACCGGTTGTGAAAGGTGTGAAATATGCAGTATGTTATGTTACCGGTTGTGAAAGGTGTGAATAAAATTCGAGCAAGAGCATTAAACAGACGAGAAGAGAATTCAGAGAATACTGTGAATTGCTAGATTTGGAATATGGTGAACTTATCCTTCATTGTGAAGTGCGTTGGCTAGAGGCTTTCAAGAGGTCAGGTTCTAAGTAAATTTTGGTAATTGAAAAATGCTGTTTCTTATGCTTTTTGGAACAGGAAAATGAACTACCTGATGAAAGAACCCTATTATTTGATAACAACTGGCTATTTGATTTGGTATTTTTTGTTGATGTTACTAGCCATCCCAATTATCTAAATTTAAAACTACAAGGCAAGAATAAATTATTTCCTAGCTTAGGAAATATGTTAGCATCAGTTCATTTCAAATGAAATTAAAACTGTTCACCTCCCAGTTAGAAAATAAGGATTTAAGTCAATTTGCACACTTGAAAGAGCAGAGTGAATGTGCTGCGGATAATAGCAATTTGACCAAATATATTGAAAAAATCAAGATATTGCAAGATTCATTAAAAAGTCGTTTTCATGATTTTGCTAAAGAAGAAAACTGCATGCTTGCATTTATAAACCCATTTTCACTTAATGAACAAAACGTAATGCAGATGCCTAGTAACATACAAATGGAATTGATTAAAAAACAAATTCATTCTTAAAAATGAAATTTGACGAGCTTCTTTCAGATCAAAATGCTTCTGACATAATTAATTTCTGGCATTCATTACCCTGTGAACATTTCCCAAAGTTAGGAAAATATGCAACAAGAATAAGGAACAACATACATATGTGAAAAAGCATTTTCATCCATGAAATTGATTAAAAGCAAAACAAGGTCACGAATAACTGATTTAAATTTGAAGAATTCTCTGCTTCTTTCAGTAACAAATTTAACACCAAACATTAAATTCACCGCTCAGAGCTTTCTCTCTCTCACCACATCCAATAACTATGGCCCAGAGTTATCTTCATCAAACTAGACTCTCTGGCAGCTGTAGCACCATCAGTGGGGTCCACGACAGCGATCACCCTCTCGTCCAAGAGATCATTTCTAACTATTGTAGATTGGTGCTCCAATAAACGTGTGTCTTTTGAAAGGGTGTTAATTATTGTAATTGATTGAGTTATTCTTTTTCCTCCCATAAGCGAAGCAGATCCTACCCCCCTAACCCATATTTTATAATACAACCCCAAACGTGAACGCAAGACGGTAAAAAAAGTGCTTGAGTTGTATGGCGCATCTGAAATCGTCTGTGCAACAAAATGGCGCATGGTATGCAAAAGGTTGGCCACCCCTGCTCTACAGGGTTGTACGTCTCGTGAATATAAAATGTGTAACAAATGGTTTTATGCATCATTCTGATATTTTTGTTGACTTTTATTTAAAAATATATTATTGTTAACTAAGTATATGCACTATTTTTTTACTTGAATGAAATAGGAAAGATATTGTTTATGCTTAAATAAAAAAAATCCAAAACACAATTCCAGAAAAAGATTATTGGGACTGAAGCTTATCAATATGTTATATGCTGGAGGCGACAATATTGAATTGAGACATAAGTGACTTCAGTATATAAGTTAAGGATCTAGGAATTTATGTAAGTGAAATAAGAAAATATTTTGTTGACAAAAAAAAAGATTCATTGCTAACCTTAGCCCAAAGCTGCTCAAAGTGTAAAAAAGAGCAATATTTGAGATTTATATAAAACGCTGTTTTTAAAACACACGAGTTTCTAACAATGTTTATGGGATACTACAATACATAAAACACGTACGTGTGTATTCGAACTGGATATCAGAACTTACTACGGTGATAATCAATAACAGTAAAGAAATGCGTACACTGAATATAACACATTGGGTAAAAATATGTGATAAAATACGGAATAAAGTAATCAGGGGCATATGGTAGAAATGCTTATACTGAATAGAATACGCTGGGTGATAATTTATGACATTATGCGAAATGAAGTGATCTGGAATATGAAAATGCGTAGACCAAATAGAATACACTGGGTGATAATATAAAACAGAATACGATCTGGGATACAGAAATGCGTACACTGCATATAATACACTGGGTGAGGATATATGACAGAATACGGAATGAAGGGATCAGGGATATAAAAATGCGTAACATACACTGAATATAATACACTGAGTGATAATATATGACAGAAAACTGAATAAGGTGTTCAGGAACGTAGAAATGTTTACACTAAATGGAAATACACTGGGTGATCATTTATGACAGAATACGGAATGAAGTGAGCAGGGATATAAAAATGCGTGCACTGCATAGAACACATTGAGTGATAATATGAAACAGAATACGATCTGGGATATAGAAATGCGTACACCGCATATAATACACTGGGTAAGGATATATGACAGAATACATAATGGTGGGATCAGGGACATAAAAATGCGTACACTGAATATAATACACTGGGTGATAATCCTTCCGTGATTGCAGTCCTAAGACTGGTTTGCAGCAATTTAAACTCTTCTCTTCCATTCCCCCCTGTCCTGTGCGGCACTTTTTAAGTCTGTATATGTTGAGCAGCGCACGTCCACCAACAGGTCCTCCAGGTACTCTCGGCGTGGGCGTCCCCTAGAGTTTGTCCCCTCGGTCATACCCTCCATTATGGCATGCAAGAGGCCCTCTTGTCGTATTATATGACCGATCCATCTTGCACGCCTTTCGGACAGGATCCTGAGCAGGTGCCTTCCTCCTTCGATTCGTTGGAGAACCTCTTCATTTATGATGCGGTCTCTCCAGGAAATTCCTAATAGTCTTCTATAGGACCACATCTCAAAAGCCTCTAGTCTTCGTCTATCTCTTTCGGATAGGCACCATGTCTCGCAGCCGTACATCAAGATACTCCATACATAGGTCTTGATGAGGAGTATTCTCAGTTTTAGGTCTATATTATTTGGGTGATAATATATGACAGAAAACTGAATAACGTGTTCAGGAACGTCGAAATGTTTACACTAAATGGAATACACTGGGTGATCATTTATGACAGAATACGGAATGAATTGAGCAGGGATATAGAAATGCGTGCGCTGAATAGAACACGTTGGGTGATAATATGAAACAGAATACGATCTGGGATATAGAAATGCGTACACCGCATATAATACACTGGGTAAGGATATATGACAGAATACATAATGGTTGGATCAGGGACATAAAAATGTGTACACTGAATATAATACACTGGGTGATAATAGATGACAGAAAACTGAAAAACGTGTTCAGGAACGTAGAAATGTTTACACTAAATGGAATACACTGGGTGATCATTTATGACAGAATACGGAATGAATTGAGCAGGGATATAGAAATGCGTGCGCTGAATAGAACACGTTGGGTGATAATATGAAACAGAATACGAACTGGGATATAGAAATGCGTACACCGCATATAATACACTGGGTAAGGATATATGACAGAATACATAATGGTGGGATCAGGGATACAAAAATGTGTACACTGAATATAATACACTGGGTGATAATAGATGACAGAAAACTGAATAACGTGTTCAGGAACGTAGAAATGTTTACACTAAATGGAATACACTGGGTGATCATTTATGACAGAATACGGAATGAATTGAGCAGGGATATAGAAATGCGTACGCTGAATAGAACACATTGGGTGATAATATGAAACAGAATACGATCTGGGATATAGAAATGCGTACACCGCATAGAATACACTGGGTCAGGATATATGATAGAATACATAATGATGGGATCAGGGACATAAAAATGCGTACACTGAATATAATACACTGGGTGATAATATATGACAGAAAACTGAATAAGGTGTTCAGGAACGTAGAAATGTTTACACTAAATGGAATACACTGGGTGATCATTTATGACAGAATACGGAATGAATTGAGCAGGGATATAGAAATGCGTGCGCTGAATAGAACACATTGGGTGATAATATGAAACAGAATACGATCTGGGATATAGAAATGCGTACACCGCATAGAATACACTGGGTCAGGATATATGATAGAATACATAATGATGGGATCAGGGACATAAAAATGCGTACACCGCATAGAATACACTGGGTCAGGATATATGATAGAATACATAATGATGGGATCAGGGACATAAAAATGCGTACACTGAATATAATACACTGGGTGATAATATATGACAGAAAACTGAATAAGGTGTTCAGGAACGTAGAAATGTTTACACTAAATGAAATACACTGGGTGATACTATGTGACAGAATACGGAATGAAGTGAGCAGGGATATAGAAATGCGTGCACTGAATAGAACACATTGGGTGATAGTATGAAACAGAATACGATCTGGTATATAGAAATGCGTACACCGCATAGAATACACTGGGTCAGGATATATGATAGAATACATAATCATGGGATCAGGGACATAAAAATGCATACACCGCATATAATACACTGGGTCAGGATATATGATAGAATACATAATGATGGGATCAGGGGCATAAAAATGCGTACACTGAATATAATACACTGGGTGATAATATATGACAGAAAACTGAATAAGGTGTTCAGGAACGTAGAAATGTTTACACTAAATGAAATACATTGGGTGATACTATGTGACAGAATACGGAATGAAGTGAGCAGGGATATGGAAATGCGTGCATTGAATAGAACACATTGGGTGATAATATATGACATAATACGGTATGAAATGATCAGGGATGAATGTGAAATAATGGTTGATATTTTGAGTAAGATATAGAAAAGTACTCTAAGCTGGTGTCGAGATAGGAAAGTTTGGCGCTCTGTCACCTCTGTTTACCCTAATAGGGAAATGGCGTAAAGGTTAACGTATGTTTTATTTTTTAATAAATAATGTGTAGATTGTGATTCCTTGGCAGTGCGGTTTTTGTGGTTCAAAGGGATAAATTACAATATTTTAACGTATTAAGATATGAAGTATAACATACTAGTATTTTAATATTTTTTTTAAATTTAAAAGTATTATCATATAACATATAATATTTCCGTAAAAGTATTATCATATAACATATAATATTTCCGTAAAAGTATTATCATATAACATATAATATTTTCGTAAAAGTATTATCATATAACATATAATATTTCCATAACAGTATTATCATATATCATATAATATTTCCATAAAAGTATTATCATATAACATTTAATATTTCCGTAAAAGTATTATTATATAACATTTAATATTTCCTTGAAAAGTTGATTAGGTTAAAAGGGACAAAAACTTCATCTGATCAATCATATTTTTTATGGACTATATTTATATTGCTTATGGGCTTAGATATTTTCCTTCTGTGCAGGGGCTTAAGGCTTTGTTACAAATGATACCTAAAAAGGGGATAAATCCTTTTAATACTTTGTTACGAGGTCCTTAATAAATCTTTGTGATCAGTATCGTGCGTTTTGTGCGCATTTCAATAATTTTGAACCAGATGGTTCTTTAAATGAAATGAACATGATCATTACATACAAACATATCATGCCATGTCCCTTGCAAGGTAGTCAAAGAACATTTCTCTAAACTTTTCTATCTAAGCACACAACACTCACCTCTTCCATATTCGTACATCTCACCATATACCATTTTCTGGTCTTAAGCGCCCTTAGGGAGAATCTGCTCTCTAAACCACCCGTAATAAACTGTCATTTTATTATCATATTATTTCTACTATCAATACTTCTCACTTTACCTTCTTTCAAACTTTTTGCACTTGATCAACCCACATTCTATATTTATTTAAATGGTCCGTTTACCTTGTTCCTTGTCGCCACCCTACTTACATTAATTTTTCTCTTGATATTTTCTTCTAGCTCCCTACTTCAATATGTTTGAATCTCAAATGATAAAATATTGAAGTGTGCCATATAAATTGATGATTGCTCAATTGTAGAATTTGCAAATTTTTAATAACTACTTAACATATTTTTTTTTTCTTTAGCAGATGCGGATTCAAGAAAAGGCGTCCAACGCTGGCCACATTTCATTCATGAGCGAGTCAAGCCATAGCAGTTACAGACCAATATTCCACTCGGATCCAAATCCTCAACCAGAAGTATACCGCCACTTCGAGACAGAACTCAGCAGAACCATGGCAGATCAAGGTCTACTAACAACAAGGAGTCTCGACAACGCTGTCTCAGTCGGCTACAGAAAATATGGTCATCAAACCAGATGGAGATAGGAAGATGTTGGCTCCCACGGTATGAGCTCTCTGCCTGATGAATTGGATAGCTTTTCATCAGATACGAGGCTAAATACCAGGAGCCAAGAAAATGGGTGTTCTTCAAAGCTGATGCCAATAATAAGATCAAATATTTACAATACAAACAAAAGTGCTGTTAAAAAATCTAGTAGCATTTGTAGTGTTGGTCTATATAATGCTCTTTTGAAATCTGAAACTAACAGAAAGAAAGTATTTTCAAAAGTTCACTTTAATCTTCCTTCGATGGAATTGAAAAATACAAGCTTGCCTTGTGGTAGGAGGAACCGTGAATTCGAATTGGTGCCAAATCGATGTTCCATCCAAAACGACAGGACGCATTGCGTACAACAAATAAATGGTGAAACAAGGAAGGGAAATTTATATTTACAGAGAGATACGGCGGTATGAACCGTTTATAGGCATTGCTTGCAAATCGGAGAGTGAATCGACTTAATTAATTTACACAAAGACTGCTTATTTTGGACATAGGATGATGTAATACTTTGGTAGTTAAGGCTCGTAAACCAACATTGAAGATGATTATAAACTCTCGTTATTTTCAAAATGAGATTTTCGCACAGTTTAAAATCATATCACATGACGGGTTGATGATTGTCTTCACCAAAAATACTTTCCAATAATTCGAAGTGCATGTCTGCGCAGTACGTGTTGTGCTACTTACTTTGATTGCCACAAGTATTTTTTTACACTAAATATTTGGGTGTATAAGGATATCTAACTTGGATAATGGGTATTCTTTTAAGAAAAAATAAAATATGGTCATAACCGGAATAACCCGTACTTAGATTAACGAGCTCCGTGACTTTATTAATTCTTGACTCAGAGATATTAGATTCGGTTTCAGATGGTACCTGAAAAAAGGAGCCCTTTTCTGGTAAAAGAGTTAGTCTTGTCAAAGTATTCATATGCACTAGACGTTTGCAACTGTATTTTTTTTCACGTGTGGTAGTATTGCTAACACGTGCGATTACAAACGAGTTATGTGCCTATTTCAGTGGTTCTAAACCTGAAGTGTCGATTGATAGAGCCAAATACAATGAGTTTCTTTGTCATGTTTTTAATATGTTTGAATCTCCATTGAGGACATGTCGAAATGAATAAAAATACGAATGAATAAAAAAGCACCCCTAAGTGAACAAATTATAGTTTAAATTACCGTTTCCTTATTTGTTCTGAAAACTCGTTAATATTTATTTATTGTCAGAATATACAACCTTAAGGCTTCTTAATTGTCATCCATGCTTAATAACATTGATGAACTGTTCAAACGAATAGATTCTGTAACACAGAATGCCATGTTATAATTAATTTCTTTGTCTCATAAGCACATTGTGGCTCGTTCATTGTTTAGGCGGTGGACCTCAACGCTAAACATTTCATGACATGATGACACCTTTCCTAAATTCAGGAAAGGTGTCAAAAGCAGGGTGGAAGAAAAATATACCTTATTTTGTTCAATTCATTTTGTTTTTGGGATTTTAATAAAATAGTTTAGCGCTTAGTAGGTCTCAGAAGGTTCCTCTAAATTTTTATTCATAATGTGCTTAAATCTCATTCTCCAAATGACTAAAGAGAAGACAATATCATACTGTGAGTATGACATGACATTTATTAAATGTATTCAGGCAAAGCATCGCAGCAAATATTCGTGTTATTTTAGAGGTATATGAAAAAACAAATTAAATCAAACGTTTTTCTGTTGAATAATACAAGCAAAATTGGAATGTGTAATATTATACTATATTATTAAAAAGCATGATTTAAAAATGTTGTGTTTTCATATTTATAGGGAATAGTTTTTTTAAGTTTCTCTGTTGTCAAATAATAAATTATTTTATAAACACATATATACATACCATCACACTATTTCCCTGCCCGGGAAGACAGAGTGCCATATTTTCCTATCTTGTCACACATCCTTAGCCTCTTCTACATCAATACATTGTCTACAATTTCTCTGTCTTTCTACGTTTCCTTGTTTTAAAACATTCACTTGATCCAGCCCAACTTTTTTCTGTCTTCCTAATAATACACGACTTCCACTCACATCGGCACTGTATATCTGTTTTGTTTGTCTTACTTCCTGTATTCGTTCGACATGCCCAAACCATATCAACGTACTCTTCTTCATTTTAATATACTTAACTCAGTCAGCTTTAAGTTCGCATTCATCCCTTTTATTCCCACAATATTCCGTATTCTGTCATACATTGTCATTTCATGTATTCTTTTCAATTCCCTGCATCTCTACAACATTTATTCAGCTTCTCTCAATATTTTTCCACATTTCCGATTCACTCCCATACATCAACGTTGACACCAAAATGCTATTGTAAACTTACATCTTAGCAGATTTTGATACTATCCGTTTCAAGTATGTATGTTTTAATGCCTCACTGACTTTGTTTCCTATCGCTATACACCGTTCGATATCATTCATAACTCTTTTATTATCGATGAAAATACGAGTACTACCCAAATAGCAAAATTTCTCAGCTTTTCACCAATACACATGTGTCGCATTAATTTTTCCTTTCACACTTTTCTGTCACCATTTCTTTCGATTTTCTAACATTCAATATCAGATATCTCTCTTCGCATCTATCATACAATTTACTTATCAAACTTTGCAATTCATCTTCCCTCTCCTTTGTTCTTCTCGATTCATCTTCCCTCATCTACTGAAATATTTTGGACTATCAAGAATATTGGAAAATATAAACACTTCACGTTAATTTTATTTTATTTATTTATTTATTTAATTAACGACTCAACAGTGTCTTTATATACAAATGAACATGTGACAGGTTATAAAATATTTAAAATTATTTACAAATAATACAAAACTTTATGTTTAACTAACATGAAGATACAAAAAGCAGCAGTAATAATAAATTACAGTCATTGTTTTAAAATTATTTAATAATTATATGTATATTTAAGTTCAATATATGTTATGTATGTATACCACAAAATATTACCAAACTTCACCAAGCAGACTTACGTAATTGTCGATGATTTATTTTATAGAGGTAAAGAACTCAGATTTTTTTTAAGTCCTATAAATATTTTGAATATATTTATAAGAGAATTTGTATTTTTTAAGGAATTATATCGAATATTTGTTTCGTCCATTTTATTTCAATTTTTTAACAATTTTACTAAAAAAAATATTGTTTTAAATAGGTGTTTTTAATACTATTACAAAGGAAATGAAATTTCAAAATCATATTTTTTTAAAGTAAATATTATATTGTTATGTGGGTATATAAGAGGAACCATTTATAAGAAATCTTTTATAAAAAGGGTATTTACACCTCTTAAGTAAAAAAATCAATACACTGAAAATATTAAACAGTTTTTTTTTCAATTTTTTTTTTATTATTAATTTTTCATTTTTTAACCTGGCGAGTTTATTGCCATGTGGCAATCTTTTCCGGCTAACCAGAAATATGTTTTTATAGGCCCTAAGTTTTAACCAGACTTGAATCCTATTTTAAAAAATCTGGGTTCCAGTGGGGATCGAATCCGCAACCTCCGGATCGGCAGACAAGTGTCTTACCACCAGACCACGGAGGTCGTCTTCATTTTCGTCTAGTTTGAGCTTTTCCCGAATATCAAACATATTTATTTTAATATTTTTTTATAAATCAATATTTTTTACGTTGTATAAAGCTGAGATTGCCTCACGGTGTTGTGTTGTTATGTTATGTCAAAGTCATTCATTCAACAGCAAAAAGTAAATGTTCACAGGTTGTGTGAAAAAATGTGGTTGTCAAATTTAGTCGGGATTTGTAACGTTACAAGTTAAAAAGCGTGTAAATGAGTATTTTGCCGATTTTTTAAAATTCGATAGTTAATATTATTTTGTGAAAATATTACTGGGAAAAAATAATACAATATTTGTAATTTTAAATTTTTGGAAAAGTAGAAACATAAGTGTAATGACCCTATTGTATTCTTTGATAGTTTCTCTAATAACAATTTATATTATTTTTACAAAGTTGTTTCTGGTAGAAAAAAATCGGGCGTGTTTCTGATTTTTGGCTTAATATTTTTTCAAACAGAAAAAAAAACATGAAATAATCTTTTGTGTTTTTTTCTCTCAAAATAAAATATAACCAATAATTAAAAAAAAAAAAAGATTCACCCATTTTCAAAGAAAATGGGTGAATCTTTTTTTAAAAAAAAATGAGATTTCAAAATCTAAATATAATAAAGAAAAACAAGGTTATGAGAAAAACGTATTTTCGGTTTCTATGGTCCCTTATATTATCACTGACGAAGATCACGACACCTGTCTCACTGCCTGGTGGTGGCGGGATCCAATCCCGCTGAAACCCAGATGTTTTAATAAAGGAATTCAGTTTACTTTTCACTTAAGGTCTGTTTTACAATATTTCTGGTTAGTTGAAAGTAGTTGCCACATGGCCATAAATCCGCCAGGTTATACTGTATATGACGACAGTATAATACAATACAATACGAAGATCCAAAAAATAAAATGATTTATTGTGAATGCGTTAAGATATTGAACAAATTCAAAATTGATATCAAGGCATACATCTGGAATATTGATATCAAGGCATACATCTGGAATATTGAATTAATAAATAACAGAAGAAACATAACTTTGACATCGTTTTTTATTTTGGTTATCTCACAGAAAACATATTACTAGAGAGAAGTTATTTTTTCCTCTTTTATACAAAGTTAAATTCAAATACGTTGTTTCTCTATTACTGTTAAGTTAAAATTAGTGGACCTGTTTAATTTTGTGAAAAAATAACCATTTATATTGGTGTATTCTCAATTGATTAAAGTTACGTCGACTAGAAAAAAATGTATTTTCATTAATTTTGTTGTATAAAATCATAAATAATTTTATTGCAAGAAAACGAATGTTACCCCCAAAATATGGACAGTATTTTGCTAGGCCTGATAGAAAAGACTGAATGTTTAGAAAAAAGTGAGAATTTTCAACTTCGATCGAATTTTCTTAAAATATAGAAATTACATAAAAGAAAAGCGTGTTGTAAACCTAATATTTCATAAAACTCTATTTTTAATGACTTAAAATAGTAAGAGATATAATAGGTTTTAATACAAAATAAAAAAATCTTTGTGTATAATGTTTAATATTCAAAATACTATTTATGATATAACTATTAAATGTATATAGATTTGGTATATATGTGAGTGATTCCCGTTTCTGTCATTAACGGATATTAACGTTAAGTGTATAAATTTGACTTATTTATTAAATTCTCGTTTAAATCGTCGATTACAATTGAGGTGTCCTTTGGTAGACTTCATAATAACAACAAATTTAAACAGTGTAACTAAAATATGACAAGATCACGCAATATCAAAATGCACAAAAGTATATTAGGTCCGTGATTGCTATAAAGTATACGATTGTGCTGTTGACAAGAATGTCCACAAGAACAAACCATTCCATTCTTTCAAATCTCTGATAACACAAACGTCAACGACCTGATTTCAACTCGTATTTCGTTTAACATACACATCGTTAGACGAGACCGGGATAACTGGGAAAAATTAATGGTTGTGGAACAGAAAACACTCTAACAGAAAACAAGCAGATATGGGTTGCTAGCTTACTGGAGATACAATGTTAAGGATTCGACGAATAAAACAGTTTAAAAATTATATATATTTGTTGATTAGTTCAATATTATCTCACCTTATTTTTTTTAAACAAAAGTGCCGACTATTTAAATCACATACACATAGATTGCATGGTGAAAAAAAGTTAATTTCGGCAAATGTTAATCAAAAGTTTATTTCAATAAAATATCAAAACCATACCGAGATCCTATAAGTTTGTTGTGATTTTGTGTTTATCTGTATTCATGACTAATATTTTATGTAAAATGTATGTTTTGTTAGGATGTATATGAAATGTTATCAACCAGAAAAGTTTGTACGAAGGTAATTTTATTTAGATGACATTTTGTAAAAGTGAAACAGTCACACTTACTCATTTTGATTAAATTATTTTTAGTGGTATTCCTGCCTGGAAAAACACTGTGGTATTTATCTTAGCAAATGTTTCGGACATATTTGTACCATGTATATGTCATTAAAATGATAATAATTTATTATTTATAATTGACACTGAAATTGTAGTGGGCAGATTGACCCGTATACGTGTTGTAATAGTTTCCAGGGACGCCACGTGTTTTTCAGTCGGTATGGTTTATTTTAAACATTTTTTTTGGGTTTTTTAATTCAGTACATTTTTTCATTAATTATATAACATCTTATTTGGAGCCACCTACCTTTTTTTTGTCATTTTCCTCTTTTAATTGCAGTAAAAAGAAAAATATAATTAAAAATAATAAAGGAATAAAAAAGATGGAGAGTTCAATCCCTCCCAAAACAAAATTAACTTTTGTATAAGAGAGAGGAAAATTGTTTAATTTTTGTATAAGACTTTGGATTTTTTATTTTTGTGTAAGAGAGAGGAGTATTATATAACAAGATACCTATTCCTTGCACTACGATGATTACAGAGAAAGGAGTATTATATAGCAAGAGGTTTATATTCCTTGCACTACGATGATTGCAGAGGAGTATTATATAACAAGAGATCTATTCCTTGCACTACGATGATTACAGAGAAAGGAGTATTATATAACAAGAGGCTTATATTCCTTGCACTATGATGATTACAGGGAAAGGAGTATTATATAGCAAGAGGCTTATATTCCTTGCACTACGATGATTGCAGAGGAGTATTATATAACAAGAGATCTATTCCTTGCACTACGATGATTACAGAGAAAGGAGTATTATATAACAAGAGGCTTATATTCCTTGCACTATGATGATTACAGGGAAAGGAGTATTATATAGCAAGAGGCTTATATTCCTTGCACTACGATGATTGCAGAGGAGTATTATATAACAAGAGATCTATTCCTTGCACTACGATGATTACAGAGAAAGGAGTATTATATTACAAGAGGCTTATATTCCTTGCACTACGATGATTGCAGAGGAGTATTATATAACAAGAGATCTATTCCTTGCACTACGATGATTACAGAGAAAGAAGTATTATATTACAAGAGGCTTATACTCCTTGCACTACGATGATTGCAGAGGAGTATTATATAACAAGATGATTATTCCTTGCATTACGATAATTACAGAGAAAGGAGTATAATATAACAAGAGGCGTATACTCCTTGCACTACGATGATTGCAGAGAGAGAAGTATTATATAACAAGAGGCCTATATTCCTTGCACTACGATAATTGCAGATGTTCAATGCCCAAAAAGTTCAGAGCACATAAATCACTCAAAATTTTATTTCATTTTGTTAAAAATGTGTAAAATAAGTTCATTCATTTTTTTCATCTTCCTTTTTTGACAATTGACTGATTTCTCTCCTCACGAGAGTATCCTCAATTATGAATTATAAAAACAACTTAATTATAAAAAAATAAATGCTGATTTATCCGTTCACTTTCTGGAGACACTCGCTTAAAAAGATCAGTCAATGGTCGAAAAGTAAGTGGAATAAGAACAATAGAGTTTTATCCAATAGTGAATATTGTGAAGCTTTATCAAGTTGTTGAGAAGCTTTTGATATAAGACAAAATAAAAAAAAATCAAATCTTTTAATCTTGTCTGTATTGTTGATGTCAATGCTGCTCGTGATTGTAAATGTGAAATGTATTTAATAATAATGTTTTTATGTTGTGAAAACTACCTTAAATAAGACAGGCATTCTAGTTAGGCAGATGATGATAATTTTACTTACCATAGAATTTAAAAAAAAAAACATTTGAAAATATTCTGAATGAATTTATATGACAATATCTTCATGAAAACACATTTAATTAAAAACAAAACACTACTACTTTACTTTTTAAGCTAAATAAAATTTAAAAAAGTTTCGGTTATGATATAAATGTGGAACAATCTTTTTTTTTTAGGTTTCACTTTGCTTTTTTTGCTTCTTAATATAAACAAGACCATGGCTGTGTTTTCTATTACGAGTATGTAAATAATGTATAGGACTATACATGATTCAGCCAAAGTGACGGCAGGTCACTTATATTATATCAATTTGATAGATTATTCTGAAAAATAAATACTCTTCTATTATATTTGTTATACTTCTGTAACATTTTATTTTTTACAATCAAGTATTTCACAAAATAGACAAAAAATCTTTATTAAAAGAAAAATAGATTATTTTGAATGTGACTTCATATTGTCGTTGTGGAATTTTCTCTCAGTTTGAATATACGAGTAAAGTTGTGTACTGATTTTCTAATTAAAATGCACTATTTATAGCATAACTTTTTTATTTCCGATAAATAAAAAAACTCTTTTGATTAAAAATGCAATATCAAGTTAACTGGATGTTCTGTTTTCTATTAAAAAATATATTCTTACTTATTGGCATTTCGAGAACTTTTAAAATAACTGTGACAGTAATTTCCCCCTTGAATTGAATTATCTTAAATCTAGTCTATGAAGCAATTAATTTCTTAAGGGAATTTATTAAAATACACCACTTAAATTTTTGAGTAGTTAAAAGTACTTACCATAAGGGTTAAATATTTCTGAATCAAGTTTTTATGATCGCAGTGTCAAATCAACTTTCTGAAAACTTTACAGAAATTAAAAATGTATCATTACAGTGAATATTGTAACTTTTTAAGATCTGTTGAAAAGTCTTTATGTGTATAAATGTTTATGTAAATATTTGTGAAAAGATAAAAGTAAATGTTTCATTAATTATGTATTCTATTTAATATTAAGAAATAATGATGTTTATCTAAATTTAAATAAATGAATTACGAATGTTTTTATTTAAAATGACTTTTATTACGCATTATTTATTTATTAATCAACAATGCAATGTATTTTATAACATTTTAAAACAAACAATGGAGATTCATTAATTAAAAAAATTAGCATAACATTAAAAATAAATTAAAAGAAACGATAATATTGTAAAAGAAGATTTTATAACCAATCTTAAATAGAGGAGATTCGACAATTGAACAATTTGATTAAAATTGTATGACAAAGTTACTCAAAGAGAATAATAACAGGAAAACCACTTATCAGTTAACTTCACATGTGTTAAAAAATGGTTACTATAAATGCTACTTTATATTAAAATAACTTACTTTGTTGCCATATTTGATAGTGACTGCATCAAGTTATACGTAATTGAATACGCTACCTACGAGTAAATTAAGGTAGACTCAACTTTTAAAGTAAGCCATTGAAAACACGATATATAATGCATGACAAGTCTAATACCCACCTTAATATTGACACTTATAATCTACCTTTGATATTTTTATATAAAAAATAACTGTCTGTGATGTGTATGGTAAATACAATTCGCGCACCACGATGGAGCAGTGAACGTACACCTGGTTGAGCAAGCGAGACGTTGACACTCTTATACCAGAGCTCAGACTGATTACACGCCATTTACTTTTTAAACTATTTTTTTTATAAATATCCGAGTTTCTTTTGAGAATTCTCTTCACCATAGCATACAAAATCATCAAATTGTCTAGATAGATTAAATTTTCAAGCATTAGGTCTAAGATACGTTAAGAAAATTCCAAAACATTATATTCTGGTTCTAGTGTGCGGCCAAATTTTACAACATCTTGGTCATTTCAAGTAATGACTATTGATTATTTGAAAAAAGTATATACTCGTACAAACACTCACAATTGTAACAGTGGAGGAGACTTAAGACACCATTCAGATTTGAAGAATAACTTAGTCAATCAAAAGTAAGTTTACATTCTTTGCCACCATCACTGTTCGTATAAACAGTATACTAGATGCGGTTTCTAGAAATCACGACATGAGTAAATATTGTTTCGACAGTTTCAAATCTGAGTTGACATTTTTCTCTGGTTCTTCAGAGCTCTTTATTGATCTCTGTAGTCTAGTTATTAAAACACTTGCCGTCAAATTGGAGATTTTGAAGAATTTTTTATGATGGCCAAAAGTAGTAAACAAAAGTCCCAGTCTGAGTTAAAGTCTCTTTGACAAGGTTATTGTTACCTTTCCACGAGGAACAATTTTACCAAAAACCCCGAGCTACATCGGTACACCTTTGTTTGTAAGCCCGAAAATTCGATAAAGAAGCTGAATACAATATTACCCTCTAGCTACCCTCTTCACAAGTAAAGAGCGTAATTTGAATATTCAACACGCGCTTTTGAAATTAAACCCATCAACAGGATTTTAAAAATAATCAAAGACATTTCAGAACATAAAACAAAAAGATTGTGTACGTGGAACCTCTCCCATAGACAAAAGGGATAAAGGAAATGAGTAAACAACAAAGAAAATTTGTCAAACTTCTTGAAAGCGTATGTTTTATATAGGAGTTATGTCATGTACTCGTACTATGAGGGTGAGAACATTTTATTTCATTTTTATAGAAGATCCATTTAAGTTAACTACTTATTTTAGGCAAAAATGAAAAAAAAAACTATACGAGAAGCATATTTTACCAAATCAGTGTGAATTAAAAAAAATAGAATGGTAGGATGTTTACCGAATCAGTGTGAATTAAAAAAAAAGAATGATAGAATGTTTACCGAATCAGAGTGAATTAAAAAAATTAGAATGGTAGGATGTCATAAAAACAACTTTAATTGATACCATCAATGCATTTGAACATCTTTTTGATAGTGGGAGCAGCTTGAAGTATACTGTGGCGTTATGCAATAAAAATAAAACAATGATATCAAATTGTGGGGAAACATTACTTCAGTGCAATTGAACCATTTGTACCTTCCATTATTTTGTCTATCGGATTTTTATTGTAACACAGCTTTCAACCAACTGGGTCACCTTCATGGCTTGTTAGAAACGCTCGTTATCCATCAGGGATTTCTGATGGTATTAAAAATATATACAAATATGTTAAAAAAAATAAAAGCTTGCAAGTTTGAACAAAAAGTTCTCTTCATAAAAATTCTCGAGCGCAATACCAGTGCTTGTGTTGGTGACTTATTTCTAATACGTACGACATATAACTGTTGTGAGTTACGGATATATCAATAGATTTTTACCCTGAAAACTCGATTATTTGGGCCCAATACATTTTATACCCCAGTCACTCTCTTCAAGACGTCCGTATCATGAACTTGAATTAATGAATTATTTACGGTGTTACGATTTAGAGATCATTATCACCATCTTTGGCGTAACTATTCAGTCTTGATACCGGCCTCCATTAAAACTCCACTAAGAAAATTCGGTCATAGATGGTTTAACACTATTCTACAATTTTGACTCCCGAATGCCTTCACAGTGACCAAAATTTCTTTGGCACCTTTGTGTTGAATTTAAGCATCTTTGTGTTAACTTACAGTCATTTTAAGTACAATTACACTTTCATTATATTTTAATTCTAATTCTTTAAGTTTTGTGACATCCCTGTGTCCATTAGGAACACAGGGATGCCATAAAACGCCTCTATTTATGTCGATCTACAGCCTAGCTCTTTATATCCTTCAAAACTGTAGCCAAACTAGCTGCGAGCTCATCTATGGTAATTGTTTTTGTTTATTTAAGAGTCGTTATGGGACTAACTTTACAACCAAATATGTGGTATTCGACACTTTTAAGCCTTGATGATAAAGTTGTAATATTGTGTGAACTTTGGCCTCAACAACAACATTGATTCATTCTTTACTTTTGATACATTGAAAACATCAATTCGGTATTTGTGAAAGTCATATAACTCATATCAAAAACGTCAGGTCATACGCATTGCATAATTTTGATCAAAAGGGATTTTTTTAATATTTTAATTCATTAACGATCACACTTTGCAAAATTCGCATACTTTCTTGTGCATCAAAAATATGAATTGATTTTAATATTTTTATAACTTTTCTCTTGAATATTTAAAAAAACAATCAATGTAGAACTAAATTCTTGAAAGCTTACAACCACAAATCATAGTATAAATAGGCCAAAACCTATACGATGGTTGTCGTCAAAGAAATAATACGAGAATCGAATTTTGAATACAAGAGAGCGAGAGAGGAATACTTGGATTCTCTCCGAAAGTAATTCGAAATTTGAATCTCGGTGGGTCCGTGATAACTGAACGAATTTTAAATACCTAGCTAACAATTTTTGAACCGGTATAAAAGGGGGCGATGTATAAATAATATATATAAACAAATTCTATATAAAATAATATATATAAAGAATTTGTTTTACTTCCGTGAATATTTCACAGATTGCAACTAGTATTGTTACATTTGACACTTTTGAGTGTTACAAATTTAATAAAATATTTTTGTATTATTAAAATTTATTGCTCTCTTATGCAGAAAAAATATTATGAAAAGAGTTATGCTTCCTAAATGGCTTAGAATCATCACCATCACGCCATGTCCCTATTGAGATATTCAGAAAGAACAGATCTTACCTCTATTAGATCCTGACTAACGTCATTCGCTTCTACCTCGTCCATGATCGTCGTCATGCATACCATCCTTTATAAAAAAGCTCTTCGTTCTTCTCTGCCATGTTTTTAAGACCTTGTCAACTTGTGCGCTTTTTAATTCTCGTATAGATAATCTTTGTAAACTATTTATCAATATTTTTTTTACGTGGCCAAATCATCCTAATCCTCTTTTCTTCATCTTAAATACTGCATTCGCTTTCTTTTCCAATGTTCTTCCATATCCTGGCATTAATTGTTTTCCAGATATTTTTCAAATCAATCAAACTTTCATAATTTTTTAGCATAAAATAAAATAATGTTTTATTTATAGTTAAAGCATTAACAATGTGGAGGTTTAAAGACATTGTAATTGATTTTATCAAACACTGTTTATTTCACTTTTTGTAACGGTGTAACCCTACCGGTTTCAAGGTTTTCACCTCATCATCAGGGTAGCACAAACAAGACTTGTTTGTGCTCTCCTAATGATGGGGTGAATGCCATGAAACCGGAAGGGTTATACCGTTACAAAAAATGGAATAAACAATGTTTGATAAAACAAATTACAACAAAAAAAATTATGAAATGAATAAGAAACGAGTTATTTATTTGAAGGTAGGACTGTACTTTTTGTAAATTAACTCCAATAATATGACGTACACATCGCTACATTATGGGAAGCTCATTTTGCTACAGAAGGATATGGTGATTTCAATCCAGATGCTACAAGTAGAAGTGACCAAGTGAAGGGAAGTTGCTGGAAGGACGTGGCATGAGAGAGACTAAATCTAATGGAGTTCAGTTAATTTAAATACTAGGTGCCTCCAGAAAGTGAAGAACGATTGCACACCACGCCTTGCACCGATCCCCAACCACCGTGATCGTATGTGTGCCAGTTAGCTCCTTCCTTTGCTTCAGTGTGAGCTGAGTTTTGTTGCTGAACGGTCGTGCATCTTTGTTTTGTAACCTTTCAAAATGGCTGCACCCATCGAAAATCCCACAAAATGTGAAGTGCGTAGTGTCATTTATTTTCTGAATGCACAAAATGTTCGGCCTATCGAAATTTATAGGCAACTTTAACCACAGTACATGATTTTTTTACAAATTTTACGATTGCTCCTACATAAAATAGTGACAGAGCACTCTAGCTACAAAAAAATGTGTACTCGGAAAAGAAAAACCGAATCTCAACACCAAAAAGTGATGCCAACAGTTTTTTGGGATCGAAAGGGTTTGATCCACGTAGTTTTTATGCCAAGAGTCCACACAATAAACTTAGAGGCCAATCGTGAAACTCTTCAACGACTTAGATGCGCCATCCAAAACGAGATACGTGGAATGTTGTCGGGAAAGGTGGTTTTGATTCATAACAATGCGCGGCCTCATGCATCAGCACGAACACAGCGAGAACTTCAACGACTTAAGTGGGAAATTTTCTGACATCCTCCTTACAGCCCTGACTTGGCATCGAGTTATGTTCACTTATTCCCGAAACTAAGGGAATTTTTGGGTGGAAAACAGTTCGCAAACGATGATGACCAATTTCTAAGTACAAATGAACTATTTCAGCTCAATGACGAATATAAAACTAAGCAAGCTAGATGCACTTACCACTATCACTTGATAACTAGACAACGCAACAGTTACAAGAGCGGAGAAAATGCTGCCTGCTGGATTAAATATAAAATGGTGGTTACAGAAGTAGATCTAAAAATCAAATTTAAAATATGCTTGAGTAATCTTATTTTCATTCTGATGTTTTAGAGCTTCTTCAAGTTGTTTAATTTTTTTCACTTTTAACAATTTTCAAATAATAATCTATTTTTATCATATTTATTCACACAACTTAATAAAACAACCAAAAAATGTTTATTTAAAAAATATATGTACACTTGTTGAGTAATGAAAACGTAAATAAAAAATATAAGAGCTTTCACAAGGTGTAGGCTCCTCTTCAATCATAATTCTAGCTGAAATACACTCCCACCAAGAAGAGGGCGAGACCAACCGCAACATCAACAAATATCTGTTTTCTAGTTCACAGAATTGAAATTAGCAGTTGAAACATTTATAAACTTAATAAATAACTTACATAATAACATTTAAAAAAATGGGAACGTCCACATAAATGTCTAATCCCAGATTTACTGCCAGCGTAAAGAGAGAGACCATCAAATAAATCTCCAAATTTTTACAAAATAAAATTCCAAACTTTTAAGGTGACATTTCAGAGTAATCCCGAAGGAAAAGGGGAAGATAATATTGGTTTAACAAACAACTTGATCATATGTTGTGAAGCCGTGTGACCTTAATCCGAAATTGGTTTAGGGATGAAAACAAAAAAATATAACTCCTTTAAAATATACTGTGTAGGAAGAACAGTATCTTTATTGAAATTTCAGTGTAAAAATCTGCAACTAAACTCAATCGATTTTATCTTTAATTATAATTTATTACCTGCTTCTTTTGAATCCCGCTGAGATTAATTCACAGGGAGACAATTTTCATTTTAAACCATTCTCCAATTATCAGAAATAAAAGCTTTTTTACCTTATTTATGAGTGGGTATAAAAGGTTTTAAACAGTATTTCAAATTTAGTATTAGAATCTTAAAATATTTTGGAAATATTACATTTCTGATGATGTTGTGAATGAATCAAAAACAAAAAATATATTGTATGAAATGTTTTCATACAAACATACTCGTATTATGCCGTTTTCCTATCGAGGTAATTTGAGAGAATAGAGCGACATACATTTTTATTGTGACATACATCTTTCACCTCCTCTTCATCTATACGACTTCTCATTTATCTCCTACGGTTTCTTTGACTATTTAGATTTCCTTCTTTCAAAATATCTGAGTCTTTCTTAACCATTCCATGTACTCACATTTTCACATTTAATTTTCTTCGTTAGTCTTTCATCTCAAGCTCTCTCAAAGTACTCTTCTTTATCTTACTTAATATGTCAGCTTACAGTTCATATTCATCCCTAATCACTTCATTCCATTTTCTGTCATACATTGTTACCCCATATATTCTTTCCCGTTTTACTCCTATACATCAAAGTTGGTACTAAAATACTTATGTGAATAATTAACCATCCTTATAGATTTTAATACTCTCCAGTTAGAGTACATATATATTTTAGTGCTCCATTGAATTAAAATGTTCGTAACAAAGTTTTAGAGCAACGACCGACTAGTGGTTAATCCAATAGAGAAAAATAACGTTGATGCAGTGTAAATACCGAGGTATTTTATCCAAAATGTAGCAAAAAAGTTCATCATAAATTGACCTACAAAGTCTAATCCAGTGACACCTGCGACCTCTGATCCCTTTTTCAGCGAAAAACATGACAAATAATATTTATTTGGAGAAAAACTAAAACGAAAGATACATTTATTTTTCGGAGCATCATTAAATGATAAAAATCAGAGGTAAAAATAACGAGACATTTTTGATAAAAATACTTAAGTGAGCTGTTAAAAAAGTAATCAAAATCCTATATTTACTTACCATTTTTCTGTTGAGGTAGGTCGAGCAATTTGTCAACATTCGAGTAAAGCCAAGTTTTTACACGTATGTTGACAAATTACATACTTCTTTCGCCTCTTTCATATCAATGCACCTTATCAAACAGTGTCTCCTGTTTCTTTTCCTTCTTTAAAAATTCTATTTTCTTGGTCTAGATTTTTTTTGGTGTCCTACCACGACTCCTAAAGTTTGCGTTATACATTTGTTTGGTCATTCTTTCATTCAACGTGTTCAAAATCACTTCGACGTGTTTATTTTTACACTTCTTAAAACATCGGCTTTATAATCTTATTTGTTTTTAATGTAACGCTTGCATGGGCTTTCAGAAGACATGACTTGTAACAAAATTTTGTGTTATCTCTTGTGTGTGGTGTGTTTTTTGTGATAATGTGCGGGATATTGTGGGAGGGATTTTTTATTATGTCTGGAATGATGAAGTATGCGGGGCTGGACTCAATTGATACATACACGTACTTGAGTCTTACTGTTTATGGAGTAGATGAGAGTTCACAACGGAACATTGTATAATCCACAACTGGGAAAAAAACATCAACTTTTTCCATGTTATATGTCCTCAGTAAGATACAGGCAATTACCTAGTTTACTATGAACACGACAATTGAAAGGCGACAAATCCAGATCCATGAAATTTGCGTGTTCACTGTAAATTACCAGTTAATTTTTATAAATAGTGTATTTGTAAAATTTATTGTCATGTACCATATAAATATTCTTGTCATGTACCATATAAATAAATAAAAGTTATTTTTTCTATTAAATGTGAAATATTTCTACGTAAATAAAATTTAGACAAGTGACTATTGTTTCGCTTTACTAAAGTATTTTCAAACTGTACTCAATATTAAGTTTTATAAGCTCTTTTATTAGAAATATTCTAAAAATTGTGGATTAATACTTAATTGTGTGTCTTGAGAGAGAGAATGAGTCACAGAGTAGGTGTAAAGATACACGGGCAAAAGGTGGACATGATAAGGTTCGCTGACGATATTGCTATGGTTGCTGAAAGTGAAGAGGAACTACAAGAGGCCTTAACAACTATGGAAAGCATTCTTCAAAATAACTACAGTATGAAGATAAATAAAGACAAAACAAAGCTGCTGACTGTAGGCCGAGCGCAGCACCAGATGAGAATAGTGATGTCAGGTAAACCACTAAAGAACACCAAGGAGTTTGTCTACCTCGGGAGCAAAATAACATGGGACGGCCGGTCCAAGAGCGAGGTCGACAGCCGTATACATCAGGCTAGACTTGCATTTAATAAAAGGTCGAAAATAATAGAATCAAATAATATAGACCTTAAACTGAGAATACTCCTCATCAAGACCTATGTATGGAGTATCTTGATGTACGGCTGCGAGACATGGTGCCTATCCGAAAGAGATAGACGAAGACTAGAGGCTTTTGAGATGTGGTCCTATAGAAGACTATTAGGAATTTCCTGGAGAGACCGCATCACAAATGAAGAGGTTCTCCAACGAATCGAAGGAGGAAGGCACCTGCTCAGGATCCTGTCCGAAAGGCGTGCAAGATGGATCGGGCATATAATACGACAAGAGGGCCTCTTGCATGCCATAATGGAGGGCATGACCGAGGGGACAAACTCTAGGGGACGCCCACGCCGAGAGTACCTGGAGGACCTGTTGGTGGACGTGCGCTGCTCAACATACACAGACTTAAAAAGAGCCGCACAGGACAGGGGGGAATGGAGGAGAAGAGTTCAAATTGCTGCAAACCAGTCTTAGGACTGCAACCACGGAAAAAATGTGTGTCTTCTTCTTCTTATTTTAGGCCGTTTGGCCTGTTATGATCCTGCATCATTGTTTGCCTCTTGTGACGTTGACTACCAGCTGTCTTTCCATTTTTTGGGAGGTCGTCCTGGAGGTCTGCTTGCTTGGGAGATACTGTCCCTGGCCATTCTTACGGCTCTTGGTTCCGCCATTCTGGATACATGTTCGTTCCAGAACCTTCTCTGTCGTCCCCATGTGACAATATCTTCAACTTCACACGTCCTTCGGATTTCTGTGTTTCGTATTCTATTACGAAGGGTTTTACCAGCGATACTCCTGATTCCCTTATTTCGCTGGTTCGAAGGAGATTTTTGGTTCTGACAGTGTCGGCTCTGGACTCTGTGCTGTATGTTATTATGGGGCGGACACAGGTCTTATATGATATATCCTCACCTTGCTTTGGATGTTCATATATTGTACTTGTTTTTCCAGATAGTGTTCTTTAAACATCCGGAAATAGCTGCGGCCTTTTGTGTGTAACATTTAAAAATGGAGATTAATAATATAAAAAAAACAAATCAGTAAATAAATTGCATGGCATTTTATTTGTTGCTAAAATTACTTCTACATATATATGTGTGATGAAATACTCAATAAATTCAGTTCAGAATAAAAGGACATAAATATCTTCGACCGAGCAATAGCTGACTCATTTTCGTACCAACACATCAGACCTAATTTAACCCATCTTCATTTGCGGTTCAAACAAACTTCTAAAGAGTTACGATATGTGCATGTTATTTACGATCAAGAGAGGATTGGAAAACCATAACATAACTCTGCATATTTTTTCTCCCCAATATTGTTTAATTTCTTATCGTTTCCTTTTTTCAACTATTATTGTTTATTCATTTGTCATTATATAATTTTTTCATAGAATTTAATGTTTTTACATGTAAAAACTGTACTGAATTAAAACAACTTGACGTACCAAGATTTATTCTATTTATGTATGACAAATAAATGTATAAATGCACAATTTGTGTAAAAGCAACAGGTATTTAATTTGGACACTCAATTTGTATGGATCTGGAATTTTTGCTTTTCATTTGTCGTGTCCCTAGATAATTAGGCTTTTGTTTGTATCTTACTGAGGACATATACAATAACATGGAAACATATATTAATATTTATTTCCAATGTTGGATTATACAACACCCCGTTGCATACTCTCATCAACTCGATTAACAATGACACTAAATTACTTATGTTTATATCACGCAAATCAAACCCCTCACATTTTATCACTCCAGACAAAAGAAAAAGTCCATCCCATAATGTGCCAAACATAATCACCAAAAACACACCATACTCAAGAATTCACACAACCCTTTGCTACAAGTCATTCCTCCTGCAAGCCCAAGCTTTCAAACTCATATCGTTTTAAAAACCACGCTCCAATTCACTGCCTAATTTTGTCCTCTTTTGCCTTTATTTAATTCGGCACTCCATTGTTTGTCATGGAAGTCAAATAGGCATATTGCCTTTGAACTAAATATATTCTTACTCTAGAGATGGGGAACATTTAATCAAATGCCATACGTATCACGTGTCTCCGCAAAGTTTGCTTTTTATTTTTTTCTTGATGGGTTTAAAGTGCAATTTGGCTACGTTTAGCAACCGATATTGAAAAGTTCGCAAGATGTACAATGTTCACAAAAAAATAAATAAATAAATCATTTACAGGCAAATAGGTTTCTTACAAATTATTATAGATATTAAATATTCTGAAGCGTGCTCAGATCATCTTGTATAATTCCTTTCGCACAACATTTTGACGTATTTGATTCTCAGCTCCTTCATTACAGAATCCATTAATTACATTGATCGTTTGGGTAGTTTTTGAAGAATATTTATCTACGGCCCCTCATATTCCACATATGGTTGTTAAAAAAATCCTTCATTGTTGGTTAACGTATATTAGGTTTGATGCGTATAAATTACTTACATTTTCATTATTTCATTTCTAACGTAACTTTTGTAGAAATGCATATTTAAGTGTAACATAAATTTATTTTCAAAAGACCTTGACTTGTTGAAGTGTACAAAAATAATGGAATTTAATAAGTATTTTTAGGTTTTCAAAACCTTTTTTATTTTTGAAGGCAATGAATTCAAAATATACAAATGGAAATTATATTGCAATATTTTCCAACAAACCAGGAAAGAGTTACAAAGACAAATTACTAGTTAAAAGTTTAGAAGGTTGTGTTAAAAAATAAACACATTCAAAATATTGTACAAAATAAATAAATAAATGGTGTAAATGTTTGTCTAATGTGTGATAGAGAAATACCAAAGAAATTATAGTCAGACTAAATGTACGATATTTTGAAAGAAGGAAATGTAAAAATTCAGAGGAATCGTGGGAGCTGTATGAGAATGTGTATGGATGTAGAAGAAGCGAAAGAGGGTGTGTCATGATAGACAATTCTAGCACTATTTCATTTTTGACTACTCCGATAAGGAGACGACGTGATGGTATGTATGTAAAACATTAAAAAAAAACAAATTAAACAAATTATTAGCAAACGTAACTAATAATTAGTGCTTGTAGAGGAGAAAGAAAATGGAAAATAAAATAGAAGTTATGGAGAAATGCATTTTTTTATTGAAGAGATATGTAATTTTGTTAACTCGAATGTAAGTAAATAAACTTTCAATGGTCTGATTCCGCTAAACGTAACTGAATTAGACATTATAGTGGCTATTTGAATAAAGCCCCTTCGTTAAGGGAAATTGGATAAATACACATAATTTATTTAATCGGTCTCTAAGAGCGGATGGATGTATAATACAAATAAAATTTTGGGTTGTAAAGTGAGTTGTAATGTAATATATATGTACAACAAAAGTCGGACAGTAAAAAACAGTTTTATAAGCAATGATTTTTTCATTGGAACTGTATTTATTCACAATACTAACCAGTTAATTTCTAAGAATATTTCTTATCGTGTTTTTATAAAAACAACTTATACTCTTCTCAAATTCATCGTATTAAATGAAACGTTACTTTTACATTTTCATCCAAAAAATACAGACATTAACAAAATAATACTGCCAAGTTTCAAGACAGCAGAGATCAACGATTCGTTTAAAACTGATTGAAATTAATATATGCGAACAAATACTTTTTGTAGGAAAACAAAAGCAATTTGGAAGAAAAAGAGGAAAGATTAATATTTTCGATACATTTTATGTTTGACATTTTATCTATAGATTGGTTTTGAATTTTATATTAATTATTTTCAGGAAGTTCAATGATTTACGATCAAATCACTACTTATACAAGGGCTGCAAATTTGACAGAGAGTGGCTTTAGATGAAAATAAATTATACTTTCTAGAAGTCCTGTATCATAAACAATTGCTGTTATTTGACTCTTAATTAACATACATTGCATAGAGTCAAAACGTACATATACAATTTTCTGGACAGGCATTGTGCGTGTTGATAATTTTAAGGGAAAAATAATAGGCTATCTTGTTTTATGAATATTTTATTTTATTTCATTTCAACAGTTAAACGATATTTGTAAATCTAAGACGTGTACGCGCGTATTAATTTATCGAGTGCAAGCTGTCGTATTTCAGCAAACACATAGTATTGACAGATACATCTGAAGTTCTGATGGCAAGGAGATTAAATTTTCAAAGTGATCGGTAGGTTTAATTTGATAAATAATATAGACAGACATTAACAAAGATGTTTGCTACCATTTAAAAAGTAATATGTGTTTATGTTATATATTTTTAGTACCTACCATACAACATTTAAAAATTATATTCTAATAGAACGGCGAACCGTGTAGTACAAATACAAGAGAGAGGAAAAACTAAAAATTATATTTTAATAGAACGGCAAAACGTACTACAGTACAAATACAAGAGAGAGGAAAAACTAAAAAGTTACTTTAGATTGATAAAGAGAAACGATTTCAGCATTTGGTTTGGTGTATGTGTAAAGTTTTAATTTATGCTCACAAATTTCAAAAGACTTCTAAAAAAAGTTATCTTGAGAAGTCTCTTGAAATCACATACACGTTATCACGTTCCTCTAATACTTAAAAAAAAGTTCTTCTAGATCAATGTTATTTTTGATAAAATTATTTTAATTGTTAACTCCCACTTAATATTTTGTGTTCTTTATATTTCAAACAATCAACCGATATAATATTTGTGCGCTATTCAAATATTTAACAGGCAAATTAAATTTAATAGTAACAATAGCTCTTTTGAGAATCCAGTTTTGTCTAATTGATGAAAAAGTACTTGATTTTTAGAAATAAAGAGAGATTACGTTTGAAATAGCTTTAAAAATCTGAAATCAATGTATCAAGCATTTAAGCATTATTGATTGACTCTTAAACCATTACTTTAATTGTTTTGCAAAAGAGCAGCTTGCTGAAGATAAACTGAATAAGTACAATGAACTGAAAAACTGTAGATGTATATATAAAAAATGTACAACTGAAAAAAAAACTTTTAAGCTTGATTTTCTTATGATTGCTACCTTGATCAAAACGTTTTAGGACCGGCCACCGTGTGGCACTGTCAGTCACCCGATTGGAATTCTTTTTTTTTTGTTAGGTTACCACATCTATCATTGACACTTCCCTTTAAATTTCAGTGTCATAGCTTGACATTTGTAAAAGTTACGCTGTACTGAGTACATCTACCTTTGTGCGTGTTTTCGATTTTTTACAAGTTCGAAAATGGCATCAACTGTGCATCAACGAGATTGCATTAAATTTTGTGTGAAAAACGGATTTAACGGTCCACAGACCTTGAAAATGTTAGAGAAGTGTTTTTCGGTGGCACAAACGCTTCAGAAGTGGTCGTGAGTCGGTCGAGGATGACGAACGCAGTGGCAGTCGAAAACCGATGAAAACATCGATAAAATCAAATAAATGTTGGTCGAAAACCGCAAATTGGCCATCAGAGAGCTGACAGAGGACTTAAACATCGCCTATGGATCCGCTCAAGACATTTTGGTTAGTGATTAGGGCCTCAGACGTGTCGCTGCAAAACTGGTGTCGAAAGACCTCAATTTCATACAAAAAAAGGATCGCGTTGAAATCGCGAAAGACATAATTTCCATGAGTTTTTGACCAAAAACAACAAGACTTCTATCCAGCAGCCTTTGAATTACCCTGATCTGGCTCCCTGCGACTTTTTTCTGTTCAATTGACTTAAAAACCGCTTCGCGGAACGCGTTACAGTACCCGAGAGGATGTCATGAAAAAATCGAAGACGGCTCTGATGGACATACCAAAAATTGAGTACCAGTGGTGTTTCGAGGATTGGATCAAGCGCTGGCGTAAGTGCGTTGCAGTCGATGGGGAGTACTTTGAAGGGGACCATATCGATTTTGATGAATAAACTTGTATTTTCGATTTTATGAATAAAGTCCTAAAACTTTTTGATCAAGGTAGTATATCCGTATCTATAACTTTAACTATATATCACAACCCTAATTGATGTCGTTTCTTATAACTAAGGGTCCTAATCTTAAATAAATTGGGAGTGTAGGTTGCGACGATACGTCTCAACCTATAATTTACTTAGACTGTTAAGTGTAAAAAATAAATTATTTTAAATGAATGACAGTTTATTTGAAAAGTTATCAAAGAGCTGAAATAATAACAAGAACATGAAAATTTATGTGACACCATTTAGATAACACATCTTCAAAAGCGCATTAATTCAGGATTCTAGCCCACTATTCTTGAAATATTATAAAAAAAAAACAAGCTGAGTGTAAAGGAAAATAATATGGTTGCTGTAGCCATTAGATTACGAACTACCTGCATCGTACGAGTATCTGCAAATGTATTTTGCAAATAAAACCTTTAATAAAAATGTTTAACGTGAAAAAAAATCGGGATATCAAAGGTACAATACATTTACACATATGAAGGAAGGTGAGAATAAGTTTGGATTTGACAAAATTAAAAGTTGCTTGACTCAAAGGTAGATTTGCTATCTGTGCTCTGTCACACCTCTTTCCTATTTAAAAAACAATATTAAGATTCTACACATTTTAATACCTAAATTAATTATAAAACATTACCATCAAATGAGGTGTGGCACTCCCGATCAGGTCAGTCGGCTTCTTAACGAGACAAGTACTCTTTAGGTCTCTGGGGTATGTTGGGTTCCTCTGACTCTGAATAACTCTCTTTCAACTCTCGCAGGGACAGGCGACACAATTAAAAAAGAACAATTTGTAATGAAACAGTTTATTATATTGTAAAAAAAAAAGAAAAAAAGAAAAAAAATATATAAAAAAAACTTGACGAATGTCAAGAAAAAAGTTTAAAATTGGCAAGAAAATAAAAATGTGTTGTATTTAGCAAGGGAGATTCCAATAACAATTTAGAATTAAAGTTGAGCGATGGTTAAAATGTGCGGACGAAATTCACATAAAGATAGAAGGAATAATATTCACCCGTAATTAAGATGGCTTCCTGGACTTCTGTGGTATATGAGGAAGAGCAGCGTCGGACCAACGTCCTAACCTCACCACGTTCCGAACGGAATAGGAGGAGCTTGCGAACGCCCGGTTCCCCCTGGCGAGGAAATGCGAAGGAACAGTGATGCCAACCTCGACCAAGATCGTACGTGACAAAGTTGTCATTGAATAAAAATGTACCTGACTGCAAGGGTAGCTACCCTTATTTTATTGTCTTTAGTATTTTAAAATATTCAAGTATTTCATAATATTTTAATCTTCCTGTTTTCAAGCCAAGCACATGGTCTCGACACCACAAGTTTCATAAATTATGATATGTCGCGAATTAACAATTTCGAGGACGTGAAGTATGCAATTTAACAAATATAGTCCTAACACCCCACCCTAAGTTATTGAAAGAACAAAAAAAAACAAACAAAAAAAAAAAATTATCCTCCGTATATCACAGACGCATCAGTCCGAGGGATGTTTCTAAGGAGCGAGGGGTGTATGTACCCCTCACCGGATACGGTTTCGTGGCCGATTTATCTCTAGTCAGCATTTGCCTATAGGTGTAGTCTTAATTGGTGTAAGACCGACCACGAGGAAGGAAACCACGAAAAACCTTTCCTTGACTAGGCTCCTAAACAATTTAACATCAACACATAGCCGGTTACACAGGAGCGGGAAACAATCCTTCCCAACTCCTTACACATAAAAAAAAAAAACAATACACAATGGTATAAGATTACAGGAATTGATACAAAACAAAACAATGCACAATGGTACAAGTTTACAGGAAATTGATACAAAACAAAACAATGCACAAGAAAAAGAAATTAAAATAATACTATACAATCTGGTAATACAATTAATAAAATATTAAACAGCAAGGTCAACTAACAATCCAATGTTGACCAAGAGGGAAACAAATCAGTTAAGCCATTCTCTCATTACAATTTTCTGAGAAATGGACACAGCTTAACCAAAATAATAAAACAAATCTGCAGTCTTCTCCCAAAGGCTGACTTTAGTGGGTTCACTGTAGGTCACGGGCCAACCTATGAACCAGCTGCTCTTCAAAGGTGATTCCTGAAATTCTCCCCTATCAATGTGGATTCCGTCCAACCAACCACCCACATGGCTCAACACAAAATTACAATCCCACTTCCCTTGATACACCAAAGACAACACCTTACAACACAATTCTTTCCTCGCCCTTCCCTAAACTGCACAGTCGGGAACCGATAAATTTTAAAGCGGCCCCATATCACGGGCGCTTTCCACAATACGACCGCCCCTGGCACACAGCACAAGACGGTCCAAACTTCCGGCCACTTCCGGGCGAAATGACAACAACAAAGATAACAATAAATTTCGCAATTGCCAATATTCATCATTTACAATTCTCAAGACGTTCACACAGAACCTTATACGTTAAATTACAAATATCCTATGGTTCACACAGAACCATTTTCGAGGACTTGTATCTCCTTAAGTTCAGACAGAACTTTATACATTGAATAACAAATATCCTATAGTTCACACAGAACCATTTTCGAGGAATTATATCTCCTTAAGTTCACACAGAACTTTACACATAACTTGGGTTTCCTCAGACTCCAAGGTCTGGACAACCGTTGCAGTAACAATTCACCACTACACAGAATGGTAACTGTATAAATGGACCCTTAGTTCCTTAAAAAAAATACAAAACATAATACAAAATTGGCGAGTAGCCCCGGTTGAAAGCAGGACGCGTCTACGGACCCCCAGAACAGAGCCAAGAATCACGTGATACCACATACACAACTTTGGTCATCTAGGATCCGAGCGACAGACACGCGACCCTCACGAACCGAAGCTACCTTAGCCCGAAACGTGTACATGACAGAACATATCTGTATTCGCAATTGCTAATATGGGTTCATGAGGCCCGTGATGGAGACACACAGCAATCCATCCCAGATGTATTCTCAGGCCATCTTCAAAACCTTTATCGGTTGGGAGGCTAGCTTCCCCCAACCCGGACTCTTAAGGCTGCCCAGGGCCTCTCGGTTATTCACACCGAGCCAAAGTAAGGAGACAATAATAAACAACAAAACTGGGAATTCAATTTACGGAGCGAGACCCACCATACGTCCGACCACAAGGGCACGGGTTCGTTTCGAGATTTCACTATCCAAGAAACGCAGCCCCCAGTCATGACGCATGCTGCCAACGCTACAGTAACCAGAGCTCTTATCCCAAAACTCAAACAGAGCAAACAATACAATGGTAATCATCATAACAGTTACATAAAATCAGTACAAGTTTAAAACAAAACAAAAATACAACGGCAATTACCGTAACAGTTACATAAATTCTGTCAAAGTTCATTCGAGAACGCACCATACTCTTATCCTTATTCCTCCCAGCAGCACCACTACAACCTCCACACTTCCCATAAACCTTTCATCGCGCTGCCTAACAGACTACCTTGCGACCCCGTACTCGGTGAGTGCTTTGACAGAACAAAATATATTATAATATTTTACACAACAACAAAAAAAAATTAATCATTTTTATTTCAAATTATATACTCCACACTCAACAGGAGCCAATTCGTCAACAAGATGACTTACTTCAATACTATAGCCCTTCAACACCGTGTAATGCTACACCTCTCTAACAAGAAATTCCGAACACATCAACGGCTAATATCATCATGGAACCCCGTCCAATAACTAACACTTGCTATGTGCAACTATCCGAAACGGATACTCCACTGTACCATCTGTACAATCTTTTCCAAAATTCAACTCGGTGGAAAGCAACACCTACTCCATAGCACTACTGAACAATTCTACTGCTATTAAACTTGCGGACCACCGTCCAGCGATAGCATTTGTGCAAAGCAATTATCCACGATGGATACTCTACTGAATCCTCAGTACAATCTTTGGAACGCTACTCCCGGGGGAAGGGTACACCTCTCCGTCAAGAAGTTCGGAATACATCACGAATTCTTATCAGATAAGACAACAATTAGGAAGACAATCCTTCCCTAATAGGAAATTCTGAAGACTTCCAAGAATTTCTTCACTTAATGCCCTAACTTCTGCAGCCAATAATTCCGATAGGGAATCTAATGAGAAGGTAACAATTACCACTAAATAAACCACAACAGCTGTTAGGTTACCCAATACCTAAGCTCGCATTACACAAGAGCAATTTGATCCTGAATGTAATACGTGTACCTTCTACAAACGGTACTAATCATCTATGTATTACATGAATTCTTACTTCAGAAGGACCTAAGTCCTTCGTTGAGATACATATAATCCTACTCTAGGCTCTCAGCATTCCGCCACTCGTGGTCCAGGCTTAGGTTCATTGAACGCCAGGTATTCTTTGGTGAAGTCACCGGGTTGAATACCAGCCCATACATAAAACATATGGAAATGAATCCATACGAGATTGCCCACGGCCAGCTCACTTATTCATTCACCCTTGTGCAATAATAAATTCGCACTGGTGACGTCACTTGACATACTAAACTGTCATTCACCAGGGAATCCGACAGTGTACACCTTCAAGGTATATAACAAAATATTTAATTTAATTATTTTAAGAACCATTTTCCTAACCATGAATGACTCCCAATTAGGCGCTGACGAACCCATCACTGCACTGTCAACTATCAGCTTATCTATAATCCACCCGGGCACAGAAGCTGTGCTCAGGACCGGACCCATATCATATGTTCGCGTCCTTATCGTGTGACGACGGACTCGCCGCATAAGGTCTATTCTAAGCTATACTGTATTCAATAGTCAATCTATATAGTATATGCAACTACTAAACTTCAATCGTTTTCTAATAAGAGAATAACCCCGGTATTCCTTCCTTCTTACAAGACAAGAATGGTACATTTAATAATTGACTCCAGGTCACGCTTTCTAGTTCCAACCGAGTTCCAACCGTGTTCTAACCGTGTTCCCAATTCCGTTTCTGGTAAAACGACCAGAATTTTTTTTTTTTAATCTCCAGCTATCACCTGGCCACGCTTTCTAGTCTACAATGAGAGAATACACTATTAACTCTCCTGTTACTACAACCACAAAGAGGCTATACTCTATTTATCACTTGGCCATGGTCCCTTCATGTGCTTTGACTACGAGAATCCCGACTAATTCTCTCCTGACTTTTATGACATGGAATGGTATACTCTACTACCGATCACCTGGCCACGCTCTTACGTAAAAGGAAGCGAGGCGAGATCTTTTATCTTCCTTAATTGTTAGCTCGAAAACTGAGCAGAGTTTTCACAAATCCTCAACTAATCACGACTGGAAACAGACAATCTCTGCGCCATCTTTATGCTATCACTTCTTACACCCGCGATAATTCGTTATCTGACAAGGGTGGCTCTAAAGAATGATTTTAAATTCTCTATTCTTGGAATATAATCTGTAAGGGACTCAACTGTTTCTATACACAAGCCTGTCTAGTCTGCACATTATCCTAAAGTCTTCCGACCCATACCCTTCTAGGAAAACCCTATAGACTACCTGGCAATCACTACCTTTTTAACCTTAATTCTGAGAAGGTTAATGTTGCATCTCACAGGAACTATGGCTAGTTGAAGGAAGTCTATTTACCTCTACTTCAAGGATAAACAAGCCATCTTCTTTGTACCCAGTGCACCGACACAAAACAAAGGAATCTATTCAAAACGAAATTCTTTTCGAAACCAACCGTGTTATCCAGATGCACTGACAGAAACAAAGGAATTATCCTAAAACCATATTCCTACCGAAACCCATAAACCACTTTGTTAACAATCGTATCGATACAAAAATACAAAGGAATCTAACCAACCGAAATTCAATTCAGTGTTTAAAAACAGCGCATGTAAGAAAACTGAGCATCAACTGGCTGACTGTCAATAAAATACGACAGCCCTTTCTAACAATCCCTATGTCAATAAGAACAGCCAATATCACCGAACGACATCAATTATGACGCAATACTTTCTACACAAATTCGCCATAACAACAGTAGCTCCGCGTAATAATTTGCAATATCCTATTACAAGAACCCTGCTAGAACTCAATCCCAGTTCTCTCTATTCCAACATATTGTTTAATAATAGCCACTGCTATCACGAAAAAAAAATTATAACTATGACGCAATACTATTCACATCTAGAGCCTTCTTCTAGTTCCCACTCTTTTTCTTTTTCAAAATATTTACTGCCTGACCTGCTACACCGTTATCAAAATAAACTATCCATAATTACGACGCAATTCGTCTTTTTGCCTTTGACTTTGAAAATTTCCAAACCGAACACTGCGATTTTAACTATTACTTAGTCCTAAACAAAATCCGTAAACCGGGTCACTAGCGCGATTGAAACATTATTTACGGAAGTTTCTTTCTCCTTTCGAAGGTGAGATTGATCTCAATTAACCAGGAACCAATTCTTATTCAACTGGAATATTCTACGAAAGTCAACACTTCTTAATTATTGTCATGATGACCACGCGCTTCCTCTATTATTTTATTAATTTAATCCATTTCAAGTACGACACCACGTGCGAATCAACTTCCTCAAAGAAAAACATCGGACAGTATTTCCAGCCGCAAAACAAAATGGCGTCCGTCCATTACGCACGACCATTCCATAATTTAAATTTTCTAAACATTGAACTCCTATCCTTTATCTCCTTTTCAATCTACTACAATTCGCAAAAATCACTAAACTGACCACTGAGATATTAATCATTATTTACTCCTAAACAAAATTCGTAAACTGGATCATTTACGCGATTGGAATATTTCTTACGAAAGTAGGGCGCACATAACACTTTGCCCAGCCCATCTCCTTTCAAAGACGAACTGGAGCTTACTCCACGTGGAATTTAATTCTTTTTAAGCCTGACTATACACAAAATACCACACTAGTCCTATTTACAATTCTCTGACCGCGCACTTCTTTTCTTGAAAACAGGGGAGCAGAATGAAGAGATCTTCCCTCGGCCTTAATTGGATACATTGCAACAATAAAACAATAGGACAAAAAGCCCAACCGAACCAAATCAAGACCTTACTAAAAAACAACAATTCTATCTCGATCGTTTTGTTAAACAGACAAGGTTTCACTAAACAACGTAGTTCAAATTTACAAACAACTATAGACCAAAATGTAATTCAATCTCTATAAACAACTATATCGTTTATAGATCCATTACAGAAAGAAACTATTCAATGCATGATTCGGCCATTGAACCAAGATCGAAACCAAAAATAACTTGCTCCAACGGAATCTTTTTAAGTAAAAGAGGAATCTAACTTAAGCGAAACTTCCACTTCTTTGCAATATTAAACCGTTGAAATTCTCCATATTTCGACAAACCGAGCACCAAGAAATGATTAATCCTTGCAAGAAAACCCGAAAAACTGGGCCAACTGAACAGCGAATTATTTCACGAAAGATAGGCGTTTCGTGCGCTTTGCCTAACCACGCACCATCTCTTCATATGAGATTGGTCTCAAATAAATCGGAACACAATTCTCTTTACAACGGAATATTTAGCGAACATAAGCTAGAAAAGCTATTCTTTTTCTTCCCTCGATTAACTAAAATTCTATTCACAATTCAGATAATGAAAAAACTCGAAGACGGCTCTTTACCAAACCGGAGCCCGTATACACGCGACAACAAAATGGCCACGCGGTGACGAACAGCGAAAACAAACGCGGGAGAAGCATGGTTCAAATCTCTAAACACACTGACTTTTTAAATCAAATTTGATAAGGAACACACAATTCTTAACAAGAAAATATTTGGAAAAAGTTAACTAGAAATCTATTCCAAAAAGACTCAAAAAACGGCCTCTCCAACTCGGAGCCCGTAGCACATGGGCACAAGGATGACCATGTGGTCGCGAACAGCGAAAACAAACGCGGGAGAAGCATGGTTCAAATCTCCAAACAAAATAACTTTCTTTTTTTAAATCGAATTAAATAAGGAACACACAACTCTATACAACGAAATATTTAGAGAAAGTTAACTAAGATCTAATCTTTTTCTTCCTTCGATTAACTAAAATTCTATTCACAATTCAAATAATGAAAAAACTCGAAGACGGCTCTTTACCAAACCGGAGCCCGTATACATGCGACAAAAAAATGGCCACGCGGTGACGAACAGCGAAAACAAACGCGGGAGAAGCATGGTTCAAATCTCCAAACACACTGACTTTTTAAATCAAATTTGATAAGGAACACACAATTCTTAACAAGAAAATATTTGGAAAAAGTTAACTAGAAATCTATTCCAAAAAGACTCAAAAAACGGCCTTTCCAACTCGGAGCCCGTAGCACATGGGCACAAGGATGACCATGTGGTCGCGAACAGCGAAAACAAACGCGGGAGAAGCATGGTTCAAATCTCCAAACAAATTAACTTTCTTTTTTTTAAATCGAATTAAATAAGGAACACACAACTCTATACAACGAAATATTTAGAGAAAGTTAACTAAGATCTAATCTTTTTCTTCCTTCGATTAACTAAAATTCTATTCACAATTCAAATAATGAAAAAACTCGAAGACGGCTCTTTACCAAACCGGAGCCCGTATACATGCGACAACAAAATGGCCACGCGGTGACGAACAGCGAAAACAAACGCGGGAGAAGCATGGTTCAAATCTCCAAACACACTGACTTTTTAAATCAAATTTGATAAGGAACACACAATTCTTAACAAGAAAATATTTGGAAAAAGTTAACTAGAAATCTATTCCAAAAAGACTCAAAAAACGGCCTCTCCAACTCGGAGCCCGTAGCACATGGGCACAAGGATGACCACTCGGTCGCGAACAATGAAAACAAACGGCGCACACAAAAAATACATATAAAACACTTTCCTGTAAACAAATTATTATTTAAAACAAACAAATTATAAATAAAAGCCTTGTCTAGCGAGATATCAAGAGATACAGAGTTTTCTGCCCCACGTTGGGCGCCAATTATGTCACACCTCTTTCCTATTTAAAAAACAATATTAAGATTCTACACATTTTAATACCTAAATTAATTATAAAACATTACCATCAAATGAGGTGTGGCACTCCCGATCAGGTCAGTCGGCTTCTTAACGAGACAAGTACTCTTTAGGTCTCTGGGGTATGTTGGGTTCCTCTGACTCTGAATAACTCTCTTTCAACTCTCGCAGGGACAGGCGACACAATTAAACAAGAACAATTTGTAATGAAACAGTTTATTATATTGTAAAAAAAAAAGAAAAAAAGAAAAAAAATATATAAAAAAAACTTGACGAATGTCAAGAAAAAAGTTTAAAATTGGCAAGAAAATAAAAATGTGTTGTATTTAGCAAGGGAGATTCCAATAACAATTTAGAATTAAAGTTGAGCGATGGTTAAAATGTGCGGACGAAATTCACATAAAGATAGAAGGAATAATATTCACCCGTAATTAAGATGGCGTCCTGGACTTCTGTGGTATATGAGGAAGAGCAGCGTCGGACCAACGTCCTAACCTCACCACGTTCCGAACGGAATAGGAGGAGCTTGCGAACGCCCGGTTCCCCCTGGCGAGGAAATGCGAAGGAACAGTGATGCCAACCTCGACCAAGATCGTACGTGACAAAGTTGTCATTGAATAAAAATGTACCTGACTGCAAGGGTAGCTACCCTTATTTTATTGTCTTTAGTATTTTAAAATATTCAAGTATTTCATAATATTTTAATCTTCCTGTTTTCAAGCCAAGCACATGGTCTCGACACCACAAGTTTCATAAATTATGATATGTCGCGAATTAACAATTTCGAGGACGTGAAGTATGCAATTTAACAAATATAGTCCTAACAGCTCGTCCTAATATAAACGATAACCTTTACAGTAGAAATGATAAACATTTTAATATAATTGACAGATTCATACTCAATGTTTCAAATTTATAACTAAATTTCATGGTCATTTAATGCACCATCTTCCCTTATTGCAACCATATTGAAGTATAAATTTAGGTCATAAATCAAGAGAACGTCATTTTCGTTAGCATTTACGAGCTCTACAGAAATTATATTTCAGATTAAATTACGGAAAACAATAATCATTGGCATTCCGCTAATTGGAATGCTAAAAGTAAGAAACGACTATAATATTACGATTATACTATAACTGAAATATAACTGAAATTTTAAAGCGATATCACAAATATTTTTGAGGTCATCGTCATCATCATCACTATCGCGTCATGCCCCTATTGGAATAGGCAGAAATAATATACGAGTATATCCTCTTCATTCAACTCATCTGTCATCTCTATGGTATATACTCAAACACCTTAACATGCATACCCTTTTATTGCCTACTTCAATTGTGTCTACAAAGGATAGTTTTGCTACATTCGAAGTTTTCCATGAAAGTACTGGTAACTTGCTATGCTGTCTGAACTCGACAGTTTAAGCCGCCCTGTAGGTATATTTATACCGTTGTGAGTCATTTTTCTTCTCCAGTGACGGCGGGCCGACGTTGTTACTATTATTTTTACAGTCAGGTGTGTTACCCCTGGAGGAGTCCCTTTGAGCATTTCCTTCTTACTACGAGACATCACTCTCATAAAAAATACAGAAAATTTCGATCAGTTTAAGAGTAGATCACACTGAATAGGGATTTATTTTTTCTCCATAACAGCGTAGAAGAGGGTGCGATCGAACTATTACAAAATATTTTAACTCTTATCTAATTTTTTCCAATTTATTCATTTAGTCACGCCAGGTCTTTGTAGGTCTTCCCGAATTCTTCGTTCCTTTGTACGTGGCCAAATGATCTCATTGACCCTTTATACAAGAAAATTGTTAGGTCACGTGAAATAAACAGGCATATGGACACTACTGAATACTTTGTTGAAATGTGGGAATGAAGATATTTAATAAATATATTCTGGTTAAGAAAGAAAGCCTTTTAATTATATGAAGTATTCATATTTGATCAACTTGTATCAAGTATCTTTTTTTGCTTTATACTTTTTCATAACTGTATTTGTATATTTATTATAACTTTATTATGATATTGACCGTTTAAGTTTTCAGTATCAATGATTATATTTTCAAATAAATATTGTTTTAAATATTTGTGATAAAATAAGTTTGACAAGATCAAGTTTATTAGTAAGTTGACCATCAAATACAAATTTGAAGACAATTTTTTTCTTATTTTATTGAATGAGACAATTTCAGTTAGTATAGACTGCAAAAAAGATATATTCCACATTTGGTATTGTTTTGAGATATTTGAAATGAGATGGAATTTTTCCAAACAATGATATACAATTCTTAATCAATAATAAATCAAAACTATTGATGGATGTCTTCTATTCAGTTATTTAGTTTCAGCTTTTCTTAACTGTTTCGTTTACTTTACGGACGTCCTGAAAATGAGAACATTTACAATTACAGATGTATGGATAGTCTAACGTTGCATTCAATAAAAACCGAAAATCAAAATATAATATAATTCATAATGTGAACGATTACTTAGTCTAAAATATGAAAACAGTCACATTACCAAATAAGGTTATCAAAGGTTTTATTTTCGAAACTCTATATTAGAATATTTAACAATAAATTACTTTATTGTGATTTGTTTAGTTAATCACAGTTTAATCCATTTTATACAGCGATTGACTATACAATTTACAATGTCTAATTACATTCGACACTTGTTTCCCTTTACATGGCGTTTGGAGTTTGTTTCCCTTTACATGGCTTAAAAAATCATTTTACGTATACTATTGTTGATGTAATATGGAGGTCTTTTTTTTTCTGAAAGTCAGCTTGAGACAATTGGAGTTATTCTATATCAATACGTAAAATTCTCCTTGAATTGTAAATAACCAATAAATAGAAAACATTTCACCACCCTTAAACCTTTATTATTTATTTTATTTAACACTTTTATTGCAATACAATCTGGCGGGTTTATTGCCAGGTGGCAATCTCTTCCAACCAACCAGACAAAAGTAAATGAAGCAAGTTACGTGGTCGCATAAATCATTCAAATGACTATCCATCCCCACGAAATCCATAAACATATACGCGAGAACATGCCCACGAACCCCACAAAGACGGACAATCACCCGAACATTATTTTTCATATAAAGTGAAATATCATCAATCAAAAGGAAAGGAAAGGATGGTGGAGAGGAAAGGAAAAGAAAAATCAGGAATGAAACACGTTATTTTACTGACTAAAAATTAAGAGTTTTTTCAGTCGCTTCCTAACATGCGTTAGGCATGTTAGGAATTTAATGGCATTTAACATTTAACATTTCTTGGCATGCGCCAAGGACGGAGCGAGTCTTATATTGGTTTGTAACTGATTCCAGAGTCTCACTGCATGGATAGTAAAGGACGACGTAAAGAAAGAGGAGCGGTGAACTGGAAAGGCCAATAAACAATCTCTGTTTGAGCGTAGCGCTAATCCATGATTGGAAAGACGCTGAAAATTTTCGGCGAGATAAGAGGGTGCGGCGGGACAGTTAAGGATATTATACAATAGAGACAGTATGTGAATTTGGCGTCTATTTCTAACATTCAACCAGTTCAATGCCTTCTGGTATGAAGTTATATGATCGTACTTTCGTAGGTTGAAAATAAATCTTAGACACACATTTTGAAGACGCTGTAATTTGTCCAGCTGTTCCTCTGTAACATCCAAGTAACATACGTCCGCATAGTCCAGAATCGGAATGAGCAGAGATTGTACGAGGAAAACTTTGGTTTTAGTTGGAAGGAATCTTTTGCAACACTTTAAGGGAACGAAGGCAGAAGATCCTTCGGCTTACCTCATTTATTTGATCTCGCCATGAGAGAGTGTTATCTATTAGCACTCCTAGGTTTTTAACAGTTTTATGTAATGGTATGATAGAGCCATCAAGTAATATTGGAGGAAGTAAGTCAGTGTTGAATTTACCGAGAAGCTGAGGGCTGCCAATGAGGATCGCTTGAGACTTCTTAGGATTTATGAGTAAGCCATGCTCCCCAGTCCACTCCGAGATCGATTGAAGGTCCGCATTTAAATTGTTCAAAGCCGCGTGAAAGAAATTTGGATCAAATTGAATATATATATCTGCAGGTCATCCGCATACATATCACTTAAACCTTTCTCCTTTGGGTAAATAGACTGCATTGTTAGGAGTATATTTATTTTTTTTATAAAAGACGGGTGAGAAGTTTGGGATTTATCCAAAAAGGAAAATAACGCGCGAGATTGATTGATACGAGCGGAATTAAAACGGACTTCCCTGTATTCTGATTTTGACGGGTAAATAATGACGCATAAAAATCGAGTCCGAGCGTGACGCAGTTGTAATTAGGACAGGGAATGATGCAATCGTCCGTTGTTTCTGGAAGATTCTATTCCAAAACGGGCGGCTTAAAGAATTTCATCTAGCACCGAGCAATTGCGTCACTTATAATAAATAATCAAACGCAAGGGTTTGATTGGTCAAATTACGGCCCGACCAAAGATTTGACGAATCAGGACATCGCTTACAAATATGATCAACGGGCGAAAGGGTATCACGTGGGGATGCACAGGTGAGGCGGTCAGAAGGTGGGTGCTTCATTACGAGCGGTACCGTCACGATTACTAGTCCTGTTATTAAGACAGCTCCCGGTCGGGGGAATACGAATTAATAATTAAATAATTCGTTCAAGTTATCGGTCAGTTACCTTGTGGTCCGAGTTATAATATCCTGGTGGGAAATACGAATTAATAATTAGTTTTTTTGTGAAAGTTCTTCTGGCACTTCCATCCAGACTTGACGCGGGGATTTATCTGCGGAATAGTATTTTCCAAAGAAATAATCTTGGATTATTATTGGCTCCATCGGGCGTGAAGCAAGTAAAGTTTCGAGAAACTAAAAAAAAGCGGTTCTTTAAATAACTGCGGGTCGGAAATCGTTCTCCCAGGCCGAAGGCCAAGGAAGAAGATTGGAAGCGGGGCAGCGCGAGCTTCAAAGGACGCTTGCGGCATCATCATCATCATCAGAGTCATCGTTCCGGTTTCGTTTTCGGGGGAAATCTTCTGGTTCTTCCACAGTTCCGAGAGTATAGACATTACGCGTATCGTTCCTTATCGATATTCATGGTATTGTGGGGTGAGTGTTCTCTTTTTATTGTAACCTATCATTGTGGATTTCTCCTTACCTCATAGCCTTTATGTTTGTGCTGAATATTGAGCGGGAATCGGTCTTTAATGCAAGCCCAAATTATTAGTCTGCCTACTCTGGTATTTTTGGTAATATATATAATTTTTTCTCGGCATTATTGCGGAGTTTTTTTTTATTATAATCTCATTGGATTAAACTAAGTATTATCACAATTTTATGTCTTTCCTTTGTTGTTACCTTTGTCCCGGAGATAATATCTTGGAGGCCTAGTATAAATTATTGTGCCCATCGCAATCTGAGACGAAGGAGTACTTGTTCTGTAATTTCTTCATTTGCCGCTGAGAACCGGGTAAGTTTTATTGAGAGAGAAATATCGCAGAAGTGTTTAAACTATTGCTTTATTGTTGCATGGAGGCAACGCTCTTTCTTAATTTAGTAAATATAGGTATAAGTGTGACAATGTCGCCCGTACGTGGGGCCATTTTAGAAAAATGCTGGCTTCCAGGGTATTTGACTGAGTGACGGGGTTATAAAGTGTATAAAAATATAATTTGTTCCTTTTTCAGAAAATTTAGCGCGAAATTCGTAAGACAAGCTTAGGTCTCCATTTTGTTGTTCGAGAAGCGTCTGTGGTTAAGGTGGTTGCGTATAATCAGGAGTATAGTTTTGCCGCGTAAAAAGTTTAGATACGCATTAAGCGATAGTTTAATTCAAACAAAATAAGTGACGGAATAAATAAAAGAGTGCCTAGTTAATTGTGATTAGAGAAGTGATTAGTGGTTACGTTCGTGAAGTATTCCAGTGTTTTTGGAATTTCAAGACCATTTGTTTGAAACCAATCTCGCCTTATAGCTTGCGCGGGGATAGGCAAGAGGAGAGTGCGTATAACTTACAGTAGTTCGGTTTGCGTCGCTGTTGATGCGGTAAAGGGAAATAGTGTTACTACTTTTAGATAAAATCACTTGGTGCTTATACTCAATTGTTTTCGGAACAAATCTTTGTAATATAAGAGAGTGAATAGTATTGAATTAAATTACTTTGAGATTTAAGTTGTAGATTCGTAGCAAGCGGTGTGGTGGAAGCGTGTTTTAGGAAATTTGATAATAATACATATTGGTTAGAATTGCTAGTTCTTAATTTCGGAACATTTCAATTAAGGAGGGGTTGGTGTTAAATTAAAGTTACGTTTTAGTTAGATTCTTGTTCCGGTTAAACGGTGTAGTTAAAGCATTGTTTAACAAGGTGAAGTAAAATTTCGTTGGGTATAAATTTTGATACCTACTGTTACGAATAGGATTGAGAATGGATAGCGCAATGGATCCTATAGTTAATATAATGAAGGCCACGAAGGAAAGGCTAATCGGGGAATTAATTGAAAGGGGATTAGTTCCTAGTAATAATTTTTACGAGTTGCGGCGTCAGGCCTCTTTGTTTAACAAGAGTCTGGTATCATCGTCATCGGAGGCGGTCGCCTTACCGGTCAGGTGCGTGCCTTACCGGAATCTTATGAGAGCTCCACAGTTTTTGGAGGGACGGGTCGCGGGGAGATATCATGTGAAGGATATAGCCAAGATTATCGAGTAGACCGCTTGAGGCCGTGGCATGTGCGCGGTTGTGCACATTGCTGAGGGGGAGATTTTGCCGTTCGTCGTCTCGCGTCGTGCTGACAGACTGATACCGTCAGACTGCGAGGCCCAGATTACTTTTTAATTCCGTTGCCATTGCGATTAGTTTTATTTCCGTAATGATATAACCGCTTTCGCCACCGACTAATCTCTTTTGCCGTTCGTCGTCTCGCGTCGTACTGACAAACTGATACCGTCAGACCGCGAGGCGCAGATTATTTTTCCAATTCCGTTGCCAGTGCGATTAGCTTTGTTTCCGTAATGATATAACCACCTTCGCCACAGATTAATCTCTTTTGCTGTTCGTCGTCTCGCGTCGTACTGACAACCTGATACCGTCAGACCGCGAGGCGCAGATTACTTTTCAATTCCGCTGTCATTGCGATTGGCTTTGTTTCCGTAATGATATAACCGCCTTCGCCACAGATTAATCTCTTTTGCTGTTCGTCGTCTCGCGTCGTACTGACAACCTGATACCGTCGGACCGCGGGGCGCAGCTAACTTTTTCAATTCCGTTGCCATTGCAATCAGCTTTGTTTCCGTAATGATATAACCACCTTCGCCACAAATTAATCTCTTTTGCAGTTCGTCGTCTCGCGTCGTACTGACAAACTGATACCGTCAGACCGCGAGGCGCTGATTACTTTTCCAATTCCGTTGCAGTCGCGATTCAATCCTCTTTAACGTTGTATACCTTAATGGTGTGAAGTACGTCCTCTCGCGTTGCCCTGACAAATACCGTCAGGCCGCGGGAGACGTATTATATTATTATCAGTTCTGTTTCCGTTATACTAGTGTCTCATTACCTAAGGAATAATCTATTTAGCAGTTCGTCGTCTCGCGTCGTGCGGACAAATTGATACCGTCCGTCCGCGAGGCGCGGAATACTTTTTCAATTCCGTTGCAGTTGCGATTCAATCCTCTTTAACTTTGTATACCTTAATGGTGTGAAATACGTCCTCTCGCGTTGCCCTGACAAATACCGTCAGGCCGCGGGAGACGTGTTATATGATTATCACTTCCGTTTTCGACATACTAGTATCTCCTTACCAATGAATAATCTATTCAGCAGTTCGTCATCTCGCGTCGTGCGAACAACTTGATACCGTCCGTCCGCGAGTCGCGGAATACTTTTTTAATTCCGTTGCAATTGCGATTCAATCCTCTTTAACATTGTATTACTTTAATGTATTAAGTACGTCGGAGTTAACGGATTTGTCGCATTACACAGCGACCGGGAGAGTATCTTTTCTTGTAAGGGGTTAGGTTGAGACTACAGGTTCAGGGGGCAAGCGGGCCTTCCAGCACGATAGTATTCAAGATTTGCCATTAGGTCTTGGCTCGATTCGAGTGCGTCAGTGGACGCAGTAGCTAATGAGCGTTTCGTAATCTCACGTCTGTCCTGACCAATTGTTCCGGCAGGCCGTGAGACGCGGAACGTATATTCGGTTCCGTTCTCTTCTCAGTTGAATTTCTTTTACCATTGAGAGTAGTAGCCATCGAGATTTAGTTCCGTTTCGTATACGGTGTTAGAGCGTTTGGCATGGTGTAGGTAATTGAATCACGTTGTCTCACGTTGTCTTGACCCATCGTTGCAAATGATATACCAAGCATCCGTGGTCTCGACCCGCTGTCGCCTGAAGTAGGCAGTAAGCCGTCGTCGCACGAGAAGGGATGCGCACGCATAGGTTAGATCCAGTCCGGTGTCCACTATTTAGTGACCCGGTGGAATATACGAAGGTTAATAGCATATGGAGTAGTGATAGGCTCATCGGTGCCTAATTGGGAGTCATTCATGGTCGGGAAAGTACAGGTTCTTAAATTAAATTTTCGTTATATTCTTGTTAATGTTTAAATCATACCTTGAAAGTATGCACTGTCGGATTCTTTGATGAATGGCAGTAAAGTTTTTTTTTATAAATGACATCACCAGTGAGAGTTCATAATTCCGCTAGGGTGATTAAACAGTGAGCTAGTCGTGAGGCAATCTCGTATGGAGTCATGTCCATATGTTCTATGTACGGGTTTGGTACTCTTCCCCGTGATTAGTGTGGTTATTACTTTTAAAGAGTATCTGGCGCTCAGAGCCTGGGCCTGGACCATGAGTGACGGAATGCTGTGAGCCTCGAGTAGAGTGTACAAAAAAAAAATTTCTTGTGTACTAAGGGATGGGCTTCCTTCAGTGTTGGAAGTTCTGAGGGTTGAACCTTATTCTAGTTAGACATCCGTTGCAAATAATTGCTTGGAACATTAGAAAATATTAATAGGATACTCGCTCGTGAAGATATAAGTATTAGATGAAGTCACCTCGCTACAAGGATTCTCAAGGAGTTAGAAAATTGTTATTAGTTCGGTGATTGCATATCTGAGTTATTGGCTTGGGCTGTTGGACCCGAGGGTTTAAGGAAATTAAAGTTGCTCCTAGTATTTTTTTTTTTGAAGAATAGTAGTATCCTGTATCGGTGGTACGGATGGTTAATACTGGTGTAACCAGTTCATGGGATTATTGCCTTATAGAGAGGAATGGCATCGCTGGATGAGAACCTGGGATTTACTGTTCTGTTTTGTTATAGCACTATATTGAGAAGTTTAGCTCTGTTGCCTTGTAGGTTGGCTCACATTCTCTGTTTAAAAGTAGTATTGTTCCTTTCTGTAGTTCCTTACGTACTATGGGTTTTCTTGTCGGGTGGTTAACTATGAACCACCCCTCATCGAAGAGTTTGTCGTCTTGCAGAAGGAAATAGATCTGTTCGGAGTTTTGTTTTTCTTTTCCATTCCTGTTTACTGCATAGCGTATTAATATCATGTGTTTGAGTTTTGGTGTTTATTTCCTTTTGTTTCCTTTTTCTTTTCTTCCCTAATAATTGTGATTAAATTATTTTTCTTCAAGGCTTACGGACGGCCTATAATACATCCAGTAAAAGGCTTACGGACGGCCTATAATACATCCAGCATGAGGTTTACGGATGGCCGGAACACATCCAGTATTTTGTCTGTATCATTAATTTGTTTTGTATTAAATGTTGTGTTTAAAATCATTCGTTTTAAGGTTTACGGATGGCCTAATACATCCAGCATGAGGCTTACGGATGGCCGGAACTCATCCAGTATCTTGTCTGTATTATGTTTTTTTTGTAACCATCGTCCTTCTCGTGCTCAAGGTAGCATGCAGAGGCCCTGAACTGCCTCTAAGCGTTCGGGTTGAGAGAGGCTAGCCTCTCGACCGGTTAATATTTTGGTGAGGGCCGTTCGGTGCATCAGCGATGTATTGAACTGTCTCCACCACGGGCGTCATGAACCCGCATTAGCAGAGTTGCCGCTCCAGCATGTTCTGGTGGGCACGCGCTTCTGGCTTGGAAGGGTTCGATTGGTGCAACCGCGTGTTCTGACCCTCAGATCTTGGTTATCCTCAGGCGTCATATGCGGATTCGCGTGATTCTTGGTTCTGGTCTGGGGGCCGGGGGACGTGTCTTGCTGAAGATCGGGCCTAACCGCGAGTGTTTCAATAACATTGTTTATTCTTTTCAGAGAAAGAATAGGAATGGATTAGAATTTCAGGGAGAGGGTTAGGTGTGAGCCTTGTGGTAGGACAGTCGTTGAACAGCCGGTTCTGCTTCGTTCTAGCTATGTTAAATTTCCTAATAGTTTGGAAGGGTTCTTTTAAAATTCCGTCTCGAAAGAGTTTTCGGTCCTTATCTGATTATATTGGCTTGCGTAACAATTACCACTTATTATGCCAAGTAGGCGGACTTCAGGGATTATAGAAATGTGTAATGCAGTCCTTACCGTAAGGGCTGGATTTGGGCTTGTATTGATTGATCTCTGTTCACAGTGAGGGGGAGAGGTTGGCAATGGAGGAGTAGAGTCACCCGTATAAACCCTGTAAGTGTATAATTAAGTAAGTGTCCAGTGTATCTTTAAGGTCAGCCGCGAAACAGGCTACAGTGTTTAGTGAGAGGATGAATGGAGATTAACTAATTTGGTTGTAAACCTTTTCTCAGCATGATGCCCTGAGAGGAGGGGTGGGTTAATTATCTATTAACGGTCTACCTATTTGTGATATAGGGTGACCATGTATAATATAATTTTGTGTTTTTTTTTTATTTAATGTGGTTTCCTTTTTGTTGTTTCTGCTCTGTACTTTGATGTATCACCAGCCGGGCTTTATGTAAAAATCATTATCTCCTTGTTATTATTGACGGCTTACCTTTTTGTGATATAGGATGACCATGTATAATATAATTTTGTGTTTTTTTTTATTTAATGTGGTTTCCTTTTTGTTGTTTCTGCTCTGTACTTTGATGTATCACCAGCCGGGCTTTATGTAAAAATCATTATCTCCTTGTTATTATTGACGGCTTACCTTTTTGTGATATAGGATGACCATGTATAATATATTTTGTTTTTTTTTTATTTTTTTTATGTGGATTCCTTTTTGTTTTGTTTCTGACCTACCCGTTGATGTATCACAAGCCGTGCTCATGTAAAATCATTATCTCCTTGTTCTTGGGGACGGCCTACCTTTAGTGATATAGGGTGACCATCCATAATACTTGGTGTTATTTTAATTTTATTGGAAATTCTTTTGTTTATATCTGATCACCTTTGAAGTATACGGTGACCATGCCCTAGGTGAATTTGTCTATATCTATTGTCTTTGTTTTTTTTGTTTTAATTGTTTTGTTTATTAAAATTATTTTAGGAATTGTACTCCCTGTATTATGCAATTGTTTCAGTGCTGGTTGCCCTGTGGTTAAACCAGTATTGGAAAGATAATCTTCTGTACTATTGTAAGGAGTTACCGGAGGATTGTTCCGTGCTCCTTAGTATAAGGTTATGGGCTATAGTAGATTCAGTAGTGTGTTGTCATCGTAAGGTTTCCGTGGTTTCCTTGCGGCTAGGTTCCCTTACACCAATTAGGGGTGTCCTACAGGCAAATGCTGACAACCGGTAAATCGGCCACGAGACCGTATCCAGTAGGGGGGACATACACCCCTTGCTCCTTATTATTGCCTACAGCTGATGTGTCTATACTCTGGGAATGATAATTTTTTTTTTTTGTTGTTTTTTTTGTTTTCTTTTATAACATAAGATGGAGTGTTAGGAGTATATTTATTTTTTTTATAAAAGACGGGTGAGAAGTTTGGGATTTATCCAAAAAGGAAAATAACGCGCGAGATTGATTGATACGAGCGGAATTAAAACGGACTTCCCTGTATTCTGATTTTGACGGGTAAATAATGACGCATAAAAATCGAGTCCGAGCGTGACGCAGTTGTAATTAGGACAGGGAATGATGCAATCGTCCGTTGTTTCTGGAAGATTCTATTCCAAAACGGGCGGCTTAAAGAATTTCATCTAGCACCGAGCAATTGCGTCACTTATAATAAATAATCAAACGCAAGGGTTTGATTGGTCAAATTACGGCCCGACCAAAGATTTGACGAATCAGGACATCGCTTACAAATATGATCAACGGGCGAAAGGGTATCACGTGGGGATGCACAGGTGAGGCGGTCAGAAGGTGGGTGCTTCATTACGAGCGGTACCGTCACGATTACTAGTCCTGTTATTAAGACAGCTCCCGGTCGGGGGAATACGAATTAATAATTAAATAATTCGTTCAAGTTATCGGTCAGTTACCTTGTGGTCCGAGTTATAATATCCTGGTGGGAAATACGAATTAATAATTAGTTTTTTTGTGAAAGTTCTTCTGGCACTTCCATCCAGACTTGACGCGGGGATTTATCTGCGGAATAGTATTTTCCAAAGAAATAATCTTGGATTATTATTGGCTCCATCGGGCGTGAAGCAAGTAAAGTTTCGAGAAACTAAAAAAAAGCGGTTCTTTAAATAACTGCGGGTCGGAAATCGTTCTCCCAGGCCGAAGGCCAAGGAAGAAGATTGGAAGCGGGGCAGCGCGAGCTTCAAAGGACGCTTGCGGCATCATCATCATCATCAGAGTCATCGTTCCGGTTTCGTTTTCGGGGGAAATCTTCTGGTTCTTCCACAGTTCCGAGAGTATAGACATTACGCGTATCGTTCCTTATCGATATTCATGGTATTGTGGGGTGAGTGTTCTCTTTTTATTGTAACCTATCATTGTGGATTTCTCCTTACCTCATAGCCTTTATGTTTGTGCTGAATATTGAGCGGGAATCGGTCTTTAATGCAAGCCCAAATTATTAGTCTGCCTACTCTGGTATTTTTGGTAATATATATAATTTTTTCTCGGCATTATTGCGGAGTTTTTTTTTATTATAATCTCATTGGATTAAACTAAGTATTATCACAATTTTATGTCTTTCCTTTGTTGTTACCTTTGTCCCGGAGATAATATCTTGGAGGCCTAGTATAAATTATTGTGCCCATCGCAATCTGAGACGAAGGAGTACTTGTTCTGTAATTTCTTCATTTGCCGCTGAGAACCGGGTAAGTTTTATTGAGAGAGAAATATCGCAGAAGTGTTTAAACTATTGCTTTATTGTTGCATGGAGGCAACGCTCTTTCTTAATTTAGTAAATATAGGTATAAGTCTGACAGCATACACTCCTATGTAACATGATCTAATAATATTGGTTTTACGTTTACAAACCGCATTTTTACATTTACAAACCATTTTTCCACACAAAATAAAGTAAAAATTCTATAAACAAAATGATCAATTTAGAAACATTTCTGATACACAAGGAAAAAAGCATAAATAAAAAAGTAATAAATGTCTAAAGAATGCCAAATGCTTTTTTTACTTAAGGTCAATAGATGCATGCAATATTCGTATGACACCAGTATAACATAGGATTTGCTCTCAGAAAAAAACCGGAATCATTTCACCTAAAGAGAGCCACGAGATAGGAGGTAGAAACACCTGAGGCGGAGATTGATATAATAAGCAAAAAATAATTAATCGTTAAATATTCTAGACGAACATATTTTATGCTTTTGAAAATCTTCTAAAAGAAAGAAAGAAAACTTTGAGAGTTTTTTTAATATCAATTTGAACTGAATATATCGGTCAAAGAAAGCAATATAGGAGACATTTGTAAAGGAGACTATAAACGATGACCATAAATAGTTATTAGGTAACGTTAGAGGTAAGCTATGTTCTCAAAGGGTCTTCTGTAAGACTTCTGAAGGATTTAGATATATAGTAATATTGGGTGTCACATGGGTGTTATTCAAGTCGTGAGCAATATGTTTTGGGTTGGTATGTTACATGTTTGTGAATGTTAGTTGCTGTGATTTAAAAAAAATATTACTTTGCATCAATTTTGTAGAAAGCGTTTTTTTTTTGTTGAACTTATGTTATATGAAGGATTTTCTTCAACCTTCATTTCCTTAAAGTGTTGCAAAAAATCCTGCCTACTAAAATCAAAATTTTAACTTTTACTGTCTCTGTTCTTTCCGATTTCGGACTATGCGGACGTCTGTTTTTTCGATATTACGGAGGCTGGACTAGACAAATCATAGCGCCTTCAAAATGATTCAAGATTTATTTTTAACTTCAGACAGTACAATCAAATCACTGCACAATTTGAATTTGAAAAATATACACCAAATTCACATATTATATATTGTACACTATCCGTAACTGCCCCTTCGCTCCTCTTATTTCATCGAAAAATTTCAGTGTCTTTCCGATCATTGACTTGAGCTGTGCTTAGACAAATATTCTTTTTTGGCCTTTCCGGTTCACCGCTCCTCTTTTTTTAACGTCGTTTTTTACTGTCCATACAGTGAGACTCTGGAATCAGTACAAACCAACTCACTTCGTCATTGGCACGCTATAAGAATCAACTGAAAAAACTCTTAATTTTCTTGTCAGTATTATAAGTATTTCATTTATGATTTTTCTTTCATGTCTCCTCATCCTTTCCTTTTCCTTTGATTGATAATATCTCACTTTTACTTTAATATGTTTATATTCAATAATATGAATAATCTTTTTAATGTTTTTTACGGCCATGTAACTCGCTTTATTTACTTTTGTCTAGTTGGTTAGAATAGATAGTCACCTGACAATAAGCCCTCCAGATTGTATTTGCAAATTAGCGTTAAATAAATTTTAAAAAACTTACACATACATTTGGAAATTTATTTGAATAAAAAAAATCTCTGTGAAGAAAGATCTGAGAAGGAATGGTATGAAATTCAAAGTCATGGTGATAGAAAAGTGTAGAAGAAAAATGAAATGCTTTATATAAGTATGAGAACAATTATAGCAGTTGTTTTGCTATTCAGGTAATATTTAATCAGATAGTGGAAGAGTTACAAGGAATATTGGACGGCGTGTAGGGATAGAAAACAATGTCAATAGTGCACTCAAATACAGATAAAGCAAATCGGACAGTAACAAAATCTGAAATGAAAGTCTACGACAGTATTTTTATACATACTCGTCGTATTTAAGGAATATTGGACGGCGTGTAGTGATAGAAAACAATGTCAATAGTGCACTCAAATACAGATAAAGCAAATCGGACAGTAACAAAATCTGAAATGAAAGTCTACGAGAGTATTTTAATACATACTTGTCGTATTTAAGGAATATTGAACGGCGTGTAGTGATAGAAAACAATGTCAATAGTGCACTCAAATACAGATAAAGCAAATCGGACAGTAACAAAATCTGAAATGAAAGTCTACGACAGTATTTTAATACATACTCGTCGTATTTAAGTAATATTGGACGGCGTGTAGTGATAGAAAACAATGTCAATAGTGCACTCAAATACAGATAAAGCAAATTGGACAGTAACAAAATCTGAGATGAAAGTCTACGACAGTATTTTAATACATACTCGTCGTATTTAAGTAATATTGGACGGCGTGTAGTGATAGAAAACAATGTCAATAGTGCACTCAAATACAGATAAAGCAAATCGGACAGTAACAAAATCTGAAATGAAAGTCTACGAGAGTATTTTAATACATACTCGTCGTATTTAAGTAATATTGGACGGCGTGTAGTGATAGAAAACAATGTCAATAGTGCACTCAAATACAGATAAAGCAAATTGGACAGTAACAAAATCTGAGATGAAAGTCTACGACAGTATTTTAATACATACTCGTCGTATTTAAGTAATTTTAATGTGTCAGAGTATAATGAGGGAATTTAGTGCAATTATAAGAATACATGGGGTTACAAAATATGACGGAATACGGAATGAAGGGATAAGGAATGAATGAATGTGAACTTAAGAGAGATGTGCACTTAAGATGAATGATGTGTTGAGTACGATGAAAAAGAACACTCTTAGATCGTTTCAGCGTGTGGATTGAACGAATAAATGAAGAAAGAATTACAAAACAAATATACATGCAAATGCGAGGTAAAGGAATACCGAGGAAACTACTATTCGATCGAGATAATGATATTTGATAGAAGAAAATGTAAGAACTAAGAGATATCGTAGGAGCTGTATGGATATGGAAGAGGCGATATACGTGTGTCGAGATACGAAAGTCTGGCGCTTTGACCTCTCTACCCCCCACAGCAAGGAAACCGTGTGATGGTATGTATTTTATATATGTAATTTTTGATCAAAATAATTTGATTAAAATTCCAATTTTTTTGACAATGGAAGAATATTAGAAGTTCTTTAAAATAGTAACCACAGTCAAGTTTAAGCAATTTGAATATTACTTATCTATAAATAATCAAGTTTTTGATTCTTTTAACTAGATAAAAATTTGCCGCAACATAAAATACTTGATTATTCTCAATTCTTCTCAACTTTGATTATTTGACAAAATTGTATTTCATCAAAAAAGACTAATTTCAATTCCTCCGAGACCTTGACAGAAAAGAAGCTTTTCTTCGTATCAAAGCTGTCACGTGTAATAAAAAATCATTGCTTTGATGGCGGATTAAATCGTTTTTACTTAAATCAATAAGGAGAAAATAAAATAAAAAAACGGGAGAAATAACGCGTTTAATTGTGCGTAAAAACCAAATATTGTTTAATCAAGAACATTTTTAAAGTTCAGTTTAAAAAAAAGATCAATAATCAGAATCATATTTTAAATAGACATCAAAGCGAAGCAGCTGAGAAAATATTTTTCTTCCTTTAAAATTTTGAGGGCAATCTAAAAATTCAACCTCGGAAATCTCAAACTCGTTCGATACGTTGTCAAACTCGTTCGAGGAGTTGTGAGCTGTCCAGCATTACTACAAAGATTAGCGTTAAATGTTCCTAACAATTACACTAGACTGCGCCGGCAGGAACTGTTCTCAATAACATTCGCAAGAACGGGTCTTCCAGCCGCTATGCCTGTTGGAAGGGCCTTAACTCTTCTTAACGGGACTGCTTCGGATATTGACATATTTCATATCACATTACCAAAAGCAAAAGTAAATTTTCTTCTTAGATTAAGCGCGTTAGAAAGCACTCATCAACATACTTAAGTGACTGAATATATATGTAACATACGTTTGTGTGTAAATACTCGTTTGTATACATATGCATTATTTTTTATTTTATATAATTTAAAAAAAAAAAATTTTCCCTGTAATTTTTCTTCTTTTTTAATGTCTTGTATTTTTCAATGTAATTGGGCTAAGCCTGTTTTGAAAAAATAAATAAATAAATAAATAAATAAATAAATAAATAAATAAATAACAAAGCTCTCGAGATATAAATTAAGATTGTTTATAAATCACGATTTTATTTACGAAAAATGATTAATCGTCGTTTCAATTTGTTTCTTTTACATTTATTTTATTTGGTATCAAAGCTGAAATAACAATTATATTTTTTTAAATTTCTTGACAATGAACTGTAATAGTAAAAAAGAGGCTTATCATTCGGCACTCTCTTTATTGTGCTAACTTACCAATTGGACGTCTCAAATACAATTCCCGGCGAGTTTCGAAGGCGCACAGATTAAGTTTTTTCAAACCTTAAAAATATGTAAATAAAAATTTTCCTGCTGATATTTAAAAGTTGTAAAAAAATTTCCAACGAATAAATTACCTTTAATAAAGTATGGATTGAATTGTGGTGTTTTTTTTTTGTTGTTTTATATTTATATTTTTATATATTTTTTATGATTATGTGCGGTATATAGTGGGATGAACGTTTTGCTATGTCTGGAGCGATGAAGTGTGAAGAGTTTGATTTCGCGTGATGTATATATTACATATGTAAATGAGTGTCACTGTTTGTCAGGTTGATGAGAATGTGCAATATGGCTTTATATAATCAAGAATCGGAAAGAAGCATCGATTTACTTTTTAATGCTATATGTCCTCAGTGAGATACAGGCAAAAGCCTAGTTTACTGGGGACACGACAAATGAAAGGCAACAAACCCAGATCCATTAAAATCGTGGGTCCAAATTAAATAACATGTTGTTTTTTGCAAATTATGTATATTTCTTGTTGTTTATAGTTAAGCCATTAATGTTGTGGAGGTTTCAAGACATTGTAATTTATTTTTATCAAACACTGTTTATTCCACTTTTTTGTAACGGTATAACCCTACCAGTTTCAAGGCTTTCACCTCATCTTCAAGGGAGCACAAATAAGGTCTTGTTCTTTCACCCCTGAAGATGAGATGAAAGCCTTGAAACCGGTAGGGTTATACCGTTACAAAAAAGTGGAATAAACAGTGTTTGATAAAAATAAATTACAATATATTAGGTCCTTACATATGAAATTGGCGTTTTGTTTGGGAGGAACATAAAGTTGATTTTTTTTTAATATAATATATTTATTTAATCAAAGTATGTACCATTGCTATCTATGCACTTTTGCCATCTCATAGGTAGTTCATCGATCCCTTTACTAAAAAAACCATTCGGACGGGAATCAATAAAATCTTTGAAGTCGGTTTGGACTGCCCCATCGGAGTTGAATTTTTTCCCTTGCAAGAAGTTATCCAAATTTCGAAAAAAATAGTAATCTGTTGGGGCAAGGTCCGGAGAGTACGGTGGATGTCTTAGACATTCCAATTGAAGCTCTTCTAATTTGGTAGCCGTCTGTTGTGCAGTGTGTGGTCTAGCGTTATCATGAAGCAGCAGTGGCCTAGAGCGATTAACCAGCCTCGGTTGTTTAGCAGCTAGCTTTTCCATCATGGTTTGCAGTTGCTGACAATAGACATCTGCCGTAATCGTCTGGCCAGATTTAAGAAAGCTGTAGTGAACGACACCAGCACTAGTCCACCAAACGCTCACAAGTAACTTTTTTGGAGTCAATTTTCGCTTGGGGCATGGTTTGGCTGGTTCGGCAGGGTTCAGCCATTGCGATGAGCGCTATCGATTATCATACAGGATCCACTTTTCATCACAGGTAATGATTCGATTCAAAATCCCTTCATTATTGTGCCGGTTGAGTAATGCAACGCAGCAGTCAACGCGCGTTTGTTGATTTGCTTCACTCAATTCGTGAGGTACCCACCTTTCAAGCTTTTTCACCTTCCCAATTTGCTTCAAGTGGATTAAAACAGTTTTATCACTAACACCGCAGCCTGCAGCTAACTCGGACGTGGTTTGCGATGGATCCGCTTCCACAATAGCCTTCAATTCTTCATTATCAACTTTGGTCTCCGGCCGTTTACGGGGCTTGTTCTGCAGGTCGAAATTTCCAGAACGAAAACGTTGGAACCAAAAACGCACTGTGTTTTCTTTTGCGGCACCGTCGCCATACACATCATTAATCCTTCGAGCCGTTTCTGCAGCACTGGTGCCACGGTGGAACTCGTACTCGTAAATAACGCGATATTTCAAGTTTTCCATTTTGTAAACTGAGTGACGCAAAGAAAAAAAACAATTGAGGAAAAAACAAATGAATTTTAATTTTCGAAACACAAATACTTGAGTAAATAGCTGTATAAATTTGAATTTGGTATTCCTAACCAAAGAGAAGATATTTGAGATCAAAGTTGCCAGTACGGCAAAACGCCAATTTCATATGTAAGGACCTAATATTTCTTGTCATGTGTAAAATAAACAAATAAATTGTATTATTGCATTCAATTTTCGTCGTACAACTTGTCAGGTTTAAAACCATGTAGTAGTCTTTTCCAACCAATTGGAAAGATTTAAAAATAATAACTGGGAAAATTAGACTGGAATGCTTTGTTAAAAAAAATGTTTTCAATGAGAATCGAACTCTCAAAGAGGATAGACCAGGGATGGCGAACCTATGGCACGCGTGCCACAGGTGGCACGCGAGACGATTTTGCGTGGCACGCGAATGAGGAGAAAAAATAAAAGTGTATAAGAAAAAATAAAAAAAGTTATAGAAATAGTATTAAAAAAATATTTAAATAGCGACGTGTATTTTCTTCGTTCATAAATAATTTCAGAAACGAAGGATATGACGACATTCATGCATAAATAAATCGCATTGTTTAATGCTTCCCGCGCGGTGCTAGTCCCTTGAGGTGTATTTTTTTTTTTGTAATGAACTTCGCTCCCGTTACGAGCCGTTCCGAAGTGTTTGATTTATCCACGACATACGTCGCACTGCGCGCTCTCGATGCGCATTAGATCATCAGCTCTCCTGTGGTTTAGGTGTATAATTGCTACTCTTGTGGATGAATATGATTTATCGACAATTTAAATTCGACGATATGATGTTTCAGTGACAGAATAACTCTTTACCTGATCGGAGCAGTTTTGTTATCAATTTGTGCTATAAAAACAATCTAATTAATACAGAAACAAACTGTTTATTGGCACCCACAAAGATGGCTGTACCATATAAGAAACAAAAACTTGGTGAAGCCAGCAGTAAAAATTCTGGCAGACAATTTCAAAATTGGTGGACTGAAATGTACGGTGTAATTGAAAGAAGTGACAAAGCAATATGTGTTATATGTTCTGTGTCAGTGGTATCTAGAACATCATCTGTAAAAAGACACTATGAAACAATTCATAAGGAATTTCTTGGCAAAAGCAGAGATGAACAAAAAGAATATATTTTAAGAGCAATCAAAAACAAAAATCTACAATCGAGTGCTTTAAATAAGTTTGTTAATAGTAATTCCAATTATGTTGCTGCTAGCTTTGAAATAGCCAAAATAATTGCCAAAAATGGAAAACCATTCAGCGATGGAGACTACATCGAGAATGCATTTTTAGAATGCGCACCATTTCTTTTTGAGGATTTTGGAAATAAAGAAAAAATATTCGAACGAATAAAAGAATTGCCTATCGCTCGAAATACAATAAAAGACAGAATCTTGAAGATGGGTAAAAATGTAACATATCAACAAAAAACAGATATAAAATTATGTGATTGGATTTCTATTTGTCTTGATGAAAGCACTGATGTCACTCTTTCGGCTCGATTAGCTATTTTTGTTCGATATTTTGTTGGCAATAAAATAATGGAAGAATTAATAAGTTTGGTATCTTTACCAGAAACTACTAAAGGCACAGATGTTTGCAAAGCAGTTGTAGAGGCTCTTTCTAGAGCAGAAATAAATTTGTCGAAAATCGTTTCAGTAAGTACAGATGGTGCACCCAGTATGATTGGCCAAACAGCAGGATTCGTCAATTTATTTACAAAGTTTGTTGGCCATCCACTGTTAGCATTTCATTGTATAATACACCAGGAAGCGCTATGTGCAAAGGATGGTCTTAAATCTTTTGAAGATGTGATGAAACTTGTGACTAAGATAGTCAATTATATTGTTGCGCATCCTTTATGCAAAAGAAAATTTGAATCATTATTAAATGAGGTCAATTCGATGTATAATGGATTAACGATGTATAATAACGTTCGTTGGCTTAGTCGCGGCAAAGTACTTCAGCGTTTCGTCGAGTGCTTTGATGAAATTTATATGTTTTTAAGTAACCAGAAAATAATTCAGTATGAAGAATTATCAGATTTTGAGTGGATTTCGAGATTGATGTTCTTTACTGATTTTTGCTCCCATTTGAATGATCTAAATATAAAATTACAAGGCCGTGGCAAAATAATTACTGTTATGTTTGATAATATAAAAGCATTTGAAGCTAAGTTACAAATATTTAAGCGTGATATAATGACCAGAAATTTTAAGTACTTTCCCAACCTAAAAAAATACACGATGGATCTGGAAATCCATGAAAAGCCAGACGTAGGAAAATTAATAGAATCATTTGAAAATGCTTTAGACGCAACAATAGAACAATTTTCAAGAAGGTTTGTTCAGTTTCGACAACTTGAAGAAACTACAAAATTTATTACCCATCCAGACACATATAAGTCTCAACAATTAAACTTAACAATGTTTGAATACATGGAATTAGATGATTTTGAAATGGAATTGGTAGATTTTCAGTCGAGTTCGATATGGACACAAAAATTTAAAGACTTAAGAATTGTTTTGGAAGAAATTGAGCGAGATCGATTCGTTGGACCAGTCCAGAAAATGAAGTACTTACAACTTGGCAATCCATCCCGGAAACTTTTTCTTGTCTTAAAAAAATAGCAATGGGCATATTAACAATTTTTTCGTCGACGTATTCCTGTGAATCATTATTTTCTTCAATGAACTTTATTAAATCAGACATAAGAAGTAGACTTACAGACGAAAGTACTACTGCTTGTATTTTATTAAAAGCTACCAGCTATGAACTCGATATAAAATATTTGGCATCTAGCATCCAACAACAAAAATCTCACTAATAAGTTTTGAGGTTCACAATTTTTTTAAAGTCTATTTTTTTATTTATTTCTCTTAGTTCGCCATTAATAAGTACTTAATTATTTTCCTCGGTGTATTAATTTTTGTTTTTATTAAAAATCTGAAGTTACACAAACATTTGATGCATTTTTATTTCCATGGCATGTGGCACGCGACATATTATTTTATTGAAAGAAAATTTTTTTTGGCACTCAGTCTCAAAAAGGTTCGCCATCTCTGGGATAGACAGTCTTACCAACAAGGCCACGGAGCTCATCATCTTCGAAAAATGAAAACTCATGGAGGATAGTCTTGAAAAAAATTATGTCCTTGCTGGTAAGACGCATGACTTCTACTCGAGGATTTTGGATTCGAATCCTGATGGCACCTAAAAAAATCAAAGGCTCCAGTTTAGAAAAAGAGTTCGTCAGGTAATAATACTCATAATCGTGCACGTGCGAGAACAAGTGTTGTTGCTAGTGAGTGCTATCAACGTGCGGTAATGTTGCCAAAGCGTGCGATGCAATGCCAAAGGATCGATTACTGTTTTTATAAATCGTAGTCTAGCGGTTAGTATGCTTACGTTTTGTATTTAATCCGCGGCGATAACACTTTTCAAACGTGTTTTAGACAATGTTACATCTGCATTTAAGAACTTTTGTTTTATAAGCTGTTCGAACTATTAATTATTATTGCGCTAGTAAGTTAAGCGCTACTTAGTAAAACGAAAACGGCGCTCGAACAGCTGCAGCAGAATTAATCTGCAAGTCTTCCAGAATCCTTGCTAATGAAACTTTGAGTTTGATCTACCGAGATCATGAGCATGTTAATTAATTTTGATTTCGTTAATAATAAACTTATAAATGCATAAGCGCTATTTACTAAATGGCTAAAACTCGCACTCAATAACAAGAAATAGCATATTGGTTTTTTTTTCGACGCTGTAAGTAATCTGATGCGGGTTTATAATTTATTTATTTCAACTGTCGAATGATCTTTTGACACAAAGATTAAAAAAACAACAACATATATAATGTTACAATGAGATGTAAGCAGTGTTGTACAAAAGGAAAAATACAGTACAAGTCTAACATACAACAAAATAAATGTGTAAAATTCATTCAACTCATCCTGGCAAGAACAACTTCTTCACTTCACTCCTGTAAGAAGCCAAATCAATATAAAAATTCATATATTGTCCACATTGATTACCCAATCTGTGCAGTTTTGTGATGCAAGAGTTATACAAATAATAAGTTGCAACCACTTCACTATGGAATAAAACATTTTGCCGAGTGGGCCTACAAGTAACGTGTATCATGCTAAACTAAGTTCCCGACTATTGAAAGACGAATTGACAATATTTAACAATGTTGTGAGGTCAAACAGCTTTCTTCTATCTGACAATGTTGTAAGCCTCGTTCATTTAACAGTATGCCATAGGCGAACTCAATTTAAAAACAAAGCCAGCCAGTTGGCACAGTGGTATTATGCAACACAAGATGGTGCAATATCATAATCGTACAAAATAAACCAAAATAGATGAAGGTAGTTTGACAAATAAAATATATGGAACATACCAATCAATTATTGAACAATTAATGATTAATTCGTAAGACATTTGTTAAGTTCTGACTTCTTTCTTTTATTTGGGAACAAATAGTATAAAACGTTATTGTCCGAAAATCTGCGATAAAACTTAGTTTCGTTGGTAAAGTTTCGATAATTAAATTTCTGGATTCAGTAAAACGGTACCAAAATTCTGTGGAACGAAGTCGTGTTAAGGCTTCAAATGAATGTTTTTTTTTTAAGTTCAACAAAAATCTCGCTCTGAGTGTTTGTAAAAAAAGCTGACAGAAAACATTATTATTTATGTGATTCTATACCATTTTTCTATCTTACCTTATCTCCCATAACAACCATTTCTTCTCCAATTCTATTCATTCATGGAATAACAAAATAGTTACACATTTTGTAGATAATAAATTGAACTTAGTTCTCCTTGACAATAAACGGAAAGTAGTAAAACTGGTAAACTCCATTACTGTTCGTTGAACCTTCAAATTGCTTTATTCATTTCCCATGCTATAGGATGGCCAAAAACTAGCCCTACAACTTTAATTTTAACAGTAATCCTTTGATAAATATTATATAAAACAATAAATATTTACATAAATACAAAACAAAAATTTAATATCTTGCAATTATTCATGAAACATAATTTTGGAAAAATAAAAGCAGCCTTTAGCTTCCACTCAAATGCGAGCCTCTCATACATAACCTTTACATTAATTTCTAACAATATTTCAAATATAGCGGCTCGAATTTATTTTTGAGTTATTCAATCGACGCAAGTTTGTCGTCATAGATACGTTCTTTAAGATACCCTCATAGAGACGAGATTGTATCAGTTAAAACTGAAGATCTTTGCGACCAGACAATGTCACCACGAAATTTATCTTAAAAATTTCGAGTGATACTCGTGCTCTATAATAAGTACCACCATCTTGCCAAAACAACATGTTTTCCAAACTCAGTTCATCTTATTGATGTGGCAGAAAGTTCTCGATCATGGCACAGTAGTGATTATCATTCATAGTAAAAGCGTTACCCACAATGTCTTCGACGAAACAAGAACCGATGACAACTTTTGACTGGATTCCACAACTATAATGTTACTCAGCGAAGTTCAAATGTTGCAGATGAATCACGTGTCAATTTTCCGCTATCCAATACTGGATATTTTGTTTGTTACCATAATTGTTGAAGTGGAAATGGGTTAAGTTAAGTAGCTTATAATGTTTTTTTTTCAAAAAAATCAAAAATCTATTTTTGTAGATTATTTTAATAAAATCATTGACAAATTGTAAATGGTTTTATAGCTTTTTTAATGTATATTACCTGACAGTTAAATACAATCTATCGAAATTTACTAGCCACACCAAATGGTGGTCGACATAAGTTGTATAGTTAATTTATTGCCCTTCTGTACAAAAAGGAAAAATATAAGTGAACAAAGTGTTTTTTTAACATCAATTCAAAATAAAATATTCGCCATTGGGTTATTTTGTATATTTAGGCTTAAATTAAAACTGACAGTTCCTATACATACTGATACTTGTATTCAATTCATGAACTTCCGTTTGGTTATATGTTATTTCAACAAAAAAATACTCAACTCTTTACAACCTGTTGATTTAGCCTTCATCAAATCACGTAAAAATCTATATCAATCTGTAAACGTGATATTTATTTATGAAAAAATATAAATTTTTCTCTTTCGTAAGGTATCCTTCAACACATCCGAATGGGTAATTTGGACATATTCAAGTGTGTGTACGAGTTTGATTTTACCTTAAGACTTTATAATCGAGCATTTGGTCTTGAACCACTGGAGTAATCATGAAACTCGTGATTCACATTGCACGTGATGATAATGCTAACACAAGAACGTTATCAGGGCGTGCTAGTATTATTATCTGACCAACTCATTCAAAATGAAACCTTTTGGTTAGCAACCAAGCATTTTACTAACTTTACCACGGAGGTCATCATATTACGGGAACATTTATAAAACAAAAGGGATGGATGTGAACTTATGGCGGATATGTTGAGTAAGGTTAATAAGATTACTTTAAGATGGTTGAGGCGTGTAGAACAAATGAATGAAGAAAGACAAACAAAACAGCTGTAGATATGAGTGGAAGGCGTATGAGAGGAATACCAAGGAAAGTAAGGTTGAATCAAGTGACTGATATTCTGAAAGAAGAAAAATTTAAAAGTTAAAGAAATAGTTAATATTGTATGCGAAGGTGTATGAATATGGAAGAAGCTAAGGATGTGTGTCGAGAAAATATATCTCCCCTCTGCCTACCTCGACAGGAAAATGGCTTGATGGTATGTATGTATGTGTATATTTCTTTAAAAAAATTATATATAACGATATCAATGTCCATCGCAACAAGACGAGAAGTAAAAATCCCACCAAATAAAATAAAAATTCACAATTTGATAAGAAAAAATCAAAATCTTTCTCAAGGCGAATTTTTTTTGAAAACGATTGGGCAAATTACTTAAAAGAGCACTTAAAAATATTATTCTTTTCTCGTATAATTTTCAATTTGGCGAGATTGTTAACAGTTTCCAACATCTTCCAAGCTAGATATTTATAAGTTTGTTCGCAAATTGATATTTTTTTTATATAATACTTAGACAAAGAGCTGAAAATCCACGAGTGAGGGATACAAATTCTGTCATTAGGTCACAGATGTCGTTATAAATATTATTATTTAAATTTACAGTAAGATATCTTCTACTCGAAAGAAACTCAAAAGTTGTTCAAGATTCAAAAATAATTATTGAACTTTTACCTTTTGAGGATGTACGAGTATATAAAAAGAAACAGGAAGAAAAATATTTCATAAATATAATGGTGGAGCCACAATAATAAATTATATTTCAATGCATCAAAGTGCAAAATTATGTCGTATCATCGCTCACACGTCTTGAAATTCCATAGATATACACTAGAATCTATACCTATACCCCGCACAGATAATATTAAAGATCTGGGTGTCTTGTTCCACAGCAATCTCGCGTTTGGTCCTCACATAGAAGTTATGTGCAACTCAGCTTATAAAACTCTAGGATTTGTTATGGGAATCTCTAAGTCGTTTGAAAACCAATTGGTGCTCAAAACGTTGTTTAATTAATTGATCCGTAGCAAACTAGAAAGCAATGCTTGCATTTGGAGCCCGGTGGGGGCGCAGAACTCGCTCATGGTGGAGAAAGTACAAAAAAAATATCTACGATATCTCTACATGAGTGAGTTTGGTGTCTATCCGTGGCTATATCCTACGCAGTTTCTGCTGGGCATGCTCGGGTATAACTCCTTGAGCGTAAGAAGAGATCTGCGTCTCCTGGTATACGTTGTCAAACTCGTTCGAGGAGTTGTGGGCTGTCCAGCATTACGACAAAGATTAGCGTTAAATGTTCCTAACAATTACACTAGACTGCGCCGGCAGGAACTGTTTTTCAATAACATACGCAAGAACGGGTCTTCCAGCCGCTATGCCTGTTGGAAGGGCCTTAACTCTTCTTAACGGGACTGCTTCGGATATTGACACATTTCATATCACATTACCAAAAGCAAAAGTAAATTTTCTTCTTAGATTAAGCGCGTTAGAAAGCACTCATCAACATACTTAAGTGACTGAATATATATGTAACATACGTTTGTGTGTAAATACTCGTTTGTATACATATGCATTATTTTTTATTTTATACTAGCTGTACCCAGCCACGCGTTGCTGTGGCTCAGTCTGGTTAAATGGAAAAGAAAGAAAACAGAAAGCACACGTTTCAATTGTGTTTAATTTCACAATGCGTATACAATATTTTTGATGTCTTGCATACAATATTTTTGATGTATTGTATACAATCTGGGTATACAATATTTTTGATGTCTTTCAGGCACTCTCAGTCTGTCGCGTTTATCACCGTGCTTGCAAATGATCGCGTCACTCCAAGAGGTCAATTCACGATATGATTTGAATTCAAATCAAAGATCGATTGCACTGAAAAAGAAGAAAAATAGTTATAACAAAAACATATAAAATTGCGAAACATTAAAAAACGAACTCAATAATATTGTTAAGTTCGGATACATCTTTGTTCTTGCCGCTAACAATAGCTCACTTAGCCAATCGTGATTCTTATAATTGATTTGAATATAGGGAAATACTTTTTCAAACAATTCCTCTTTTAACGTCACTAAATTGCAGAAGTTATAATCTTCCAACCTTAGTTCTATTACCGTCATTTACAACTGCATCTCGCAAATGAGTCCTAAGACAGTTGACAAATTTGCCCCAATACAACGATCTAACGACGTTCAGTAATTTTAATTATTTTATCGACTTTAATATAAGGGGATCGATTCTAATAAATAGCAAGTTATTTAGGTAAATACATTACAAAAAACTAACAATATTGACATTGTTACAAATCTCCATTACTACATACGATTTGATAGATTTAGAAATATAAACAATGATACAATTAAATTGTCAAATAATATTTGGTGACGTTTTAATAAAATGTTCGTAATTAGTATTAATTCACAGTGCATCTAGGCCGTGGGCTGCAAAACATCTGTTGTCCCCGTGGCTGAGTTCGCCCTATTTTGGTGGGGTGTATCTTGGCCGAAGGGATGCTATTAGATGAGCCCAGACCTTTTGATAGCTTCTGTATATAATGTATTATCTGCAATTTATGTGTTTTAAAAGTGTTATTTAAATATAATCTGGACATACTATGCTGCTATCAATAAACCTATTATTTATTTATGTAACAACGTTCAGTAAGAAAAAAGAAAGTTAAAACATATAAAATTGTGAAACATTAAAAAAGGAACTGAGCAGCGTAAAAGTTTGTTTTAATTTTCATTCATACAATACATTAGAAAGTCAGTATAATAAAAATTAGTAATTAAAACGTCAGTTTAGAGAAAACCATTTTTCAATTTATAAAAAAAATCAACAGCTTACCATTTTACAGTTGACAAATTTGCCCCAATACGATGTGCTGGGCTGAAAAAGCTAGGGTGTGGGCTGCAAAACATCTGGTGTCCCCGTGGCTGGGTTCGCCCTATATTGGTGGGGTGTATCTTGGCCGAAGGGATGCTATTAGATGAGCCCAGACCTTTTGATAGCTTCTGTATATAATGTATTATCTGTAATTTATGTGTTTTAAAAGTGTTATTTAAATATAATCTGGACATACTATGCTGCTATCAATAAACCTATTATTTATTTATGTAACAACGTTCAGTAAGAAAAAAGAAAGTTAAAACATATAAAATTGTGAAACATTAAAAAAGGAACTGAGCAGCGTAAAAGTTTGTTTTAATTTTCATTCATACATTACATTAGTAAGTCAGTATAATAAAAATTAGTAATTAAAACGTCAGTTTAGAGAAAACAGTTTTTCGATTTATAAAAAAAATCAACAGCTTACCATTTTACAGTTGACAAATTTGCCCCAATACGATGTGCTGGGCTGAAAAAGCTAGGGTGTGGGCTGCAAAACATCTGGTGTCCCAGTGGCTGGGTTCACCCTATATTGGTGGGGTGTATCTTGGCCGAAGGGATGCTATTAGATGAGCCCAGACCTTTTGATAGCTTCTGTATATAATGTATTATCTGCAATTTATGTGTTTTAAAAGTGTTATTTAAATATAATCTGGACATTCTATGCTGCTATCAATAAACCTATTATTTATTTATGTAACAACGTTCAGTAAGAAAAAAGAAAGTTAAAACAAATAAAATTGTGAAACATTAAAAAAGGAACTGAGCAGCGTAAAAGTTTGTTTTAATTTTCATTCATACATTACATTAGAAAGTCAGTATAATAAAAATTAGTAATTAAAACGTCAGTTTAGAGAAAACAATTTTTCGATTTATAAAAAAAAATCAACAGCTTACCATTTTACAGTTGACAATTTTGCCCCAATACGATGTGCTGGGCTGAAAAAGCTAGGGTGTGGGCTGCAAAACATCTGGTGTCCCCGTGGCTGGGTTCGCCCTATATTGGTGGGGTGTATCTTGGCCGAAGGGATGCTATTAGATGAGCCCAGACCTTTTGATAGCTTCTGTATATAATGTATTATCTGCAATTTATGTGTTTTAAAAGTGTTATTTAAATATTATCTGGACATACTATGCTGCTATCAATAAACCTATTATTTATTTATGTAACAACGTTCAGTAAGAAAAAAGAAAGTTAAAACATATAAAATTGTGAAACATTAAAAAAGTAACTGAGCAGCGTAAAATTTTGTTTTAATTTTCATTTTTTTTTGCGATATTTCTACGGGTACTTCTTTCTAATGTACCACCAAATAATTTATTTATTTAATTAATGACATAAAAGTGTCTTTATATACAAATGAACATGTGACAGGTTATACAAGTACTTAAAATTATTGACAAATAATACAACTTTATCTTAAATTAACATGATGATACAAAAAGCAGTAGTAATAATAAATTAAAGTCATTGTTTTAAAAATATTTAATAATTATATGTGTATTTAAGTTCAATATATGTTATGTATGTATAACACAGGAATAATGTTTCCAGTTTGAGTATAATATTTTTTCCCTGTATCTCGTTTAATTTTTCGGATTTTTTGGATGTATGTGTCCCTATTCTTTTCTCATAAATATAATTGTAAGTGCTTTATATTTTAAGCTTAAATTCAATTGTAAAATTGATTAGATATAAGTTACTGATTATTCTAGAAATGCAAATTTGAAAAAAGTTAGGTTAACTTTTGAAATATGAATCAATAATGAAAGTTTTTCATCAAATATAATTCTTAAGTCCATTATTTTTTCACTTAAACAACTTACCATAATCACTAAGTCAATTTTATGACAATATAACTATTTTTTATCAAGTTTTATTTTAATGTAAAATACATCGCATGTTCGTAATTAGTATTTTTTTTAAATGAACGATTTTACTTCATGTTTTTTAATTTAAATATAATATCAATAGCTTACCACATTTATTGAAGTCAATTATCTATTATCTTATCTATATAAATAAAATTGAATATATGTTGAAAGCAAATTCGATTTACAACGTAAATAAAAAATCAGTACATTTCTAAAATGTCCGTGTTGAGAAATGACGTAATTTATGTGTGACACGAAATAGCTGGAAGCTGTGTCGATAACACAGTTTCCAGCTATTTCGTGTCTCGACTTATAAACGAACGTATGACATATAAAATTCATATTATTTATAAAATTAATTAATTAATTTTTATTTATATAGATTGTTAAACATAAAATTATTAAATAATTTATTAACATTTTTGTTTATATAGATTTAAGATTAAATCATCGTAAATTCCGAAACGTCGAAAATGAAATCTGACAGATGGAATTAATTCCATGTCGAAAGACAGGTTCGCGTAAATATTAATTTCTTAATTAAAAATTTTATTATATACACTGATATATATATATAAATAAAAATCAAAAAACATTTCCGTTGACAAATATCAACTTTACTCAAAATTTCAAAGCGATCGGTAGAGAACTTCCGGAGATTAGCTATCTTCAATTAACGAACATTTACATTTTTATTTATATAGATAATTTAAAAAAAAAAAAATCCCTGTAATTTTTCTTCTTTTTTAATGTCTTGTATTTTTCAATGTAATTGGGCTAAGCCTGTTTTGAATAATAAATAAATAAATTAATAAATAAATAATGTATTAAGCTCTTCTCCAGGCATTATTTATTCGTATGATATCGTTCAACACAGCTGAATTGATGATTCGGGCATAAATAATATCGTAGCCAGGAGGTAAAATTGTATTCGGCCACATTCGTCTAGGCTTTGAGATTAAAATGACTTGATGAGGCACGGAGCTCGACGTTCGGTATCGTAAAGATTGGTAATACAACCCCGCACGTGAGGAGGTGTCAAAATTAGAATGTGTCTAGCGCCTGTATTTGTAATAATTACGAGATGAATTCTTTAAGCCGACTGAGGGTTTTTTTCCAATCCGGAACCGAATTCGAAACCTCCATGTGAAAGTCAAGAAATTAACTACTAGGCCACGGAGGTTTTAACTGTGATCAAAGTTTAGTCCAGTAAGACCTATTTATGGGAAATATTCATTTAAAAAAGATCCAACCCTTTTAAACATAATTTGCATTTCGTTAAAAAAAAAAAGTTAAAATTTTTTATTTTACTTAGTTTTAAAAAATAAAAGGCAAAAAATTTATATGGGATAACTTTTTTCTTGAAAGCGTACTAAAATATTTACGTAATTTGAAAACGGGACCTAGTTAACAGAGTTTCATTTGGAGACAACATTGTATTCGGCCATATTAATTTCTTCGTCGGGTTTTGAACCAGTGGAGTAGGAACGAAACTCGTTGTTCGTAATCGAAAGTGTTAGCAATACTATCGTACGTGAAAAGCAAGAACACTTACTCACATATAGTGCGCGTTGTTAATAGACGGTTCTACCAGAAACTTTTTTTTGAAAAAAAAATCGAGTTAGATCGAAGATCGAAGTCAACCATCTTAGCTTTTTTTTTTTTTTTTTTTATTAAACAAGTAAATTACTATACAAACATTTGTCAAGGCTATACCTATATACAAATTTATTACTTAACTAATCTTAATTAATTATATGTTATAATTTATGAACTTATTTTCCTACATATCATTTTATTTTATTTATTAAATCTTAATAAATGAGATCTTAGAAATAATTAACACCTACATACTACTTATAACTAGATAACAATTCTTACACTAATTATTCTGCAAAAACAAGTCCACTCGTTCAGGCTACTTGTATTCCATCACATTCACTCAGACCTTGGTCGTCCCAGCTAATACTGTAGGTGGACTAGTCAGGCAACAGATAATGCTTCGGGAGCTTGTGCTTATAACGAAAATGTAGGTCGGATTTATTCTCGTAAGCCCCCAGGGCAGCGACTAAGGGATTTCTGTGATTTTGTTGGCTTTTATAGAACTTCACGGTCCAAGCGAGGATGTGGTGTTGTAGGGTTTCTTCTCGCTGTTCAGCGTGAAGTCGGGTAAGATTTGTTCTGGGATGGGTTCTGGGAGTCAACCATCTTAGCAATCAGGACACGGTGATTGTCGATTAAATTTATGTAAATAATTATACAGAATTTTTAGTTTAAAATGTTATATAATCATCGCATTATCAAATACATATAACTATAAATATAAAAGTCAGTGAATTTTTTTTTTTCAATTTATGTTTACAACAATTTCATTCCACACAACTCCAATAAAAAAATATCTGACATTTAATCAAATATATCGAGATACATAGTATGTGGGTTGCACTTCGTAAGTTAATTTTGAGAAAAATACAACCTATTGCAGAAGTTTTCTGCCCTATCTTCCAAAAAAATGTATTTTTCGATCATAACCAGGTGATATCGAAAACACCTTCAACGAAAAAGTGTATAAATGTATATATTACCGGCGTTTAATGAAATATGATTATATCCTATAGAATAACGCAATTTGTTTGATAGATATGGCCGTGTTCCTACAGGGTACCATAAAACGTGAAATAACCTTTCCTTTCACAAAGAGATGAAATCTACTTGATTCTTGTGACCGGTGCCAGAAAGACTTTTTTGCATAAACACGTTCATAAATTCAACTTGTTGCTTCTAATGAAGAGAAATTCATACTTTTAGATGTAAACGTTAATATTTTCATTTATATTAGAGCAATTTCATGTAAAATGGGAAAGTAGTTGTAAGAGGGCTGTTTTATGTTAGACCCATTTTATTTTCATCAGCTGGCCTAGGCGTTATAAATTAAATTACAATGTACGAGTATTTATACTTGAACCACCCTAATAGGGTGACCTCTGTAGGTTTGTTGGAAAAACGGATGTCTTCCGGCTCGGGTTATCGCGCATTTGATTCCTGTTGATATTTAATATATCTAAAAGGGGCTCCGGTCTGGTTTTCATTTAAAACCATTTTAACGTCGTTATGTTTGTTCAAAATATTTTTTTCATGACAATTAATTCACAAAAATCTTCTTTATACAACGAATGTTTACTTAAACGTAATACTTAAGAGTTTATGGACTATTGAGGATCATGAGGATTTTATAAATTACTTTACTTTGTTGTGTAACTTGAACATATAGCACTAGACAATTAACCCGTGATATATACGCTTTGAAAAGCTTATTTAAACGTTTTTGAGCTGTTATTAAATGTTGTACTATGCGTATCCAAAAAGTAAGTGTACTGAGGCTCTCACGACCGGATGGATTTTATTTTCGACATGTTGGCTACACTTTCGTGTAGCCTGACCCTTCCCCTCCGCAACGAGACCGGTTCAAGGTCAGTACGTTGAGAAGTGTCGACGCGACAACACGTTTCGTGAAAAATGTCAATCCGATCTCCCGCCAAGGGCGAAATACGCGGCGTCATCCGTTATCTCGTTTGGAAGGGAAAACCTCCGGTTGAGGTTTATAATGAGGTGAAAACTGCATATGGTGATAAAGCTATGAATCGTACGAGTGTGTACAAGTGGTGTCGCGAGTTTAAAAACGGTCACGTCACACCTCTTCACCCTCCGCCAAAAAGTTCAAAACCACAATTTCAGCCAAGAAAATCATGGCATCCGTGTTTTGGGACTGTCAAGGCATAATTTTAATTGAACATATGCCTCAAGGGGAGACCATCAACTCTGCAAGATACTGTGAGACTCTAAAAAAAATGCGGAGGGTGATTCAGAACAAAAGGAGAGGCATGCTGACAAAGGGAGTCTGCCTGCTGCACGACAATGCCAGACCACACACGGCCAACGCCACGAAGGAATTGCTCGCCTCGTTTAAATGGGATGTCCTGAACCATCCCGCGCATTCCCCTGACCTAGCACCTTCAGATTACTATCTATTTACCTCCCTGAAGCTGCACATGGGTGGAAAAAGGTTTTCAACCGACGAGGAGAAAATGAGGAGGTGGAGAAGTGGACGGAGGGGTTGGCGGGAAACTACTTCGAGGAAGTCATCAAAAAGTTGATACCTCGCTTCACCACCTGCATTGAGAGGAATGGCGACTATGTCGAAAAATAGCTTACATATGTACTACGGTAACCACGTAATTTTTTTTGTTTAAATAAAAAAAATTGTAACCTACAAAAATTCAGTACACTTACTTTCTGGATATGCCTCGTATAAGGACAAATAAACAAAAAATGTATGAATGTTTTCTCAAAAAAAAATTGTAGAAAATTTTTTCTTCGAACACCATGAGTTCTTTGCTTCCTATGATGGTGCGATATCTCCAGTTGAAGCAGATTGAAAACATATCAAATATACGCCGGATAACACAATATTTCAACAAACATTCGAGAGATTGATTACTTACTACGAGTATGTTACTTATATAAACACATTTTATATCAATTTCTCCAATAAAAAAATGATTAAACACAATACCTCTGCGATACATCACCTGACAGGTGAATGGAAAAACTGAATCTTTACTCGTGACTGTTATTCATTCAACCCTACATCAAAACTTGGATAAAATAGAAGGTTTTATTTTAATAATTGAATTATTACAACGCACGCCTCATTTTATTTAGAAAAGGGAAAAGTAATCTGTTATTACAAATCAGGACTATCTTAAATATTATCGACAATAATATGCTTTCAGGGTGACATCTGTATTTAGAAATTACTTGTTATCACTTCGAACGATCGTCTGAGCTTTCTGGGTAGATCTGAATAATTGTTTATTCATAATAATTATCAATAAAAATTTAGGCTCCAACTGAATCAAATTCAGTTTTCTATCGTAAGATATTGTTGAATTTTTTTTCATACTGTACATAGATGTTTTTCCGTTCTGATTGTGGTTTTTTGTGATATTTTGTGTAGTTTCTTGAGTTGTTGTTTGAATTTGAATTTCGGTTTGTTTTAGGTTTTGTAAAACTGTATTATAAGGGCTGTGGCCATAGAAATTGTATTTAAAATTGTATTATAAGGGTTGTGGCCTTAGAAATTAAAAAATAAAATAACATTTTGATGCTTAAAGACGTGTTCTGTAGCAACAGGGAAGGCGTGTCAGTGGGTAATAAAGCCGTGTTCTATATCAACAGGGAAAGCGTGTCAGTGGGTAATAAAAACAAGTTCTCTGAAATCCGGCTTTTGGGCTAGGATATTTGATATTCACTGCTTCGGGGCCCTAAAAATGTAACTCTCCGCATCTTTTGTGACCTGCCCCACTTGGGATTAATATTGAAAATCAAAACGCCTATGGCAAGGTGTAAGTAAGAATTCAAAATTAATGTTTTGTTATTTAAGATGAGAATTTTAAAATCTCGACAGTTTCTTGTATTTGAAAAGTGTATATTTTTTACTGTAATGCCTCAAAACTTTACATAGATATTTTTTTTACATCTATACACATACGTTTATCATATAATATCATTCCATTTCCCTCTCGGGGTAGGTAGAGCGGTTGGAGTGCAAGACATTTATATATCCCACATCTTCTTATACATACAACTCCTACGATTTATTTGACTTTTTGACATTTCGTTCTTTGTACATATCATTCCCTCCATCCAACCATGTTTTCCTTTATCTGTCTCTTCTACGACTTCCAATCATATTTGCACAATATATTTGTTTTGTTGATCTCTTATCATTTAATTGTTCCAGATGTCCAAACCAATTAAAGTGCAATTCATTGTTTTACTCAACACATCAGCCTTTATCCCACATTCATCGCTTATCACTTAATGTCGTTGTCTGTATTACGTTGTTATTTCGTGTATTCTTCTCGGTACGTGCATTTCTACAGCAATTATTCGTTTCCATCAGTTTTTTTCTACGTTCACGTTTCATTCCCATACATCAAAGTGGGCACCAAAATACTCATATGTGCTATCATCGTGTGGTAGATTTCATTGAAGTGAGCATATAGTTTTGGTACACATTGATGACTTCAAAGCTCTAATGAGGTTTCGAGTTTCATCCCTAACGATACCAAAAAAAACACGGTCCCAATTCGCTAAAATAGTTCATCAGGTAAGGATACTCTTACGCGCCAGGTACGTGTGAGAGTATTATTTTTTCACGGGCGGTAGTTTTACAAACACAATGATAAACTGTGAGTTATTTGTCTAATTGTCACTTTTAATGCGATGACTCGGTTACTAGGACTATGGAAAATATTACCTCTCGGCTACGATTTGAATACGTCCGAATTACTAATTTGGATATATTAAAAGGGACCATATTAAAATGAAGCTATGTACTGAATTGGCATCGTTAGCAGAATATAATTTGTTATTACTTAAAATAACATAAGATTTATTATTAAATGTCATTTATGAAATTAAGTTAATTAATTACAGGAAATTACTACAAGCTTGCTATTCAACTGGGCGTATTTAAAATAAAGTTTTGAAATCTTAGATGAAAAGTTTGTTTTACTATCTGATTATCGATATTATCAAAGATAAGTTACATCTAATAAATTATGTTTCATAGTTGGTTAGACGGCAATTGAAGTCGTTACTAAAATTTAACCTAGGTTTAGAAAAAAATATTTGAATTTGATTTATACTCGAGACCTCTTTAACATGCTGATTGGCTGAAGGAGATTGGCACATAATAACAAGTTAAATTTAGTGCAAATAAAGTGTTATATATAATACAACGAAATTACTTGTTATTTTTACTATTTGATAAATTAACATATGATACACATTTAACAAAGGCTATACCCATATACAAATTTATTACTTGAAAACTAAAGGACTTATCTAATTTTTATATTACATATGACTATTAGATAGCTTAGTTTTGATTTCCTACATGTCATTTTTATTTTTAATAATCTTAATATTTGATATCTTATAAACAGTTAACATCTACAAAATAACGTATAACTAGATAACAATTCTTACAACTAATTATTTTATGCGTATATGTCCACTCATTCAGGCTGCTTGCATTTCATCATATTCACTCAGACCTTGGTCCTCCCTTCTGTAGGTGGACTAGTCAGACAACATATGACGCTATGATGCTACTCCTGTGCTTATAATGGAAAGTTATGGCTGACTTACTCTCGTAAGCCCCCAGGGCAGCGATAAGAGGATGGTTGGGGTCCTGTTGGCTTTTATAGAACTTCATGGTCCAAGCGAGGTGTGGTGTTTTAGGGTTTCTACACGCTGTTCGGCGTGAAGTTGGGAAAGTTATACAATACAGCATGAGACAAATTATTACAACGATGTTATTCCATAGGAGAATATATTTTTATTTTTCATTTACACAATGTTCATGAATATGCTCACTTTTTTAGGAAACTTGTTAAAGTCGGCATATTAATTAAAAGGAAAAAAATACAATATATATATATATTACGTATACACCAACACACATTTACACACATATCTTCGCATAAACACTCATACGCACCTTTGCGTACACACATACTCTGAAATTCAACAGTATAGGTTATACTTGCATACATATTCTGAAAATCAATAGTGTAGTGAGTTGATAAACACTCACATGCACTTCGCATAAACACTCATATGCACTCATGCGTACATACATACTCTGAAATTCAACAGTATAGGTTATACGTGCATACATATTCTGAAAATCAATAGTGAAGTGAGTGATAAACACTCATACGCACTTCGCATAAACACTCATACGCACTCATGCGTACATACATACTCTGAAATTCAACGGTATAGGTTATACTTACATACATATTCTGAAAATCAATAGTGTAGTGAGTTCATGTATCCGTGCATACATATTCTGAAAATCAATAGTGTAGTGAGTTGATAAAAGTTGTTCAATAATCGTGAAATTTCGCAAAATTTCTTACAAGGTTCGACATAAAAAGCCACAAGCGGCTTATAGCAGCTGGTGTCTCGAGTATTTTTGTTTCGTATGTAATTTTTAATGTTGTTATTAAAATATTATTATATTTTCAAAATGTCCACCAAACCTTGGAGTGCTTTCAGCACTGTGTTTAATTTTAATTTATTCAGGAATTAGGATTTCAACATTCATATTTGATAATCGTAATGAGAAGGCAGGTGCTCTTTTATGAAACCATAATTAAAACCAATTTACTAAGTGAAGAGTCCCGAATATCTCTGTTTTTTTTTCAGAAAAAAATAACGCTTGCCTTTTACACAATTTCAAGAAATAATTAGTGAAAACACGGGGGATTTAAAGTACCGAATGAAATATTTAATATTTATCCTCTGGAAAATCAGGTAAAATTTCAAACCTCAGTTAATTTTAAATTTTCTTTTCTAAACATCTATTTATTAATCGTTTTTTTTCTTCTTAACTTTAGAATCAAAATGTTGTCTTTAACATCAACTGACTAGGTATCCTCGACATTTCTTTTTTATTGAGATAGATAAAAAAATTATTTTAAGTTAAGTTTATATAGTTTATGTGGTATGTAGTGTATGTGTCATGTATGTCGTTTATGTGCTATGTAGTTTATGTGTTATGTAGTTTATGTGTTATGTAGTTTATGTGTTATGTAGTTTATGTGTTATGTAGGTTATGTGTTATGTAGTTTATGTATTATGTAGTTTATGTGTTACATAGTTTATGTGTTATGTAGTTTATGTGTTATGTAGTTTATGTGTTATGTAGTTTATGTGTTATGTAGTTTATTTATGTATTCTACAAAGACCCTGAGCCTTAGGCATCTTAAATTCACTAAATATTTGAGGGGTTATCAACTCGGAATATTGAAGAACACAATAAAACATTCCACTTCAAATTTAATAAATTTAAAAAAAAATCTAAATGAATATTTTTGATTGTTTATATTGCAAAAATGCAAACCTATGATTCGTACCGTTTTCCACATGGTCAAAAAAAATTGTCTGCAATGTTTTTTGGTACATATTGATTACCTCGATGACCTGTTTGGTAATACGCTTGACTTTCACTTGTAGTTCTACTTTCGGGTTTAATTTTCGATGGTACCCATAAAAACAGTGTCCTAATCTTCACGTTTGGTAGTGTTACCAGCTCGTGCAGTGACGTAGCGCAACATACGTGCCTATTCCAGTGGCTTTAAACCCAAAGACTTGGTTACTAAGACAGAAGATAGTACTGTTTCCCGGCCACGTTCTTTCATATGTCTGAATCGCCCATTTAGATATGCCTTAAGTCACCACACGTTTTTTTTGTGTTTCTACGTACGTGTTTTAGTATTGAAAATCACTTGAATAATGAATAAATCATTAAATACAATCTATCAACATAGAAAGTTATAGAAATCGTAGAAGTTGTATGAGATGCACTAGTATGGATGTCCATACACTAGTATGGATGTAGAATTGGCTAAGGATGTAGATATGAAAGTATGGCGATCTGTCCTTTCCCTTTTCTTCGATTGTATGTATGTACAGTACCTGGCGGTAAGTAATACACATCGGGCTTAAGAAAGAGACTGTCGGCCATATTCGGCTAACTTCGGCTTTGTAGAGCGTCGTCTCTGTTATTGTAGATACCAGACTGTTAACGCATCATATGACAGAGACGACGCTATACAAAGACGAAGTTAGCTGATTATGGCTGATAGTCTCTTTCTTAAGCCCGATGTGTATTACTTGTCGTCGGGTACTGCACTGTCATTCATTACACTTACTACTAAAATAAGGGTTATTTTCATTTTTACAATTGATTTTAGGCATACATTTATGATTTTCCCGATATTTATCCATATTGTAACAGTTGGTAAATTGATTTAATAAGCATTTTTAACTGCTTTATTTTTATTGGTCATCACGAGCGCATCTTACAATATTTTGCAACTGTGTCACAATTTTTTACCAAAAACTATCCACCCCTTTTTTGAGATAAGACGTTCTTTTTTATCCTCATAATATATAAAAAATATCTTCACTGTTTCGCAGTGTATAATAAAAAGCTTTTTTTTTATATTTTAAATCATCATCTTATGCTCATGAATGAGCAACGTGATTGATAGCCTCTGACGACTCTTTTCTTCTTATTATTTTAGGCCTGTTATGGTCCTGCATTATTGTTTTCCTCTTGTGACGTCGACTGCCAGCGGTCTTTCCATCTTTTAGGAGGTCGTCCTGGAGGTCTGCTTGCTTGGAGGATACTGTCCCTGGCTATTCTTACGGATCTTGGTTACGCCATTTTGGATACATGTTCATTCCAGAACCTTCTTTTTTATCGTCCCCATCTGACAATATCTTCAGCTTCGCACATCCTTCAGATTTCTGTGTTTCGTACTCTATCACGAAGGGTTTTGCCAGCGATACTCCTGAGTACCTTCATTTCGCTGGTTCGAAGGAGATTTTTGGATCTGACAGTGTCGGCTCTGTACTCTATGCTGTATGTCATTATGGGGCGGACACAGGTCTTGTTTATCGCCTTGCTTTGGATGTTCATATACTTGTTTTTCCAGATAGTGTTCTTTAGACATCCGGAAATAGCTGCGGCCTTTTGTGATTGTTCAAGCACTTCACCATATAGGTCATTATTGATCATTATGCTAGCACCCAAGTATTTAAATTTTGTTACTTGTTCAATTGGTGTGTCGTTGATCGTCACACTGCATCCAACTTGCTCTCAGGCTAGAGTCATGCATTCAGTCTTACTGATGGAGATAGACATGTTTTATTTTTTGGAAGCAGTGGAATCGATGTAGCATTTGTTGCAGGTCTTCCTCTGATTCGGCTATGATGGTGGCATCGTCAGCATTCTGACGACTCTTCTCCATCTATCCCTGCACTCAGCGGCTCGAAGGGTAGTTGTTTAAAGCAGTCCAAGTTACATATCTATGTCACTTGGTCAGTCCAACGCATTGGGATTCTTCCTCTTGTGCGTCGTCCTTCCACGCCTCCAGTAACCACAAACCTCTCCAAACCACTGTTTCGTGGGCCACAAGCAATGTGTCATATTGGATTGAATATAAGAGTTTCAAAGTTCAAACCTTTGATAGATAAGATAAATACTAATTTAAATTAAAATCTAGTTTTTAATTTTTTGGCACTGTATTCAGCGAAAAGGGGATTTCAAATATGGAAAAAATATACGATAATCATCATTGTTTTTATCAATTACATATAAATAAATTTAAAAAATAGTACTCTTCATTGAACACTTGAGTTTATAATATTTTCGTTCTTTTGACTCGCAAATAAAAAAATCCTTTATATATATGTGAATTTTTGTATTATAATCCACATCCATCCTATCGTGTAGCTAATGACTGAGCATCGTAACTTCCATGATAGTCCACGACGATTCCTCTTCATCCCTCCCTGCACTCTTCGACTCGAAGAACAGTTTTTAAGGGTAGTCCAGTTGAGTCTCTCACTTGGTCAGACCGACGCATATTGGGGTTCTTCCTCTTCTGCGCCGTCCTTCCACGCAATCAGTAACCACAGGTCTCTCCAAACTGTCTCCTTAGCCACGAGCAATGTGCCAAAGAATTGGAGGACTCGTCAAAAGTATATTGTGGACAACCTGTCGGTGATTCTCAATTTTTCGAGAATCGAAGTGTTCTTGTTGTCCTAGGAATTCATAACGTCCCTCTCCAGCGCCATATTTTTCGAGAATCGAAGTGTTCTTGTTGTCCTTGGAATTCATAACATCCCTCTCCAGCGCCATATTTTTAGAGAATCGAAGTGTTCTTGTTGTCCTTGGAATTCATAACATCCCTCTCCAGCGCCATATTTTTCGAGAATCGAAGTGTTCTTGTTGCCCTTGGAATTCATAACATCCCTCTCCAGCGCCATATTTTTCGAGAATCGAAGTGTTCTTGTTGTCCTTGGAATTCATAACATCCCTCTCCAGCGCCATATTTTTCGAGAATCGAAGTGTTCTTTTTGTCCTAGGAATTCGTAACATCCCTCTCCAGCGCCATATTTCAAATGTATCTATTTTACGTCTCTCGCTTGCTATCAGAGTCCAAGTCTCCGCACCATACATAAATATTGCGAAGACGAGAGACTTAACTCGCCGTCTTTTCGTTGTGATGGTAATAGTTATAGGATATTATGTTATGGCCTGAAACAGAAATCATTTGAAACAAAAGTTAATTTTGATAGTGATTGAAAAAAAAAGTATGATTATAATCCGATTCCCCTGCAACCCAAGTTTCAGTACAAATTGTGGAAAAGTTCGCAGTTTACATTCGAGGTTTAGCTAAATGTAACATATATCTGATGACCTTTATGAAGAAGAATAAGAAGCTTAACTGTGTATGGTTATACTATAGATTTAAGTAAAATGTATCAGTTAAAAATACTTTACATTCTAAAAATACTAAAAATAAATTTGTCACTAAATAAAACAAAATATTATACGAGTACAAATCAAGGGTTAAATGTATCTTCCTGACATTTAGCGTATTTTTTAATCAAATATCTCCATGTTTTACTTACCCTGTTATTTAAAACCTTATCCTCTTGTAATGGGGTGTCCCATGTATTTATTTAGAATTTTGATATTTACTTTGACATATATGATATATTACAAAATACGAGTACATTTAAAGAGTTCTTTTTTTAGATCGAAAAAGGTAGAACGCATAAAAGCGACGAATAGCTATTTTTTTTAAAACAATGTTTTTATTATTAATGAAGTGTCAGATTTTTTTTCGATAGCTACAAATACTGACCGTGACCTTGTTAAAACGCCTGTCTCCGAATTTGAAGGTTGTGCATTCGATTCCTGCTGATACTCGATTTTTTAAGGGTTCTTGTCATGTTTTCACTTAAGGCCTCTTTAAAATGTTTTTGGTTGGTTGAAAAAGATCAGCATAAAACAATCAACCTATACATCCATTTTTTTAACCTGGCGAGTTTATTACCATGTGGCAATCTCTTCCAACCAACCAGAAATATGTTTTTATCGGCCCTAAGTGTTAACTAGACTGGAATCCTTTTTAAAAAAATCTGGGTTCCAGCGGGGATCGAACCCGCAACCTCCGGATCGGCAGACAAGAGTCTTACCACCATGCCACGGAGGTCGTCAGAGGTCATTGTGTATGCAATAAAAATATAATTATAATAAATGTAAAATGACAATTTATATCACGCCGTATAGAGAACAAACAGATACTCCAAAGGGCGATTTCAATATATATTGAAACCCTTTATTATAAAATGAATGATAAAATGAGTGGATAGGAAGGTGGTGGCTGCAGACATTAGATAGGATACTTCCACGTACATCTGCATATGTATGAAATATAATAAAGAAATCACTCAAGAAATTTTAGTAATATTTGTTATTGTTTGAGAAAATAATTATTATGAACTTAACCTTCTTTACTAAAGCTCGCCAGGTTCCTCAACCACTAAGTTACATTCTGGTATCCTGCTCTATGTTGAATAGGTTCTCCACTTCCTTTGTGTCCGTCCAAGCTCTTATATTCTTCAGCGAGGAAATTTTTCTCCAACAAACTTCACGTAGTCTCCAACATTTTTCACGGTCAATGCCTTAGGTATGCTGTTATAAGCTGATTGACGAAACATAAAGGCTCGCAATTTTCCCCGCATTTTTCAGGGCTGAAATTTGAAGCACATTCTATCTAGAGCATTTTTATATGCAGTTATATTGAAAGCTTCCAGTTGATTCATTGTGTAGAATTTAAACATCTACTTTCCACAAAATAGGGCAATACTAAATATATGTCGCATTTTATTAATGTTTGTTTCAGTTAAAGGTTTTAATTTATAGGTGGAAATTTATTTAAAAGCTATAAGTTAAACTGAAACATATAAATTTTTAAAGTCTTAAACTCACTGATTAGAAGTATGAACGGCAAAAGAAACAGAATTTAATTCCCCGTTTAATGCAATGACTAGTTGAAAAAAGAAGCAAGGTACTCATTTTAAGAAGCGTTACATACGGTAAAAGATTTTTTTTACTGAGGAGTATGATTAATGACCACGGTTGTCACGATCGTTAGAATTGAAGAAATACCCATAAAAGGATTCATTAATTGACGATCCCCGTGCCAAGTTGGTAAGATACTAAATTATTACCCGAAGTTTTCGGGTTCCATTTTCAATGATACCCAAAAAAGTTCGTAGGCCGGTAAAACAATTCGCCTGGTTATAATACTCGTGTGCGCTAGGCGTATGCATATGTATAGCACCTGGCGGTTAGTAATACACATCGGGCTTAAGAAAGAGACTGTCGGCCATAATCGGCTAGCTTCGCCTTTGTAGAGCATCGTCTCTGTCGCACGATGCGCTAACAGAGACGACGTTCTATAAAGCCGAAGTTAGCCGATTATGGCCGACAGTCTCTTTCTTAAGCCCGGTGTGTATTACTTACAGCCGGGTACTGTAGTTGTCTTCTCAGCAGGCGAACTAGTATTTCTATCACGTGCAGTGACAACCTGCAAGCTCCACTCCTATTTCAGTGGTTCTAAAACCTGAATGCGTGAATAATTTAATGATCAAGTGAGTAAGATGCCTGTCTGGTATCTGTTACGAGCGTCACGAGCTACGAGCTCGTTTGCCTTGGAACCTAATTTATTTTTAAAATGGTTCCGATCTGGTTTCCACCTATTGACCTGTTGACATCTATTTCAGGTTTATTGAAAAAGATTGCCACATGGCCATAAACTCTCTAGATTGAACTACATAAACGAAAGTGTCAAGCAATACAATATACGTCACACCACATTTGTTTTAGATTTTTATATAATTTTTTTATTATTTTGAATTTCAATCCAAAATTTATTGTGTTCATAAAAATAATTGATCGCTTTGGGATTTTTACTGTCCATCCCCAATCTTTCGTTCTACCGTCTCTACAGTCACTTTAGAGTGATTTTTAACGTCACAGTTGTCTGTTTCGAATTGCTTTCCACGTATGTGACATAAATTTGGTGTTAATTTGATTGCTAAAAGCTCGTCAGCTTATATTCTATACAAAAGAGATAACACAACATATGATATATAAAGATATATAACAACATAAGACTTGATAAAATAGTGCTTTTGTACGTTCTCATACATAAAGCAAATCTAAAGAATATTCATTTCATTGCTTTTAAACACATTTCGTATTATTCACTAAATTCAATGTAAATAATAAAAACCAGTTCCCTTTCCTTTCATACTCTCAAGAGTATGAAACAAAAACCATTTTATTTAACTGTATAAATATTTTGTTGACAATATTCATGGCCTAGTTGGTAAACAACACCTTTCTTGAAACCTGGGGGCTACAAATTCGATTGCCGTTGTAATTCAATTTATTTTAACAAGGGTTCCTGTCTGGTTTTCAGTTAAGGCCTATTTGACATATTTCTGTTTATTTAGAAGATATTTTCATATAGCAAAAAATCAGCCAGGTTGTGTTGTATAGAACAAAAATTTGAATATTACTACTATATGTTGTAAAAAAAACAAGAATATTGGGCAAACAAAAACGGCAGATTTGAAAGGCTTTAATATGACTATTTGAGAAGTTCTATATTTCTTTAAGTAATTAACGCTCACAATCTTTACAAAAAAAAATTAATTACAGTTATTCGTCCCAATTTCAAATATGAACAGCAATCAAATAAATTTCAAAGCATGTCACATATAAATTAAATTCAACGCCAAATTAAAAAAAATACTTATTTAAACTTGAACTTATAACCAAAATTAAAAAAAAACATTTTTGTACAAAAAAGAAAAGAAAATATGGCACAAATTTATCAAGAATAAAAGTTTTATTTGTGCCTTTTTATTCAATACTGCCAAGATATAAAAACTCCATAAAAATTATTTCATAAATACTCGTACCATCACGCCATTTCTTTATCAGGATAGGCAGAAAGGACATAGGGCCAGAATTTTCTATCTCAACACACCTCCTTTTCCTTTTCTACATCTTTATCAAACCACTTCCTGTTTTCAAAATACCATTCACTTGATCCAATCAAACTTTTCTTAGTCTTCCTCTCTCACGCCTTCCACTCACTGTATATTTGTTTTGTTAGTATTTCTTCATTTATTCGTTCTATATGCCCAAACAATTTCAAAGTACTATAATACTCAACACGTCAGCCTTAAGTTTACATTCGTACCTTATCATTTCATTCTATCACACCGTGTATTCTTCTCAGTATAAACATTCCTACAATATTTATTCAGATCTTTTCAGACTTTTTTCATGTCCCCGGTTTACTCCCATACATTTAAGTTGTTACTAAATACTGTTGTGTATTAATCAGCTTATGTACCATCAGGGTGCAGTAATAAAAGGACAATTCCGTTATTTTAGTAAAAAAAAGTCCGAAAACAGTTTTAAATGAAAAATTCAATTATTGCCGATTAAAGAACAAATGTTACTCAAGATAACTTATTATGTAATCGAACCCACTGATTTTGATATTGTCCGGTTCAAGTATATGTGTTATAGAACACCTTTAACTTTTTTCTATTGCTATACATCGTCTATATCCCTATACACTCTTCAATCATCTGAAAAATGCTACCCAAATAGCAGCATTCCTCAACTTGCTCGAATCTTTCATTGTATTTTATAAATTTGATTTTTCACTATTCTCGTTAATTATTAAATACATCTTGTTTCAAATTAGAATTCAAATAATTTGTGAAATTCATAAAATTTCACAATTATCATTTTGCAAGGTAACAAACAAATTTTGAAATTGTCTCGAAATAAAAATTGCAATCATATTTTAGAAACCAAACGATGATATTAAAATATTTTGTATTACCTGGAAAATTTCTGTGCAGAAGAATCTATTTGTTTCACATTTATTTTCATATATCACTTCATTGATATTCATGTGGAATTCAGTTGTACGAGAAAACGTAATGAAGTCAAAGGAATATTCTGACTTTCAGCATTCACCGTCTGTTATTTTTTATCACAAATAATTTAATCATGTTTTGTATTTTCACTAACTTTATTCTATTGTTATTTGTGTTTAAATGTAATATAACATAATTCTGTTATGCATGTTCATTATTACAGAGTTTGAGAAGTTAATCTAATCTTACCTAAGAATGTTCTGTTATCCAAAGTAAAAATAATAGTAAAGGTTGTAAAGGCGAAATTGCGGTGGACCGGGCATATAGTACGCATGGGTAATCACAGACTCCCAAAACGCGTCTTGTACGGAGAAGTGGTGGGCAAACGAAGAGTTGATGGGCAGAGGAAGCGCTATAAGGGCAGTCTGCGAGAGTCACTTACTTTGTGCGGGGCGCCTGAGAACTGGGAGCGGGTGGCTCAGGACCGTGAGGAGTGGAGAGCCGTATACTCTCGGGCTGGTGGCTTCTCAGCGACTAGACGTGTGAGAAACAGTCAGTGCGCTGGGAACATGCGTCAGCATGGCCAGGCGGCTCAGCAGGGTCCACATGTCTGACATTTGCGGGAGGGAGTGCGCATCTAGGATCGGGCTGTTTTCTCACAGAAGATCATATGATCGACGTAAAAGAACGGTTCAAGATTGACGTTCGAGTGGCGAGGGGATCCTCGACTACGAGGCCCGGCAACGACGAATAGAAAAGTGTGAAAAGAAAGATAAATGCGATATATGGGTAAGTAATGAATGATAAAAGCATTGTATGATAAAGTGACGTGTGACATGAAAATGACACACATAAATAAATGGATCGAATTTTCTTATATTTTCTGAAGAGAAGATTTTAAACAAGCCATTGAATTTTTAAATAAATGTACACATATTACTCCATTTACGCAAGTAATTGGTTCTAGGAAAACTACACGTTTTAGTTATGCCATTGAATTTTATGTTAAATATGTATTTTTCACATATTTGTAGATATTCTATTTTAAACACATTTAGACGAGAGCAATACGAATTATTTATAAGCAAAAAAATAAAGAGCGTACAATTTTTCTGTACCCATTTATTCAAAATAACGCTAGCTGGTTGCATATTCCATTATTACTGTTGATGTTTTTACAACTGTAGCTGTTTCAATTGGCGATGTTGATGGCTTAAAGCAAGGGGTCTCCAAACTGTTTAGCTTAAGGGCCACACTGACTCCTCCACAAAGTCCCAAGGGCCAAGACCTAGCTAGCTCATCATACCAACATATTGTAGTTTTGAATTACGCGCAAATTTTCGTATTGGGACTAGCCGGCGAGTAAGATATCTATGCCGCAGGGTGCGGGGTGATTTCGGTTTCATTATGTGAATTACCTATGTATGTAACTTATTGTAAGTTTTTAGGATAAATCTCATATCGTTAATTACAATTAAAATGTTCAATTTCATTATGTATGTCAGTTATTTTGTTTCTTAATTGGTCGTTAAATAAAAACATCTGATTATTATTTTGTATGATTTACTTACATTGTAAATTTTACAATGTAATCAAAATAAACTATGATGGGCCGGACACCGGGCATATCCAGCTCACTACCGCGGGCCGGATTGGTGGTACTCGACGGCCGGTGTTGGCCCGACGGCCGTAGTTTGGAAACCCTTGGCTTAAAATATGTATCTGGAATCTGCTGGTTCACTGTTCTTTTATGTTCCTCTAGTTTTCTATAGAATAAACCGCGTTTATGTGAATTCGGGTAAATTTATTGTTAAAAACATACGAGTATACAACGGTATTTTTTAATTTTGTACTGATCTTAAAACTTCTTTTAAAAACCGTTTAACCGAATCGTTTTCAGAATGTGTTTATACTTTTAAAAAAATGTGCATGATTTTTTTTAGTTCAGCAGTGTGTAAAAGATCCTTTTACCTTAATGAAAGAGATAATCTTTTTATAAAACATAAAAACTCTGAAAAGGTTATCGGAGAAAAAGAGTTTCGTTCCTTCGTTATATCTATCGGACTTTAATTCAAAAGTGATCCAGATTTTTTTTACGATGAAAAGAGTGTAAAAAATATAGAAAAGTAAAAAAAAAATTATTACAATTCTCTCACATTTTACAACAAATTCATATTCAAGCCTTGTATTATTGATTACATTTAAAAATTGAGTTTGATTATTTTTTTCGTGAAGTTTGATATTGAAAAAAAAGGAGCAATAAGCAAAAGAGTAAAAAAGTAGGGAGATGAGTATTTCAAAAGATGGCGATTTTAATGGAATCTTGGTCCTATCATTAGGGTATGCAAGCGAAACTTGGACATGGTTAAAAAGTGAGGGAAGGGAAGTAAATAGCCCCCTGATGCCTTTGCGGTCGGGCTCGCCCTACATTGGTGGGGTGTATCTCGGCCGGGGGAATGTTTGTGGGATAAGCCCGGACCTTTAAGTGTCTTCTCTCTTGAATGTATTTTGTTTGTCATCTATTTATTTTCTGTGTTTATGTTTTTTTATATATTCTTGTTCTACGTGTCCAAGGGTGTGGGCTGAAAAACATCTTGTGTCCCCGTGGCTGGGTTCGCCCTATATTGGTGGGGTGTATCTTGGCCAAGGGGATGCTATAAGATGAGCCCAGACCTTTTGATAGCTTCTTTATTTAATGTATTATCTGCAATTTATGTGTTTTAGAAGTGTTATTCAAATATAATCTGTACATACTATGTTGCTATCAATAAACCTATTATTTATTTATTTATTTAAATGAATTGAAAGTGCTGGGTAGAATGTATGAAAAATAAATATACGAGTATAATGAATTATATCATTAAAAAAGAATGTGGATTGAAAGAAGACTTATACTTAAGATCAAAAAATCCATGACATAATTTTTCCAAAAATAATCAGCACGAAAAGTTTGATTAGATCTAAAAACAAAGCACGACCAGATGAATCAAATTATGGAGCAGGTAAGAGGGAGACACCTTTATAATAGGAAAATATAGGTGACGAGGTGTATGGACATGATATGAGGGAAAGATGTTTGCCAGTATAGAATGAGACGGAGATCAGTTCTTTATACCAATTACAATAGGTACATGGTGTGATTGATGGTGATGATTATTTGTTTTATTTACTATGCTGAAGTCTTTCTTCATCCATTCTTCCACGTGCCCTAACCATCTCTCAGTGGTCTTCTATATCTTACCCATTACATACCCTAAGTTCACAATCACTTCATTCCGTATTCTGTCATAGTTTGTCACTATACGTGTTCTTCTCATTGCATGCATTTCTACAGCATTTATTTGGGTTATTTGCGTTTTGTTTTAAGTCCACATTTCTCTCTTATACATCGAAATTGGCACTGAATTATTGTTGAAAATGCAAACGTCTAACCTATTCCATGTCCGAAGATTTTAATGTATCAGACATGGGATTGTGCTCGAATGATTTCCAATTTTGTACGGTTTAAAAATTGTTTATCTAACAACTTTTAAATGCTTGTCAAGATGTAACAGTTACAACTAACCATTTTACCCTTTAATCTGTCTATGTTGAACCTTCATGGGTTTTCACAGAAAATCGTCGGTCTTCTTTGCTTCCCAGATATCTCCTCTTTAATTTACAGTACCAAAAAAAAAATCAAGTTTTATAACTTTTGTGTCCTAAATGATGGTTTTCCCACACAACTTACTACATTATACCAACGAAAAACAGAAGTGGATTTTTCTTTATGTTCACCATCTTTGACTTCACAATATTTCTTGTGTACTTTCCAGTTATCATTGAATTTAACATTCTTCTCGTTTATCCTTTATTGTTAAATAAAAAAACCACATTTCAGGCCAAACATTTAGTGAAAAATTCAATGGAAAATTTTAAATTTCAATAAAAAGTTTTCTGAATTTGGTATTCAATAAATTCCTAAAATTGATTTCAATAAATGAATTATTTTAAATTTAAACAATTTATGATGAAAAAACGAGTGCACGAAGGTAGTAAAAGCTTGTTAAAGGCTTTACATAACTATTGGAAAAAACGTGAATTCGGAAAATATTCATTTAATGAAACAAATCCACGAAAAAACCAAACATATTTTGAAAAATAAAACAAATCTGAATGGGGTAGGTTATGTGAGAAATTATTTATTGGATTTCGGTTATCGACTATGTGGACGTCAGAAAATTCGGTTAATGCAATTCGTATAATGCACCACAAACCATGAATATGAGACGACCTTCGTGACCTAGTTGATAAGATGGCTGTCTTCTGACCCGGAGGCTGGGGGATTGGTTCCCACTGAAATCTACATAGATATAAAAAAAAGTTTTTATCCTAGCTTTTGTTTAAGACCGCATTAATTTCTTTCCGGTTAATTAGAAAAAAATTCCACATGACAATAATTCCACAAAGCTGTACCGTGGGCAGACGTAATTTGTTTAATAGTAGTGAGTTTGAGTCCCGGATATGCTTTCTAAACGGTGATAGATACATAAAATTGTCCATTTAATTTGAAATATAGGAAGAAAGGGTCTGGCAATTTAAAATACCCGTTTTGGTGAAAGAGAATCTCTAAAGTGTAGAAGCAAATATCACATGTAGTCAGGTAACGTGCATTTCAGTTAAAGTGTAGGAGCAAATATCATATGTAGTCAGATAATAAGTTTTTCAGTTAAAGTGTAGGAGTAAATATCACATGTAGTCAGATAACATGTATGTCAGTTAAAGAAACTAAAAAATATTTTCTCACGCTCCACTTATCTCTGAGGCTAAGAGCGTTTCCAAAAATATGTTGACACTGATGAAATCTTTAATTTTCCAAATCTCAAATGACCGACATGTATAGTTTTACGTTTCTAAACTTATAAATTATGGACCCTTTTGATGAGATAGTAGCCCCAAGGGTTCGCTTTATGAGCAAAATATAGGATATGCGTCCATCACATAACAACATCTAGACACTAAAATTAATGTATACCAATATACGAGTACCTAAGGTTTAGGCATTCACTTGATTGTTAAATATTCTTATGTTAATCTTGTTGGTACGTAGTCATCTTGATGAAAATATATTCTTTTTTGATCATTTACCTAAATATTTAGACAAACAACTAAAAAAATGTAATCAAAATCGCTAAGAGTTGTAAAAAAGGCAATAAAATTATCTCTTATCAGTGTACCATAAATAAATTAATCGTAATAAAAAATCAACACAAAAATAACGCTTTGTAAAACACTGCCTGATATTGATAATAATAAAAAGACAATTTATATAGCACTGTTTGGAAAGCTTCTCAAGGGTGCTCGAGATTCAAACCCACTATCATTGACAAAAAAATATGAAACGCTGTAGCAGATTAAACTTTACGATCGTCTCGGAAGTTTAACCCTATAGTTATCAGGACTTAGCGTTTGGTCTGACAATACTGTATGGTTACTGAAATGCAACAGTTTGCACGCTACAAACCAATATCCACATACAGACGTCCTCCATCCACACGATGTGGCACAATCATACTCGATCACGAGGGATATTAGCCTATGGGTGTGTCAATCAAATCGTAACTAAATCACATATCACTCAATTTGAACAACAATAATATATTCGAAAAAAGAAAAAGAAAATCCACTTCAAAAAACATTCAAAATTACTGTCCCATTCCAAATTTAAATAAGAAAAATACAAACCTTTGTAGAAAATATTCCTATTAATTAGATTTTTTTAGTAAAAATGTTATTTACATGTTACTTCAATTTTTGACGTAGGAACTGTTTCAATGACCCGAAACTCACTTTGCATGTGTAGTAAATTTAAAGGTTAAATTATCAAAAAAATTTCAGCATCCACTACAGTGTTTCACAATAAAAGAAGCTTTACTCCCGATACAAGAACAAAAGATCAATTTTTCTATTGTTTTCTCGAATTCCCAGAACGTCATTTAGAATCTTACGTCTAGAGCTTTCCACTAACCATAAGACAATATCATCTGCTCCATTAAATGCTTTTATATTCGGGTAGAAAGGGTAATTTTGATATCATTCTAGCATAAATTCCTGGTCACTTTGGGATTGAGGGTAGCAAAACGGCTGATTCTCTTCCTAAATTGGAAACAACTACAAGAGTAATAAGAAGAATCTTTAAATCGCCAATTTAGGATTTTTCTATAAGAGTATGTGAAATCTAATATAATGATATAGATATAATATAGTGTTGTTGGGGTCATAATTGGACTCTTGAGAACAAAGTCAAAATAAGGACAAAGTCATAATTGGACTCTTGAGAACAAAGTCACTGTGCTGGAATTCAACAAGTTGTTCCAAACTTGATTCCATCAGTGATGTCCAAAAGATTTTTATCCTCAATTTCTAGAATGCAAAAAGGTTATTGTTCGATAGCACAATATTTGACGAGAATCAAAGTTGCCCAAAGGCAGTATGCTTATTTGACTCCCATGACATACAATGGCGTGCCAAGTTCAATAAAGGTAAAGGTAGGAAAACTATTTAGACAGTCGATCGGAGCGTGGTTGTTATTGCGACAGGATTTTGAGTACTTGGGCTTTCAGGATGAATGACGAGTGGAAAAGATTTGTGTGGGCTCGTGAGTGTGGGTTTCTCCTTGTTGTTTTAATTTTGGTTGTTTTTGTATTTGTGTTTCTGTATATTTTTGTTTTAATTTTTATTCTTATGATTGTGTGCGGTTTATTGTGGGATGAATATGTTTGGTCTTTCTGGAGTGATGATGTGTGAGGAGTTTAATTTCGCATGATGTTTCCAGTTTTAGTTGAGTGTCACTGTTTGTCAGGTTGATGAGAACGTGCAACGGGGTTTTTTTTTGTGTAATCAAAAATCGGAAAGAAGTATCGATTTATTTTTTCATGCTAAATCTCCTCAGTGAGATACAGGCAAAAGCCTAGTTTACTGGGGATACGACAAATGAAAGACAACAAAGTCAGATCCATTAAAATTGTATGTCCAAATCAAATTACCTGTTGTTTTTTCGCAAATTGTGTATATTAATTGTCATGTGTAATAATAAATAAATAAATAAAAAAGTTTTAAATAGCCCAATGTGCAAGTATCATATGATCTAAAGGAGGAGACACGTCAACAAATTTTTTTTTAAGTGCAAGTTACTCGTACTTCTTCTTTACCGATACGAAAAATGCAATCACCACGTTTAAATTATTCACTGTTCCCTTCTCAATATTGCATATATTTATCGCTTAGTAATCCAAATGTTTCAGCCGTATTTTCTTTTAAAAAATCTGATATTGATCTCTTCAACCTCATTTTTCGACCAGGAACACATTTTCACAAAATTGTATCCCGTTATAATTAATTGAACCACAAAAAAGGCCCAAAATACTCTCAGCAGGGCTAATTACCTTTAGCAGAAAAAAATATCTAGATTAGCTAACCGTAATGAACTGAGTACGTTAACCTGCGCGGAACCAATTAGCAAAATGGTGCTGTTTTATGTACGGCCCTCATAGTATGGAAATCATTGTTCTTGTTTACCGTGATGACTTAATTTGTATTCACAGCACACAAATTAAAATAACCAATGCTTCTGATAGACGAAATTAAACAGCCGATTGGGTAAAAATATCTGATATCTTTTCGGGATAAGAATTTCTGTCATTATCAGTTACGTTGTGTTTCATACAGAAATCATTATTTTTTGTGAATTATTTCTCAAATTTTAATAGTTTCTTGATAAAGCGGTTTTTTTTTTTAAGAATTCTATTTGCTTTTTGTTTTCTTTTCTAAGATGATTTTTTCAAGAATTCTATTTGCTTTTTCTTTTCTAAGATGTTTTTAAGATTTTCTGATTTTTGATGATTGACGATGGATTTTATCGTGGTCTAAAATGGCAGAACTCGTGTTTTCTAACTAAGATTTTAAAATGAAATTTCATTCCAACATTGTTTTTACTCAAGGTATCTTTAACATATTTCTAGTTAATTGGAAGATATTGCCACAAGGCTATAAATCCGCACGTATAAAATACAACCCACGAGCATTACATGAAACTTAATTATGTGAATCGTAACGAATTTCAACGAAATTGTTTTCAGAACGATTAATTTATAAATTCAAGTACTAGGAAAAGTGACAATATACAAAAATAAGTAGAAAAAATTCACATCAGTGACAATTGATCGGTTTGAACAGCTAAGCAAAATGATGCATTAGCAAATATTACACGCATTCAATCGTAGCTTTACTTTGAACAAACGTAGCAAAATGTGTAAAAAAATCAATTAGATTCCATAGAAAAGCTATTATGGTGTTTTTTTTGTTGCTAACAAAACAATGCCCACCACTTATTTCGCTTATCAATTAATGTTAAAGGATTTACAATTGTGTGAAGTTTGGTAGTACATACTCGTATGTGCAGGACGGGGGCATTTCTACTGAAAACAGAACTGGCATGAAGTGCATACGCAATGCCTAAAGAACACTAGAAAAGTATTTGATCTTAGGTGCCCTTTTTTCCACACTTATGAGTGACGTTTTTTTTTGTCTTGCAAATATTTAATTAATAAGTTCCAACCTCTTGGCTGCTCCCGTATGAACTCATTTCTAGATTTCTAATAATTGTAAAGGCTTTGAAGAAGGAAAAAAAGTACAAAGGAAATAATGAGAGTATTAAAAATGGAGTAAAATGCAATACGTAAAGGTTATATCAAAGGCCAAAAGAAAAATCATTTTCTATTAATAATTTGTAAAAAAATATTTGATGAAGCGCCGAGAAAATATTACTGTTTTATTATTATTTTTCAGGGCTGTGGAGTCGGATGAAAATTTACCGACTCCGACTCCGGCTTTATTTTATACTCCGACACCGACTCCGACTCCAACTCTTGACTCTGACTTCAATTTTTATTTTATTTTATAATTTACTGCGTCTACCTAATGTATTTATATTGACTTATTAATAATGGATACAGGTATAAATTAAAAATTAATTATATTCGTACACAAATGAAACAATTTTATAAAAAAATATATAAACAATACGCATTAAGCAATATCTTCACACTAAAATAATATTAAAAATATATATTAATATTTAAAAAAAGAATTAAATGAAACTTTTAAAATAATTAGAAAAACAACACAGGTAGGTATTAAAAAAAATAAGAAAACACTTTAAAATAAAATAAAAAGGTTGCTTCATTTGTTTTCATACGTTAACTAAATCTTATTTATATTGTTTATTATTATTTTGATTCAATATTGAATAGAACACAAGATAATATTTTTGAAAGTAAATATACTTTATATAAATCTTATTTCCTATTCATGGTCTAAATGGAATTAGATCTCAAAATAATTCAGGATTTATGGAAGCTCTTAACTTGTGTAGGTGGTAAGTGGTAAGGCCGCGACGGTCAGCGCTGAATCTTGAATCATTTCAGGATATCGCAGTATTGCTGTTTTTATATCTAATTTTGTAAAAACTGTAAACTGAACGTAATCCCCTTTTGGGGTTTATTGCGATTATAAAAGTCTGCATAGTATCAGGCATGAAACGATGAGAGGTTAACTGGTTAACACATACCGTAACGTTATTCATTAAACAAAATGTTAAAATAATTAAACGGAGTCGGAGTCGGTCGATTTTTTCCGACTCCGACTCCGGCTCCGCCTAAAATGTTCCGACTCCACGACTCCGGCTCCGACTCCGACTCCACAGCCCTGGTATTTTTTCTTAATAGAGATTTATTAAGAAAAAAATACATAAAGTAAACAAAAATATGTTGTGTTCTCTCGGCATATTTTAAACTTTGAACATGTATTTCAATCGTTTTGCATATTTTATGATATTTCATTTAATCTCCCGTGAATATTTAACAAGCTCTGACAATGGGATTAAAGTTTAAAATTGAGTAAGTGTAAATAAAAAAATTTCAGCTTGTCATTGTAAAACATTTATTTATTTAACACTTTATTGCAAATACAATATGGCGGGCTTATTGCCAGGCGGCAATCTCTTTTAGCCAACCAGAATTCAAATAGCGCTTTTTAGAGAACAAACTCTCTTTAAGAACGCTCTTACTCAGGATTTGAACACACTTTTATTAAAAGATTTAAAATATTACAAAATAAATATACACACACATACCAGTGTCTACACAGTACTTCATAGTATCGGCATATGTTAAGAGAAACATATTTGGTAAGAAAATCGCAGAAAGCTTACCAAGGGAAGACGAACTACAAAGAAAACTTTGTAGGTTTTCCGATATGTGATATTAATACATTCGATTTAAGGCTAAGTGTAGTGTATTGTGTAATGTTCATATAACATCATGTTTTATTTTAAATTTCGCACACGTTTATGAAAAGGTTGAAAACACCTTATTTATAGGTATTTAAAAAGAAATAGTTAGACAATTTTCAACTGAAAAATAACTGATATTTTTCCTAAGAAAAAGAAGATCATGAATAATGTAATTTGTGGATATAACATAGATTCTAGAAAAGTCTATTAGATGGGATATGAAGCTTTAGAGATCTTTCTTCGCTGCCTATTTACTGTTAAGAAACAAAATACGTAAAGTGATTCTGTTACTCATGAAAGAAAGAAAAAATAGAATTGGTAAAAATGTTTATTTACATGAAAACCTTGGCACAAGGCAATTATGATTCATGAATATATAATGAAACAAAACGACGTACATAATATGACTTCTGCCTGAGGGAAAACAACCTGGGACTTGTTTTTATTAATAAATGTCTGTCTCTTGAAAATTACACCCTTTGTGGATTTCAACAGTATATTCTGAACCCAGATAACCTTGGAATCTTCAAATCCTACCTCACTTTCTCACCACATATTATCTTCGATAATATTTCTAGGAAAACGAAAATACTCAAATAAATATAATCTATGGATCACTCAAAAGCACTTTTCAGTCTGATTCAATTTTTTTAAAGCCTGAGAAATGTTTCTTAGAAAATGTGTAAATCGTAACGAAAACAAAAACATTTTATTCACAAAAAAGAAAATAATTGATCTTTGTTTTTTTTTAACCTTTAATGTTATTGAAAACACAATCTCAGAAGAAATTGATAGTGAATAATTTTGCTTTTTCAAGATATTTTACTTTTAACAGCATTATACATATATTCTTAACGATCATATACGGATACGGGTTTTACAAGTACTTAATCTTAAAACCACAGCCACAACCTTCCCATACTAAGACTCATTTTTTTTTGTAATATTGTTAATCTGTCGATACTAGTGGGCTTGATACTTGAGCTAGAGCGCCCTTAACCTTTCCCTTCCTGTAATAAAAAAATCTGCACGTTCCGGTGCTGTGTATTCAATACACATGTAAAAATGAGTGATTTTAAATTGGAAAAATAAGAATATTCATAGCCAATAGCTTAAATTAATTAAATTTGAAGTCAAAAGTGATGAAAATTAAAATTTAATCGCTGAAAACATGAAAAAAATATCGGTCGACGTTCACAAAACGGGTGAAGCGAGCACCTCAAATGGATACCTGCGAGAAACTGAAGCGAGAGAAACGAGCGAATTGAGATTCTATTTCTTGTATTCCCATATACCGAAGTAGACTGAGAGTGAGACGTGAATAGCGTCACTTTCTCATCTAAAGTGATTTTTTAGAATGAATATACCTACGTCACACACTGGCACACGTTTGATTGTATTGGTGAATTTATTGCCGATTTTCACAAAATATCTCTGATGTGGCCGATAAGTGCTAATTATTATAAATATTATTTTTTTCATTCAACGCGTAAATGTATTACGGAGGAATACCTAAAATCTGAACCCAGTATTTATTATATTTATAAATATATTAAAGTTTTTAGAAGCAATGTATACTAGTTACCCATCACAGGGAAGGAAGGGTTAATGAGAGTCTGCTCTCTATGCGGCGTTATATAAAAACATAATTTTATTATTCATTATAATAATAATAAAATGATAATTTATATAGCGCCCTTTAGAGAGACTCTCCACAAGAGTGTTTAAAAAAGTCACTTCATATTGCATGCAAACTCTCATAAAACTTAGTTTTTTTTTTATTAATTTTCAATAGGTTTTTGGAAAATACTAAAAAATCTACTTATTTTTAATAATGAAGAAATAAAAGTTGTTTGAACAAACAAATATATCATGACGCCGTTTTCTTGTCGGGGTAAGCACAGGGGACAGACCGTCAGAATTCCCTTTCGCAACACACATATTTTGATTCATTTTTATTCATACGCCTCATACAAAACCTACGATTTCTCTATTGTCTACATGTCCTTCTTCAAAATACCATTCACTGGATTCTAAAGTGCCCTTTTTCATCCTACATAATACAGACCTCTTTTGTATCCTAATAATCACTTAAGCATATATTATGTCATACATTGTTGCCTCGAATATTTTTCTCAGTGTGCAAAAAACATGTACTTAGAAATTCAACATTCGTTTTGTAACTGTGAGCAAGATAGTATTTAAACATTCCAGATTCCATTATCCGTAGATTCCAGATTGTGTTTACTTCTTTTTCTTATGTCAGTTAATTGCTAGAGTGGCGCTAATTAGTATTATTCTTTGAGAAACCCCTCATCTAACCAAAACGGTGTTTGAGGAAAATAAAAATCTATTTTATTTGACACTTTAAAAAGTCCACAATAAAGGGCCAATATACTGCTAAATACAAAAGTTGTAATTTTATTTGCAACGTAGAATGGTCGAGTGCCTTCAAAGGGTCGAATTCTCAGCTATTTTGATCGTGTTTCAAAATAAACTAATTATATTGTATGGAATTGGCTACATTTAGATTTATAAAAGAAAGAAAGAAGAGAGTTGTAAAAGCTGAAATATTCAGTCACTTTATGACACTTAAGAAAAACAATTAGGATAAATTGATTATAAATGATGTAGTAAATGACTACGTGAGGGATACGTGTACAGAGAAAAAGTGGTAAAGATAAAAATATACAATTAATTTCAATTTGGTGCAATGAAAAATCAGCAGATTTTTTAGTTTAGGGCGTTTTGGATGTGTAGTCGTTATATATTTATATAACTATAAAAAATCGGTTGTACTTACACATATATCTATATGTTTCAGACATTGTTAAAGTTACAATTTAATAGTAATTCTTTAATACAACAGTTTCATAGTTAGAACATTTTTGTTTATTTAATATTATTTAACAGCTGTCACTTCTTGATTATGGGGTTTAAGTGTTTGTGATACGAGTCTCTAAGTCATTGGTGGGAGTAGAGGTTTTAGGGCTCTGTACAATGCTCTGGTTTGTAGCAAGTTAAAATATGGAACATTGGTATCGAGCCCGCGGGATCCAAAATATTTTTTTGATTTTCTCTACTTACGGGGGTGCAATGCACTAGCCGTGGCTCTACCCTAAAATATTGTTTCTTGGTATATTGGGATAGTACTTTCTACGCGTGAAGAGGGATAAGAGAATATATTATTGTAATTTCAAGTTACTGACGGGAAGTATACCCAATTCTACTATATTGAAAACATCAAGATTTATGTTCCTTACAACTATTCGAGATACAGAAAAAATGCCCTTTTTTGACTGGGAATAAGTAGAATTTACCTTCCACGTGTTTTTCCTGTGTATCACGGGCTGTCCATTTTGAATAAGGTCTCGGATATTGACATCTTTAATATTTCCAATTTTTTTTGTAAATAAAGAATTTTGAGCTTTTTGTTAATACGCGTTAGTTGTTTCAGCTTAACTAATATTTCTTGTTTAATCTTTTTTATTTTCTTACTGCTGTATAAAATGCCTATTGAAGCTTTGTACCATATAATTTACATATATCATTTTTTTTCTTGTTGCTGTTTATAATTTATTTTAAGTTTTGTATGCTATTGGATTAAACCTGTGATTGTAAGCTTTATGAAAATTAAATTATTCAAAAATAAAACTTTTGAGTTATTTACGGTCAGTAACATTTCTACTATGTCTGTCTATCGCGTTGGTGATTTTTTAAAGTATAACAATAAAAAACAAATGATGCAATAAAAATTCAAACAATCAATAATTTCAAAAGAATGAAATCAAGAAAATAAACATGAAAAAATCGGACATAGGATTGAATGAACTCTTGAAAAATCCAACTTTTAAGCGCTTGTTAACGAAGCTTTCAAACGAAAAAACAAAATTTTCAATTGAAAAATTTCATGTCGTTGAGAATGAAATGTCTACATATAATACAGATTTTAGAAACAAAGTATTCAAACATCAGGATCTCCAAACAATAGGAAATTGGAATTGATAAACATACTATGTACTTATGTACTTTTGCATTTTCCATTTTTTTATACCTTTTTTATTTGAAATATTATTTTGGACATATTTAATACGATAGCTGGGAGACAATATTGCCTTCGGTGCAATTAAGTGAGCCTTTGGGTAAAGAAGCTCTGGAATAGGGACGGAGCTCGCGGTTTGTTATTGAACATTTTGGCAACACTACCACTCGGCGCGTGCAAGTGTTGTTACCAGACGAATTCTTTTATCTGATTGCCCCTTCCTGTTTTCTTTTTTGGGCACCATCGGGAATCGAACCCATTGGAAAAGAAAGTATGGTGGTTGTATCTATGGACTATGTATTTTAAAGAAAACTGAAAAAAAGTTGCAGATTACAAAATGCTTGTTGTAGGCATTGTTTCAACATTCCCTCCAGATGATGCATTTCCCCGTTTTTGAGAGCTTTTAAAATTATTGACATGAAACAGAGACGATTTCTTCACTTAAGCGTACTCATGCATAAACATGTAAATAAATGTTTTACTCTGAAAACGGCATGTTAGAAAAGGCCTTATTCAAGTTTTGACTTTTATTTTTCAACGAATCTGAAATAACATAGTATTAAAAATTTTATTTCAATTAAAGCTTTCAACTTGTATTGCTTTACTTTATAAAAATACTGTTTTTACCTTGAGAAATAAAAACTTTAAATAAATTAATTTAAAACTATAAAGTTTTAAAATCGTAATATTTTAGGGTAAATTTATTTTGTTAGCATACCATTTTCCACATTTATTTTTCTACCCATCTTAATAAAACAGTTCGTTGGTCGATTAAGTCTCAAATCAATTAAAGCCTTGCGAAATATTTCCAAATTCTATTGTAAAGCAGTGCGTCCGAAACACTTTACTTCATTTCCCAAAACCGCTTTTAGTTAATAATTTATACTGGGAGTGTCGATGTCGGTCCTATTTTTGGACACCTTATTCCTTCATCTGATATCGTGAAACGGACTTGGGTTGTTTATTTTGGATATTTGGGTCCAAAAACGCTTATCAGTAAGTTTTTTTTATTCAATTAAGATAAAACACTAAATGCACAGAAAACCATACATGACAAGTAAAAAAAGGAAGATCGGTAATCAGAAAATAGGAAGAAAATATCGTTTTTTTTACGTTTGTACATTATTGTAGTCACACAACATTACAATTGTTCACGTTCAGCATCCAAATTCTAGATAATGAGACTGGTGTCTTAGTTCCATCTTAATTACTAGTACCTAAATTAATGTTAACACTAAATATCTGCTCTTACTTTTTTTATTTAAAAAACCTAGCTTCATCACGTCAGCAGTATTATTAACTCTTCATCTGACCGTTCATGATATATAAAAAAAATATCAATGATCTTAATGTCATTTAAAAAAAAACTCTAAGAAAAACCAATCCCTTTTGTTCAATTTCGGATATTTTACACAGGTTTGGAAAGCACTCGCTCAAAAGACTTGATAAAACATTATGAATAATGTAATTCAATTTCAATAAATTACAGACTTTTTGAAATAATATCAGGAACTATTTAAATAATTAATAAATTTGCCCTTAATTATAATCAAGGAAATGATAAAATAATAAAATACTGTGTCGCTAAATTCATGTTTTTTTTTTTAGGATAAAAACATTTTTCAGGATAAAAACATGCAATTTAGTTAATTTCTTAGTAAATCAGGCTTTGGTAGCAAAAATCTTGAAATTTTATTCCAATAGATTAAGTTTTTATTTAACACAGCGTAATTTGGCAAATTCATTGCTCTTTGGAAATTTATTCGAATCTTCCAGAATGAATAAGAAAAATTGATATAGTATTTTGCTTATTCATGTATTAATGATTGAGAATTTAGCACGCAACCTCAACGCAAAAAAAAACTTTATGCCAGTGAGGGGGCAGGGATTTTGATGCCGGCAATAATTAAATATTATATTTTATTATGTTTAGTAAAGGTGTTACCACTGTGGAGGTTTAAAGACATTTTAATTTATTTACCCGAAACACTTCCTTTTCCACTTAAAATAACTGTACGACCCTACTGATTTCAAGGTTTTTATCTCATCAAGAGACCTTAAACAAGACTCTTGCTAGAGCTTCCCTAATGATGAGGTGAAAACGTGTAAACTAGTTGGGTCATACTGTTATCTTAGGTGGAAAAGACAGTGTTTTAGTTCAATCAATTAAAAAATTTAATCTAATGCTCAATTATTCGTTTTTAAACTTCGTTTATTTATTTTTTGTTATAATACTTTTCAAAGTATCTGAATTGGTGATCAATTCATATTAAAGAGCGTGTTTTAGAGAAAATGTTGTCTTCGGCCCCAGAAATAAAGCATCCGGGCTTAGTATCAATGGCGACAGTACATAACTCGCAATTCGTTTTTACACATGTTGTCAACCATACGCTATGGGAAGAAGTAATAGCACTCGAACTCTTTTACCAGAATGGGACCTTTTCTATTGGGTTTCATTGGGAATCGAACTCGAAACTTCCGCGTGGAAGGCAAACGTTTTACCAACTGAACTATCGGAGATCGTCAAATTTGTACGCTAACTTTTAATGTTTTGATTGCATTGATTTAAACATGTTTTTATATTATTTGTAGTAAAGGTGTTTAACACTGTGGAGGTTTAAAGACATTGTAATTTATTTAGTTAAACACTGTGTATTCCACTTTATATAATGATATGACAGGGAAGTTACCCTTTTTGTGTAACAAGAGAAATACGTGCAAAGTGAAAAAAAGTATAAATAAAACTGAGTTATGTTCAAATTGGTAACGACATACACATGCATCTAACGATACAAATTGGTACCGACATACGAGTACACATGCATCTAACGGTACAAATCGGTACCGACATGCACATGCATCTAACGGTACAAATTGGTACCGACATACACATGCATCTATCGGTAAAATCGGTACTGACATACACATGCATCTAACGGTAAAATTGGTACCGACATACACATGCATCTAACTGATTAAAGATTGTGGAAGGAGGTTGGTAGAAGATAATTTCAGCTAGCAGCGGCGAGGTCTTGAGAATACATATGTATTTACCAGATGTTTATCCAAATGCTCTGACTAGGATATTTCCAATAGTATGTTTAAGTTGATTGAACGTTGTGTACTGGTTTAGGCATGCTGATGATATTCTCTGTGTTTGGACAGGTGCCAATATACTCCTACACTATTTTAAGAGAGTTTATAAAATGAACACTTGAAATATAATAGGACGGAAAATAAAATGTTTTGAACTCGACATTATTAAAAAAAATGACACACTTGATTTTGATAACTATAAAAAATACATTTAATAAAACTTTTTAATTCTGACAACTTTCAACCATTCCAAAAATCATAAAACATGGTATTTTATTATTATTATTATTATTATTATTATTATTATTACACACACATGACAAGAAATATACAAAATTTGAGAAAAAACAACAGGTAATTTGATTTGGACATATAATTTTAATGGATCTGGGTTTGTTGCCTTTCATTTGTCGTATCCCCAGTAAACTAGGCTTTTGCCTGTATCTCACTGAGGATATTTAGCATGAAAAAATAAATCGATACTTCTTTCCGATTTTTGATAACACAAAAAACCCCGTTGCACGCTCTCATCAACCTGACAAACAGTGACACTCAACTACAACTGGAAACACCCTGCGAAACTCAACTCCTCACACATTATCGCTCCAGAAAGACCAAAAATATTCATCCCACAATATACTGCACACAATCATAAGAATAAAAATCAAAACAAATTCAAAACAAAAAAAAGAAAAACACACAGAAACACAAATACAATAACAACCAAAATTAAAACAATAATAAGAGACCCACACTCACGAGCTCACATAAATCCTTTCCACTCGTCATTCATCCTGAAAGCCCAAGTACTCAAAATCCTGTCGCAATAACAACCACGCTCCGATCGACTGTCTAAATGGTTTTCCTACCTTTACTTTTATTGAAGTCGGCACGCCATTGTATGTAATGGGAGCCAAATAAGCATATTGCCTTTGGGCAAAAGAGGTTTTAACTCTAGGGATGGTGAACATTTCATTAGTTGCCATGCGTGTCATGTGTGTCTGCTGAGTTTGCATCTTCCCCTCCTCTCGATGGTAGTGCCAGAGAATGGATTTGAGATGTAAATGCCTCCTATTCTAAGGTATGCCTCCTACAGCTGTCTGCTTCATAGAACGCTCAATGCGTTCTTAACCAATGACGATTATAAAAACGAATGGAATAAAAAAATGCTATAAACAATGGTTAGACGGAAAACCTGATTGATTCACTCTTAAAATACCAAAACCATAAAGAAACTTACCTAAATCATAAATATATTATATATAACTAGATGTATAAACAAACATTTTAATAGAGCAAAGTTATATTCATGAAAAACACAACATACGAGCTACAAAAAAAAAACGAATCACGTAAATTCAGCCTTTTACACTAGTTTTAGTATACGGTAACTTCTATTTAACAGGAAATACCAAAATGAAGTACATTGCAATAGTGGTATGAGTATGTATAAACTTATATGTCCTGACAACGACAATTTATATTAAGGAAACGCAGATATATTGAAAAAAATACTTCATGGACACAAATCTTGAAATTGAACATGAATCTTTTAATTTATTTGAAATGGATAATCATAGTCACCGAGAAAAACACACATTTCTATTGATGATGTCAAATTCTTGCATATCAATAATAACGGAAATAAATTGAACAGATTAAAGACTCTGGAAAAATCCAAATAGTGTATAAGGATGAACACCTGGTAAATACATACATACTTGCAACTTATCCTTACTCCCTCCACCCACAATCCCTAACCCGATTTTTTATTGTTAGATGTGTGTGTATGTCGGTATCAGTTTGAATATAATTAAGAATTGTTTTTGATCCCCTGACGATGAAGTGAAACCTTGAAACCGGTGGGGTTATACCGTTTTATTGAGTGGAATAAACAGTTATTTACTAAATAAATGACAATTGTTTTTTTTTTTGTAAAATATTAAGCTTTTTTAAATTATGTTATCCATGTTTCCTTGTTTATTTATTGTATTTGATTGAAACAAAACTTTTATTTGAAAAAAAAATTATGCGTTTAATGCGAGATTCTTCCAGATGGTTATTTCTATTGATCTTTAGGGAGCATTTCACAAATCCAATTTCACTCTGTCCGCAATGCAGCTTCCTCAGATTTCCCAAATGATTTCAGAAAATCAATTCAACGCCAGCAATTCATCGGTTTTCTCTTATATCACATAATTTATTACATAGAGTTTTTTATTATCAAAAGTGTATTTTTTTAATCATCGTTATCATTTATGGTGACCTCCGTGGCTTAGTTGGTAAGATGCATGGTCAAGTTGGGGGTTTGATTCGCATTGGTAAAGATTTAAAAAAAAAAGTTTCAATAAGTTTTCTCTTACGACTTTGTGAATATATTTCTTATAATAAAAAATCGATTACCACACTTAAATAAATATTTTTTAAATTTAAAGTAAAAAGAGCCAAAAAATTTTTTTTTTCTACAATTTACTTGCAAATGCTGATACACATTATCTAAAATCTTTCTCATTTTCTCGGTTACAACCAAACTTCTGTCACAAAACTTTTAATGAGGCAAGTCGTCGAAAAATATGTGTGTGTTCAGTAACACTGAACGACTTTTACAATTTTCTTCTTTTCTAAAACTTTTATCAAAAATATTTTCTGTCTTGAAACAGTTTTTTTTTACTTTTACTAAACACAAAACATTTGAATTTCATAAAAATTAAGCTAAGCTTTAATTTGATACTTAATATACTTGTTTTATGTAACATATACATATATATTATTAAACTTTATATTCTCAAGAAAGTTTGTTTTGATAAAGTAATAATCAAGAGTGTTTATTTTAATACAGCAATAAACAAGATTAATAAAAATATATTTAAGAAGATAACTTCATGGACAATATAATAGTTCGAGCAGATAGCAGCACGAAGTGCGGTATTGAAATAGTAGCAGCAGGCCGATAGTTATTAGAGTGAATGGCGGGCAATACCATTTATTTACAAACCGAAGAATTTCAAGAAAGAGATGCAAGCTGTTTGTATTTAAAACTGGACCCAAATATAAAGTTATTCACGCAATACTTGGATGTTGTTACGAAAATAAGATAAATACGGTAGAAAGAGGAGAGTTGCGTAGAATGTGTGATAGAACATAAAATATTGGCATTAGGAATGAATGTAGATTAAATTAATACGCAGTGATTAAGATGGAGAGAAGTATATTGAGATGGTTCGGCTACGTAGAAATAATGAACGATTTGATAAAATAATTATAAAAATAATCTATAAAATAGTATTGGAATACAAGAAGTTTAAGAAGATCTGAAGAAATGTGTCACGATCAAATTAATCAAATTTTGAACGGGAAAAAAGTGTAGATTTTTTAATAGGAAAGTATGAACCACAAGGTGTATGGAAGTGTTGGTAACGACGGATCTTTGTCAGTATAGAATGAAGAGGATATATTTTCTCTCTACCTACCCCATTAGGGATATGGCATGATGACAATGAATCTTAACAAGCAATGTATAACCATAAATGCATTTTTTTATTACCTTCACTTTTTGTCCACGCCTTAATGCAGACCAAAATTATTGTTTTCGTATTCTTTTGTATTATAAATATCATAAACTTTGATATTTCCTGACATCATTATTAATGACTTCTATTTAATCTCACAATGATCACCCAATTGAAAAAATAACTTTCGTCTGCTTGATTATACAAACAATTTTAAAGCAAACTTTAACATGAGATACCAAAGCCTCATCCACAGAGGGAAAATAAAAACCTTTATGTTAGGACAGTACGCTTGCAGATTTGCAAGGATGTAGCAGAAGAAAACATGTTTGCCAGGTTAGAATAAAGTGGGGATCTATATTTTCTGCCAACTACAAAAAATGTTTGCCAGGCTAGAATAAAGTGGGGATCTATATTTTCTGCCAACTACAAAAAATATTTGCCAGGTTAGAATAAAGTGGGGATCTATATTTTCTGCCAACTACAAAAAATGTTTGCCAGGTTAGAATAAAATGGGGGTCTATATTTTCTGCCAACTACAAAAAGAAGAAGGCGTAATGGTTTGGATAATGGTGATGATATTCAACAGTTTGTGACAATTACCGGTAAACTCTTGTTTTTCATGCCAAATATCTCCCTATAAACGATATAAAGACACAGTATTGTATTGTAGTATATATTCATTCCGTTTTTTTGTGTTTTAAAACAATTTATTTACAAATTCAGGAATAATTTTAATTTATTATGTATGTTATGTCAGAAGGTGCAAAGTTCGAACAATATGGTGGATGCCTTAAAACATCCCTCCAAGTTGCAACAGTTGCGACCAACAGAAACGTGGGATATTTTCTTGTCAATAGCTCGCATTAATTGAGACAATTATGAGCAGTACTTATAAGAACCAGTATTTTAGTTTTGTGGCAACAACTCATTGAACACGATACTCTTCACATCCCATCAAATACACAGGTGTACTTTCTTTGCTAACACAAATGTTGTTAGTTTGACATCAGTAGCTAGTTTGACATCAACATTGTCCTCTTAATATCTAAAACCAGCTTCTGCGCATCGAGTCATCTGCAGCATCGGCTCTTTCTACAGCATTTTTTTTCTAAATCGCAACGTAATTTTGCCCTTTCAGAAATAAAAGTGTATGTACTCGTATACCTATGAAATTTATGTGCGCCTAGTTAGTAAGTAATGGATTGAAAAAGCGATGATAAGCTATTAAGTAGAGAAAACGGAAAGAATATATATGTTGCCACTAAATTGCTTTGATTATGTATGTAGGTCATTTTTTGTAATACATATGAAATTTTTCACTCCTACGTAAATAAGAAAGCTTTAAATGTAACATTAAAAAGTGAAATTACCCATGACATCAAGTCATATCAGATTTGTTTATGTTAGCTAGAATACTCAGTAAGCTGAAAATATTCGAAATGTGGATTTATCGAATGCTCAGAATTTGTTGGTATAATTTTATCTCAAAAGCGATGTACTACGCCATTGAATAAGAAAAGCTCTTAAATACCATAAAATGCCGAAAGGTCATCTTTCTTGGTCATACATGAAGAGTAGAAAACTACCACTACCTAAAATTAATATTGATAGAAAAAATTGAGGGTCGACGCAGACTCGGTAGAAGACATCTGTTTTGGTTATATAACATTCGCGAATAAGTTGGTACCTAAACAGTTGAAGAACTATTCCGTGCCATCAGATAATGAAATCTTCTGAAGAGTGATTGCAAACGTCATGGGGCCGAACACGGCATATGAAGAAGTGATCTTTGAAATAAAAATCAAAGATTTTTATTACGATTGACGACCATATGTACATAATTGTAAATATATACGTAATGAAAGGTATATTCCCGAAACATCCTTTCTGTTTTGAAATACTTGATAACAAGTAACATTGGCAAGCACTGATTTCTATAAAATAGGTTTTGACTTATATTTAAAAAATACGCTAAATAAATATAATATAACCATGTTTATTAAACTCTTTTATTTAACAAACAAACTGTGTTTTTTTAGTTGTATACGTTTTTATTGTACTTAATAGTGACTTGAATGGATAATACGTTTGTTCAGTGTATTAGTTATTCTTAAAAATAAGGAAAAAGTTCACCTCTCCTTAACACTCATATCCCATCTTTCTTGTCAAATTCTTACTGATTTATCTCTCAGCTCGCGTAGAAGCCTGGCTTTCTCGTTGTCCCAGAATGAAAGTATCCGAGCATAATGGTTGATCTCCTACCCCCATTTTATTATTCTACCTCCTCACTCATCTCAATTTCAGCCGGAAACATCCCTGTGATTACTAGAAGGGCGTCCGTGATCACTATTCTATTGTATATATATATATATACTTTTTTTTTTTCATCCACTTTGCACGGATTTCTCCTGTTACACAAAGAGGGTTTGCTTCTAGCGTTAGCTTATTCGTTAGGAATAATATCAGCCAGGATTCTTCTCATACTGCTAGACGGTACCGAGAATATATCAACCGTGTCATTCAGTTGGTTCAATATCTCTATACCACGGGTGACTGAGTGTTTAGCCATGATATTCGTCCTATAAGTTGGTATGTAGAACAGAGGGTGATTCCTTGCACGGCTATATTTATTGGTTACATATAAACTCAGTGCTTCTAGAATCGCGGGACAGTTAAATGAACCTTGGAAAACCTTTATTAGGAATATCGCAATGGATTCTTGCCTTCTTGTTTCAAGGCTTCTATAGTTACACACCGTGAGAAGTTCGGCATGGTGAGCATATTTTGGATAATCGCCCTTTGTTCTGTACCATAGATATCTGAGGATTTTTTTTTGTATTTGTTCTATATTGTTTTTGTATTTGAGCTGGTGAGGAGCCCAAACCGTAGATGCATATTCTAATTTGGTTCTAATTAGATAATTATATAAGTTTCGGAGGATATCGGTGCTGTTAAATTCTCTTGATATTCTCATTACAAAACCGAGTAGTTTGTAACAGTCCGATATCAAACGTGAGACATATAAAATAATAATAAAAAACCACGTAAATATATCACGGGTAAATATTTTATTATTTTATAAAAGGTTGATGATGAGATCAATATCCAACTTTGATATCTCCAGCAAGTAATATTTGCCAGAAGATTTGCTTGTCATGTTGCAATCAAATATCAATCAATAAACCTTAAGGTCACGCGTATCGAACTAACTGAACTTCATTAAGGTCGAATTCGACTGGGCGGTTGTATTTTACTATATTCAAATAAATTAGAAACCACATCACAACGGATTTTCCTTTTTTCCATATTTTATTATTAACCTGTTCACCGCGTTAAAAATCACATTCCACGAATCCTGTGCGCGGCACAATTTCAGCGTTTTTTAATTTCTAAGTTTAAACACATATTTTGTTTAGAACCACTGATATTTGATTACAACACCAAGTAAACATGACACTTAAGTAATTTTCTGATAATAAATAATAGTCATTACTCTTAAGGAGACTCATTAAATAAAGGAGATAAACTTAACATTACGTAAAATAAACAAAGGAATGCTACGATCAAATCAATGCTTCATGACACTCACCCAATCAAATGCATATAGCACTAGTAATGTTTATTTACGTAAGAGAGACTTAGTAATGTTTATTTACGTAAGACAGACTCATCGCAGGACTCGATCCGCGCGACAGGTCGTTAATGCTGGAAATATTGAGAAACCAAAAAAATTCGGCGCTCTGTTTATTCAACAATATCTCATAAACTAATATATTATTTGACAAGGTTTTCAGAGATGTCGCTAGAATAAAGATTATTTTAAATTTTAGTTCCATTTTTATTCCGGTTTTGTGTAATTTTTTTTAAGTATTTGTGATTTGAAACTTGGATTGTCGTCAGATCACAGGCGTTTGTGCTCCCCGCGGGGAACAGGTTAAACTTAATTTCTAGAGTTCAAGTACATATTTGATGCAAACGATTACCAAAAAAGAAACAAATTTAATTGAACATTGACATGTTAGCAGTGTTTGGTAGCAAAGAAGTAAGTTCTGTTCCCTCATGTTGCAGTGTAGGTCATGAATGATTGAGCATCGTGACTACCATGATAGCTTCTGACGACTACTCTTCATCCATATTTACACTAAATAGCTTACAGGGCAGTTGTTAACAAGTTGAACAAGTTGAATGTTATAGGGATGGAGCTTTAAGTTAAGCTACACAATTTGCTGCAAGGTCTTACGCGACATTTCTAACGCAGACAAAACAAAAGTGCTATTTTTTCTAGGCAACTCAACGTCCAGTTACATCGTTTACTTGTTCAGTCCAACGAATTAAGATTTTTCCTCTTACGTGTCGTCCTACCACGCCTCCAGTAATCACAAACGTCTCCAAATCACTTTTTTATAGGCCACAATCAATTTGTCTAAAGAATCGAAAGACTCATCAAAGCATATTTTTTGACAATCTGTCTGCGATTCTCAGTTCTTCGAGAATGAAGGCGTTAGTTCACCATGCCGTCCGTGGAATTCGTTACATCGTTTTCTAGCTCAACATTTCAAATGCATCTCTTTTACGTCTCTTACTTGCTCTCAGAGTCCAAGTCTCCACCCCATACATGAATATTGCGAAGATGAGAGTCTGGACTAGGCACATTTTCGCCGTGATGGTGATATATCTACTTTTCTATATCTTTCCCAGCTTTGAAATCGCAATTTTTGTCATTCTAATATTTTTTTTCAATCTCAGCCTTGCATCATGTTTTGTCGGCCATATAATACTGGAGCCTAAGTAAGTTAACTTTATAAAAAGACTTCATAAAATAAAACTTTGTTGTGATTAAATTAAATAACTGCGAACATGTTAAAAAAAATTATATATTTTTTTCAATAATACTGTCTAAATAACCTTCATCGTATCGACGGCATTCAGTTCATCTGGCTACAATTTATGTTGCAGCACGCGCCTGCATGTATCCCGAGGTATCGCTTTGATCTCTTGGATTATTAGCGTATACTCGATTTTTTAAGAAATTCTCATGAAAAATTGAGTGAGGACAAATCAGGACTTTATGGTAGCCGCATACTGTTATCCTTTCATTAAATCAGTTATCCGAGGAATTTTTCTCAAACCACTTCCAAACTGTTATTGGATGTGTGCAAAGTGACCCGATCCTTTTGAAACCTCGTCTTCTGATTATACTTCGGAAACGTTTGTATACCACAGTCAAAAAGTCTCTCAGCATTTGATTGTAATGCTCCAAATAAAATGTTATAACTTGATCTCGAGTGTTCTTAAATAAATAAGGACCAATGATTTACAAAATATAAATCATGCTCAATTAAGCAGTCTCTGATGTTTCAGTCTTGGGGTTTTATCGCACAATAGTAGCAACTTTGCTTATGGAAAAATTTGTTTGAAAAGAGTGTGTTGTTAAACATTTCAGCCATGAAATCCAACCTTGTTACAAAGTCTGATTCATTCAAATCCTGAACAAATTGAATGTTATAGGGATGGAGCTTTAAGTTAAGCTACACAATTTGCTGCAAGGTCTTACGCGACATTTCTAACGCAGACAAAACAAAAGTGCTATTTTTTCTAGGCAACTCCTGTACAATAGAAAAAAAGAACAGTATAAAACAAAACTAGCACAATAACAAAGCAACCCCTTGTAATTTATTCAATTCGTTCCGGGATGAACAATTTCTTAACTTTCTCCTTAAGCAATCAAAATGGTAGAGCAGTCCATACAATGGTTTTATTGATTGCCTATTTAGTATTTTAAAAAAATCAAATATTTTGTTGCTTGGCTATATAATAGTTTTCAGATATTATTTTGTAAACAATCAAATTGACTAACAATCACAATTCGTCTCTGCAGTGTCAACAATATGTATATATAAAAAAACACAACAATTGAAATAGATCAGAACTAGTAATATGCGGTAAATATTGGAAATAACACAATGTCAACCCTCTTTACACGACAACGTAGTATCTTGACATTATTTAAGGGGAAGCAATGCCAAACTCTCATGAGATTTCAGCAATATCACGTTTCCTCCGTAAACTTATTGAAGTTTTGACCAAATACCAAAATGTTCACTTTGTGAAAAAGTTTATTAACTTTCTTGGTAGCATTCCACGTTTATACGATGTGAATACTCAAGTCAAAACGGCTTCTTGGAAATTTCTTTGAAAGAACACTTACGTATGGGGAAAACTAAATCTTAATGACAGTTCTAAGTTTTGAACTCAGTCGATTTGCATACATCATTTATTTCCTAGGACTTTTTTTATACATTTAAGTATTTTATGCATTGGGGTGGAAATTGATTTTGGAATTAACTCAAATGACTTCTTCTTTCCGGATATTTAAGAACACTATCTGGAAAAACAAGTATATGAACATCCAAAGCAAGGTGAGGATATACAAGACCTGTGTCCGCCCCATAATGACATACAGCATAGAGTCCAGAGCCGTCACTGTCATAACCAAAAATGTCCTTCGAACCAGCGAAATGAATAATTAAATAAGATTCCAGTCTGGTTAACACTTAGGGCCTATAAAAACATATTTCTGGTTGGTTGGAAGAGATTGCCACATGGTAATAAACTCGCCAGGTTAAAAAATAAAAAATAAAAATAAAGGTACTCAGGAGTATTGCCGGCAAAACTCTTCGTGATAGAGTACGAAACACAGAAATCCGAAGAACGTGCGAAGTTGAAGATATTGTCAGATAGAGACGACAGAGAAGAAGATTCTGGAACAAACACATATCCAGAATGGCGGAACCAAGGGCCGTTAGAATAGCCAGGGACAGCCTCCCCCAAGCAAGCAGACCTCCAGGACGACCTCCCAAAAGATGGAAAAACAGCTGGCAAACAATGATGCAGGACCATAACCGGCCAACAGGTCTAAAATAAGAAGATGAAGACTTCTTCTTTCACCATAAAATCAAGTTATATAATACTGTCAAGGTTTTTCGTGTCTTGTTTTGTTTGTAATTAATAAAAAGGTTTTAAAATAGATATTTATTTGTGTATAAGGTTGATGGAATATTGATTATATGAATATCTTCTTATCATTCAGGTAGAGTTTAAAGAGGCTTTTAGTCTAAGCCATACTGGATTTTTATTAGAAAATCTGGGTTTCATCAAGAATCGAAAACGCAATTCCTGGGTTGGAAAATATACTTTTTACCAACTACGCCACGGAGGTCGTTTATGAATAATATGAAATTATTTATGAAGTACTATTTAGTGACTGATCAGTTCAATAATGCTTTTATTAAACCTAAGCCCCTTTATCATCATCAACAACATGCCACATCCCTATTGGGAAAGACAGATTTTTTTCTACGTTACAACTTGACTGAATGGTTAATCAAATATTAAGACACATCATCAAAATATTTATAGTAAAAAAATAGAGATATATCCCCACACCTCATACAGTTCTTACGAAATGTCTCAGTTCTTACATTTCTTTCTTGCTAATTACCTTTCACTTAATCTTACCATAATTTCCTTGGTTTTATTTTTCTACGCTTTCCTCTCACAATAACATTTAATGAGAATTGATTAGTTTTCATTCATTTATTTCACAAGCCTAAACTACCTCAGCGTGTTTTTTTTTCACGTTACTTAATACATCAGTTTTAAGTTCACTTTCATTCTTAGTCACTTCCTTCCGTATTTTGTCATACATTGTCACATCATTTATTCTTCTCCGTGCATGCATTTCTACAATTTTTATTCAGTTCTATTCAGAGTACTTTAACACATTCATTTTCACTTTGACAAAATAAACGAAACTTAAGTGTGTTTTATATATCACAAAAACATTTATAAAACAAAGATATAATAGTAATAGTTTTAAAATAAAACGGCGTAATAAATAACATTTTCAAAATATTGTACGTGTATGATATATCAAAATATTGTACGTGTATGATATATCAAAATATTGTACGTGTATGGTATAATAAAAATATAATTAGCATGAAATATCATAAGGTCAATAAAATATCATAACTTTAATATAATATATCAATAAATGTATGATATACACGGTCCGTGCAATGGGAAAGGTGACTCATTTTATTTTCACGTGACCATCAGCGCCATTTGTGAATGAATAATTGAATTAACTTGGGACACATTTCGGCTATCTTCCGTAAACGTTTCAAAGCGCTGACATCGCTGGTTAATTCGTTATGTCGTAATAATTGACAATGCTTTCTGAATCTCGACTGGAAAATTAAAAAGTAGTGAAGCAATGAGTCGTTAGAACGTTTTTAAGGGGTATGCAAGATTTCGTGATGGTAGAGAGAGCATTGAAGATGATCAACGGCCTGGACCATCATTGATAGTTCTAATTGAAGATGTTTAAAAAGTGGCTGAAATTATTCAAAATGATCGATGTGCATCTACTAGGATCATTGAAGAGCTCACTGGAGTTCCTAAATCCACTTTCCATCTCATTTTAACGGAAAATTTGGGCAAACGGTGGTTTGGGCAAAAAGTGGAGCACTGCAGAGATGTGAATAGAGCGGCTGATATGGATCCAGACTTTATATAAAACATTGTAACAGGTGAAGAAACATGGCGTTTTCAGTATGAGTTACTTACAAAACGCCAGAGCTCGGAATGGAAGGGTCCACATTCTCCGAAACCAAGGGGCATTGTCTTTGTTGCAAAACAATTCGCCAGCGCACAAAAGCAAGATTGTACGCGATTTCTTGACCAAAAAAAATATCGTGGGACCCCTCGTATACGCCTGACTTGGCTTAGTGCAACTTCTAGATATTCTCTAAACTGAAATTGGAGATGAAAGGAAAGCGTTTCCAGACATCCCGAAGGCTACGATCGTGATTTTGGAGGCAATTCTGAAGAATGAGTTTCAGGAGTGCTTCATAGAATTTTATAACCGCTTACAGTATTGTATTGACTCACAAGGAGTGTATTTTGAATAAAATGCTATGTAAACCAAAAATATATAATGTTTTGTATTTCACTTCCCGTCAGTAACCTTTCGCATTGGACATATAGTGAAAACCACCACCTGAAACTTCTTGTTCGTCCTAAAGTATAAAGCTTGTATGGCTTCCAGATTACTAGTAATAATTCTACGCCATTTGTATCGATTTGCTGATGTTGGTTCTCAGGTGTACTAAATTTTTATGTTTATGGGTGTGTCACGCATTTAAATTGCTCAATGAAGTGATATGCTCGTAGCTAGAAATCGTAAGATCAACATATTTGTAAAATCTACAAGAGGGAGTGCTCATCTAGTATCGGGTTATTCTCTCATGAAAAACATTACGAAAAGCAGCTCAAGATTGACGTTGAAGTGGCGAGGGACTCCTCAACGACGATATTTTTATTTTGTTATGTTTTTAATCTATCAATTGGGTGTATTTGACTTTTTCGTCATAATATCTTTTAGAAGGGCCTGCTCTCCAAATGATGCTGTAAAAATTAACATTTTATATTATTGTCCATGGTTACACCAGCGATACTCAGTCCTCATGAGCTTATAAGTTCTTAAGCAGGTGTATCATTTGCAGGTAAGGTTAAAAATTGAACTTTTAAGGTATATTGGCAAAGGCACAAAAATAAGCCAATAATTCATTTAATATGATTGCACTGAATTTCCACTCATTGTTCTTCTTTTTCTACGTTTTGCCTTCACAAGGTGTCTATTTTTCAACCAGATCACCGTGTCCGGTGTGAGATTTTGTAGCTCCTTACGTATTTCTCCAGAAAATACATACAGTCAGCAGCTTGGTCTGGATATATCTGCACTTACAGAAATGTGACTCTTGTACATGTCATGTGCAGCGTGGTCCACTCCATATCTGATCCTATTTAGAGTACACCGTTCTTTCCGAGGTAGGAAAACCCAGACAAGTTCACAGTCAGTTTGCCCAGAAGATACCTATTTTTATGCCACATTTCATATTATGTGACCGCAATTTATCGGCAATCGACTTGCCTTTCTGCCCCAGTTTTCCAGATTAGACAATGCAAAGTAAAATAAAGTTTTGGTGATTGTCTCACTTCCTTGATCGATTTACGACAATCTTTTTCACTCTTTAATGAGATTCTTTTCCCGACTTACACGATAAGGTGGAATAAATATGTGACTAGCACAGCCCATTTAAAATATACGATTTAAGAAGTTCGCATAATAAAAATTATTTCTGTTTAATGATATAAAAGTAAATTGCTTACAAACTTATCAATGCTGATTATCGAACATCTCATAAGTTTCAGAACGACAGGCACCCAGAAACTCTGGATTAAGTATAATAATTATTTATCACTGAAATACATTTTTGATATTGGGTGCACTATTGCGTATTAACTAAAAATATTACACAAAAATACAAAGGACTCAGAACAAAACCAAGTTTCAAGAATTTGAATAATCATTTGTTCTTCTTCTTCCTCTTCTTTTAGGCCTGTTAGGCTGTTATTTATTTTTTTATTTATTATTACACATGACAAGAAATATACACAATTTGCGAAAAAACAACAGGTAATTTGATTTGGACATACAATTTTAATGGATCTGGGTTTGTTGCCTTTCATTTGTTGTATCCCCAGTAAACTAAGATTTTGCCTGTATCTCACTGAGGATATTTAGCATGAAAAAATAAATCGATACTTCTTTCCGATTTCACAAAAACAAAACTCCGTTGCACGCTCTCATCAACCTGAAAAACAGTGACACTCAAATACAACTGGAAACATCATGCGAAATTCAACTCCTCACACATCATTACTCCAGAAAGACCAAAAATATTCATCCCACAATATACCGCACACAATCATAAGAATAAAAATTTAAATTAAAACAAAAATACACAGAAACACAAATACAAAAACAACCAAAATTAAAACAACAAGAAGAAACCCACACTCACCAGCTCACACAAATCCTTTCCACTCGTCATTCATCCTGAAAGCCCAAGTACTCAAAATCCTGTCGCAATAACAACCACGCTCAAATCGACTGTCTAAATGGTTTTCCTACCTTTCCCTTTATTGAAGTCGGCACGCCATTGTATGTAATGGGAGCCAAATAAGCATATTGCCTTTGGGCAAAAGAGGTTTTAACTCTAGGGATGGTGAACATTTCATTAGTTGCCATGCGTGTCATGTGTGTCTGCTGAGTCTGCATCTTCCCTTCCTCTCGATGGTAGTGCCAGAGAATGGATTTGAGATGTAAATTGGCAATGTTCAGGACCTGATACTCTCTGAAAAGCTCCGCAGTGGGATACCAAGCAGGAAGTTTTTTAATTATTTTCACAATTAATTTTTGGGAAACTGCAATATGTGTTTTTGGGCTAAGGTGCATCCCCCCCAAACTGATATACCGTAAGAAAGTTCTGACTGACATAAGGCGAAGTATATATACTTTTAAGAATATTTTCACTGAGCACATTTCGAATCATACGGAATATGTATCCTAGTTTTCTGATTTTTGCGCTCAAAGTATTAATATGGACCTCCTAACGAACGAACTGATCAACATAAACTCCAAGGTACTTTATACTATCAACCCTTTCCAAGGAAACACAACTATAGTACAGTTAGCCATGGTTGAACAAGTGTGTAGTGTTATGTATTTATTTGTAGGTTATGGTCCTGCATCATCATTTTCCTCTTGTGACGTCGACTGCCAGCTGTCTTTCCATCTTTTGGGAGGTCGTCCTGGAGGTATGCTTGCTTGTTGAAAACTGTCCCTGGCCATTCTTACGGCTCATGGTTCCGCCATTCTGGATACATGTTCGTTCCAAAACCTTCTTCTCTGTCGTCCCCATCTGACAATACCTTAAACTTCGCACATCCTTCAGATTTCTGTGTTTCGTACTCTATCACGAAGGGTTTTGCCAGCGATACTCCTGAGTACCTTCATTTCGCTGGTTCGAAGGAGATTTTTGGTTCTGACAGTGTCGGCTCTGAACTTTATGCTGCATGTTATTATGGGGCGGACACAGGTCTTGTATATGTATACCTTACCTTGCTTTGGATGTTCATATACTTGTTTTTCCAGATAGTGTTCTTTAAATATCCGGAAATAGCTGCGGCCTTTGGTGATTGTTCAAGTACTTCGCCATAGAGGGCATTATTGCACATTATGCTAGCACCCAAGTATTTAAATTTTGTAACTTATTCAATTGGTGTGTCGTTGATCGTTACACTGCATCCAACTTGCTGTCTAGCTAGAGTCATGCGGTTAGTCTTGCTGATGGTGATAGATATGTTGTATTTTTTGGAAGCAGTGTGGATTCGATGTAGCATTTTTTGCAGGTCTTTCTCTGATTTGGCTATGATGGTGGCATCGTCAGCATAGCATATGATGTTTAGCATATTGTCATCCATCTTGAATGCCAGGTTAAGGTCGGCAACTTCTTCTATAATTATAGAATAATTTATTCTTGTTGTGAAAAGATTTATTTTAGTAATTATTTGGACTTTTCTTAATTTTATCACCACACAACTTCACTTATCATATGCAATTTAGTAAAAATATAAATAAATAGTAAATAAAAATAAATGTGGCATATAAATGTCAAACAGGAATTGATGTGGATTGTTGCATGCTGATGACACTGTAGTGTTAATGGAGGATGAAAATGAACTTCATAGTTCACACGGTAGTAAAAGTGAATAATAAACATGAACTTATACGATAGGGATAGTGGATAATGAAATTAAATGATATTGAAGTGGTACACTCAAATTCATTTTCATAATCCACAAACATTTTTTTATGTTTTGTAAATAAATGTTTATCCTTTAAATTACGTGTTCAAGTTGTGACGTTTTTCAATTTGGTTGTCATTTGAATTTTTTATTTTGTGAAGGTTGTGTGATTGCTTTTATTGAATTTCGCTCCTTTTTTGTCGTATTTTGTCTATTTTTTGTTTGAAATATGATTTTTTATGAAGGCAAGGGTTGTTAAAATTAATAAATCAATTTTAAAATTACTTTTAACTTACCAATGGTGAAGAATCTCAAATGATATTTTGACGAAAGTCCACAAATACAAACGTTTATTAATCCCGCAATACTACGACACACCTTTGTCTCATAGACCAGTAAACGTTTGTAATGAGGCCTCGGGGCAACTAAATGGAGACGTGATACTTTGCGAATTGCTGAAAATTCAAATTGTTGTTTCTCTGAGAATCCATCAATTATGTTCGTGTTGTTTATTTGTTTATTTTCATTATTTTGTGTACATAGTTATAAATTATACATCTAGTAGACTTCTTGATATACAATTACAAAATGCTTCCAGCCAACCAGCGCATCTCGGATACACAAAACTCTTTTAATCTTTGAAAGTCAGATTTTCGACAAAAAAAAATTCTTCGAGGAAAAAATAAACAAACAACTAAATTCTAAACTCTAAATGTGAAAGTAAACGACAGGAATTATTAAAAAAAGGAAACGAAGGAAAATTTGGATGAAAGGATAAGTAATTATATATTTTGTCAATTCTTTATGACTTGTAAATAAGGACGGTGCACATCTAATAGCTCTTAGTAGTTCCACATATAGAAGCGCTGAGTGGATCGTTAATGAATATGTGTAAAATGGGGTAAAGTGCGTTGGAATGCAAAGAAGTCTCACATCGTCTTATCGAACAGAACGTCCGTTTTTTTTTGCAAAAAAAGTGGACTTTTTCGCGAAGATAGAAAGGAGAATGAGTATTGTTAAGAACGCAAAATAACAGAACGTGAAGGTTGTTAATTCGCTTTCTAGTCTTAAGCTATTGTAATCTGTTTCGAAGTTCTGACATACGGTCGTACTTCCTAAGTTTAAACATGAATTGGATGCAAAAGTTTCTAAGTCTGTCCAACTTATCCAACATTTACTTGTTGGTATCTGAATAACAAACGTCACAAAAATCAAATAATGGAAGCATAAGGAATTGAGACAGTAGTATTTGACTTCAAACATGTAGAAAATTACTCACTCTCTTACTGTGAAAAAAGAATAACCTTACGGTCAAAATCTCAGAGACATGATTACGCCAAGTATGATTTTCATCAATGAGGATTTTCAGATATTTGATATGCATTTCCACAGAATTATAATTTTCTTACCTTCGGCTCTATTCTCATGATGTGGCCGAAACACTGCAGGACACGTCGCATCCACAATGACGAACCTTTATTTTTGAGCTCGGCTTATATAGACACATTTGTTCTCAAGGCTGTCCAAGGCATTCGGAGCATTCTACCCCAATACCGCACTTCAAATACATCAATCCGTCATATTTTCGATTTTCCCAAGGTCCAAGTCTCAACATAATATCAAAATATTGAGAAGATCAGTATTTGTACGAGCCTAATTTTTGTGTTTTTTTGTAATGGAGCGGTTTTTCTATATTTTCACAAAACGTCCCATAGCACTTTTAGCCATTCGGATTATTCTTCGAACCTCTACCTCCCAGCCTCCAGTGTCACTCAGACTAGAACCTACGTATACAAATTCATGCACTGCCTCAAGATAGTTAAGTGCACTGGTTCTCGTAAGTTTTCCGTCTCGGTCGACCACCATGAGTTTGGTTTTATTTTAATTTATATAATGCTTATACCTAGAGCCACACTTTCTCTCTCATCACGTCTAAGGAGCTCCTTTCTCTACGATTTAGTTCTTGTTACCACAAAAGTGTCATCTGAGAAACATATGGTCGATATTCGTCTACCGCCAATAATGAATCTAGCTTCCCAGCCATCTAGTTCACTTCGCATGATATACTCTCCATAGATATAGTCCTGAGGATAAAATACACCCTTGCCGCACTCCTTTTTGTGCTGAGAAGCTCTCGGACCGATTATTGTCAAATCTTACCATTGCGTAAATATCTGTGTAGAGGGAATGCATCATAGGATGGATCAGCACTTTACTGGCATGGGATAGCAGTGCTACCATTCTGTAATTGTAGCATTTAGCCAGGGAATCCTTTTTATGGTATGACTTGTCTTGTCTTCGAACGAAATGCATCCAACATCATTCACAACTATTGCTTTTCTACATAGATATGTAACGAATGTGTAATTTTCTATTATTTCAGCGTAAAATGTGATAAAACACATATTTATGCCGGAATATCAGAATATTATCTAACATATCAGCGTAAAATATGATAAAACACACATTTATGCGAAAATTTCACAATATTTGTAATACTTCGAGTGTAGTTTTACAACACATTATGTTTTAAATATCTGTATTGTTTCAATACACAAACATTTCAACAACAATTTGAGTGATTCATCAATGATTATTTATTTTTCTACCATTTCAGCGTAAATCGTGACAAAACACTCATTATTGCGGGAACTAAGGTGTTAATATTAATTTTTGATAGTTTCTCTTATTGTTTGGGATACCTTCTTAACGATTTAAATATTGATTGAATTCAAATACGTCCTGATGGTCAAGCGCACCCATTTTATCAAAATACGTGTAATTTGTAACATTATTGTGTAGCTTTCGATACTTTTTCGTCATCTTTGACCGAAATGTATTCAATATCATGTGCACAACTACTAATTTTCTATGTAGAATAAGTTATTTTCTATAATTTTAGCAAATAATGTAATAAAACACACGTTTATGCGGAGTTCTATAATCTTTTCAAAATTTGATATTTTGTTCGATTCTCATACCAATAAAAATTGATTTGTGGCTATAAAAAATATTTTATGCTGAAAATTATATTGAGTGTTTAGTTTTTCAATATACTCGTATTATCTATAATGTAATTTGGGACTACGAAAACATCTTTTATGGATAAAATCATATTTAAAGTTTAGTTAGTTATATAATAATGATTGAGATATCTTTTTTTTTTCTTGATAAACCACAATTGAAGTGGTTATAGACAAAATTATCAAAAAAATGTATATTTTTCTAGCATTTCAGCGTAAATTGTGACAACACACTCATTATTGCGGGACCTTAGGTATTAATGTTAATTCTTGATAGTTCTTTGCAATACTTGATGGTTAAATTATTGATTTATGCCTTCAAGTACATCGTTTTTGTATTTAATTATAGTAAAAGTATAGTTTTACAGCACATTGTTCTTATTGTTACTCTAACACACCCATTTGACTTAAATACCAGCGAAAAGAGAGAAAAGAAAAGAAAAAGAAAAAAAAAAGATGTATTATGCCATTTAAATATGGATTTGGGACGCCAATAACTTACTTTATTAATGAAATCATATCAAAAGTGTAGTTTTACAACTTATCATCGTTAATGTAACTGAAACGCACCCATTTAACTTAAATGTGTGCAATTTGTAACATCATCGTATAGTTTTCGACACTTTACCGGTATTCGACCGAAATTCATTCAATTCACAACTACTTCTTTTCTATATAGATTTACCAGAAACGTGTCATTTTCTAACGTTTCAGCTTAAAATGCGGTAAAACATAGATTTTTGCGGAAACTTCAAAATCTTTTTTTTTTTAATGTTGATAGTTTGATTCTTTGACATATTAAACAATTAAAACATTGATTTGGGATTACAAAAACATACGTTATGAATGAAATCATATTAAAAATGCAGTTTAACAACTAATTATCGTTAACGTAAATCAAACGCATCAATTTTCTTAAAATGATTGTAATGTGTAACATTATTGTGTAGCTTTCGATACTCTTTCACTATCTACGACCAAAATGCATTCAATATCATGCACAACTACTCTTTTTCTATGTAAAATTACCAGATACGTGTTAATTATCTAACATTTTAGAAAAAAAATTGATAAAACACACATTTATGCGGAAATTTTAGAACCCTTTAAAAAATTTGATAGTTTGTCTGATTCTTATACCAATAAAAATTGATTTGGGACTACAAAAACAAATTTCTTGCTGAAAATGTTATCAAGTGTTTAGTTTTACAACATTTTATCTATAATGTAACACAAAATTACAATTTTTCCTGAAATATGAGAAATTTGTTTCATAATTTAAAAGTTTTTTATACCCTTTTCCTGCATTCATACGAAAGGCATCCAACGCCATTCACGACTACTGCGGTTCTATATATAATTGCAACAAATGTAATTAAAAGTTTGATAGTTTGGTGGATTCTTTGCTATATAAAACCATTAAAACATTGACTTGGAACTACAAAATCCTATTTTATGCTAAAATCCATATTGAATGTTTTATTTTACAATATATTATCTTAAATACAACTTTTATTTTCATTCAGGTGTGACCTGTCTCTTTTCACTACATGGTGTTATTTTCATTCAGGTGTGTCCTGTCTCTTTTCACTACATGGTGTTATTTTCAAAAGTTATTTGTAAGGTTTTTTGAAGTGGTGGGAAGATTGTTTTTCCCAATGAGAAGGCTCGCCACTATTCCAAAGAAATAATTAACCTCTGTCATGTCAGCAAAGTATGAAACCTGGCAATAAGATTAATATTTCCGATTTTTTTCTTACAAAAAAAACAAACCTCAAGGACACCATTTGGAAAAAAAAGTGTATTTATCTAAACCAGTTTTAACCATGGGCATGTGTTGCTTTGGCAAGAGTTTAAAGACTTAATGGTGTTAATCAGGAAAAATTACTGGAAGAATCCGATTTGATTTTTACCGAAAATGTTGCATACAAAGAAATATTCTGCATTAAAATATTTTTATTGTAAATGGTTAACTATATAGTAATAACAATTTACAAATATTTATTATAGTTATTGTATTCGCGCACCCGTGGAGAGATGACTGTATGTCAAGTTATATAAATATTATTGAATATTATTTTGATGAAATTTTTATGCATTTTGTTTCACATTACTTCACGTATCATACTATAAAAAATGTGTACGTCTTATGAAAAGAGTCATAAAAAAAGTAACAAAAAACGAAATAAAAAGTGTTGTCTGAAACAACAATCACACATTCAATAATATTTACCAAAATAAAATGTTACTCACATGTATTATCACATAAATGCTTTGACAGCAAAACATGTATTTTGACATTTAAATTAATGATTTTACTCGTTTTATGAAAAGGTCACATCATTTTAATATTGTCAAACAGTTTGATAAATAGTACTTAGATAAAGTGAATCTGGTATATCCTTTATGCTTATCCATAGACGAAGAAAGAATATGTCACATATTGATTTCCCAGCTTGTTCAGTATGTGCGCGTTATAGAGCAAGCGCGATAATAAAATACGCTGTTCTCAGGGTAGGAAAAGTACGCTGTGAGGAATCCTCACGCTAGGAATTTGCAATTTAAAGACGCACAAAAGGACGCAATAGTCGACGAGAGAATTTAATGAAGAAAAATCAAGGCAGTTAATTATTTTCTAACAGGTTATGGTTAAATACGGGTGCATAAAGATTATGTGGGAAAATTTAATTCAAATCCTTCAAGGGTATTTTCAGTAAACTTTCAATAAAAATTTGAGAAATTTATGTTAAACTATCTCCATTGTCTGAAGATCTCCGTGACTTATTATTTCAGCCCGGACCCGATAAATTTCCGTCGTTACCAAATACCCATAAATCTTTTAAGCATGGTAATTTGAAGACTAATTAGCAGAAGTAAATTCTGGATCTTCACATGCAAGGTGTATAAAAAAAGTGTTAAATTAGTTAAAATCTCTAGAAAGTCTTAACACAAAGCTCAGTTAGTATCTTCAGGATAATAAAATTTAACACTGGATAATAAAATTTACTGTCAAGTTAAAACCGGAATAATTCATTTGCGACATTCTTAGTAAACATATATTTTTCATTAAATATTTGTAGACTGTGGAAAATTTCATTTTTGAAAAGGTCAAAACTTGACATTTAATTATGTTACAAATAATTCCTTTTGAATTGGATTTCACATACATTTCTTAAGTGAAATAATACTGTGTACGTGATAGCTTGGATTAAATGTATCTAAGGATATAGATGAGATAAGGTAAATCTTAAGAGGTGAATACAGAGTTTAACTATTTCAACTAAGTATTTTAGTATTTATGACAGGTATATGGAATTTGTGATGAGAAACGAGAAATTTTGTAAAAGGACTTAACTAGGAATACTACTAAAATAAAGTTATGTAGCACTGTTACGTATTTTTTATCCACGGTGATTCTTTCTGTCCAAACGATTAATATTTAAAATGTTACATTTTAAATTGAATTAATTACATGTATATCATACATTGATAATCAGATAACAACAAAAGGGATAAAATATTAACCAAGCCACCAAGAAGAATTTTTTCCTGATATTTACTAGTATGACTATAAGTAAAAAGTTTGGGGTTACTTGTAAACCACAAACCCAGGGGTGAATATGTAGTGATTATATACTCTTGATAAATTGCCGAGAGAAAGTGAAACAACTATAATCTGACTTATAAACATACTGTAAAGTTTGACACATAAAAATAGTATTTTATATGATACAAGCAGTATGACATTTTTACATCATGAAATAGCAGAAATCTTTCATAAATTTATACATTTAATAAAAGGTTTGTGTCTTAGATTATTTATGGTTGTGTTCAATAACCCGTCAACAGAGTGTGTCAAGATGATCGGGATAATAACAATCAATGCAAATTAAATCTTAATTATCTTAATTTGAATCGAAAGTATTTAATAGGTATCTCAAGCATCCATCTGGTTGGTTACCAGATATCGTCACAAATTAAAACGTCAATCAGGATATACTGGTTACGACGAAAATGTCAATTAATAATATAAAAAATACGCCAGATTTTTAAAGTCAATGTTTTCCATCAGCTGTCTTACTAGACAAAGTGATCTCATAATCATCAGCTGTCTTACAAGACAAAGTGATGTCATAATCATCAGATATCTTATTAGACAAAGTGACCTGATTCTCACCTGCTATCTTAATAAACAATTTAAACGATTTCATTTGCTATGTTTTTTAGACAAACTGATCTAATTTTTATCAATTTTATAAAAGGTGAACTGAATTTCGTCAACTATCTAACTAGACAGAGTAACCCAATTTTTATCATTTTTCTTACTAAACTTGACTTGAATTTCATCAGCTATCTTATTAGATAAAAATACCTGATTTTAATCAGCTGACTTAAAAAAAAAAAATTTAAAATTTATTTAATTTCAAAAAATCTAATTTTAATAAAATAAGTCGTAATAGTTCTATTTAAAATTACCTCACCGATAAAAAACCAACTTTTATGTGTGGTGAGGAATAGAAATGTATTGAAATATTTTCAAGTTTTCTCGAAACGGTCTTTATTGAATAACTCTTTTTTGTACTAAGCAAAAACCCTCACGGGATTTATACTCGTATTTCTTTTAGTGACTAGTGTATATTTCAAACGTTCAAACATCATTCCCTTTAGAATAAATAGTTTTGTGTGTTTTGTTTTGCACCCAGACACTGAATATTTACAACTTAGGTTTATGCTTTCTTGATTTTCTTTCTTCATATTTGTCGGTGTCTGTGTTTATGTGGAAAGCAAACTAAATTCTCAGATTTTATACTAAGTTCATGCTTTTTTTTACTTTAAGATACAATTTTAAAAGAATAAATGTTTTTTTACCTTTTTATATATAAAAAAGATGTAAAATAGTTAATACAAAATGAAAACATGTTACTTTCTTTTATTCCACTTTATTGTTTATTGTAAATCAGAATGCGTTTCAACACTTGCTGTGTCATCATCAAGCGAATTGTCAAAAACTGAAGTATTTATGAATTACATCATTATATGTGTTATTAATGATAAAATAGAGTGAAAGTGTCTATACTATCTGTTTGTATAGTCGCGCGATGTGGTGTTATTCTCGCAAGTCATTTAATATTGTTCTCACCTATTCTAAAATATAGTATTGTCGCGGTATAACGATTTTAACGCGACGAACATATTCCGTCGACTCGTTCACTTGTGCACAGACCATCATCAGGGCGACACCTCAAGAGGAACAATAACAACCAATACGCTTCATCAACGAGAAACCAGTGCAAATAAATTATCAACCGCCGTGACGCTCCAAGAGTCCTGGAACATCAGCAGAGATCAGCCGATACATCCGACTCCCGTCTTCAACACCCGTGAGTACCTATTCCCTTTTTCTCATCCAATAGTGTGGCTTTCGCTTCACCACATGTGTTATTAGGTCTTCAGTGAATTCAGAAAAACAGTATAGAAACTTTTACTCTAATTTATCATAAACGACACACATGTTATTAATATAAACTTCAGTTTTTTAAAACTCGCCTGCTGATGAAATAGCAAATGTTGAAATTCATTGTGATTTTTAATAAATAAAGTGAAATTAAACAATGTAACTGTGTTTTAATTTTATATTATCTATGGAGGTCTACTCGTACAAATGACGCCAATGTTATTTAAACAGACGCCCAAGTTAATTGAACCATCCGATTGTCTCGGAATTTGTCGTTGAAACTCGGGGTCTTTTCGTTTGAAATTATATGCAAGGTTCATTGTAACAGCTTTTACAGAATAAAGTAATGCAAGCATGGGTGTGACACTTTGAGTATGGATTGAGAATCATCGTTGATGACGAGGAATCGCCTTTTTATGTATTACACTTCTGTTTTATAGAGTAAAATCAAGGTTATGACTTTTTCCAAACAATTTGAAAAGTATTACTAATAATATCATCATATTTATTTAAGATTTTAAGGTCAATATAGAAGAGACCTGTGAAATCAATATATATTTAAAACATATAGTGAACATTCACATGATACAGTGATACTTGAACAAATACGTGTAGTAAATATTAAAAAATTGTAATGAAAATAAAATAGAATGAAAATCAATGAAAGGAAAGACTAACAACGCGGATAATGTCCATCTATAGTTCTTGAGAAGAAGTCTGCAAAATTTGTCATCTTTAATAGAACTATCGCAAATATTTTTTTTTGTTTATTTAGCTTCTTTCAGTATAAGAAAATTGAAGAGAAGTTATTATGCAGGGAAGTTGAAAAAAATATAAAAGGAATGAGTCTCTCCTTCTTCATCCGGACTTGGAACGGCACCATCGTTAGATAAAAAAAGGTGCGGAGACAGATACCTATAGATTATAATGGTACCCAAAATTGAAGTGTGCTCCTATAAATTCACCATGGTGTGTCATTGAATTCAGTACAGTGGCTTGGCCAATGAATTTGCTGGTGTGCAACTAAATGCATCTAAGATAAGTTTGTTCTCTCACAAAAGACCGCACGGTCTACGTAAAAAAGTAGCTTGAGATTGGCGCTGAAATGACAAGAGGATCTTCGACTACAGGACCCAGCAACCATATCAGTGCTTATTATTTTGAATCGGAGTCCTTTTACCTTGAAATAATGTAGTTCTACATGTTCCCACTGCTACGAAAGGTTTTTGTCATGTTTTCAAACACCTTGAAAGAGTAACCCAGAAGTGTTTGAGTTGTTTTTTGAAGATTAATTGGTTCATGATTCTGATTTGTAGGTCATTGTTTACTTGATATTTATTTCGTAGTCTGTGGAAAAAAAATAAAATGATAAATAAAATTTTTTGTCTCGTTTGTTATTGTTTTTACATGATTATGTTTTTTCTCGCATTTCCACTAAAAATGTATTCTACTCAATGAAAGTATATTTTTATATCAATGAGGTCATGAATTCCAATAAAATGGACAATCGTGGCCTAGCATACAAAGTTTTCGACTCACGTTACAAACACATAATAGATTTGTAAGCTGTTTGAGGAGAAAAAAAGGGGAAATAATTCATTGAGCATTGATAGCTGTTTTGGAAACGAAACACGTAAAGGGATGTGAGGAGAAAATAAAAATTTGGTCGAGTCTATTACGATAAATCAATATTGAAGATGAAATGGAATTTACTCTATTTTCAGAAATTTCTGAAATAAAACAAACGTGTTCCATATATAGTATGTACCTTTCGGTACATATTCATAACAAAAAATATTTCAGCAACGTTTAGTTACTATTTTTATTAAAGATAATTCCAAATAAAATTTCTTCTCAACTACAAATTTGGCATTGATTTTCAGGGATGATGAAATAAAAAAGTTGGCATTACATTTTTTCACATTCATAACTTATGTAGTGTTAGGTTTACTCAAGTTATGTTAGGTTATTTACTATGAAAGATTGTTCAGTTTATTTGAAACTCGACACGGTTGACAATAGACCAGTGAGAAGAGAGATATAATATGGCTGCCGTGTTGGCTAGTGATGTGACACTTTTTTTTAACCTGGTGCGTTTATTGCCATATGGCAATCTCTTCCAACCAACCAGAAAGATGTTTTTATAGGCCCTACATGTTAACCAGATTGGAATTCTTTTAAAAAAAATCTGAGTTCCAGTGGGGATCGAACCCGCAACCTCCGAATCGGCAGACAAGTGTCTTACCACCAGGCCACGGAGGTCGTCATTAGTGATGTAAAGCCTAACCGTGTTTAGCTGTTATGTAATAAACTTGAAATGATTCTATTTTATAAAACGATATATTCTTAACACGTTTATTGTCAATCTGATAGAAGCAAAACACCCTGATGGGCAAATTTATAGATATAGATAAAAATTTAAAATACTTTATTTTTACTAAAAAAACAAATCCGTTTAAATAAATAAATATAGGTTTATTGAAAGCAGCATAGTATGTGCATATTGTATATTCAAATATACTCTAAAAACACATAAATGGCAGAAAATACATTTTAGAGAGAAGCCATCAAAAAGTCTGGGATCATTTCATAACATTTACCCGGCCAAGATACACCCCACTAATATAAGGCGAGCCCAGCCGTGAGGACAGCGGATGTGTTTTCAGCCCACACCCTTGTATATGTAGAATAAGAAGAAGAAAAAAACAGCAAATACATAGAATGCAGAAAAAAATTAAGTCCGCAAATACCATCTCAGATTAATTCAAACAAATAAATATATGTTCCTCGACAGCAACATAATGTGTACATTTATATATTTATTCCGAAATCGCACATATTTATATCTCAAAATAAACTGCATAAAATACATTTAAGAGAGAAAAGATTAAAAGGTCCGGGCTCACCCCACAACATTCCTCCGGCTGAGATACACCCCACTAATGTAGGGCGAGCCCGACCGCAAGGACATCGGGGGCTTCCAGCCCACACCCTTGTACATACAGACTAAAAATAAAAAATAAACTAATATATGGCAGAAAACCAAATAAAATGTAAACCCACATATACCACTTCAGGTTAACTGTCAACAAGAACGAAAAAAAGAAAACAGCCTCAAGGAGTCCAAATTTTATAAACATAAAATGACAAATGGAAAATGATGTTCACAAACACAAACCACAACACAACACATGTAAATAAATAAGCGTAATATAAAAATAAATAAGAAGATAACGCACACACAACCCCCGACTCATGGCCAGCGAAAAGAGAGAAATAAAGCAAATAAGAGTCCAAATCATAAATAAAAATCATTAAAAACCTTAGAAAAAATATTAAAAATCATTTGAAATTGTTTGCGAGTACAAAACATGTATTGAATGACTTGACATTTATTACATACAATATTTTTATGGTGACGTATTTAAGCGAACAAAATTCAATATATCATATAATTTGCCTAATGCCGTTAAACCGAAAATGAAATAAAAGATACAGTGACGGGGAATTGAAAATGAAACAAAACATCCGTGTAAATGTAAAAGGGCTAATGCACAACGTAAGGTGTATTCTATTAGTTCAACAAGCCATAACTTGTTTGAATTCTGATTCAATTGACGACACAAATGATAAAGATAAGCAGAACTTTCCGATTTGAAAACAATACCTCAATGAATTAACACCTTCAGGGACGGCACATCACGAGTTAAAATGAAACAAAACATGGTGTAACATCGTTCTTATTTTTAAAGACAGAACGCTGTCAAAGTTAAACTCCTTAACAAAACATAAAAAAATTGATTGGCTGTCGTTGTTAAATCGGCCTTCGCAATTATAATTTACGATTTTTATATAATACTAGGTGTACCCGGCCACGTGTTGCTATGGCTCAGTATGGTTAAATGAAAAAGAAAGAAAAGAGAAAGAACACGTTTCTAATATGTTTAATTTCACAATGCTTGTGAGTATATAATATTTTTGACGTCTTTCAGCCACTCTCAGCCTGTCGCGTTCATTCTGTTGAGAATGAAGCAGATCTGAAGCTGCAGAACGCGATCGCCGTGCTCGCAACCGTGCATTTAAAAAAAAATTACAATGAACAGGTCTCAAGAACAGACTTCAGATATTATTGGTGTATATCTATCTACCTACGTACCAACTATTCCAAGGCTTAAGATTCGTTTGTTAAGTTAAATATTTATTTATTTTAACCAATCCCTTCCTATGCTAAAAAAAATCGCGCGTTCCTGTGCTGTGTATCCAATACACGTCAATGCACATGCAAAAATGAGCGATATAAAATCGGAAAATAAGAATATTCATAGCCAATCGCTTAAATTAATTAAATTTGAAGTCAAAAGTGATGAAAATTGAAATTTAATTGCTGAAAACATGAAAAAAAAACATCGACTGACGTTCACAAAACGGGCAAAGAGACCACCTCAAATG